>OZ012737.1:76430155-77630155 GCA_963859935.3 Lathyrus sativus
CTAATTGTTTATGTTATTGTGTTTTGGATTTTTTTATGAGAAAAGAGAACCACTTGATGTTGGATCAAGGTTTATTGTTTGTAAAAGTATTTGAGGTGATATGAACAAGGTCGATGGCGGACGCACAAGGCGGCCGACTTACAAGGGTTGAAAATGGCTCGATAAAATCGAGAGTTTGTTTTTGAAAATGGTTTTTTGGAATCAAAAGTCACCAAGGATAATAACAACATTCACACTAAAAACATACAAACACATGAAGTTAGTTGCAAAAAAAATCGGGACATGCCAATAAAAACAGCACGAAGTGCCTTCAAAGAGTTCGCACGGCGAACTATTTGAGAAAAAAATTTTGAGGTTTTTTTTTTTGAAGATATTTGAAGTCATAACAAACTGCACAAAGCCAGAAATTTCTCATTTTTGCAAGTTTTGAAGCCATGAGTCGACCATAGGGTCAGCGCATGACTTTCAGCCTTTTCCCACGGCTCAGCGCATAAACACCATGCGTCGACCATACACTCGGCGCACTCTATTTGATAGGCTGACGGGTAAGCGCCCGCCGACCCATGCGTTGACGCATACTGTAAGTTTTTTTAATTTGTCTAAAAATGCAGGCTATGCGTCGACGCATAGACCTGCTATGGTCGACCGTTAGCCTGTTAAAACAGCCAAAATCCTAACTTTTTCTACGTTTTCTTTCGTTTTCGTAGTTTCTTGACAATGGTTTCTTGGTCCCTTATGGGGCCTTACATGATAGATACAGTTCAACAACACATAAAAGAGTAAACAAAAGGAATATAAGAGCAAAGAAATAAAGAGAGAAAAGTTTGAGAAAATGGATACCCAAGAGTTTCTTCTTCTTGCAAGTCCTCCTTGGTTTTGGATGAATGTTCTCTACTCCTCACTCTATGTTGTGAAGGCTCTTGCTCTTTAGTGATTCTCTTGGTTTTATCTCACTCTCTTTTTTTTGGTTTGCAAAGCTTTCTATCTTTTCTGGTTTTTTAGGGTATTGTTTGCTCTCTCTATTTTCTGGTTTTTTGCAAGTGTGTAGAATCGATTTTGAATGAATGAAGAGTCCTCTTCTTTACAGCCCCCCCTCTTATCTCTCCACTCTAGGGTTTTCACTTCTTCCCACACTTCAGATTTTTCATGGGGCAATGTTTCTTACCACCTTTCCTTATGTCACTCTCTTTCTTTCCATTTCCATGCAAGGTGTTATGCTGTATTTTTACTGCACTACTCTATGCTGTTTTTCTGCAACACCTTGTGCCTTGCACCCATTTTGTTGGCTTGTGCTTGGACAGCTCTTGGTCAATGCTACTACTCTTTTGACAGCATTTTGAAAATTCTGATGTGTAGAAGCATTGTCACATGTTATGCCTTTGGTCTTGTGACATGTAGATTTTGTGACATGAGGAAATTTGTCACTTTTGCATGGGACTATTTTGCTTATGATTAACATGCATAATCTTGGTCTTAAAACAATCCAATGTTGATTTAATCCTTACATATTTCTTGGATGCTTATAAGCATAATGTGGACTTGGTGTTGCATTACCATAACATGAATTTGACTAGAGATTTGAATGAAGATTAGAAATAAATTAATTTCTAAACATTACTTAGAGTTGGAAATCTTGTAACAAATGACATTCTTGTAATGTCATAAAGTTTCTCTTGGTAATATTCTTGCCTCTAATCTTGAATTCATGATGGATTTTCTTAGAACCACTAAGCTTGAAATGGATGAAGTCTTGAATTACGGACTTGCATATCCTAACATTTTGTCAAGTAACTTCTCTTTGAAGAAATCTACAAGAATAGACTTTCCAATTTAGATCAAACCTTAAATGATGAACCTTTCCTTCCATGTAGTCCAAGATAGACAAGTTATCTCATGGAAAATGACAAATCGACCCAATTTGTACCCACATGCTCGATATGTAATAAAATGATGTATGATATGGCGAATGTAGGGTATAAAGGCTAAAGGCAAAAATAAGGGTGTGACAACGGGTCCCCGGCAACGGCGCCAAAAACTTGATCGCGACTTTCTATGTCTAATACAACTTAACTGCAAGTGCACAGTCTATCGCGTAGTAATAAAAGATATCGGTCCCACAAGGACTCGTAATCAAACTAGTGTTCACGGGAGTTACTATGTTTAGCTAGGTAGATAATGTTTAAGGGAATAATTGCTATTACTAAAGGGAACTAAAAACGTTACTTAAATTATAATTACGCGAATCGATATGCAATAATTATGTTCTTCGGGGATTTGACAAGTTACCGATATATAAAATATTTTCAGAATTTATATAAGAAGAAAATAGTGATCTAAAGACCTTCGTCTCACGATGGCTGTTGACGCTAGTCGTAACTTTAAGGCGGAACATATGTTGTCGCTATCCCGTTCGGGGTTAAAATCTCTTTTTGGAAATCTCTAAGTTCTAATCCATTTTAAAGTGCTTTCGCTGTTATTAAAACAAATGCCTAGTGTTTACTATCCGGTCCTAGCCGCAGCTGTCGCTTGTTGGTTCGTACCTTAATTAATTTCCCACTGTCGTGGCAAAACTACTTTTAAATAAGTTCTCGCTGTCGCGACGAACGTTTATTCAGGAAATAAGTTTAAACACTCAGGCCATAAACAACTTTTGAAAAAGAAAGGTTTTAACCGGTTGTTATCAAATCCCGTCTGAATTATTATTACATACCGATTACTCTGGTTTAGCTAGACATGGATTTGGAACAGGTAGAGCGTAAATAAAAACAGAAATTTAGAACATACATACTGCTGGGAATTAAAGTTACAATTAACGAAATAATAAAAACCTGTAAAGTATCCAATTGGCTTTTGGCCAAATTCCAACGATGTCGGCAGGATTGTGTCTTCAAGCCAATAGAGCGCACAAATGAATATTGCAGAAATGGAATACAGAAAAAAGGAAAGGAAAACAAAAACAAGACTTAAACTAAATTTGCTCTGGAAAATATTTGGGCAGCACTTCATTATCTGAATGCGGCTCCCCTTCTCAGCTCCCCTCCTTCTCCTTTTATAGAGGTGAAATACGAACGGTTATAATTTTCAGAAGGTGGACTTGGAGTCAGAGAAAATAGGAAGTAGTGGTCCATTATTTTGGGACTTGGAACAGGTTTTTGCACGTTTACTGAAGTTCTGCGTTTTTGCCTGCATGACGGTCGTCATGGTGTGCGACGTTCGTCACCCATGTGACGGTCGTCATGGATGTGTGACGGTCGTCACAACAGCAAAATTCGCATCTGTTGTTTTTCATGTGGTTTTCATCTGGTTTTCGTCCATATTTCATCTGTAATTGCTTCTTTTCTTCATATTGCTTTGTTTGGACATGATCTTCAAATACCTGCAAAATATTAGACAAATAACATGGAAGAACCTGAAATCGGATTGAAACCAGTCAAATATTAGTTGAATTATACGTTAATATATATATATATATATATATATATATATATATATATATATATATATATATATATATATATATATATATATATATATATATATATATACGATTTCGCGTTATCAGCAGCAAATGAAATAAGAAGGCGTATAGATTCTAACCTTGCCACTGGAGCATAAGTTTCAGTGTAATCAATACCTTCTTGTTGACTGTACCCTTGAGCAACAAGCCTTGCCTTATTTCTTTCAACTTCTCCTTTCTCATTCAGCTTATTTCTGAAGACCCATTTAGTTCCAATTATATTGAATCCTTGTGGTCTTTGAACTAAATCCCACACATCATTTCTGGTGAATTGATTTAACTCTTCTTGCATGGAAATAATCCAATCATTGTCTTGCAGAGCTTCATCTACAGAAGATGGTTCAATTTCTGACACCAGTCCAAATAATGATGCTTCAGATGATCTTAGAAAGGATCTTGTTCTGATGGGATCATCCTTCTTTCCAATAATGACATTCTCTGGATGGGAAGTTTTAATTCTGGATGATGATCCTCTAACAGTTGATTCTTCAGAAAAGTTTAGATTGTTCATTTGAGAAGTTAAAGGAATAGCATCTGGCGTTGCTTCTGGTTCCTTCACTTGAGCTTTGTCTGCCTCTAGGACTTCAGAGTCTGTAAAGACTACTTCTCTATCTGCAGAGTTTTCAGACTGCTTTGGCTTTTTATTGCCAAGCTTATCATCAAATCTAACATGAATATATTCTTCCACAATCTGTGTCTCAGTGTTGTATACTCTGTAGCCTTTAGAGCGTTCAGAATATCCAAGCATGAAACACTTCTGTGCTTTGGAATCAAACTTGTTCAGATTTTCCTTAGTATTTAACATATAACAAATACATCCAAAAGGATGAAAATATGAAATGTTGGGCTTTCTGTTCTTCCACAGTTCATATGGAGTCTTCTCCAGAAGAGGTCTTACAGACACTCTGTTCTGAATGTAACAGGCTGTGTTGATTGCTTCTGCCCAAAAGTGTTTTGCCAGATTTGTCTCATTGATCATGGTTCTTGCCATTTCTTGCAGAGTTCTGTTTTTCCTCTCTACAACCCCATTTTGTTGTGGAGTTCTAGGACAGGAAAAATCATGAACAATGCCATTTTCATTAAAATATTTTTCAAAATATTTATTTTCAAATTCACCACCATGATCACTTCTGACTTTTATAATTTTGAAATCTTTCTCATTCTGGACTTGCTTGCAGAAGTCAAAGAACACAGAATGTGACTCATCCTTGTGTTTTAAGAACTTTACCCATGTCCATCTACTATAGTCATCAACAATGACTAATCCATACTTCTTGCCTCTGATGGATGCAGTTTTCACTGGTCCAAACAGATCAATATGAAGTAATTCTAGTGGTCTGGAAGTAGAAACAACATTTTTTGATTTAAAAGATGATTTTGAAAACTTCCTTTTTGGCATGCTTCACAAAGAGCATCTGAGGTGAACATCAGATTAGGAAGTCCTCTGACAAGATTAAGTTTATTAATCTGAGATATACTTCTCATATTAATATGCCCGAATCTTCTGTGCCAGACCCATTGCTCTTCATTAACAGACAAGAGGCATTTAACATTCTGAACTTTAAGTTCTAAAAGATTTATTTTATAAATGTTGTTTTTCCTCTTACCACTAAATAGGATAGAGCCATCTTTTTGACTAATAGCTTTACAACATTTTTTATTAAAGGTAATATCATAACCATTGTCACTTAATTGACTTATGGAGAATAAGTTATGCTTTAACCCTTCAACAAGTAAAACATTAGTAATAGAGGGAAGTTTACCATTTCCAATGGTGCCAGATCCAATGATCTTGCCCTTCTGGTTCCCTCCAAATTTCACATCACCTCCAGATCTAAGCTCCAGGCTTTGGAACATAGACCTTTCTCCTGTCATGTGTCGTGAGCATCCAGAGTCCAGGTACCATGATTGGCGTCCTGACCTTGCTGCTAAGAACATCTGCAACAGGAATTATTTTATTTTTAGGTACCCAGATCTTCTTGGGTCCTTTAAGGTTAGTGGTTCTGAAGGTTTTTCTAAACTTCTATTTTTCAACATAAGGTTTATTCTGACTAGCCTTAGATTTAAACACATGAATATTCTTTTCAGAGCGTGTTTGTTCAATATCATTCAAGTGACCAAATTTAAAGTGTGAATATAAAGGAGTTTTCTTGATGATAATTTTATCAACAGGTTTTGGATTTAAATCCTTTCCATAGGAGGATTCATATCCAATTCCTTTTCTGTTGTTTCTGCTAACTCCATAGATCATAGAAGCCATTTTGCTTCTGTCTATGCTTTTAGCAAGAAACTTCTGAAAGCTATAATCATATTTTTCCAAAATATTTTTGCATTCAGATTCAGTTTCAGAATCAAAGTTTTGTTGAGCTAATTCAGAATCATTTTTCAATTTTAAGTTCTTTTCATTTAGCTCAGCTACTTCTGATTTGAGAATATTATTCTCAGATACAAGATTGCTTTGACGCTTCTTGTATTTGAGTTTAATATTGTAATAGCTTTTCATAACTTCTGATAACACTTTGATAAGTTCTTCTTTAGTGAGTTTAGCCATTACCTCTTCAGCGTCAGAGTTAGATTCAGAGTCAGATTCAGATCCTGAAGTTCCTTCCTCCTGATCTTCTATGTCTGCCATCAAAGCTACATTGGCACATTCTTCTTCTGACTCAAATTCAGATTCAGATGTATCTGAATCATCCCAGGTGGCCATCAGAACCTTTTTCTTCTTATCAAATTTTCTTTTAGGCTTTTCTTTCAGCACCTTTGGACATTCATTTTTGTAATGTCCAGGTTCTTTACATTCATAACAGATAACCTCCTTTTTGCCAGATCTTTTGTGTCTAGAAGATTCTTTTCTTTGGTCAGGCTTTCTGAAGTTTCTAAACTTCTTTCCTTTATGCTTCCAGAGTTTGTTTATTCTTCTGGACAGCATGGACAGTTCATCTTCATCTTCAGATGAGGATTCTTCATAGCTTTCCTCTATTACCTGCAATGCTTTAGCAGATTTATTAGATTTTAAAGCAACAGATTTACCTTTCTTTTGAGGTTCATCTTCCTCAAGTTCAATTTCATGACTTCTTAGTGAACTGATCAGTTCCTCCAAGGAGATCTTGTTCAGATCTTTAGCCATTTTCAGTGCTGTCACCATAGGTCTCCATCTGGTAGGTAAGCTTCTGATGATCTTTTTCACATGATCAGCAGTAGAGTATCCTTTATCCAGAACCTTTAGTCCAGCTGTAAGTATTTGAAATTTGGAGAACATAGCTTCAACAGATTCAGAGTCTTCCATCTTGAAGGCTTCATACTTCTGGATCAGAGCCAGAGCCTTTGTTTCCTTGACTTGAGAGTTTCCCTCATGAGTCACTTTTAAGGATTCAAACATGTCAAATGCAGTTTCCCTGTTTGTAATTTTTTCATACTCAGTGTGAGATATTGCATTCAACAATATTGTGCTGGCCTTGTGGTGATTTCTAAATTCTTTCTTCTGGGCATCTGTCATAGATTTTCTGTCTATTTTCTTGCCATTCCCATCAGTGGGATGAACATATCCATCTATGACCAGATCCCATAAATC
The DNA here is from genome assembly GCA_963859935.3 of Lathyrus sativus. Classification (NCBI taxonomy): domain Eukaryota; kingdom Viridiplantae; phylum Streptophyta; class Magnoliopsida; order Fabales; family Fabaceae; genus Lathyrus; species Lathyrus sativus. The sequence goes on from OZ012737.1 coordinate 76,437,244, forward strand.
AGCATCATATCCAAGGAAAAAACTTTCAATCCTGTCTTTCCAATAATCAAATTTCTCCCTATCAAACATAGGGGGTTTGGTGCTGATTCTGTCCCTTTCTTCATATTTGTTGTTAATGTTAGACATTGTATTATCAGCCATAGTAACAACCAAATAAAAATACTTAGAAGGGGGGGTTGAATAAGTATGAAGATTAAAACTTAGAAATAAAAACTCAAGTATTTTTATCCTGGTTCGTTGAACTCAACTACTCCAGTCCACCCTTCCTCGAGTGATTTGCCTTTCTCAATCAAGGACTTAATCCACTATTTAATCAACTGATTACAATAGTTATCACTTAGAACAATTGTTCAAAGTCTTCTCAAGAACTACTGATCCTAACTGGATCTTCTTAAGGTTTACAATCAAATGTAATACAAATACAAGTGTTTAAGATTGCTTCTATAAAGCTTTATCACAACTGTGATTTTTCACTTAACTATTAAGAACAAAGAAATTAATTCTTAGAAAGAATATGAATAGTATGAGAGCTTGAATGTTGATTTCTTTTGGATAAAACGTCAACTGAAGAAATTGGGTGAAGTCTTGCTTTTATAGGCAGCTGATCCAAGGTGAGCTTCACGTTGAGAAGAGTGTCCAAAAGGTCTGAGCCTTTTTTGTCTTCACATCAAGTGACCTTTCCTAGAAGAAGAAAGCACAGATAAATCCTTTTTGTCTGTGTTCTTGTGTCTAGTATAAATAAGGAAAGAGTCGTTTGGATCATTCCAACGAATATAAACTTTGAATAATTCTTCTTCAGTTTTCCGCAAATTCATCAGAGTCTAATTAGATCAGAGCCTTCTGATGATGATCAGAGTTTTGCTGAATCAGAGTCTTCTGCAGCAGGTGTGCTTTTAGCGTGTTTCAGATCAGAGCATATTTGAGACAGATCTTCAGTACTGGCAGCTTTAGTACTTTCAAAATCTTCTGTAGTAACTATGCTTTGAAAAACTCTTCATACAGAATTCTTCTTTGGTTCAGATGCTTCTGACTTGCTTCAGATTCTTCTGGAGCTTCTGCTTCAGATCCTTCTAGAGCTTCTGCTTCAGAATCTTCTGGAGGCTACGCTCAGGATCTTCTGTTGGCAGCAATTAGAATCTTCTAATGGATGCATCTGGCGCTTCAGAGTCTAGCTAATTTCTTATGTTTAATTCTGATTTGCTTCTGGAGTGTTAATTCCTTTACTATCTGCAGTAAAAACTCTCAAGCAAATTTTAGAGTATATAATTCTTAATTACAAAATTTCATAATAGTTATCATCAAAACATAGAGATATTATTAAGAACCAATCTGTGTTCTAACATAATCAACCCAGGAAAGTTGGTTAATCATGTTTAGATTAAATTTGTGGCTTAATTTAGTGGTTAGAGACCAATTCAAACAAAATCAATTCTGACTTGAAGTGGATTTTCAGCTTTGAAATTCAAACTTTGCAACCATGGTTCTCACAATGTAAGAGGCTTTTTGAGATGATTCTTCTTGCATTGGATAAAGGATGATGTGATCTTTGCAATATGAAAAGAAAGCATTAATTTGGAAATTTGAGTTGAGAGATATGATCCTTTAAAGTAGCTTCCATAAAAAAGTTCAAAATTGCAAAACACTTAGAAAATTTTCAAGTCTTTCTAGGGACCAAAAATGACCTATAATGTTTTGACAAAAACCAAGACCTTCCATAGGTTTTTGGCCCTTCCACCTTGAATCAAAGCTGTAGAGGACATCTTCAAGTTCATTTTAGAAAAATAATGGGATACAAATGATGAAAATTGACCAAGTTATGACCTTTTAAAGTTGACTAGAAAATCCTTCCAAAACCCAAAATGACTTATAATGTCTTCAAACTTTTGATGACCTTTCAAGCATAATTGGTTATTCCTTGCAAAGAGAACTTATTGGGGATTATTAGAAGAGTTAATTATAAAAATAAACACCTTAAGATGTTGAAAAATGAAGGAGTTATGCCCATTTGATCATAGCATCCACAATTTGCTAAATTAGTTCAAACACCTTGAACCAAACTTGAATCCCTTGATCATTTCTTACAAAATAAGCCATGGTGAACCACATATGATCTTGAAATGATGTCAGCTTGAATCATACTTGATGATGAGGGACCTTTGGCAGCTTGATGATACCATAATGTCAAGAAGAAAACCTTGCTTGAGGTTGAAGAAACATGCTCCTCTTATCTTGAGAAACAAGCCATGATGCCTTGATCCTTGGTCTAGAACAATGCTATGCAAACATGAATATGAAAATGCAAAGAAACATAAGCCAAGATCCAAGAGAAAAGATGGGAAAATTTTGGGGTTCTACACTTATTCCTGAGAATCCTCAATTCTTCTTGGCCAAATACTAAAATCTTTTAATTATAAAGGACATATCTTCATCATTTGATCCCTCTTTAGAACCTCCTTAATGAGAAACTTCTTCAAGTTCCTAGACTTGAGGAGACTTAGCAGATTGAGCAACAGATTTCGAGGAAAGAGACTTGGATTTCTTTATATGTTCATCTCCAATGAGCTCCATCTCATGACTCTAGAGATTGCATATCATACTTTCCACACTTATTGTATTCAAGTCCTTGGCTTCTTAGACGGTTTTCACCATTGGTCTATATTTTTCAAAAAGACTCCTATGAATCTCCTTGACATGATCAGAAATTGTATAGCTCTTATTCAGAACTTGATTTCCAGATACCAAAAATTGAAACCTTGAGAACACAACTTCAATATCTTCATCTTCCTTCATTTTGAACAATTCATATTGTTAGACTAAAAGGTTAGCCTTTGCCATTTTTACCTGTTGATTGATTTCATAGGTAGCACACAAAGATTAAAAAAAGGTTTTTGCAATAGACTTATTGATCATCTTGAGATACTCATAATGAGGTAGAACATCTACTTGAATGTCACACACTTTGTGATGTTTTCTATATATCTTCTTTTGAGCAGGAGTGAGGCTCTTTCTATTAGCCACCATTCCTACTCCATCAATTGGAATATCAATACCATCTTCAAAAATGTCCCACAACTCTTCATCAACACATATGATGTGAGTGTACATCTTACTTTTCCACCATCCAAACTCTGTAGAATATCCACTGAAGGTTGAAGGTTTAGAAGTATAGTTATTCTCTTCAAAACCAATATAAGCATAGTCTCGACATTGTTTTTAGGACAACCATAGGTTTCAGACACATCAATCATGTTTTTGTGTCAGTATCTTTCATGTACAACTGTTAAGTTTTAGAGCATAAACCTGGCTCTGATGCCAACTGAAGGTGAGAAAATTACATGAAAGGGGTTGAGTTGTGTTAGCTTTTTCTTTCTTTTCTAAAAGTCTCTTATCATATTCTGAACTTGAAGTCTAGAATCTGATATAGAGTTAAGTGTTTGCAGCTGATAAAAACAAGTTTAGAGTTAGAGATTGAAAGAAAGTGAGACACACATAGACTTATCTTGGTTCCTCTCACATAACGAGATTAGCTCAATCCCCTTGAACTTCCAAGGGATTTCACTATAATCACAACATATTACAATTCCTCAAGCATACAAGCAAGAGACTTCCAATACTCAGACACACGAGTAAGAGACTTCAAAAGCTCAACCATACAAGCAAGAGACTTCAGTTTCTCAAGCATACAAGCAAGAGACTCATAATAATCTAACTTACAAAGAAAAGATTGTTTGTTTCTTACACTTGATATATAATGAGGGGTGTAAACCAAATACAACTCAATAAGACTCTTTAAGACTTAAGAATTTCTAAGATATACAAATGATAAGAAATTTTAAGTTAAATTTGTGCTTTTTGTTTGATAGGGTAACAACTCTTTTTATTGTCAAGGGTTCGTTCTTTCTTCAAGTCTTCAGCTTCTTATATAGAGAATAATAAAAAGAGTCATTAAAGATAAAAGTTAGCACAAGTGAGTCTTTGGAGAAGCTTGATCATAGACATTGGAATGTTACTTGATATGGTTAATACCTTTGAAAAGGTATTTGAAATCCCTTTCCTTCAAGAGGAATTATTTGTTACATCCCAACTACCTGTGTATATTTTTTGTTTAAATATTTACGTGATCAGAAGAAGACAAATCACTCTCTAAGTTTGATAATGGCCTATTAGAGTCTTCTCAATCCTTGTGTTAACTGACCATACAGTCTGATAGTGGCCTATCAAAGTCTTCTTGATTCTTGCAATGACTGTCCTCATAGTCTGAGAACTTCAGAGGAATTTAACCTCCTTCAGAGTCTGAGTCTTCAGAGGTTGAATTTCTTCAAAACTTGGTCTTTAGAAGTTGACCTCCTTCAGATTATGAGTCTTTAGAGCCTAGTTCTTAGGTTCTGACCCTTCAAGATTGGGAACTTTTAGCTTATCTTTAAAGGTTTTAGTACCATAACGGACTTTATATCTGAAATTTTAGTCTATGGTCCTACAAACTTGAACATGTGTTAGTATACCCAATTGTTCTTTAAATACTTTGTTATCATCAAAACCTTATAGGTATGGTACAAAATTAATTTTGTTCCAACAAATATATTGTGATCTTGCTACTTGCACTTGATGAACTTGACAATTAAGCATGTTCTTCTAATTTTGCAATCAAAGTCGTCTGAAGGTGAGAAAAGGTACACAAGAAGGCGGGGTTAAATTGTGTTTTCCGTTTTCTTAATTTGTGTCTGAACAGAGTTCAGAATCTAAACTAGTGTTCAGATTATGGTTATACTTAACAGTGGAATGCTAATAGAAGCAAATAAGTAATAGAAGAAGACACAAAGATTTAGACTGGTTCCTCCCAATTGAGAGTAGTTTAGTCCCCTTGCTTCACAAGAGATTTTCACTATAACCAAATCATGATTACAATCACTTATGCATTCTGCATAAGACTTTTACGATGCTCAGACCCTAAGTCTGAGACTTCTTGCTTAAACCCTTAAGGCTCAAGACTTCCTTGCTCAAGTCCTACAGACTCAACGCTTCCTTGCTTAAACCCTCAGCCTAAGACTTTCATGCTTAGGTCTCTCAGACCCAAGACTTCCTGCTCAAGCCCCTTTGGCCCAAGACTTCCTACTTAAACCCATCGGGTTCAAGACTTCCCACTTAGACCGCAGCCTAAAACTTTCCTGCTCGAGCCCCTCAGGGTCAACACTTCTGCTCTAACACTCGATTCGGGACTTGCTTGCTCAGGTTCCGTAAAACCAAGACTTATACTCAATCAATCCACTTGATTAAGACTTTCAATGCTCTATCACATAGCATGATACTTACATGGCTCAAGAATCTTAGAGAGAGACTTGGATTGCTCAATTAATCTACATGATTAAGACTTTCATTGCTCTAGCACATAGTATGAGACTTACATGGCTCAAGCATCTTAGCGAGAGACTTTGATCTAAACTTCTAAACAACATGTTCAGCAAAATAGAGAATAATGTGTACTTGATACAAATATCAGAGGTACAGGGAAATCACCATAACAAAGACCTAAAGCTCTTAAGATTTCTAAGATATTCAATGTTTAAGAAATCTTAAGGCTTTTACAATTACAACCTACATCAGAAATTATGCATAACCAATTGTGTTGATAATTGGTGATCTTGTTACTCCTCCATTAGGTTGATCCTTATTAATGATTCATTTTGAACCTTCAGCTGCTTATATAGCATTTACAGAAGACTAGTCGGTGGAGAGATAACTTGATCAAGTGTCTTTACTTTATCCATAGTACAAGAGACGTTGAAGATAGATACATTAAAAGATCTTGATCTATTGTGTATCGGGTTTAAACATTGAGTATTCAAAGAGATCATGTACTATAGAACCGTTGAGAGTAGATATCTGTAAAGCATGCTAAATTTTCACGAGCCTTGTGAATTAAGACTCTATATAACAAACTGATTTGACAATGCAACTTACTTTCTGTAGTACATATAGCTTCAGCTTGATCCCTAACTATGAATGATTGCCAGAAGTCAATTTACATTCACCTAGTGTAAAGACAATTATGTTGCTTCTTCTGATACTGAGACCTTCAATTTTGGAGTCTGCGCCAGACATCACTTAGAAAAAGTTCTTCAAATTCTGCATCACCAGAAGCTATCAATTCAGCTTCTCTCAAGTTTGTCTTTGTATATCAGATATAACCATCAAATATAACCATTTTTATTTTAATACTTTGTTATCATCAAAACCCAAGGAATATATGTCATGAACAAATCTTGTTCTAACAATCTCCCCATTTTTGTTGATGACAAACATAAGTATTTAAAGGACAATGTTGGGCCGTTTTAATTTTCTTTGCAACATCAGAGTATGAGGTGTTTAAGCTCCCACTGAGTCTAATAGTCTAAAGTTGAGTTCTATAAACCCATCCTAAGTACTACTTTCAAGAAAAAGTATTTAATTTTCTTAGTAACATCAAAGTCTAAGGTTTGTAAGCTCCCCCTAAGTCAAATAGTCCAAAGTTGAGGTTTGTAAGCTCCCCCTTACATCTATATTTAAGGAAACTAAATATAATACTTTAACTTCCTTTAGAAACATCAGAATATGAGGTTTGTAAACTCCTTCAGAGTCTGATAGTCTCGGGTTAAGGTTTGTAATCTCCTTCTGAGTCTGATAGTCTCAGGTTGAGGTTTGTAAGCTCTTCCTTAGTTCTATGTACAAGAAAGTTAAAATGTGTCACCCGGGCAAAATAACCATTATGTACAAAAATTAAATAACCCTTATGTACAAAAATTGTAAATGACCATTATCTACAAACTGAATGGGTTCACTTTCTAATTAAATACCTACTACCTTTCCTCCCCTTTTTGTCACATAAAAAAGCATAAAAAGAGAAAAAAGAAAAGAATTACAGTCATAAATGTATAACATGTCATCATTACGAGATCCATTTTCAAGGAAGGGAAAAATGATCAAGTAATAGGGTTCATTAAGGTTTGTTTAGTGCATGTTAAATATTTATTAGTCGTAACAATTTCAAGAATCAAGTGAAGGATTTTATTCAGTCGCTTATGTTACCTGTTAGCTCTCATTTTCAAAATTAGCAAAATCGGAATTATATCAAGTCAGAATGTTATTTAAAAGCATCAGATGGTTTTGAAACAGCTGTGAGGAAGTCTGATTCCAAGAAAGGTTGACAAAATTTCTAGAAAATGTTAAGTGTTAAAGAAGCCTTCGACCAAGATCGTGCTGATCCTATCCCTTTCTTCATATTTATTGTTAATATTGGACATTGAATTATCAGCCATTGTAACAAATAAATATATATCAAAGTATTTCTCTCTGGATCTTTACTGACACTGTTAAGTGGTAGCACACACAGAACCAGAGCTCTGATGCCAACTGAAGGTGAGATAATACTTAGAAGGGGGGTTGAATAAGTATGAAAGTTTAAGACTTAAAAAATAATCACATAATTATTTTTATCCTGGTTCGTTTAAACAACTACTCCAGTCCACCCTTCCTAGAGTGATTTGCCTTTCTCAACAAGGACTTAATCCACTATTTAATCAAACAGATTACAATAGTAACACCTAAGAACAACTGTTCTTAGTCTTCTCAAGAGCTACTGATTCCAACTGAATCCTCTTAAGGAAAACCTTTACAATCAATGTAAATCAAATACAAGAGTGATTTTTCACAACAGTGATTTTTCTCTTAAGTTTAAGTACAAGAAATTCTAAGAAGAATATGAAAGAATGAGAGCTTAGAATAATATGATTTCTTTTCAGCAAATTGAGTAACTGAAGAATGTTGTGGAGTCTTCCTTTTATAGGCAGCTGATCCAAGGATGCTGAGCGTTGAAAAGAGAGTCCCAAAAAGGTCTAAGCCTTTTTATCTTCACATCAAGTGACCTTTCCTAGAAGTAGATACCACAGAAAAATCCTTTTTGTCTGTGTTATTGTGTCTAGCACAAATGAGGAAAGAGACGTTGATTTACTCCAACGAATATAATCTTGAATATTTCTTCTTCAGTTTTTCAGCAAGTTCTTCAGAATCTGAATGAGTCAGAGTCTTCTAATGATGTTCAGAACTTTGCTGTATCAGAGTCTTCTGCAGCATGTGTGCTTTCAGCGTGTTGATCATCAGAGCATATTTGACACAGAACTTCAGTACTTGGCAGCGTTAGTACTTTCAGAAACTTCTGTAGAAATTATGCTTTGAGAAACTCTTCAAACAATATTCTTCTATGCTTCAGATGCTTCAGCTTCAGAATCTTCTGACTAGCTTCAGATGCTTCTGCTTCAGATGCTTCTGACTAGCCTCGGATGCTTCTGCTTCAGATGCTTCTGATGAGTGCATCTAGCGCTTCAGGGTCAGGATAACTTCTTGTATACAATTCAGATTTGCTTCTAGAGAGTTAATTTCATTTCAATCTGCAGTAAAACTCTCAAACAAATTTTAGAGTATATAATTCTTAAATATAAAATTTCCTAACAGTTATCATCAAAATAAAGAGTTATTATTAAGAACCAATCTGTGTTCTAACAATCTCCTCCTTTTTGATGATGACAAAAAGTATCAGAAATTTTGTTTAACTGAACATAAAGAATTATAACTCCCCCTGAGATGATGAATCTCCCCCTGAGTTAAATATGAAAAAGGAATAGAAACTTCCCTTTTGTCTTGAGTAATCTTCAGAGTTAGATCTTGTTTGTTCTTATAACATTTTGAAGGTCAGAATATCTTGCAGATATAAGATTCAGAGTTTGATAATAGACAAATGATCTGAGAGACTCAGAATTACTTTTATAGAATGTACTTATCAAATGTTCTGAAATAGTCAAGATAAATGTTAGATAGAATAGATATGTCTGAAGATTCATTCTGGTGAAGTTATATTAAACAGTTCAGATCTATATTTTCTCCCCCTTTTTTGTCATAAGCAAAAAGTAAAAAATTTTAAAAAGACAAATAAAAGGAAACAGTAAATAAGATAATTCAATGGAGAAAACTGATTCATTCAAAATATCAGAGCAATAGTACATAGGTAATCATCAGAAGACATAGCAAAAAGTACAGATGCAAACAACAGATGCAGAAACATTAGAATGAAAAAAAAATCTAAGAGTGTTTGGACAAAAGCATCTTCAATAGATCTGTAATCTCAGAGGAGGATTGCTCTTGCTTGGACATCCACTTAGTCATAGTTTCATTCTTTTCATCTTGCTTTGACATCCATTCTGTCATATCCTCAGACTTCTTATCCTGCTTAGCCATCCAGGATTTGATCTCTGACTGTTCAGCTTCCAGAGCAGCAATCTTATCTTCAACATCTGGATGTTCTTTCTTTATCTCAGATGAAGAATTAGGAGGAGGTTCTGTAGCCTGAACAGAGTCAATTTCCATTGGTTCTGTAGATTCTGGAGAGGGGTCTACCAGAGTCATAGCCAATGCATTATCAGTAGATTCTGTTGATGGTGGAGGAGCATCTAAACAAAGCAGAGGTTCAGTTTTGTTGACAGTCCAGAATAGAGTCCTTTCAGCTCTGAGCTTTGCATCATCAGAACAGATGTTCTTCAGATTTGAAGCTACAGTGTTGAATCTGTTTATGAATCCGTTCCAGATGATGTCAGATTCTTTGGCATCCATTGTTTCAGAGCATTTCTTCTGAACAGTACCTAAATACATCTGTATTTCTTGCAAAAATGTTTGAAATAAATGATCAATATTAAGTCTAGGCAGTGGTTTTAGCAAGGTTTCCAGAGTGATAGGTTTAGGTTGGGGAGTTGGTGGAAAAAGTGATTTTTGGATGGAAATCAGAGAAGGAGGATAATATGGAATGAAGGGTATCTCAGGAGCTTTTTCTTTAGATCTGACTAAAGCATTAAGAAAGGGAGGTTTTGGTCTTCTGTTAGGGGTAACAACATCAAAAGATGCATTTGAGTAGGGTTTGAAAGCAGATTTTGGGGGTTCAACAGATGCAACAGTGTTATCAGATGCAATTTGCAGAGCTGAAACAACAGCTTTACCAGATGTTGCAGATATTGTTGCTAAAGATCCTACATTGGTCATTGATTGAATATATGAAACAAGCACAGATGGAAGAGCCACTGTGAGTTTTGGTTTCAGAGGTTTGAGGGGTTCAGAAGGTTCAACTCTGTCATAAAAATCTTTCAGTTTGAAACCATAAGACAGATTATGAAAAAGAGAAGAAACTTGGGCACAAGATATACCAGATGATGTTGGATTGGAATTGGGAATTAATATCTCAGATGATGGTGCAGGTAGAGGCATAGGATTTGGAATGGGAGTTTTAGAATGTATGGTAGGTTCAGGTTCAGGTTCAGGTTCAGGTTGGTTTATCTCAGAGTATTTGTCAGATGGAGAGATTAGAAAATCTGGGTGGATTTCTGATTCTGAGGTGTTAGAGGATGTTGTTGGTGTACAAGAGGTAGAAGATACTTGAAACACTGTTTTTAAAGGTGTGATATCAAGAACTTCTGTCTCAGGGATGTGAGGTTCAGAAGTATTGGTGGGTTCTAAAGGAATTTCAGATGGTTTGGATGGTGGTTCTGATGAAACAGGATCAGAAGTTACTTTTGTAGGTTCAGAAGTAACAGGTGCAATGGGTTCAAAAGGTGGATTAATTGATGGTGGATTGTCAGAGGCTTTTTCTGGTTGAACTTCTTTTGGATGGTTCTCTGGATGTTCAGAGGTTTGTTGTTGAATAGAGGTTTTTTGTTCTGATGGTTGGTGATTTGATGGTTGTTGATCTGGTGGTTGATGTTCTGATGGTTGAGGACGTAGAACAAAGTGTTTGATATGAATTTTGGGTTGAAATGGTTTTGGTACAGAAACTGTTGGTGTTGTTGTTTGTGTAGTTGTTTGAGTTGGAACAGATGTTTGTTTTTGTGGAGAAACAGAACTGGGAGCAGTAACAGAAGTGGTTTGAGTAGAAGGTGGTTTTGGAACAGACTTAACATTAGAATCATTAATAACAAGATTTGCAGAAGATACAGAAGATTTAGTACCTTTTACTTTGATCCTCTTGGCAGGTAATGATCGCGACTTTCTATGTCTAATACAACTAACTGCAAGTGCACAGTCTATCGCGTAGTAATAAAAGATATCGATCCCACAGGGACTCGTAATCAAACTAGTGTTCTCGGGAGTTACTATGTTTAGCTAGGTAGAATATGTTTTAAGGGAATAAGATTGTTACTAAAAGGGGGAACTAAGATTACTGTTTAGATTTTAATTAATTGAATCGATACGTAGTAATTGTGTTCTTCAGGGATTTGATAAGTTACTGGTGTATGAAATAGTTTTCACAGTTTATTTAAGCAGAAAATGGAGATTTGAAGACTCTCGCCTCACGATGGTTATTGACGTTAATCATAATCCTAAGGGCCAAACGTACACTTTCGTATCCCATTCGGGGTTAAAACTATTTTTTGGAAATCTCTAAGTTCTAATTCGTTTTAAAGTGCTTTCGCTGTTATTAAAACAAATGCCTAGTGTTTACTATCTGACCTTACCGCAGCTTTCGCTTGTTGGTTCGTATCTTAATTAATCTCCCACTTTCGTGGCAAAACTACTTTTAAATAAGTTCTCGCTTTCGCGACGAAGTTTATTTCGTGAATCAATTTTAAACACTTAGACCATAGGTTATTTTTGTGAAAATAAAGTTTTCAAACAAGAGTTATCAAATCCCATTCGAATTATTACTACATATCGATTACCTAAGTTTAGCTAGACATGGAATTGGGAAAAACAAAACATAAATAATAATAATAAATAATAAATTGCATTATAATAAAACAGAAGTCGATCAAAATGAAAACCTGTAAATAATGCCAATTGGCCTTTGGGCAGATCCTCCACAGATGTTGGCAGGATTCTGATCTTTAGTTCCAAATTGATCGTACAGTTCAATAGGTATTACAGAAGAGCGGAAATGGAAATGAGGAATTGAAAAGGGAAATAAAGGAAAGGAATACAAATAAAAGCTGGAAAGTAAATTTGCTCTGGAAATTAAATTCGGCAGCACTTCGTGGTATGAATGCAGCTCTCCTTTTTGAAGTCCCCTGCTTCCCTTTTTATAGAAGTGGAATCCCAACGGTTATCTCTGAGGATGATGGACCTTGAGGCAGATAATTTAGGGAGTAGTGGACCACTTAATGGGAATTGGAACTGCTCTTTTGACGTGTAATCTGAGTGGGGCGTTTTTGCCTGCATGACGGTCGTCACAAGGTGTGACGGTCGTCACCCGTGTGACGGTCGTCACATCAGCAAAAACAGTCTGCTGCGCTTTTCATTGTGTTTTCACTCCTTTTTCGTCCATATTTCATCTGGGATTGCTTCTTTTCTTCATGTTGCCTTGTTTAGACGTGATCGTTGAATACCTGCAAAAACATCAGACAAATACACGGAAATAACCCGAAATCGGATCGAAAACGGTTAGACTTTAGTTGAATTATGCATGAAAATATCTATATGATTTCGTGTTATCAAACTCCCCTAAGCTTGAATCTTTGCTTGTCCTCAAGTAAAACGTGGAAAAGTCGGCAAGCACGAGGCTGCTTCTTCGTTCGCAGAGTTTGGAAAAACCGGGATTCTTGGTAGGAACAAGACGAGTATCATGACGACACTGGACTACGAGTCTCCAGAGGTCTCCTTTTTATGCAAATCGGTCTCAGTCATGCTACCGTATCTTGGTGTCAAGGTTCTCGTGGCAAGTTCACCCTGTTTGTTCTAGCGCAATCACATTAAGCCCGTTGTCCGCACACTTTCATGGCAAGTCGACCTGTTAGTGAATATGATCTCGTTTTTGTTTTTGATCTTCTTCATTGATCATAATTTGGTGTCATTGATTTTTCAATGAGTTTTTCGTGCCGTTGGGCTAAATGCTCGGGTGAGGAGCACCTAACTTAGAAGGGAACGTATCTTATATTCTTGGGCTTTTTAGCTCTCTTTTCATGATTTTTCATCTTTTTGGAGATCATACCCTTATTTGCACCGGTCGCTCGCTTAGAAGTGTTTTTAGGATGGTTCTGACTGCTAGTATAAACTACTTGGGGTTGAGTTTGCGTAGACACTTGAGACTTTGGTACACGTAGGTGGTGAAACCGACTCGCATAAACTAGAGATCTAAGGTGTCTGGACGATACTGGTTTTGTTAGAACTGTCGTTTCCTCGGAGTTTCAAAACTCGGTTTGAACTCAGGTGCATTCTCGTGATGCTTTTGCTTTTGAGGAACAAATGAAAGTTTTTGTTTACGTTGAATGATGTGGGGATTGTTTGCGTAACGTGAAAAATATATAGACGAGCTTTATTTGCTAGAAATAGAAAGTGTAAAAATAGAAATTACTAAAATTCAAAGTGCAGTGAAATGGAAATACAGGAAATAAGGGAAGTTCAAAATACAGTGGAAATAAGGCTCCGCTCCCACACTATCTCGATCAGTGTCCTCACTGATTCTTGAAGCATGCGAGAGGGAGATACAACTGAAAATGAAAATACAAAGAACTGAAATATAGTAAACAATGAAGGAAAAAAAAATGAAAATCTAGTCCCGGCCTCTGTCACGTCCGCGCTGGCGTCCTCTGGCTCTAGCAAGGGCTACTCTATCCTCATAGCTCATGGCTCCCGTGTGGTAGACCGTGTCTCGGAGTCCTTCGACCTGCAGCGTCAGATTCGCTAGACTCTCAGTGATCGTAGCTTGGCCGGTGTGAAGTTGTTGCATTTGAGTCCGGTGCCAAGCTTCGAACTGGTCAGCTTGCTGGTTCTGCTGCTGCAGCATTGTGAGTATCTGTGCCTGCTGGTCTAGGGAGCGACGGAGGTCCTCTTTGGTGTAGTCGGGCACGGGATGGTGACGGAGGCGGCGAGAAGATGTACCTATTGGAGGAGGAGGCTGCGATGCCTCTGGCTGCTCGGACCTGTCCAACTCAGCTTGGATTTCATCGTCGGAATCATGAGTGGGATCCTGAGTAGGAACAGCGGCAGCAGGAGGGGCAGTGAGGTCGAACAACCAGTTGGTACGGTCCTCTGGATGGATGCGGGTGCGGGACGGAAGGATGATGCTTCTGACGGTCTTGCCACGCACAACCGGATGGTATTTCCCGTCAGCTCGGGAGCAGATGAGATGGGAGGCCCTGCAGTGGTCGGTGTCAAGGAACACCGAGGGGATGGACTGGAGGTGCTGGAGGCGGTCGCCAAGGTTCAGCCCAAGTGCAATAGCCGTGACAATCCCGCCAAAGTAGAATGGCTTCGAGCCACGGTTGCAGTTGGCCTGAATGTGAGCCAGCAGGAACGGGGCAGCGTTGACATGTTCATTGTTGAAGACGCAATGAAGAAAGAAGAGCTCCTTGGAGTTCACTTTGTGGTTGTTGTCTCTGGCGAAGATGGTGTTGCTCAACGCTCTGTGAAAGTACCTGATGGCGGGGTTATGGATGTGAGTGGCGTGTAGGGAGTCCCAACCATCGGCATTTAGGCCGGTCAACTGATACCACAACGCGAAGGCTTCGTGCTGGAACTGATCAGTGATGCGACGATGAGCGTTGTCGCCGCGAGGTAGCTGTAGGATGCTGGCAATCTGGTTTTGGTGCATCTGATAGTTAACGCCAAACATCCGGAAGCAAGCGGCACCTGAGTGCTGGTTGAGTTCGCCGCTGCTGGTGACGTACGTGAACGAACTCAAGAATTCAAGAGTGAGTTGTTCGTAGGTCGGCTGGGGGTTGGTGCAGAGGTTCCAGATGCCCGCTCGTTGAAGCATCCAGGTTACACCTTCAAGGAGTCCGAGCTCCGTAAGCGATGGAAGGTGCGGGTAGTGAGTTGGCTGGAGTGACCTCTGATGAAATGCAATGTACTGTGCTCGTTGTCTGTCGCCTAGCTCGCCTTCAGGGAAGGAGATGTTGCTGACATCTGCGTTTCCGGCCATTGTTGAAGATGGAGAGGTTTCGGAGGTTTTGGGGTTTTTCGGCGGAGAGGGAAAAATGACAGAACGGTGGTTTGGAGGTTGAATTTGGAGTTGAGGTTTATAGTTCAATGTGGGGAGGACGAAAATCGTAGTGGGGTATGAATTTTGGAAGTTTGAAAGTGATAATGGGGGGAGTGGAGGGGAACACGAACCCTGTTATATCAGATAGCAGTTCTGAACTGCATGACGGTCGTCACAAAGGTGTGACGGTCGTCATCCGCGTGACGCTCGTCATGGGACTGTGACGGTCGTCACAGCAGCAAAATCTGCAGAACGCATAATTTTGCTCTGAGGGCGTACTCGTGGTGATTTTAAAGCTTAGTATTGATACGGTGACGTAATATAACAGCCAACAAACAACAAATAATGCGAAAACAGAATAATTGAATAAAACTAGAATTGAAATAACATAAAATTGAAATAATTGTATGTAATACATAAAGAAAACGAACAAAGCGAAAAATCCATATGATTAAAATAAACTAAACTAGACTAGACTAAACTGAAACTACTGCTACGAGCTAATAACTAATCTTTTCGTGCCTTCAACTCATCGAATTTCTGTGAATAGTAATCTAGTTGGTCGCAGACTAGATCCATGAAGCCTACCAGTTCGCTGTGCATGCCTGCGATATCAGCTTTTACATTAGTCAGAGCTTTATCAACGTCGTCCAATCTGAGTAACACGGCATCCATTTTGTCGGTGGTTTCCTCAGGGATAGGCTCAGGATAAGTATTGTAGTGTGGAGGAGTCATAGGGTCTACTTCAGTTTCAGAGGCGGCGTCCTCATAGTACATGTAGTCGTGTGCCTCAGAGATGTGGTCACTGTCATACATATAGTCCTGGGGTGTTGACTGTGGTGAAGGAGGTCCCATAGGCTCATCCAATTCGTAGAGCCAGTTATCCTTGTTGTGGATGCTTGTCATCAGATGATCAGGCAGTGTGAATAGCTGTACTGGTTTTTCGTTAATAAGGTACTCATACGGTCCAGGTCCCATAGTCCCTAAAATGCGCCTGTTAAAGCAGAATTGTATGTTCATGGGTCTGATGGTACCAAAACGAGTGCTGGCATTTAAATGGAATCTAAGGCCAAGCTCGTGGGCAATCATTGTTACTAGTCCTCCTATAAGAATAGGTGTCTGAGGTTCCAGCGTGAGGCGTTTGAAGGATCTCATCATGAAAGGTACTGTGTTTACTGTCCGTCCCTGAGAAGCACAGAACATGATGAATAACTCTTCCTTAGACACTGTGGTAATATTTTCTTCTTTTCCAAACAAGGTGTGAGCTAGTATTTTATGGAAGTATCTGAAGGCGGGCTTATGAATGTCATCATTGTACATTTTGTCTGGTTCAGGGTGATAGTCGCTGTGATTCTACCCCAGAAGTGATCGAGTTGCAAATCAATATCGTCATCTTCTGCACTGATGAACACATGCGGTCCGCTAGGGAATCCTAGGAGGTTAGCTAGTGACATCCTGCTGTGGGTTTGGTCCATTCCAAACAATCGGAAGGTAATCAACTCTGTGCTGGATCCAAAACCATAGTTGGGTGTATATCTGAAGGAACTAAGGAATTCGTAGGTAATATCCTTGTAGGTAGCGAAGCGTGTTTTTAGAGCAGTGTTCTCCCAACCCAGTTGATTGAACAGGTATTGAATGCTATCCGTGATTCCTAGTTTATCCATAGTAGCCTTATCATAATACAGCGTTAAGGCGAATTCTCTTTCGGTCAGTGCTGCAAATCTTGCCTTTTGAGCGAGTCCTCTGAAGTGAACCTTTGTGAAATCGTACTCGGCCATATTCGCAGGTAATTCGGAGAAAACAGAAGGAATGTTTTGAAGGCTTTAAAAATCCTGAAAAATTTAAAACAAGAATTTGAAGTCAGGATTTTTAGAAACGAAAAGTGGTAGAAACAAAAGGCAAAAGAGAAAAAATAAAATAAGAATAAAAGTACGAAAATGAACGAAAGTAGAAAGTAGTAGTAATTTTAGGATTTTTGTTGGATTTTTCAAAGTAGAATTTTAAGGAAAAATGAAATGCAATGACGAGGGAAATTTGGGTTGCCTCCCAGTAAGCGCTGTTTTTAACGTCTAAAGCCTGACGATAGCTTGGTGAGAAGCTATTCGGGTGTCTGAGCTGGAAGCTCAAGCAATGTTATATTGCTGACTTGAGGGCTGTTGTCGTTCTTATTGTAATGTTTTAGACGTTGCCCGTTTACGATGAATGGTGCATTCGTCTTATCGGTAATTTCGACAGCTCCACTCTGAAGTACTTTAGTCACTTCATAGGGTCCAGACCACCTAGATTTTAGTTTTCCTGGGAAGAGTTTTAATCGTGAATTGAAGAGCAATACGATGTCTCCCACACTGAATTGTTTCCTGATTGAACGTTTATCATGCCACTTTTTAGTTTGTTCTTTGTAGATACGGGCATTTTCGTAAGCGTCTAATCGAAGTTCTTCCAACTCGTGTAAGTTCAAGATTCGCTTTTCTCCTGCCTCGGTGTAGTTGAAGTTGAGTGTCTTAATGGCCCAGAAGGCCTTATGCTCTAACTCTACAGGGAGATGGCAGGATTTACCGTAAACTAATTTATAGGGGGTAGTACATATTGGTGTCTTAAATGCGGTCCTATAAGCCCATAAAGCTTCTTGTAGCTTTGATGACCAATCTTTTCTCGAGGTAGCGACAGTCTTTTCCAAGATCTGTTTTATTTCTCTGTTTGAGACCTCTACTGGTCCGCTAGTTTGCGGATGATAAGGTGTACCTACTCGGTGCCTGACTCCATATCTAGAAAGAAGTTTATCGAATATTCGTGATATGAAGTGAGATCCTCCGTCACTAATGACAAGTCTGGGTACACCGAATCTAGGAAAGATTGTGTTCTTGAAGAGTTTGATTACTACTCGTGCGTCGTTTGTTGGAGCAGCAATGGCTTCTATCCATTTAGACACGTAATCGACAGCGACGAGTATGTAGTTATTTCCGAAAGAAGGTGGGAAAGGTCCCATGAAATCTATTCCCCAGACGTCGAAGATTTCTACCTCTAAGATTCCTTTCTGAGGCATTTCATCGCGTCGTGAGATGTTGCCAGTTCGTTGGCATCTATCGCACTTTTGCACAGCGATGTGAACGTCTTTCCAGAGGTTAGGCCAGAATAGGCCGGCTTGGAGAATCTTAGCGCACGTCTTGGACGTACTAGCATGACCACCATATGGTGCTGAGTGGCATTGGGAAATAATATTTTCTGTTTCTTCCTCTGGGACACAGCGACGATATATGTTGTCGGCCCCTCTCTTGAAGAGTAGGGGTTCGTCCCAATAATAGTGTTTCAGATCGTGGAAGAATTTCTTCTTTTGCTGATAAGTAAGATCTGGTGGAAGCACGCCCGCAGCGAGGTAATTAACAATGTCAGCATACCAAGGTAATGTGACTTGGGCATAGACGGCTTCTACGGCTTTTTCGAATTCTGGATCTTCCGAGATTGCATTGGGTGTGTCACTTTCTAATTTGGCTATCAGACGTTCGTACGGGAAATCGTCATTTATCGGTACTGGTTCGTGTCTGATGCCTTCTATTCAGGATAAGTGATCCGCAACAACAGGATCCATCTCAATAACAGGATCCATCTCAATAACAGGATCCATCTCAATAGTCTTGGTTTGGCATAAACAGAATCCATCTCAATAGTCTTGGTTTGGCATCCTTTTTGCTTATTAGGTACCTTATGGCAGCGTGGTCTGTGTATATTATAATTTTTGCTCCTACTAAGTAAGAACGGAATTTGTCAAGCGCAAATATAACTGCTAGAAGTTCCTTTTCTGTGGTAGCGTAGTTCATTTGGGCAGGATCTAAGGTTCTACTGGCATAGTAGATAGCATGGAGTTTCTTGTCCTTCCTTTGTCCTAGAACTGCGCCTACAGCGTAATCACTCGCGTCGCACATGATTTCAAACGGTATTCTCCAATCTGGTGGTTGCATGATTGGTGCGGTGATAAGGGTTGATTTCAATGTTTCGAATGCTTTTAAACAGTCGTCGTCGAAGACGAACTCAGCATCTTTCATTAACAGGCCGGTCAAAGGTTTTGTGATTTTCGAGAAATCTTTTATAAATCTTCTGTAGAAACCGGCATGTCCTAGAAAACTCCGTATTTCTCGTACGGATTTTGGAGGTTGGAGATCTTTTATAATCTCTATTTTAGCTTTGTCTACCTCAATCCCTCTATCTGATATGACATGTCCTAGAACTATTCCTTGTCGGACCATAAAATGGCATTTCTCTAAATTTAGGACGAGGTTTACTTTTACGCAACGTTCTAGTACCATTTCTAATTTTTGTAAGCACCCTTCGAAGCTTTGTCCACATACCGAGAAATCGTCCATAAACACTTCCATAATGTCGTCTATGAAATCTGCGAAGATTGCCATCATGCATCTTTGGAAGGTTGCCGGAGCGTTACAGAGTCCGAACGGCATTCGGCGATAAGCAAAAGTACCGTAAGGACAGGTGAATGTAGTCTTTTCTTGGTCATCAGGATGGATGGGAATTTGGAAGAATCCTGAGTAGCCATCTAGATAGCAGAAATATGAATGTTTGGCTAATCTTTCTAACATTTGGTCTATGAAGGGTAGCGGGAAGTGATCTTTGCGCGTAGCCTTGTTAAGCTTCCTATAATCAATACACATCCTACTTCCAGTCACGACTCTTTTTGTTATCGATTCGCCTTTTCGTTTTTAACTACTGTGACTCCTCCTTTCTTTGGTACGACATGAACTGGGCTAACGCATTCACTATCGGAGATCGGATAGATGATTCCTGCATCTAGTAATTTCTTTACTTCATCTCTGACTACAGTGCTCAGGATGGGGTTTAGTCTTCTCTGATGCTCTCGAGAGGTTTTAGAGTCTTCCTCTATTGTAATTCGATGCATACAGATCGAAGGGCTTATACCTTTTAGATCGCTTATGTTATAGCCTAACGCGGTGGGGTACTTCTTTAGGACTTCTAATAACTTTTCGGTTTCTGGTTGTCCTAAGTCGGCGTTGACTATCACTGGTCTTTTTAGTTCATCGTCTAGAAATTCATATCTGAGGTTTTTGGGTAGTGTTTTAAGTTCTAAAGATGGGTTCTTCGGACCTGGCATATGATTTGGTGTCAGTGTTAAGCTTTCGCTTAGGCTGTCGTCTTTATACGGTTTACGTCAATTGTCGTCTTCAGAAATGTCGGGTATTTGAATCTTTATTATTTCTGAATACGTGGTCTCTTCATTTTCAAGTTCTCTTATGCATTCGTCAATTTCGTCTACTAAATAGTAGGTATCGTCTATTGCTGGTGCTTGTAAGAACTTGGTGAGAATAAACTCTATCTTTTCTTCTCCTACTTCGAATGTTAGCCTTCCTTTCTTCACGTCTATAATCGCTCCGGCTGTAGCTAGGAATGGTCTTCCTAGGATAATTGGGGTTACAGTGTCCTCCTTGATGTCCATGATTATGAAGTCGGTTGGAATGTAGAATTGTCCTATGCGTACTGGAACGTTTTCCAGTATTCCGACGGGGTATTTTACTGATCTGTCAGCTAATTGTACGGACATTTTGGTTGGTTTGAGGTCTCCCATATTCAGCTTTTTGCATATAGATAAGGGCATAACACTGATACTAGCTCCTAAATTGCATAGAGCTTTGTCTATTACGAACTTTCCTATGACGCAGGGTATGGAGAAACTACCTGGGTCTTTTAATTTAGAGGCATGCGGTTCTGAATAATAGCGCTACACTCTGCCGTAAGTGTAACTGTTTCGTTATCCTCGATCTTTCTCTTATTTGACAGGATCTCTTTGAGAAATTTGGCGTATGACGGCATTTGAGTTATCGCTTCTATAAAAGGAATAGTAATATTCAGCTGTTTAAGGAGCTCCACAAATTTCTTAAACTGTCCTGAAGTTTTAGAGTTTATTAGTCTTTGCGGATAAGGAATAGGTGTTTTATATGGCGCTGGAGGTTCTTGAGTTTTTTCACTTGCGGTATCCTCCTTCTCGTTGTCCTCCTTCTTCTCTAACTCAGATTCCTTTTCTGCTTGTTCAGTTGGTTTCTGTTGCATGGCTGAGTTTTCGGTCCTCGGATCGATCGGTTCGTCCAATTCTTTTCCACTTCTTAGTATCACAGCATTTACTTGGCCTTTGGGATTCTGTTCGGGTTGTCCAGGAAATGTGCCAGCAGGTGCGGCAGCAGAGGCTTGCTGTTGAGCCACTTGTGATATCTGAGTTTCTAACATTTTGTTATGGGTGGCTAAAGCGTCTACTTTTCCTGTCAACTGTTTAATTTGCTCGCTAGTGTGTATGTTTGATTTAGGAACTCTTTGTTCGTTTGAGCTTGAGTAGCTATGAACTTTTCCATCATAAATTCGAGATTTGATTTCCTAGGTGCATTCTGAGCAGCTGGTTTTTGATATCCTGGTGGAGCAGTAGGCATTTGCAATGCATTTTCGCTTTTGTAAGAAAAGTTTGGATGATTTCGCCAACCTGGGTTGTAGGTATTTGCGTAGGGATTTCCTTGAGCATAATTTACCTGGTCTGGCGGGATTCCGGCTAGCAGTGGGCATTCGGGTGCATTATGAGTGGTGCTTCCGCATAACTCGCAATTTGGAGTTACTGCAGCGACAGTTGCAGTGGGGTTAACGGTCAGACTATCAATCTTCTGTGCTAGAGCATCTACTTTAGCATTGAACTTTTCAAGGCTGCTGATTTCGTACATCCCACCTTTCGCTGTGGTTTTCTCATTTGGAGTGCGTTCACCTCCCCATTGGCAATGGTTTTGTGACATGTTTTCTATTAATTGATAGGCTTCATCATATGGCTTATCCATAAGTGCACCGCCCGCGGCAGCGTCTATTGTCAATCTAGTATTGTATAGAAGCCCATTATAGAAAGTATGGATTGTCACCCAGTCTTCTAGACCGTGGTGAGGACATGTTCTCATCATATCTTTGAATCGTTCCCATGCTTTGTAGAGAGATTCAGTATCTTTCTGTCGAAATCCGTTGATTTGAGCTCTAAGCATAGCAGTTTTGCTTGGTGGAAAATATCTCGCTAAGAAGACGTTCTTCAATTGCTCACATGTCGTAACGGAGTTGGATGGTAACGATTGTAACCATGTCCACGCTCTGTCTCTAAGAGAGAATGGGAAAAGACGAAGTCTTATCGCGTCTGGAGTTACTCCATTTGCTTTCACTGTGTCTGCGTATTGTACAAACTTCGTTAGATGTTCGTTCGGATCCTCAGTTGCGTTTCCTGAGAATTGGTTTTGTTGTACAGCCGACAGCAATGATGGTTTCAGCTCAAAATCATTTCGGGTAATAGCTGGGGCAGCAATGCTACTTCTAGGCTCCATCTGAGATGGTGTAGCGTATGCCTTCAGCGGTTTTTTCGGAGGTCCTTCAGCCATCGTCGGTTCTTCTTCGGATTTGGGAATGGGAGTGAGAGGATCGGGAATGTTATGTTTGAGTTGGTACTCAATGATTCGGCTTCTTAGGTGTAAGAAGCGTTCTAGTTCTGCGACTGAAGGTTTCAAGATATCGCTTTGTGGGTGATCACTTGGCATACAATCGACAGCACTAGTAAAGGAAAAATGAAAATTGTTTACCTAGTCTATACCGCGTAACAGAAGGTTACACTATTGACTAAACGGGTCCCCGGCAACGGCGCCAAAAACTTGATCGCGACTTTCTATGTCTAATACAACTAACTGCAAGTGCACAGTCTATCGCGTAGTAATAAAAGATATCGATCCCACAGGGACTCGTAATCAAACTAGTGTTCTCGGGAGTTACTATGTTTAGCTAGGTAGAATATGTTTTAAGGGAATAAGATTGTTACTAAAAGGGGGAACTAAGATTACTGTTTAGATTTTAATTAATTGAATCGATACGTAGTAATTGTGTTCTTCAGGGATTTGATAAGTTACTGGTGTATGAAATAGTTTTCACAGTTTATTTAAGCAGAAAATGGAGATTTGAAGACTCTCGCCTCACGATGGTTATTGACGTTAATCATAATCCTAAGGTCCAAACGTACACTTTCGTATCCCGTTCGGGGTTAAAACTATTTTTTGGAAATCTCTAAGTTCTAATTCGTTTTAAAGTGCTTTCGCTGTTATTAAAACAAATGCCTAGTGTTTACTATCTGACCTTACCGCAGCTTTCGCTTGTTGGTTCGTATCTTAATTAATCTCCCACTTTCGTGGCAAAACTACTTTTAAATAAGTTCTCGCTTTCGCGACGAAGTTTATTTTGTGAATCAATTTTAAACACTTAGACCATAGGTTATTTTTGTGAAAAGAAAGTTTTCAAACAAGAGTTATCAAATCCCATTCGAATTATTACTACATATCGATTACCTAAGTTTAGCTAGACATGGAATTGGGAAAAACAAAACATAAATAATAATAATAATAAATAATAAATTGCATTATAATAAAACAGAAGTCAATCAAAATGAAAACCTGTAAATAATGCCAATTGGCCTTTGGGCAGATCCACCACAGATGTTGGCAGGATTCTGATCTTTAGTTCCAAATTGATTGTATAGTGCAATAGGTATTACAGAAGAGCGGAAATGGAAATGAGGAATTGAAAAGGGAAATAAAGGAAAGGAATACAAATAAAAGCTGGAAAGTAAATTTGCTCTGGAAATTAAATTCGGCAGCACTTCGTGGTATGAATGCAGCTCTCCTTTTTGAAGTCCCCTGCTTCCCTTTTTATAGAAGTGGAATCCCAACGGTTATCTCTGAGGATGATGGACCTTGAGGCAGATAATTTAGGGAGTAGTGGACCACTTAATGGGAATTGGAACTGCTCTTTTGACGTGTAATCTGAGTGGGGCGTTTTTGCCTGCATGACGGTCGTCACAAGGTGTGACGGTCGTCACCCGTGTGACGGTCGTCATGCATCTGTGACGGTCGTCACATCAGCAAAAACAGTCTGATGCGCTTTTCATTGTGTTTTCACTCCTTTTTCGTCCATATTTCATCTGGGATTGCTTCTTTTCTTCATGTTGCCTTGTTTAGACGTGATCGTTGAATACCTGCAAAAACATCAGACAAACACACGGAAATAACCCGAAATCGGATCGAAAACGGTTAGACTTTAGTTGAATTATGCATGAAAATATCTATATGATTTCGTGTTATCAGGTACAGAAGCAGCTTCTTCAGAATCTTTTCTCTTCAAGAGCTTCTTGGGCTTCTCAGTAATCTTGACCTTCTTCTGAACAGGTGCAGATTCTTCTACAGGCTGAGTCCTTTTCCTCTGGAGTTGTGCTTCTTCTTCTCCTGCATCTGGTAGTGGTTGTCTTGCTAGTTGAATCACATTAGCAGGAACAGGTTTTCCTTCCTTCTTGCATTCATCAATATACATAACCACTATATGTCTGGGCTCTTCAGCAAAGAATAAAGGAAAGTCATCTACAGGAACCCTCTTATTCAATTCTGACATGTTTAGCTTCTTGGGAGCTGTTGTGAATTCATCAACAATTTTGAGTCTTAGAAGACTTTTAGCATTCAGAGGCTTTCCCATTATAAATTCTAATTCCTCTATAACTCCAGCAGCGTACAGAGCAGTTACCAAACCATTCTCAGTAAGAAGATCTGAGATCAACCTTCCAAAGGGGATCCAAGTTCTGATCTTCTGTCCTTTCTCTTTCACATATTCTCTAGATGCATTGATATGGTTCCACAGATGCATAAACAGAATGTATGGAAGATCTACCTTGGTGCTCTGACTAAGGCAATACATGAAATAGAGCTGTTCATTATTGACATAGTCTGGAGAATTGGTTGACTTCCTGTGGTGGATGCATCCCATGAAGATCTTGGCCCAGATCTTGTAATCAGGATTCAGATCTTTGAATTTGTTAGAAGCTTGACCAGCAGTCATTACTTCTTCATAAACCTCATCCATGTCCACACGCCCAGCTGGCAAGTGGGAAACACCATCTGTTTCTTCATATCCTATCAACTTTCTTATCAGATCTTCTGTGATAATAATTTCTTTTCCCAGCACAGAAGATAAGATGAACTTGGGATAAACTGATGCATGGATCCAGAATTCTTTCACAAGGAGAGGGTAAACTGGTCCAAAAAGTCTATCAAAGTACTTAACCCATCCTTGAGCTCCAATGATGGAACGAAACTCAAACCCATTTTCTGCCAGAGAATCAAACTCAACCATAGATTCACATAGAACTTCCAACTTATCAACAGGCGTTAGAAGTGTTCTTTTGGGAGGAGAATATGGAGCAACACCCAAGTTTTCTGAAGTTACAGCAGCCATAGTAGATTGGAATTGAGTAGTTGTTGATGATGAAGTTGCCATTGAAGAATGCTTTGTCAAACACTTAGGTTTTGGGTTTTTATGCAGAGAAAATAGGAGATGAAAACGCATGTAAATTCTGAGAGAGTGAAAAGTGTGAAAGTGAATACAAGACAAGTATTTATACTAAAACACTTAGGCAAATCAACAGTCAGAAATATGCACGTTTGAACAAGCATTAAATGAAGAGAATAAAAATCATTTCAAAACATTAATTGCTTCTGACAATTTGGGGGGAAAACCAAGATTCTTACTATTCAAACTTCACCTCAAACGTCTCTTCAGTTATGTACACGCCACCTCTTCAGATTTGGTGTGACACGTGTTTACTTGCATGCTGTTCTGAATTCTCTTAAGAAATGAAATGTTAGCCAACGTTCAGATCTTCTAAAGATTGTTAGTTCAGAGTTTCACAAAAGAAATATTGATCAGAATAAAATAAGCAATCAGAATAAATACTTCAGAGCATTAAGCATTTTTGCATCTGAGAAAATTTGCTTCTGATAAATATCATTCTGGACAAAAATCCATACCAATATTTTTCAGAATAAAATTGAATCTATCTTCAACAAGGGGTTTTGTAAAAATATCTGCCCATTGATGATCTGTATCAACAAAGGCTAAATTTATGATTCCCTTCTGAACATAGTCTCTGATGAAATGATGCTTAATTTCTATATGTTTTACCTTAGAATGTAAAATGGGATTCTTGGACAAACATATAGCAGAAGTATTATCACAAAAGATAGAAATGTTACTTTCAAAAATTTGATAATCTTCTAGTTGACTCTTCATCCAGAGCATCTGCGTGCTACATCCAGCAGCAGCAATGTATTCAGTCTCTGTGGTTGAAAGTGCAATTGTGGGTTGCTTCTTGCTGTACCAGGAGATTAGATTTCTTCCTAGAAATTGACAACTTCCAGAAGTACTTTTTCTTTCCACTCTGTCTCCAGCGTAGTCAGCATCACAGAATCCAACTAATTTGAAATCATCAGATTTTCTGTAACACAAACCCACATTAGAAGTACCTTTCAGATACCTTAGAATCCTCTTGACAGCTGTCAAGTGTGATTCTCTAGGATCTGATTGGAATCTAGCACACAGACAAACACTGAACAATATGTCAGGTCTAGAAGCAGTAAGATAAAGAAGAGAGCCAATCATACCTCTGTAGAGCTTCTGGTCTACTTTCTTACTTACCTCTTCCTTGCCAAGTGAGCTAGTAGGATGCATTGGAGTCTTTGCCAGCTTACTGTCAGACATGTTGAATTTCTTCAGAAGTTCTTTAACATACTTTGTCTGATGTATGTAGGTGCATTATGGAGTTTGATTAACTTGGATTCCTAGAAAGAATCTGAATTCTCCCATCATGCTCATTTCAAATTTTGCCTACATACATGTAGCAAACTCCTTTCCAAGCATAATATTTGTTGATCCAAAAATAATATCATCTACATAAATTTGGCAAATTAGAAGATCTTTCTTAATTGTTTTACAAAAGAGTGTTGTATCCACTTTGCCTCTGATGAAATTCTTCTCCAGAAGAAAATTGCTCAATCTCGCATACCAAGCTCTGGGAGCTTGTTTTAATCCATATAGAGATTTCTTTAATTTGAAAACATGATCTGGAAATTTTTCATTTTCAAAACCAGGAGGTTGGTGGACATAAACTTCCTCTTATATAATACCATTAAGAAAGACACTTTTAACATCCATCTGATACAGAGTGATGTTATTTTGTGCAACAAAGGAAATAAGAAGGCGTATAGATTCTAACCTTGCCACTGGAGCATATGTCTCAGTGTAATTAATACCTTCTTGCTGACTGTACCCTTGAGCAACCAGTCTTGCCTTATTCCTCTCAACTTCTCCTTTCTCATTTAGCTTATTTCTGAAGACCCATTTTGTACCAATTATATTGAATCCTTGAGGTCTTTGAACTAGATCCCATACATCATTTTTGCTGAATTGATTTAGCTCTTCTTGCATAGCAATAATCCAATCATTGTCTTGCAGAGCTTTTTCTACAGAAGATGGTTCAATTTCTGACACTAGTCCAAATAGTGACGCTTCAGATGATCTTAGAAAGGATCTTGTTCTGATGGGATCATCCTTCTTTCCAATAATGACATCCTCTAGATGAGAAGCTTTAATTCTGGATGATGATCCTCTAATAGTTGACTCTTCATAAATGTTTAGATTATTCATCTGAGAAGTTAAAGGAGTAGCATCTGGAGTTTCTTCTGGTTCCTTCACTTGAATTTTGTCTGCTTCTGGAACTTCAGAGTCAATAAAGACTACTTCCCTATTTGCAGAGTTATCAACCTGCTTTGGCTTTTCAGAGCCAAGCTTATCATCAAATCTGACATGAATGGATTCTTCCACAATCTGTGTCTCAGTGTTGTATACTCTATAGCCTTTAGAGTGTTCAGAATATCCAAGCATGAAACACTTCTGTGCTTTGGAATCAAACTTGCTCAGATTTTCCTTAGTGTTTAACATATAGCAAACACATCCAAAAGGATGAAAATATGAAATGTTGGGCTTTTTGTTCTTCCACAGTTCATAAGGAGTCTTCTTCAGAAGAGGTCTAACAGACACTCTGTTCTGAATGTAACATGCTGTATTGATTGCTTCTGCCCAAAAATGTTTTGCCAGATTTGTCTCATTGATCATGGTTCTGGCCATTTCTTGCAAAGTTCTGTTTTTCCTCTCTACAACCTCATTCTGTTGTGGAGTTCTAGGACAGGAAAAATCATGAGCAATGCCATTTTCAGAAAAATATTTTTCAAAATATTTATTTTCAAATTCACCACCATGATCACTTCTGACTTTTATAATTTTGAAATTCTTTTCATTCTGGACTTGCTTGCAGAAGTCAAAGAACACAGAATGTGACTCATCCTTGTGTTTTAAGAACTTTACCCATGTCCATCTACTAAAGTCATCAACAATGACTAATCCATACTTCTTGCCTCTGATGGATGCAGTTTTCACTGGTCCAAACAGATCAATATGAAGTAATTCTAGTGGTTTAGAAGTAGAAACAACATTTTTTGATTTGAAAGATGTTTTTGAAAACTTCCCTTTCTGGCATGCTTCACAAAGAGCATCTGAAGTGAACTTCAGATTAGGGAGTCCTCTGACAAGATTAAGTTTATTAATCTGAGATATACGTCTCATATTAATATGGCCCAATCTTCTGTGCCAGACCCATTGCTCTTCATTTACAGACAAGAGGCATTTAACATTTTTAACTTTAAGTTCTGAAAGATTTATTTTATAAATGTTGTTTTTCCTCTTACCACTAAATAGGATAGAGCCATCCTTTTGACTAATAGCTTTACAACATTTTTTATTAAAGGTAATATCATAACCATTGTCACTTAATTGACTTATGGACAATAAGTTATGCTTTAACCATTCAACAAGTAAAACATTAGTAATAGAGGGAAGTTTACCATTTCCAATAGTGCCAGATCCAATGATCTTGCCCTTCTGGTTCCCTCCAAACTTCACGTCACCTCCAGATCTAAGTTCCAGGCTTTGGAACATAGACTTTTCTCCTGTCATGTGTCGTGAGCATCCAGAGTCTAGGTACCATGATTGGTGTCCTGACCTTGCTGCTAAGAACATCTGCAACAGGAATTATTTTGTTTTTAGATACCCAGATCTTCTTGGGTCCTTTGGGGTTAGTTGGTTTGTCTAAACTTCTATTTTTCAACATAATGTTTATTCTGACTTGCCTTGGGTTTAAACACATAAGTATTCTTCTCAGAGCTTGTGTGTTTAATGTCATTTAAGTGACCAAATTTAAATTGAGAATACAGAGGTGTCTTCTTGATGAAAAGTTTGTCAACAGGTTTTGGATTGCTTCCAGATGAAGATTCATATCCAATACCTCTTATGTTGTTTCCACTAACACCATAGATCATAGAAGCCATCTTGCTTCTGTCTATGCTCTTAGTAAGAAATCTCTGAAAGCTAGAGTCATATTTTTCTAAAATGTTTTCACATGACTTAGTCTCAGATTCAGATTCTTGTTGAGTTATTTCAAAGTCATTTTTGATTTTCAGATTTATTTCTTTTTGCTCAACAAGTTCTGTTTTCAGAAGATCAATCTCAGATTCAATGTTGCTTTTCAGCTTCTTATATTTGAGTTTGATATTGTTATAACTTTTAAGAACTTCTGTTAAAACTTTTGTAAGTTCTTCTTTGGTAAGTTTAGCCATTACCTCTTCTGCATCATCATCAGATTCAGAATCTGATTCATATCCTGAGGTACCTTCCTCTTGATCCTCTATGCTGGCCATCAGTGCAACATTGGCACATTCTTCTTCTGATTCAGAAGATGATTCAGATTCATCTGAGTCATCCCATGTTGCCATCAGAATCTTATTATTTTTGTTAAACTTCTTCTTGGGTTTTTCTTTCTGAAGTTTGGGGCAATCATTCTTGTAATTCCCAGGTTCTTTGCACTCATAGCACACAACTTCTTTCTTGGCAGATCTTCTGCATCCAGAAGATTCCTTTCTATTATCAGATCTTCTGAAGTTGTTGAACTTCTTTCCTTTGTGCTTCCAGAGTCTGTTGATCCTTCTGGACAGCATGGATAACTCATCTTCTTCTTCAGAAGAAGATTCTTCAGAGCTTTCTTGAATGACCTGCAAGGCTTTAGCAGTTTTGTTAGATTTTAATGCAACAGATTTACCTTTTTCTTTCTTCTGAGGTTCATCTTCCTCAAGCTCAATCTCATGGCTCCTCGGTGAGCTGATGAGTTCTTCTAGAGAGATCTTGTTCAGATCTTTAGCCATCTTCAAGGCAGTCACCATTGATCTCCATCTGGTAGGCAGACTTCTGATGATTTTCTTTACGTGATCAGATGTAGAGTATCCCTTGTCCAGAACTTTCAGCCCAGCAGTGAGTATCTGAAATCTGGAGAACATGGCTTCAACAGATTCAGAGTCTTCCATTTTGAAGGCCTCATACTTCTGGATCAGAGCCAGAGCTTTTGTCTCCTTAACTTGAGAATTTCCCTCATGAGTCATTTTTAGGGACTCAAACATATCAAAAGCAGTTTCCCTGTTTGTAATTTTTTCATACTCAGTATGTGAAATTGCATTCAATAATATAGTCCTGGCTTTGTGATGATTTCTAAAATCTTTCTTCTGAGCATCTGTCATAGATTTTCTGTCAATCTTTTTGCCATTCCCATCAGTGGGATGGACATATCCATCTATGACTAGATCCTATATATCAGCATCATATCCTAGGAAAAAACTCTCAATTCTGTCTTTCCAGTAGTCAAATTTCTCCCCATCAAACATTGGGGGTTTGGTGTTGATCTTATCCCTTTCTTCATATTTATTGTTAATATTGGACATTGAATTATCAGCCATTGTAACAAATAAATATATATCAAAGTATTTCTCTCTGGATCTTTAATGACACTGTTAAGTGGTAGCACACACAGAACCGGAGCTCTGATGCCAACTGAAGGTGAGATAATACTTAGAAGGGGGGTTGAATAAGTATGAAAGATTAAGACTTAAAAAATAATCACACAATTATTTTTATCCTGGTTCGTTTAAACAACTACTCCAGTCCACCCTTCCTAGAGTGATTTGCCTTTCTCAACAAGGACTTAATCCACTATTTAATCAAACAGATTACAATAGTAACACCTAAGAACAACTGTTCTTAGTCTTCTCAAGAGCTATTGATTCCAACTGAATCCTCTTAAGGAAAACCTTTACAATCAATGTAAATCAAATACAAGAGTATTAATGCTTCTATAAAGCTTTTATCACAACAGTGATTTTTCTCTTAAGTTTAAGTACAAGAAATTCTAAGAAGAATATGAAAGAATGAGAGCTTAGAATAATATGATTTTGTTTCAGCAAATTGAGTAACTGAAGAATGTTGTGGAGTCTTCCTTTTATAGGCAGCTGATCCAAGGATGATGAGCGTTGAAAAGAGAGTCCCAAAAAGGTCTGAGCCTTTTTGTCTTCACATCAAGTGACCTTTCCTATAAGTAGATAGCACAGAAAAATCCTTTTTGTCTGTGTTATTGTGTCTAGCACAAATGAGGAAAGAGACGTTGATTTACTCCAACGGATATAATCTTGAATATTTCTTCTTCAGTTTTTCAGCAAGTTCTTCAGAATCTGAATGAGTCAGAGTCTTCTAATGATGTTTAGAACTTTGCTGTATCAGAGTCTTCTGCAGCATGTGTGCTTTCAGCGTGTTGATCATCAGAGCATATTTGACACAGAACTTCAGTACTTGGCAGCGTTAGTACTTTCAGAAACTTCTGTAGAAATTATGCTTTGAGAAACTCTTCAAACAATATTCTTCTATGCTTCAGATGCTTCAGCTTCAGAATCTTCTGACTAACTTCAGATGCTTCTGCTTCAGATGCTTCTGACTAGCTTCAGATGCTTCTGCTTCAGATGCTTCTGATGAGTGCATCTGGCGCTTCAGAGTCAGGATAACTTCTTATATACAATTCAAATTTGCTTCTAGAGAGTTAATTTCATTTCAATCTGCAGTAAAACTCTCAAACAAATTTTAGAGTATATAATTCTTAAATATAAAATTTCCTAACAGTTATCATCAAAACAAAGAGTTATTATTAAGAACCAATCTGTGTTCTAACACATGCTGGGGAGAAGAACTCTGAACAACTTTGGAAGATACGACCCCAACTCTGCTGAGGGGTATACTAACAAACCTGGAGTTACAAACTTTACTGGAGATGAACAAATCTCTGCTGGTGATGAGCAACTCTTGCTGAGGGACGGGGTAAAGGTCCTGCATAACCTCCCTGGAACATATCTTACACTATTGGGGGTCACGAACGACTTGCTGGAGCATATTCCACACATGCCTGGTGGAGAGAAATCTAATCTCAACTTGCTGGGGAACAAACCCATACTTGTACTCTATGGGGATTAGAGGTACGCCTAACTAATTGTTGGGGGTAAAGATGCAACTTCCATCTGCTAGGGAAAGATCTTCGATTGTTGGATAAATGAGCTTCATCTGAATCTCTCTGAGAAGTTTCCCCAAGCGTAATGTCCCTGCCCCAGTCTGATTTTTGGGAAGGTCTACACTGAGAAGAAAATAGCTTGCCATGAGACGACCCCGAGATGGCTTGCCCCAGAATCTGGACAGTGAGAGGATCCTTGGTTGAATAGTTTGGATAAGCTCTAGAGGTATGGAGAAGAACAAATTCTTTTCCTCATAGGGTGGCATGCCCCAGCCTTGCAATGGCTTTGCCCCTGATTGACTAGTTTGCGGAGCGGTACCCGCGATTGCGAGAGATTTACCAAATCTCGACCTGATTGCCCCATATTAACTGATTCTTGGATGGCTGACCTTACTGGAGGTTATTTGATAATAGCTGGCCACAACTCAATGGAGTATTCAGGCGTTCTACATTCTATCCTGATCAAACTTTCCACTGTGGAAACTTTCCTGCGGTCGAGCGCTTACTCGCAAGTAAAATAAGTTGTTTTACATAAAAGATATATTAAATGCAATGCATATGAAAGTTTTTTCAAAACCCAATCCTGTTCACTGGAAAAATTTATGACATATAATGAACGAATCGATTATCAAAGTGTCAAAATTAATACAATGCTGTAAGAGGAATCCTTTTTGGAGTCAGTTTCGATGCGATCTTTACCGAAGTATGCTCTCGAACTAAACCTGTTTCAATTAGGACTTTTTCAGGTTGTAACATGGCCAGGTTCACGGTTAACAAGGAAGGATATAAGGCTCAAAATTCATTTTAACCCACCCATTCTCCTTGATGTTCTTCAGTCCTACGTCCAGCTAATTCCACACAAACGCTCACCTCTTAAAGGTGGAATGATAGGTCTGATGGTTCAGGAAACCACACGTTTTTTGGAGTGATAGTCACTCGCTTTTTCGTCTTTGTAGTGCCTGAAGTCACATGATTTCGTTCTTGTTTGAGGATTTTTCTCTTGTAATCCTTTTCGTTTTTTCGCTTTTTCGTTCCCTAATTTTTGCCTGGACTAACTCTTTTGAGTTTCTGATTTTGAAGTCCAGCGGGATACCCTAATTTTTGCCTAAGTCGCTTATTCGTAAGATTCGACTTAGTGGGATTCTTTCTTTTGACTTTTTTTTTTCTTTTTGAACAAATCATGTGACACCGGCTTGTCTGACTTGTTAAAATAGATTGTGACTGTTTCACTCCTTATCGGCAAGGTTTAACCATTTTGGTTCTTTAGGCACGACCTATACAGGTGTGATTGTTCCTCGAACGGACACTCCTTTTGCAATTTGGACGCTTGGTCAAATTAACTGATGCCTACCCTGCCCCAGGTTAAGATTGAGGTTTTTTTCATTTTCAGAAAGAAACTCCTACTACAAGGCTCAATGGGGTTGACAAGGGATTATCTTCCTTATATCTCCGGTGTTTATGGATTTGAAACAATGCCTGTATATCGTCAACAGGTTTTTCTATCCAAGAGCATACAATCCGAAGCTTACACGTCTTTCGATTTCGTCATCCTCCCCGGATTCCACTTAAACAAGCGTTTGAAATAAAAGATAGCAATAAAGTGAACACGAATGGATTAATTCAAAACATGCATATTTATTTCATTTTCAATATCAATTGAGAAACAACAAGTTTTTACAAGTTAGAATTGCACATAGACAGGAAAGAAACTACAAATGTAACACAATGACATGCAAAATGCAGATTGCCAGCTTCTGAGAACTTGGCTTCTTGTATCTTGACTTGTGGGCGACTCAACCGCTTTCGGCTTGTCCGTGGTTTGGCAGAGGATCCTGTACCACGTTGGGCGCTTCATGCGAGAAGTTTATGGCTTTACTGTCAATTAAATCTTGTAGCTTGTGCTTAAAAGCCTTACAATTGTCAATGTTGTGCTCGGGTGCCCCCGAGTGGAATTCGCAGCGGGCATTTGCATCATAGCCAGGTGGTGGTTGGCCTGTCAAAGGGGCCAAGGTTCTCTTCTAAATTAACTGCAGTTGTAGTAATGTCTGAAGCATCTGGGAGTACGGCATTGGCGGCGTATCGAATACTCTATTTGCTCTTCTCGAATTCTGGTACTTCCTGTAGCCCTGCTGATTTTGCTGTTGTTGTGGTTGTTGTTGTTGTGGTGGTGGTATCGGAATGATAACACTTGTAGCCTGATGATGATGACACTGATCTTGATATCTGCCTCTGCCTCTACCCCGAGAGCTTGACACAGAATTAGCGTCGCCTCCACGCTTTTTATTTCTGAGCACTTTCTTTCCTCCACCTGACGAAGGTACTTCTACGGCCTGAATTTTCCCAATCTTGATGCCGTTTTCTATACGCTCACCTGTGATGACAAGGTCAGAGAAACTCCCGGACATACAGTTGACGAGCTTTTCATAGTACATCCCAGATAACGTCGATACAAACAAGTCAATCAACTCTCTACCATTGGGGGTTGCACTCTGGTTGCCAGCTCACGCCACCTCTGGGCGTACTCTTTGAAAGATTCCCCGTTCTTCTGGACGACATTCTGAAGTTGGACCCTGTTGGGAGCAAGGTCACTATTGTACCGGTAATGCTTCACGAATGCTTCAGCCAAACCCTTCCAATTGCGAACTTGAGAGGGTTCCAAACCCATATTCCACTTGAGCAACGGCCCTGACAGGCTATCCTGGAAAAATGCATGAGCATCTTCTCATCATTTGAATAGGCTGACATTTTTCTGTAATATGAACGTATGTGCACCCTCGGGCAAGTGACACCTTTATATTTATCAAAGGTAGGACCTTTGAACTTGTACGACACTCGTAAATCAGGGATCAGCCCTAAATTGGCCATGTCGAGCGCCATGGAGTCCTGATTTGTTATATTCCTCATCCATTCCTCCAGCATTCAGAATCTACGATCAGCTTCAGCAGGCAACTCAGCGCCCACATCCCTCATAGAGAACACGTCGTCCTAACGATCTTCATTCCATTGTTGGTCCCCATTGCCATACCCAACATAGGCACCCTCCGGACCATAGACGTTTCGATTGACGGTGTAACCATACCCAGCGTTACCCAGACCATGGTTAGCAGTACCAGGTCCAAACCCAGCATTATGAGCACCATTACCACAACCCAAGTTAACAGTATTACCAAGACCTGTATTACCAGCATTACAAAAACCTGCATTACCAGTAGCATTACCCAGACCAGCGTGGCAGACGCCAATATCACTACCATTCCCGGCCCCTGCAGCAGTTGGGGTGCATCCGGTAGGCACAGCGATGGCGTTAGGAATCTCTATATCGTTGCGGGGAGTATTAGCAGCAATACCTCCATGAAGAACTCCATTAAGATCAACCCTATCTACTAGGGGCTGGACCATTGTTCTCAGTTGCTCTTGTCCTTGAGCCATACCTTGCATGACTTCCATGAGCCGAGTCATGCGCTCCCTCATCTCTTGCATCTCAGTCTGAACGTGATCTATGGCTTTCTTGAGATTGTTTCTAATAGGATACCGGTGAAGTCTCTGGTCAGCAATCCTGAAACAACTCTGAAAAATACAACAGAACATAAGAACGAGGTTTAAGAAGGCACCTGCAAATGCAAAGAAGAGTATGCAAAAATGCTAACAATGTATATATGCATATGGAATATTTCCCTTGATTCTAGTTCCGGGTGAAACGCATGACAATGGAAACCCCTCAGACAGCGGTAGCAGAAAACTCCTCATATATACAAATGGAAAACCACACGGGCAGTTGCAAGCACAAGTATCTGAGTACGAATAATGGCAAGCGAGAAAGCTAGAATCAAAGGAAATATGCACCTGCAATGTTAATGCAATGTCATGTAATCAATGCAGATGAGAAATGCATAAATGCAAGGATGCTACAGGGGATCAAGGTAGCTGTGCTACGCTGTAGCAATAATAATCAGAAGCCTGTTGTTATGTAGCTTGAGAATAACCAGAGCTTCGCCTTTGCATAACATAGATCACTACACGACGTAGATCACTGATACTGAAGACCTTTGATATCAAACCCAAAAGTTCACACTGTAGAGAAAATTGGGTGATCTGAAGCTATGGTTTCCTGCAAAACCCAATTCCCCTCACAGGTATGGACTTAATTCGCCGACGAGGTATGGCATCCTATGTGGTCATCAGCGTCACAGACTTTCAAGAGTGATGATACGATACCCAGAAGGCGTGGCATCATCATCTCTTGAAGAGGCCTCACTTAGCTGAATCCCAAATGATCGGTCTCCAGAGTCGACAGTCTCCCTAAGTTGATATTCCCTCAACTGCATCAGACGCGCAGGATAGAATATCTCGAAAGAAAGACCTCGTCTGAATGTGAATTTCACGCAAGCTATTGCATGGCCAAACGCCACACAAGCTCCTGCCAGTCCACTCTACTTCTATGTGCACTCAAGCCTGGGTCTGGCTTCTCACTCAAGGTATCCCCTCCCTCAGCACAATAGCAATAACATAGGAAAGTAAATACGAAAAGAGAACAAGCGCATATATATAACACCCAAAAAAAAAGAAAAACAAGCAAGCGCTAGGATTGACTCGCATAGGGGACCGTTGGACTCCCCAGCAGAGTCGCCAGCTGTCGCTACTGCGAAAATCGGCGCCGGCAGAACAGAAGAGTCACCACCGTGCGTTATTTATCCCAAAGGAGGGAAAGGAAACGCTCAGAGAAAACCTAAAGAAAGAGGAAAAAGGAATGGTCATCGCAACCAAGTCCTGGATTCAGGAGTCGGCTACGCAAGGGGAAGGTATTAGCATCCCTCACGTCCATCGTACTCGATGGGATCCACGCTTGTTGTTTCTCAGAAAAGGGTGTGTTTAACTATCTAACTAAAGGATGGCTTGAAAAGGAAAGAAAAGAAAAGTGACTCGGCAGAACACAACAGTTCTATGCCTACGTATTCCCGTCTGGAACGAGAAATCAGAGTCAACGTAGTTCGCCTAACTACGGGTGAAAGGGGGGAAGGTTGCTCGCCGAGATATTGCATCTCGTGCCTACATACTTTCACATGGTATAAAAGATCAGAGCAAACGTAGTTCGGGCTAACAGGACCACATGTTTGGTTCAAGTTTCTTTTAACCCGAGTAGGGTTAACAAACGGTTCTAGCAGTTTGGTGTATGCAGCTCGACCTTTGGAGACTTAGGCGTTACCGTTTGCGGGAGAACCGAGAGTTAACGAAACTCTCATTACGAAAATGGTTTCTAATGATTAAAGTTCCAAGAGGACAAAAAGATGTTGAATGTTTGTTTTTGTGTCTTTTATGAAGAAGTGTTTTGAGTTTTGTTTGTAACTCGTGTTGCACTAAAGACTTGGACTTAAGAGTGAACGTGTCGCATGTCACCCAAAGGGTGCCATACTAAACATTCAAATTATGTGAGGGAAACCCTCCCATAATTCTTTCTCAAGTAGCTTAAGGATTGTAACGCACGACACGTGTTAACCTTTATTAAGTATTTTAAGAATGTTTGAAGATGAGAAAGAGAAACAAACCTCTAAGGGAAACTACACAGTCCTAAATGTTATCATGCAATGTTCGTCCTATGGTTGAAGTTTGCAAAGGGGAAAACTACCCTAATGTTTTCATACATGGTTGCAAATCCTAATGTCTATCACATTCTATCTTCAACAAGAAATAATGGAGATCCTAAGGGAAAGGCAAAGGAAGCAACAGAAAACAGATGAAGTAACAGCATACAGGAAATGCAGATTCATAACAGTAAACATGGAATGCAAGTGAGGGAGGAAGAACCATCTCAACCTCAAGCCCATAATGAATGGAAGGTGGCCTATGCTAAACATGTGATCTTGGCCACAAGTGAATATAAAGAGATACGAGGCAATAAAACCTACGAATGACATACGTATACTACGATTAGGAATCATAACGCATTATCATGGAAATATGGAACCTAATGGGCAATTCATGTATGATAAAACCAGCCAATAAATGATCTACACATCCTATACAATGTCTATAACAAGTCATAGGAACCCTAGCATTCATCACACAAACAATTCGAGGTCGTTGGAGCCGAAAGAAAAGCAAAGTCCGTTCGAAAGTCCAAATTTACAAGTCCGAATACAAAAATACAAGAAAAATAGCAAAAGGTGCTAAAAATTCAAATAAAAATCTCCAATGCCCTACATCAAGTCACAAACCAGGGGTGAGAGATACAACAAAAATATCCAAAGATAAATGGCCAAACAAGTTGAAACTGTGTCATGTATACCAAAAGAAAGGTTAAAAATGGAGCATGTTAAAGGAAGCATCCAAAACCAACTAAAATGGTAAAATAAAATTCCCACAAAAATATATCACAATACCTCAACATGTGTATGAGATTCCTGCAAAAGGTTAGGCCTTGAAATGACATATTGATGGGTCAAAGAAAATTCACAAGATCATGACTCGATTAGGATATTTTTTATGACCACTTAAATGTAAAAAATTCTAATAAAATGTCAGAACGTGATAAAATCGTGATTCCAATTTTATTAAATTCTAGACATCTTAAAGATTCAGCAAAAAAAATGGGGATTAAAAAGACTAAGTATGCTATTTCTTATGATTATTTGAAGTCAGCATATAAAAAAAGAAAATAAAATGAACACATGACAATATGAGAAAACATAAGAAAATAAATAAAACAAGGTGAATTAATGGAAATTTCATGGCTGGGATTCGAACAGGAGACATGAAGGTCCCTGGGCTGATGTGGCGCGCCATGTGTTTTAATGAGGCTTATGTGATTGTGCGTGTGGAACGATGAGGGGCGTCGGATTAGATGATCGGTCACCTAGATGGAGGGACGTGATTGCGTCTTCTTCGTTGGAATTTTCTGCACCGTGAGCAGCCCCCCACCGGCCGGAATTCCGCCGGTGCTCTTTCTCCTCCCATAACTCTTCCATTTCTCAACCAAATGCAACGTTTTTTAGACCAATCTTGTGGGATTTTTCGAGAGGAATCCAAATATGTACTTATTTTCCATTGAAATGGTCTCTAACTCAAAAACCGTGTATGAATCTCAAACTTTCAAGAACACAAAAATGTCATAAAAATGGATCTTTCTTTACCAGAAATGATGTACTACTCAAGGGTGATGCAATACTATAAAAATGGCATGGAAGAGACTCATAATTAGGGAGAAAACTTGAATTTCCATTACCTCCGAATTTGACTTCCTAGAGCTTCACACAACCGCTAAACCTTCAAGAAAATTGTATGAACATGTTCTAAAATTGTTGGTGGAGATGTTTGAATCGAAGAACAGCCTTGAATTGCAGTGGAACTTGAAAATCGAATTTGAGTTTTTCACCACTTTTTCATGTTGCTACAATGCTATTCTTGCTCCAATTCTCTCCAAAAAGATGATGAATAATGTGTATAATTGTTGTCTGATTGATTGGTAATGAGAAAATGAATGAAAAGTGGGAGAATCCAAGGATTGAAAATTCAATTTTTTCAAATATGTGAAGTGTGAAAAATGATCATGGAAGAGGATTTTTGCCTTGGCTCCATTTGGTTTTATATCTTGCATCATAAGATACATCTAGGGTCCAAAATTATCCCTTGTTTCAATCTTAAGGGCCTAGATTCAAAGTGTTACTTAAGAATGAAGAAAGCTTGAAATAGGTCATGAAGAAAGCTTCAAATGGAAAATGTGATAATTCCATTGTTCTTAAAACATGATTTCTATTCAAAATAAGCACAAATATGACTTGTTTGATTAAATTTTGACAAAATACCAAACTAGGCCTTTTCACATGTTTTCACCAAAATCACTTTCATCAATCTTCAACCATGAGCTAGCCCATTAAAACCTTGAGGTTTAGTTGACCAAATGACGCCATTTGGAGCAACTTTCATGTTGGAAAAAAATCCATTTGAGTTATGCAAAGTATTGAACTTGACCTGTAATTTTATGACCTGTAATCATAGTTTCCCAACTCATTGATAATCTTCAGTTGGCCTCTAAGTCAGGGGATGAACCCCACACAAGCATCTGAACTTCTCAAGGGCATGAACCACTTCCTGGTGACTTTAGTGATTCCTTAAGCTCGAATAAAACCTCTAGATAAGCCTCTCTTGATGTATATCACACTTGATCCCCTGCATAAATGCTAATGCAATGCTATGATAATGCTATGATGATGTTATGCTAATGCAAAAACAAGAAGGAAAAGGTTGGGCAAATTTTGGTGTGCAACACATGGCAGCAGAACAATATTTCAAAATGTCTCCTAACATCGAGAGATTTCATGCTGAAGATGCCACTTGGGAGAAGGTAGCGCAAGAGGCAGACGATAAGTGCGTAGAGAAACACACTGAAAACCATGAAGCTCATTTTTTCAAGATAGAGTTGGGAAAAAAGATCGATGTGAACATGATCGAAATCACATATCAAAAGGTTGAAGAAGTAAGGGAGACGAACAAATAAGAAGAATGTAATAAAATGGTTTACCCCAAGCAGGAGGAAACCATTGTTGATTTCTTGCATCGTTTCCAGAAGAAAGGATCAGGAGTAATGTTATGTCCCAGATGTAGCGCTATTTTTTATGATAAAGCTGCTCACGAGTTAGAGGGAGTCAAGGAAGTCAGTAGGGACTGGGGGCAGAAAATGAACCAGGGCCCAAGAAACTTTGATCCCAGAAGACCCTTGGCAGGGATAAAAATGCCAGCTAGGCCCAGCACATTTAAACCAGCTATGAATATGTCAACAGGAAGCTGGATGAAGCCCGTCGAAGGTAGAGGGCAGAAGAAATGGCAAAAATTTGACATAGAGAGAGGTTCCTCATTTGAATATCTAAAAGAAAGTCATACAACTAATAAGTCAGTGTATGTTTCTCAAAACTACAAGCGTAAGAACCCTATGACCAGGTCACAGTGGCGAAGAGAACAACGTAGGTGAAAGGCTATCAGGGATGCTTAGGTACCAAGGCAGGGAGAGTCGAGTACCAATATTGACAATCTAGGTGGAAAAGCTAAGATGCCTATAAGGCGAAAGCTGTTTGGTGTTCTGCAGTACCAGCCAGAAAGGAAAGTCGAAGAGGATGAGAACATGACTGATAACTTCGACAGCGAGTGTGCAACTTCCCTCGACATTATAGTGAATGTCGTATCTGTTATGCCCAAAGAGTTTGGCCAGATTACAGAAGTAGAAGATGTGGATCAGAACACTGAGATGGAAATGCTGGCACACAAGCCTGTGTGTTATTACATAATGAACAATGGGTGTGTAGAGGAACAAAACGCTTTCTTTGAATGCCCTACAGAGGTTATGAAAGGTCACTTAAAGCCTCTTTACATTACTGGAAAATTGGAGAACGTGCCTGTGAATAAGATACTGGTAGATTGTGGCGTAACTGTGAACCTGATGTCCCGGTTCCTACTAAGGAAAATTGGGAAGTGTGACGATGATACCAAACCCCACAACATGGTTCTGTCGAACTATGAGGGGAAAGTTGGCTCTACGCTGGGAGTAATTCAAGTTGATCTTACCATGGGAACAATTACTAGACCCACAGTTTTTATGGTGGTTGAAACTAAAGCCAACTACAACCTGCTCTTGGGAAGAAAGTGGATCCATGGCATAGGAGCCGTACCTTCTTCCATGCATCAGAGAATTACCATTTGGAGGCTAGATGGTATAGTGGAAAATATTGAAGTAGACCAAGGTTACTTTAAAGCCCCTACTAATCAGGTTGACAAGAGATAATTTGATAAGCACCTGGCGAACATTGCTCCATGTCCTCCAGCAGATTTTGAGTTCACACCAGATGAAGATACATTCCATTCATTATACTTGCATCATGTCGAAGGTTTTAGATGGGACAAAGAGGTTCCAGGAGGAAGGCTTCCATGTTTAAGCAAGCCTCCAATAGACCCCACAGGGTGGGGAAGTGAGTTTAGTGATCATGACTGAAGTCAAAGCGTTGAAGAGAA
The DNA here is from genome assembly GCA_963859935.3 of Lathyrus sativus. Classification (NCBI taxonomy): domain Eukaryota; kingdom Viridiplantae; phylum Streptophyta; class Magnoliopsida; order Fabales; family Fabaceae; genus Lathyrus; species Lathyrus sativus. Next base: position 76,479,555 of record OZ012737.1, read on the forward strand.
TTTTGGCCATGTGGCTGAAACAAAATTACAAGCAGCTCTGGAAGCTGCTAACAATAACATGGCTGATAAAGCTAATTCTTAATTTCACCAAGAATTTCCTGGTAAGGACTTCAACCCAAAACCTGGAGAGCAAAGCCAGAGGCTCGACACCATTTATGAAGAAGAGCCTTTAGGGTTCGAAAAAGATGCGCTGGAGAATAATGTTAAAATTCTAGCACAAGATCCTTTATAAGAAATTGACCTCAATGATGGGGTACTCAAAATGCCTACGTACATCAACGTTAATTTGAACCCCCAGCTAAAGGTCGAAGTGGTTCAGTTGTTGAAGGAGTTCAAAGACTGCTTCGCTTGGGACTATCATGAGATGCCTGGTTTGAGCAGGGAGTTAGTTGAGCACAGGTTACCTATGACACTTGGGAAATAGCCAGTCAAACAAGGCCCAAGACGGTTTGCACCAGAGATACTGTCAAAGATCAAAGAGGAAGTCAAAAAAAGACTGCTTCGCTGCAAATTCATTCGCACTGCTAGGCAGGAGATTTTCTAGAATTTGTAGTCCACAAGAAAGGGATTGAAATAATTCAAAATAAAACCAAAGTCATAACGGAAGCGAAAGCGCCATCAACCAAGAAGGAGTTCCAGTCACTATTAGGCCAGATTAATTTCTTTAGAAGGTTTATATCTAACATAAGTGGCAAGACACAAGCTTTTTCGCCATTACTTCGTTTTAACAAATATGGTTTCGAGTGGGGGCACCTACAACAGGAAGGCTTCGACAAGCTCAAGGATTACCTAAGTCACCCTCCAATTCTGTCACCACCTTGTAGAAAGAAAAGTATGAGATTGTATATAACTGCATCTGATAAACATTTAGGGAGCATGCTAGCTCAAGAGGATGAAGATGGAGTTGAAAGAGCCATTTATTATCTTAGTAGAGTTTTAAATGATGCAGAAACTAGGTATAACATGATCGAAAAGTTATGTCTATACTTGTATTTCTCTTGTACTAAATTAAAGAAATATATAAAGCCTGTTGATGTGTATGTTTTGTCTCATTTTGATGTTATAAAATATATGTTATCTAAACCTATCTTGCATAGTCGAATTGGCAAGTGGGCATTAGCACTAACAGAATATTCTTTAACATATCAACCCCTAAAGGCTGTGAAAGGGCAAAATAGTGGCAGACTTTATAGTTGACCATTCTGTCAATGAAAATAATTTAAATTATGTTGAGTTGAAATCCTGACAATTATACTTTGATGGGTCGAGCCATAAAAAAGGAATAGGAATAGGTATATTCATTATTTCTCCTGAGCAAATTCCAATAAAATTTAAATTCAGAGTCGAAGGGCTTTGCTCTAACAATGAGGCTGAATATGAGGCACTGATTGCTGGCCTTGAAATTTTGTTAGAATTGGGGGCAACTAGAGTCGAAATAATGGAAGACTCATAGTGAGTGATAAAGCAAATCACAAAGGAATACAAATGTGTTAAAGAAAATCTCATTATATACTTCGTGATAGCAAATAGGCTATTGAAGAAATTTAAAGTAGTGGCCATCCAACACATATCCAGAATAGAAAATCAGATTGCTAATGACTTAGCTCGGATTGCTTCTGGATACAAAGTGTCAAAGGAAAACCTTCAGGAAATAATTGAAGCAAGAGGGAAAGTGGTAGCTGTTGGATTGTGTCCATCAGATTTGAAAACAATTAAGCTTGGATGTATGAATGGCGAAAATTTTGAAATTTTTGCTATAGACGGTCTAACAGATGAAGATTGAAGAAAGCCTATAGTTGAATACCTGCAGAATCCAATAGCTTCGACAGAACGAAAAGTCAGGTATCAAGACTTAAGTTATATATTTATAGGTAATTGTCGCAACTGCGAAAAACACCCGGCGGAAAATAGAAGAGTCGCCATCTTTCGTTATTTATCCCAAGGAGAGGGAAAGGAAATGATCGGAAAAATCTGACGGAAAAGGGAAAAGACAAGGTCATCGCAACCAAGTCCTAGATTCGGGAGTCGGTTACGCAAGGGGAAGGTATTAGCACCCCTCACGTCCGTCGTACTCGACGGGATCCACGCTTTGTTGTCTATCTAAAAGGGTGTGTTGAAACTATCTACGCTAAAGGTCTAGGAAAAAATAAAAAGAAAAGACTCGGCAGAGCATCGCCGCTTTGTGCCTACGTATTCCCTCATGCAATGGAAAAGTCAGAGTCAATGTAGTTCGGCTAACTACGGGTGAAAGGGGGAAAGGTTGCTCGCCAAGACATCGCATCTTGTTCCTACGTACTTTCAACAGGTATGAGAGATCAGAGCAAACATAGTTCGGGCTAACAAGACCACAGGTTGGTTCAAAAGTTTTTAAGCCCGAGTAGGGTTAACAAGTAGTTCTAGCAGTTGGTGTATGCAGCTCGACCATTGGAGACTTAGGCGTTACCGTTTGCGGTAGAACTAAGAGTTAACAACACTCTTTTATCTGAAAATATTTTCCTTGATTAAAAGTCCCAAAGGACAAAAGAAGATTTGAGGTGTTTTTGTGTTTTTTAGAGAAGAAGTGTTTTGAATTTGATTTGTAATTCCTGTTGCACTAGAGATTATGACTTAAGAACGAATGTGTCGCATATCGTCCAAAGGACATATACTAACATTCTAGACAATTGAGAGACAACCACCCAATCATCATTTCCCAAGTAGCTTAAGACTCATAGCGTACAACATTCATTAGCCTTTATTATGTGTTTTGAAAATTTTTGAAGATGAGGAGAGAAAGGACACACTAAAGGGAGACTAACTCAATCCTAAACGTTGTCATGCAAAGTGGACTTAGAGTTGGGATACAAAAGGGAACTACCTAATGTTATCATGCATGGTTTGAATCCTAATGTCTATCATAATCTCTCTTGAAGAAGAGGTATTAGAGGTCCTAAGGGATCATGGCAAAGAAAGACAAAAGAAGACGAAGAAAGTATAAGAAAATGCAAGTATGCAAACATAGAATGCACAAATAGGATGAAAGTGAGGAAGGAAATATCTGTGAGGCAATAGCCTCCACAAGCTCATCTTAACCTCAAGCATGCATATGAGAATGCAAAAGAAGAAGAGAGAAAGAAAAGCACAAGGTGAAATCAAACAACAAGAAGAATCCACACAAAAATGCACCAAAAGTGGGATGAACTGACCTAAGCCAAATCAAATGCAAGGAAAGCCTAAAACAAAGTGAGGATGGGAGGCTATATGAGGACATCAAGGAACTCATAATATGCACTCAACCATAAGCATCACAAACAAAGTGCAAAAGAAAGCACAAAGAAGTCCTCAAGAATTCATCATTTTAGGTATACTTCAAGTACCTCCTCAGGAGGGACTAAGACACCTTAAATGAGACTCCAAGGTCATGGGACAGAATATGGGATGAGAGAAAAGTGCTCAAAAGCAAAAGCAATCAAACCAAAAGAAAATGTAAGCATTTACACAAAAGAAAGCAAGCAAACCACATATGGAAACCCTAAATGGAAACTCAAAAGGGAACACAAGTTTGAACAAGAAAAACACAATATCATGACCTAAAATTGAGTAACCAGCAACCTTAACATGTTAGAAACATGAATCAAAAGGAATTAAAGGCTCAAAGGATCCACCAAAGACATATCCAAGACAAACTAGGTCAATGTGTATGTATGAACCTCCCTTTGGGGTAACTTGACTTGCAAGTTACCTCAAAATTAGGAAAATGATTCAAAGAGGGCCAAATAAAATGTCACAAGCTCATAAACATGTTGGAAAATAGAGGCCAAGAAATCATAACCAAATTCATCTCAAATCATCATCAAAGAAATTGATTCACATGGATGCACCAATTTGAGAGAGGGTTATCGAGGGTCAACAAAAACAAGGTCAAAGTCAAACCAAAAGTCAACCAAACAGGGGCAAAATGGTCCTCAAAAATCAATCAACTCATCATGGATATGAGGATTGATTTTCAGTCATTGGATCAAAAGGAAGAGTGAGAAACAAATCAAGAACAAAACAATGTCAAAAATTAATCCAAACAAAACATCTCCAATTAATTAATTCTTTTTTAAATGAAAAATAATTCAAAAAATAAAATAAAAAATTCTAAAAAGTAAAAGACATATCAAAGTGTCCAGAAAATATTTTTGGGGAATTTTATTAATTGGAGAACTGTTTTTAATTGAATTAATTTGAAACAGATAAAAAATAAAATAAAAAAGAAAATAAAATAAAATAAAGAAATAAACGGTGTAAATAGCAGTCCAGAAGCGTGTAAACTCATTGGGCTTATGTGCAGGGGGTGTAGAAAGCAAAGAGGAGCCCAGATCCAATAAGCGTTTAAGTGAAACACTGAGTTTCAATGGATCAGGTGGAACTAGTCAACACGCGTGCACGGTGAGGTGTGTTTGTGGTTGTTGGATCAAAAGGTCATCAAATCAGATGGATCAAATGCACACGCGTGGCTCAGGCAGCATTTAAATATGAAAAATGAAGGGCAAAACCAGATGGCCGGAGCACGGTGGCTCCGGTCATCTTCTCCGGTGACACACAAACTCAGGTGGAACCACACTTCACCGAATCAAGCAAAATTATACTCTAAATTGATCTCCAGTTCACGTAGATTGAAAATCCACCAACCATTTTCATTGATCATGCGTAAATAAACCAAATCGAAGCAAACAAAAATTAAGCTCAAAACTGAAATTGCAATAAACAAACACAACAATGAACCAGCATTTGCCTACATGAGTAGGACTTCAGAATGACACAAAAATGGAGCAAGATAGATGCACAAATAGAGAGAAATTTGGATCTGAAGTTTACCTAACGAAATAGCTCAGTTGGACATTCTCAGTGGCTCAAACTTGATGCAAATGGCCCAGACACGTTCCAATTCACTTGAGGAAAAAGATGGAAGCTTCAATTCTGCTTGAAATTGGCCAATTCAGGATTCACGATTTGGAATTTTTGCTTGTTCAAACTGTTCTTGAGCTTTCTGAGCACGAATTGGCATGAATGAATGCTCAAAATTCATTTACACATTATATATGATGGGTTGGGAATCATTTGGAGACCCAATTGTGGCTGATTTGTGAGAATTTGCAAAATGCGCAAATCCAAATTTTGAGCTCCATGTACACATGAAACTCCCCATAATTTCCTTGTTTCTCATTCAAAAAGCTTGTTGGGGACTTAATTTGATCATGTGGATGGGATTCATCCCTTGATTTGATTAAAAGGTGGAGATTGAAGTGTCAAAATTTCACTTGAAATGGCAATGTGATTACACGTGAAAATATGACCAAAAATCAAAACCAATTCTTGCATCTTGTTTGTTACATCTTTGATACTCAAAAAATGCACAAGGTTGCCTTGAAATGATTAAAAATCAATCAATTGCATTTTCTCCTTTTTAAGCTTTCTTCATGAAAAAGTCTCACACCAATTATCAAACCCAAGCTTCAACCATGACATGAAATGGTTTGGTGATGAAATTGACCTCATTTGGAGTAAGTTTGATGTTGGAAAGATTCCCATTTGAGGTGTGCAAGATAATGAAATGAACCTATAATGAAAATGACCTATAATCTTACTTTCCCAAAATACCCCTGCCTTGCAAGCTTCATAACTTGAGTTCTACAAATCAGATGAAAGACTTCTAGTACTCTTTGGAAAGCTGAGACCATTAGGAACAACTTTCATGTTTGGGTCAAAGTGAGTAGAAACATCCTTATATGTCAAAAGTGGCTTGGAAGTTGGTTGACTTTTGTTGACCAAAATCACATTCATCTGATGACCTGTAACTTGTCAGCATCATAACTTGAGTTCTAGAAATCATATGAAAGACTTCTAGTACTCAAAAGAAAGATGGAAACATGATCTACAAGTTTCATGTTGGGGTCAAGATGAGATGAAACTTGTATCTTGAGATATGTGGTCTTGAAGTTGGACACTAAACAAGGGATTTTACACTTAGAACCCTAATTTAGTAACTTCTCACACTCTTGATTCTTGATGAATTGATCTTGAAATGATATATCAGACATCTCAACATAACATTCCATGATCACAAAGACTTGGAATTGAGTCTTAATCTCCTTCAATCTCACAGTTGACTAAGGGTTGACCAGATGAAAACCCTAGATGCACCACTCTTGACTGTGGCTTCTTCCACATGACACACCATCTTGAATAAACTCCAACATCGCTCTCAAAGCCTTCAATGGGCTTCCTCAACATCCCATATCCATAATCATGAATTCACAATCCTCTGATGATCTTCAATTGGCCTCCAAGTTAGGAGCTGATCCACATACACCCATCAACTTTTTCACAAAGCTTTGACCACTTCTTGAGGACTTTGATGACCACTCATGCTTGAGTAAACCCCTTTCGTAGGTTCAAAACTCTTTGTAACCTCCTCTTTCTAGGCACACCTCTTGATCCCCTTCCAAGTGAAAAATGTTATGCAATGCAAATGCTAGAAGAAAATGAAATGAAACATAAACCAAGTTAAGAAAAAAGGTTGGTCAAATTTTGGGGTGCAACAGTAATGAATTATTTAAGAAGACCCCAGAGGGAGTCTTGTTGAAATGCCTTAATGAAACAGAGGCGTATTTGGCGCTTTCGACAGTTCATAGTGGGGCTTGTGGAGCACACCAAGTTGGCCATAAAATGAAATAGTTGTTATTTCGACAAGGCATGTATTGGCCTACTATGCTGAAGGATTTTATAGAGTTTGCCAAGGGGTGCCAAGAGTGTCAGATCCACGCGGGCATACAACATATTCCTGCAAGTGAGTTGCACTCCATAGTGAAACCATGGCCTTTCAGAGGATGGGCTTTGGATATAGTGGGAGTGATTCGACCAACATCATCAAAGAACCAAAGATATATCTTGGTTGGCATTGACTATTTCACCAAATGGATTGAAGCAATACCATTAGCAAACATAGGTCAAGAAGATGTTATCGAATTCATCCAAAATCACATTATCTACTGATTTGGTATTCCAGAAACAATTACCACAGATCAAGGGTCAGTTTTTACTGGTCGAAAGATGCAGGACTTTGCCAAGGAAATAGGTTTCATACTTTTAACTTCCACGCCTTATTATGCTCAGGAGAACGGGCAAGTCGAAGCTGCCAACAAGGTGGTGATTGGACTAATTAAGAGGCATGTGGGAAAGAAGCCTAGAAATTGGCATAAGACGTTAGACCAGATCCTTTGGGCATGTCGAACTTCCCCCAAGGAGGCTACTAATAGTACTCCATTTCGACTTACTTTTGGTCATGATACAGTATTGCCTGTGGAGATATGTGCGCAATCTGTAAGAATCCAAAGACATCATGAGATCCCTGTTGAATCCTACTGGGCAATGATGATGGATAAACTAGTGGATTTGGATGAAGAAAGGCTTAGAGCCTTAGAGTTATTAAGGAGACAAAAGAAGAGGGTCCAAGAATCCTATAACAAGAAAGTTAAGTCAAAATCCTTTTTATATGGGGATCTAGTTTGGAAAGTAATCTTTCCTATAGATCGAAAGGACAGAACTTTAGACAAATGGTCTCCTAAATGGGAAGGTCTATTTCAAATTATACAAGTGTTCTCCAATGGGGCCTATGAGATTGAAGAATTAGATAAAGATAAAAGAATCTTGAAAGTAAATGGGATGTATTTGAAAAAATATAGGCATATCTTGCAGGAAGTTCAGATTAAAACGTAAATTTCATTAAAAGGCACAAAAGCCAAAATGGGCAAAAAAGGATAACATGGCATACAAAGTACAGGAGAATCAACACAATAATTTCGAAAACCAAACAGAAAACTACTCATAATCTCTCCAATCAAGAGATTTGAGGAACTCCATGTAGTCTTCATCAACTTCATCATCAGAATTGCTGGTGTTGGAACACCCCTTCTTGGGAATTTTCATCCTGGTTTCACTCTTCTTGGTGCGAGAAGTTGCTCCAGCAGAGGCTTCAGGCTTCTTTGCCTCTTGAGCCTTCTTAGGAATATCAGGCGTCTTTGTTTATTCAACCTCCTCCTTAATGGTTGGTTTTCGTGAAGGGTTACTCATGCTTGCTTTGGTGGGTATAAAACGCAGTCCTTGAAGAGAGATTTTATAGAATCAGAGTTTAGTTGGGAGTGGCCAGTCAAATGGTGGAGACACATTGATTGGTCGGAGAAGTACGCCTAAGAAGGCTACGCTTTAAATACTATGGTAAAGCTAGAGGCTTATGCCGTTGGAGCATTACGTGGAACTAGAAATATGATGTTTTCCAGAAAAGAGGTAGAAGGCTTTAAATGCAAAGTTGACTCAAAATTAAGGCCATGGATAAAATACATCATAATATGTGCCATAAAAATACGTGCCGAAAGATGTGATGTGGCGCACATAATTAATTCAAAAATATCAGAAAGCAGAAAATTGTCATTACATAAAAGGCTTGAAAAAGCCCAGAAATAAATGATGATTAAACAATATTACAAATAGAGGCCATGATGACTGAGGCGAGCCTCGCACAGAGATTTGTCAAGCCTGGCTGTTGCAAGCTCCTTCTTAAACCTCTAAGTTGCATCAATGAGGTCAATGGTTCCCTTCAGCTCTTGGGCCATTTCAAGATTTCAGGATATCTCTTCTTGTCGCTATTTTTGAGCAACCTCCAATTGTTCGACCTTTGCTTCTGATTCTTCTGCACCAGTCCAAGCTGCACTCTCACAACTTGCAGTGTCCACAATAGTTTTCTGGATAGAGGGGAGCCGTTTGATCTCGGAAGACAAGTCATCCACCACAGCAGTCAAATCGATCAAGAACCAGAAATTTCTAGACTAAGAGTGTTAAGGTCAAGTTTCTTGAGTTGGTCCTTTAAAAAGAGACGGGTTGTTGGGTCTGAAGCCAGGATGTTGTGAATGTCTCCCTTGAAGAATTTCTTCTTGATAGACTAGAGGATAGTGTTGCAGTGAGAATCATGATACTAAGCTATTGATTAACTTGAATCTTTAATTCTTAAATTCACAAACGGACTTTAATTTATCCAAAAAGGAAAGGTTTAAAGAAAGAAAAACCTATAAAAATGCAAAGCAAAAAACAAGGCTTAAAGCTAAGCAAAGATAGATCTAAAGGTTCGGGGTTGGTTATGCCTAGGGTAGGTATTTCACATCCTAAACATCTGTAGCACTCTACAGGAACCTCTTGTTAATATTTGTGTTTGCTAAAGTTTGCTTGCTAAAGGGAAAGTGCTAAGGGTAAAGATATAAAGTATAAAGTATGTACAAAGTTTGGTAAAGTATGCTCGCGAAGACATCGCATCTCGTGCCTACGTATCCTGACGAGAATGGAATCAGAGCAACCATAGTTCCCCTAACTAAGGAGGGAGGAACTCTTGATTGTGGTCAAGGTTCCAAAGGGAAAGTAAATATTTGCGGCGAGACACCTACATAGAGTGCAGCGACTCTAAACTAAGGTTAAGTTAGAAAAGAAGGGAATGTCCACGGTGGGACGACTAAATAGAGCACGGCGACTCCAAGCCTAAGTTGCAAAGGTAAACATGGGGAATATCCACGGCAGGACGACTAAATAGAGCACGGCGACTCCAATTATAAGTTGTAAATGTTAACAGGAAGTTAGTTGTTAGTGAGTTAATGGGTTAATTGGAAAATTTTGAAGTTGGCTAGCCAAGACATCGCATCTTGTGCCTACGTATTCTCATTAAGAAATCAGAGCGTTCGTAGTTCCCCTTGTTAGGGGTGAGGAAGTCTTGATTATGGTCAAGGTTCCAAAGGGATGTAAGCATTCATAGGGAAGTACTTACATGGAGTGCGGCGACTCCTGAATCTATGGTGATATTGTAGTGGTAAAGAATTTCCACGGCGGGACACTAAACATGAGTACGGCGACTCAGATCCTAAGGTTAGGATAAAGGGTAAAGGATGTCCACGGCGGGACGCTAAAAGTGAGCACGGCGACTCAAATCCTAAGGTTAGGATAAAAGGTAAAGAATGTCCATGGCGGGACGCTAAACATGAGTACGGAGACTCAGATCCTAAGGTTAGGATAAAGGGGTAAAGGTAAAGGATATCATATGTAAACACAATGTCACAACAATGTAAACAGAAAGGTTCAAAACCTCAGGGGGGATAATCAAAAGTTTTTAAAGGTGAACCACTTAAATGCGTACAAGCAAAGTTGAAATTCAAAATTAAATGCACAAGGAAGCTAACAAGCCAAGTTCATGTCAATTTCAAATTAAACTTAAATGAAATTAAAGTTTTGAAATGAAGAAAGAGAGATAGGAGGGTGAAAACCCTAAAATGGGATATAACTTGCTCATAATGCAAAGTGTTTATAAAATAGGATTTTTAGAATTCTTTAAACATCATATGGAAATATGTTACAACACAAGAATTTTTCAAAAAGAAACACTTAAAAATAATTTAAAATGGAGAAGTTATGTGGTTTTTAAGTTTGTGAACAAAACATAAAAATCTAAATGATAAAAAGAATAAAATGCACATGGTAAGACAATGAATCAAACAAATTTGATTATTTAAACATGTTAACAAACATATAATAATAATACAAGATCAATCTCACAAGAAAAATCAAGCTACAAGTTGAAAAAGTTTACGAACATCATGGTAAAAACCCTAAAAACAGTCATGGTAGCATGTGAAATGCAAATGGAAAGTTCACATTTATGATTTTTAGGTTAACCTCCTGAAGAAAGCTTAAGCAATAAGAAAACCAGAGATCTTGAGAGCTCTTCCAAGATCTGAAAATGTTCCTAGGATGATGAATAGATGCTCCAAACAACCTCCAAGCAAGCTAGTGGACAAAATGCCTCGTGAATGAAGGAAAATCTCCAAAATCGAAAGATTTCAAAGACCAACTAAGTAGAACCTTGTTACATAAGTGTCCAAGTGATTTAGATAGCTTAAATACATCATATTTGATGTGTTTGAAGTGTTTCTTGAGTTGTAAGAAGTTTGGAAATGGTTTTGAAAGGTGTTTTGCAAAAGCAGATTTTGAGGGATTTTGGAAACTTAATGAGATTTTGCAAGAACTTGTAATTGTGTAAGGAAGGGAGTTCTAGATGGTTTCTATCATGTAACTTGTGTGTTTTTGATGTAGGAAGTGAGTTCTATTTATAGCCAAAGGCCTAGGATCAAGGTATGGGCAAAAGTGAAGCAAATTGCCAATTTTAACCTTCCATCATGAAAATCTTTGAGTTTTTCAATGCAATCTTCATCTTTGTCTTTAAACCACTCTAATAAGATATTCTATATACCCCATAGATTTTTTTCATCATGCTTGATAGGATAGGAGGTGACTTGTTGAATTAAAGTTGATGATTTGACAAGGGTAGCCACCTTTTTTCTCTTTCTTCACTATTCACTTTTGCAACTTGCATTAAATAATGATTTCCTTTTATCTTTGTACCATTTTCGTGGGAATTAATGTAAAAATGTTCATTATCAATATAAAAATCATAAATGAGGCTTAATCTTTGATTAGAATCGATTTGGAGAGGTTTTGGAATCAAAAAACGCATGCTGACCTGGTTTTGCCAATGCGAGTTTTTGCCAACTTGTGGACCTCGGTTCTCTCTAACCAGGAAGAGTTATGAAACACAATTGTACTTTTTATAAAGCCCCAATTAGGTACTACAATATTTATGCTTGTTTTAGGAACTCATTCCTCTTGAAACTAGGTCAAAAACCCTTGTACGGTTAAGGAGTTATGGCTTTGCCCTTTTCAAAACCGTAATTCCCCAACTTTTCGGTTACTTCTCAATTCTTGATCCATTGGTCACAAAACTTCATGATTAGATATTAAATGATGTTGGGAACATATTTGGCTTCAATTTTGTGTTAAAACCCTGTTGTTCAATGGGTTGACTTTTTAGTCAGACGAACCGAACGATCGAAAACTTCTGAATCGACTGTTGGTGTTGTGGGTCTTCTGAGGCCTTGAAACTTCTTTAGTGGACTTCCCTAATCCATATGAGCTTCATGGACCATAACTCCATCATTGGAACACCTTTTAAATCAAAAGTCAAACTACAGTTGACTTTTTCTGATCAGAAACCCTAATCGGGGATCCTGAACTGCACTGTTTCTAATCTTTGTGTGACAATATCAAATTGGACCCATGTTTGACCTAATGGAGTATCTTTTGTTGATGTAGAGGTTTGTTTCATGGAGAATGAATCCAATACATTGACTGATTAAACCGTCGAAACTTCGATTTCCGACTGTACGGAACCCTGGTTCACCTGTAACTTAACAAAGACAAACTTGAAGTAGGTTAAGGTTAAATAATCAAATGAAAATGATCCTAGAATGATGATGAAGATTTAAGGGGTCAAAATTTGGGGTGCAACAGATGCCTCTATTTAAATATCTTCACCAGATGGCAATGAGAGATGATAATCCTCATAGAATCGTAGTGAAAGGTATTTAAATATAGCAAACCAGAAATTTTGTCCCTTAGATCGGATGGTATGCAAAAGGAAAAATGCTGAAATGCAATGAATACTAAATGATGCTTTATGATGCTTGGATGCAAGACAAATGCAGACATACGAGCAAAAACTAAAGAACGACAATATGATGAGTAATTACTCACAGGGGAAAGACAACATCACCGGGGAAGCAATAAACATCATCCATGAAGGGAACTGGATGGAAAAGAGTCACAACATTCAAAATATCAATGAATGAGGTAAGGAAAAACCTGAGAAATATAACAGGGACACAGAAACAAACATCAGAGATATTCGGAAGAACATCGAATGAGCTCTGAAATATACCAAAGATACTCGGAAAAACATCGAATAAACTCCGGAACATATCCAAAGAAGCACATTGAAGACATATATTTTGAAGGTTCATATGAAACGTTTTAGAAGAGCTTTAAATGTAAGGGAAAAGGTTTGAAGACATATCTGGGAGAACATCAAATAAGTAACAAAGGAGTTCTGGAAGAACATCAGAACAAAGATATATATATCTGGAAAAACATCGGAAAGATTCTGGAAAAACATCAGAGTCAAAGTAAATATCTGGAAAATCATCAGATAAGTTCTGGAAGAACATCAGAACAAAGACTCAATCTGGAAAAACATCAGAGAGAGAAACATATCCGGAAAAACATCAGATAGATTCTGGAAAAACATCAGAATCAAGGTAAATATCTGGAAAACCATCAGATAAGTTCTGGAAAAACATCAGAACAAAGACTCAATCTGGAAAAACATCAGATAGAGAAACATATCCATAAAAACATCGAATAGATTCGACGCAAAAATCTGTTTGGTAGGTGCCAAGTGAGTTGGACTTTGACCACAAGGTAAGACGTGGATAAAACACGACCTCGGGAGAAATGAAAATAAGGATGAAACACTCATGATATGCATATGTATATGAATTATGCATATGATATATGCTCAAAATGCAAATGCAAACACCAACGACAAGGCTCGACTCTTTTAGTGAGAAGACAAGACTGGAAGACTGATTCCTCAACACGAAGATCACTTTCGTTCTTCTTGGGGATTAAAGATGCTACTGCTGAACATATCTCTGCCATACTGGTAAACTGTGTCAAGTTGATGATCCTTGTAGGAAGGATGAAAAGCTGCTTGGGGATTCTTTAAGTAAACTGCCCCATATTAGCTGTCTGTTGTAGATGTACTGATAATTGCTTCAGGTTGTTGAAGATGACTGATCCGCTGGGTGCTTAGAAGGTTTTCCCCAGTCTGAGTCTTGAAATATTTTCTAGATAAACCACATTTGAGAAGACCTTGCCTTGAACAAATATTGAATTGATTCTTTGACAGGATGTAAAAGGAACTTGCCCCTGATAGGGTCACATACCAGGTTTCTCAACTGTTTGAAAATTCCTTGAAAGGAAAGCAGTTTGCAAACAAAAGTATTCATACAAACATGGTAATGTAAAGTTCGTGCAACTTTTGAAATCAATATCATTTTTGAAAGATACAAAATAAACGAGTCATTGGTCAGAACACGGTGGTTCAAAACACTTAAAAGTGAAAGGTAAATCAAAAAGGTATGATGCCAAAACAAATGACCTGCAAAGATCTTTTGGAGTCAGTTTACACAACCTTGCTCTAGTATGCTTTCAAAATAACCTGGTTTCAGTTAGGTCTTTTGAGGGTTGTAGCGTGGCCTGGTTCAAGGTTTAAGAAACAAAGGATAAAGGCTCAAAGTTTATTTGTGCCCACCCAATCTACGTGATGATCTTCAGTCCTATGCTCAGTTAACTCAGAATATGCACTCAGGTTCCCAAAAGGTGGGAAATTGCACTAATAATAGCCATGATGATGGTTCAGAAGTCCAAGGACTTTTAAGACAGCAGTCACTACTTCCTTATAACGTCTGACATTGAGGATTTTCAGGGTAAAGATTTAAAAATCTCCTATTTTATTGTCCCTAACTTTTGCCTGAATTGTTTCTTGCAAAGACTACAGTCAGCGGGATGCCCCAGTTTTGCTTAAGTCTCCTTCATAGGTTTTGACTTAGCGGGCTTCTTTTCTTTTGATTTTTTTTTATTTTGAAAGAAAGTGGCTGCCTGGCTTTAATGATTACGATGAACCATCATCGGCTTTTTCTCTTGAAAAACATCTTCGACACTTGTTTGTTGTGTGCGAAGGAAACTTGTGAATTCAACCTTTATATGAAAGGTGTCTCGCATGAACATACAACCGAGTTAGCTGAGAACAACCCATCCCAAGGTTAAGATTGCAGTTTTTTTTGTAAAGAAAGAAACTCCAACTTCTAGGCTTGAAGGGGTTAACGAGGGGTTATCTTCCTTATTTCTCCAGTGTTTGGGAGTTGAAACAATGTCTTACATCATCAACAAAATTTAATTGAAAGCATACTGACAGCAGTTATGGGCATAACATTTTCATCATCCTCCATCAAATATTTGTATATCAAAAGTTTGAACAAAAAGGTGCATATTTTAAAAGATAAAGCATAAAGATGCAAATACTAGACAAAATGAATCGAATCGAAAGTTGCAATGCTCATTTCATTAATCACGAAGGTACAAACATAATTTGAAGGCAATTAGCTTAAACAAAATGAAGGAAAGTACAAACGACGAGAAACAAAAAGGCCTAGTGACTAAATCAATACAAAGATGATTCGTCCTGTCTGAAACACTGGTGTTTAAAAAGATAGTCTGCTGAAGTCAGACTGAAGCTTCACTTTTGATCCACTGGCAAGGGATTGTTCTGAACATTCGGATGACTATCCTTAAAATCAAGGATTCCAGCTCTAACCAACTCACGCACTCTGGATTTTAGTGCATAATAATGCTCCAAATCATGGCCTAGGGCACCCTCATGAAAAGCACAATGGAGATCAGCTCTAAATCCAACTGGAGGAGGATTATGAGGAGGTTGAAAAGACTTTGTAGTGATCAGCCCTTATTGAACCAGGTCAGGATACAGTTCTATGTATTTCATGGGAATAGGATCAAATTGATTCCTATTTCGATACTGGTTATGTCCAACAGTTGGATGCTGAGGAATCTGAGCTGGTCGTGGAGTAGTGATAGCAGCAATAGTAGGAGTAATGGAAGCAATAGCAGAGTGATTATACCTTGGTTGGGGACGGGGATTTCTCACTTCAACGATGACAGCGTTGGTTTGATCTTCTTTCTTCTTATGGAAGGCCCCAAAGGATTTCTTCGCACCACTAGAAGATTCAACAGCTTTGGATACCTTGCCATTTTTTAGTCCTTCTTCTAACCTTTGGCCAATAGTCACCAGATCTGTAAAGCTTGAAGATACACTCCTAATCATCTTTTCCTAATATAAAGGAGACAGAGTATCCATGAATATTCCAGTTAGTTCCTTCTCTGCTAGAGGCGGTTCAACTTGAGAAGCCAACTCTCTCCATCGCTGGGCATACTCTTTGAATGACTCTTTCTCATTCTGAGACATATTTTGAAGTTGACGCTGATCAGGAGCCATGTCTAAATTGTATTTGTATTGCTTCATAAAAGCATTGGCGAGATCCTGGAAGTAGTGGATACTGTTATGCTCCAAGTTCATATACCATTTGAGAGAAGCACCACTCAAGCTATCCTGAAAGCAATGGATGAGCAACTTCTGATTGTTAGTGTAGGTTGTCATCTTTCAGAAGTACATGATCAGATGGGCTCTTGGACATGAGTGACCTTTATATTTTACAAACTCGGGAGTCTTGAACTTAGCAGGCATAACGAGGCCAGAAACTAAGCACATATTGTCTGCATCAACGTTGAAGAAGTCAGTACCCTCAATAGCTTTGAGTCTCTTGTCTATGTTCTGAAACTGTTCACGGACAATCTCAGGCTCAACAAAATCTTCATGGTCTTCCCCTTGAGCACTGGCAGCATGGTAGTCAGAGAAAGGAGTCTCAAAGGGAGTTCGGCCATTCTGGGCAACAGTGTGGACCACAGGTCTAGGCTCTGTAAAGACGGGAGCTTGAAAAAATGGTCTGACAGTCTGACCAATCATATCAGTAGATGCAAGGGGTGGAGAGTAGTTGGGAGGTAAACCAAATTCTGGCCAAGTTGAAGGTGGCAATTGAACACGAGCAGGATCGGCACTTGAAACTTCCTGAAGAACGGTCCTTTGAGATGGCTCTCCTCTGGAAATCAATACTTGAAGCATCTCGGTGAGCTTAGTCATGCCTAACTTCAACTCATCGATCTCCATTCGGATTTCTGCGTTATATACTTCTTGCTCTGACATCTTGCATCTATAGTTGGCTCTAGTCCGATATCGGTGTCGATGAATCAGTTTGACGACTCAAAGGCACACTGGAAGATGGAGACAACTGGAGATGAGCGAATGGACCAACAGAGGTATGCAATGAACCATGCAAAGATGTAAATGCAATGCAATGCTATGCAAGACATGATGCAAAACACACATAACAAGATCAAAGGCTCGAGACTACAACTGAGGTCTGGGTAACGAACCAACCATAGGGCGTGTACTATGGGTAAAGCACCTGCATAATGGGTTCTAACAAAGTTCCCAGAGTCCTCGACCCATCTTTCGAATATTATCGACACACCAACTACTTGGAAATCAATAATATTATCAAGAGAGTCTCGTCTGAGTGTAGTATCGCGTATCAACTACTTCGGGAATACTCCCTCATAGCCATCGCACTACGTCCTAAAAGGCCAAGTGGGGGTAAAAGGTAACTAAAAGTCCTCAGTGTAATAGGCTCCTAGGTTGAAAGTAGTAATGTTTTCACGAATACTCGTTCAACAAAAATACTCCCAAGAGGGCCTCCACTGAGTGGTGGTTTCTCAAGTCAGCTTGGTCGAGAATCAACTCCCTATAAGCCTTCTTTAATATACAACCTTCCTATCATAAGTGCACTCAAGTCCGAGTATAGGACTTATCCTCACCACTCAAGGTAACAACCCTACATACAAAAAACCCAAGCACAGACAGATATATGCAAATATACAAACGAGCAAACATATAGCAAACACAAATATAAACAAGGTGGGCTTAACCCTCTTAGGGGAGGTCCCTAGTGAAGTCGCCATTTCTGTTACGGTGAGAATCGTGATACCAAGCTATTGATTAACTTGAATCTTTAATTCTTAAATTCACAACTGGACTTTAATTTATCCAAAAAGGAAAGGTTTAAAGAAAGAAAAACTTATAAAAATCAAAGCAAAAAACAAGGCTTAAAGCTAAGCAAATAGAGATCTAAAGGTTCGGGGGTTGGTTATGCCTAGGGTAGGTATTTCACATCCTAAACATCTGTAGCACTCTACAGGAACCTCTTGTTAATATTTGTGTTTGCTAAATTTTGCTTGCTAAAGGGAAAGTGCTAGGGGTAAAGATATAAAGTATAAAGTATGTGCAAAGTTTGGTAAATTATGCTCGTGAAGACATCGCATCTCGTGCCTACGTATCCTGACGGGAATGGAATCAGAGCAATCGTAGTTCCCCTAACTAAGGAGGGAGGAACTCTTGACTATGGTCAAGGTTCCAAAGGGAAAGTAAATGTCTGCGGCGAGACACCTACATAGAGTGCGGCGACTCTAAACTAAGGTTAAGTTAGAAAAGAAGGGAATGTCCACGGTGGGAAGACTAAATATAGCACGGCGACTCCAAGCCTAAGTTGCAAAGGTAAACACGGGGAATATCCACGGTGGGACGACTAAATAGAGCACGGCGACTCCAATTCTAAGTTGTAAATGTTAACAGGAAGTTAGTTGTTAGTGAGTTAATGGGTTAATTGGAAAAGTTTGAAGTTGGCTAGCCAAGACGTCGCATCTTGTGCCTACGTATTCTCATCAATAAATCAGAGCGTTCGTAGTTTCCCTGGTTAGGGGTGAGGAAGTCTTGATTATGGTCAAGGTTCCAAAGGGATGTAAGCATTCATAGGGAAGTACTTACACGGAGTGCGGCGACTCCTGAATCTACGTTGATATTGTTGTGGTAAAGAATTTCCACGGCGGGACACTAGACATGATTACGGCGACTCAGATCCTAAGGTTAGGATAAAAGGTAAAGGATGTCCACGGCGGGACGCTAAAAGTGAGCACGGCGACTCAAATCCTAAGGTTAGGATAAAAGGTAAATAATGTCCACGGCGGGATGCTAAACATGATTACGGAGACTCAGATCCTAAGGTTAGGATAAAGGGGTAAAGGTAAAGGATATCATTTGTAAACACAATGTCACAACAATGTAAACAGAAAGGTTCAAAACCTCAGGGGGGATAATCAAAAGTTTTTAAAGGTGAACCACTTAAATGCGTACAAGCAAAGTTGAAATTCAAACTTAAATGCACAAGGAAGCTAACAAGCCAAGTTCATGTCAATTTCAAATTAAACTTAAATGGAATTAAAGTTTTGAAATGAAGAAAGAGAGATAGGAGGGTGAAAACCCTAAAATGGGATATAACTTGCTCATAATGAAAAGTGTTTCTAAAATAGGATTTTTAGAATTATTTAAACATCATATAGAAATATGTTACAACACAAGAATTTTTCAAAAAGAACCACTTAAAAATAATTTAAAATGGAGAAGTTATGTGGTTTTTAAGTTTGTGAACAAAACATAAAAATCTAAATGATAAAAAGAATAAAATGCACATGGTAAGACAATGAATCAAACAAATTTGATTATTTAAACATGTTAACAAACATTTAAGAATAATACAAGATCAATCTCACAAGAAAAATCAAGTTACAAGTTGAAAAAGTTTACGAACATCATGGTAAAAACCCTAAAAACAGTCATGGTAGCATGTGAAATGCAAATGGAAAGTTCACATTTATGATTTTTAGGTTAACCTCTTGAAGAAAGCTTAAGCAATAAGAAAACCAAATATCTTGAGAGCTCTTCCAAGATCTGAAAATGTTCCTAGGATGATGAATAGATACTCCAAACAACCTCCAAGCAAGCTAGTGGACAAAATACCTCGTAAATGAAGGAAAATCTCCAAAATCGAAAGATTTCAAAGACCAACTCAGTATAACCTTGTTACATAAGTGTGAAAGTGATTTAGATAGCTTAAATACATCATATTTGATGTGTTTTAAGTGTTTCTTGAGTTGTAAGAAGTTTGGAAATGGTTTTGAAAGGTGTTTTGCAAAAGCAGATTTTGAGGGATTTTGGAAACTTAATGAGATTTTGCAAGAACTTGTGATTGTGTAAGGAAGGGAGTTCTAGATGGTTTCTAGCATGGAACTTGTGTTTTTGTGATGTAGGAAGTGAGTTCTATTTATAGCCAAAGGCCTAGGATCAAGGTATGAGCAAAAGTGAAGCAAATTGCCAATTTTAACCTTCCATCATGAAAATCTTTGAGTTTTTCAATGCAATCTTCATCTTTGTCTTTAAACCACTCTAATAAGATATTCTCTATACCCCATAGATTTTTTTCATCATGCTTGATAGGATAGGAGGTGACTTGTTGAATTAAAGTTGATGATTTGACAAGGGTAGCCACCTTTTTTCTCTTTCTTCACTATTCACTTTTGCAACTTGCATTAAATAATGATTTCCTTTTATCTTTGTACCATTTTCGTGGGAATTGATGTAAAAATGTTCATTATCAATATAAACATCATAAATGAGGCTTAATCTTTGATTAGAATCGATTTGGAGAGGTTTTGGAATCAAAAAACGCATGCTGACCTGGTTTTGCCAATGCGAGCTTTTGCCAACTTGTGGACCTCGGTTCTCTCTAACCAGGAAGAGTTATGAAACACAATTGTACTTTTTAGAAAGCCCCAATTAGGTACTACAATATTTATGCTTGTTTTAGGAACTCATTCCTCTTGAAACTAGGTCAATAACCCTTGTACGGTTAAGGAGTTATGGCTTTGCCCTTTTCAAAACCGTAATTCCCCAACTTTTCGATTACTTCTCAATTCTTGATCCATTGGTCACAAAACTTCATGATTAGATATTAAATGATGTTGGTAACATATTTGGCTTCAATTTTGGGTTAAAACCCTATTGTTCAATGGGTTGACTTTTTAGTCAGACGAACCGAACGATCGAAAACCTCTAAATCGACTGTTGGTGTCGTGGGTCTTCTGAG
This sequence comes from Lathyrus sativus, assembly GCA_963859935.3. Classification (NCBI taxonomy): domain Eukaryota; kingdom Viridiplantae; phylum Streptophyta; class Magnoliopsida; order Fabales; family Fabaceae; genus Lathyrus; species Lathyrus sativus. The sequence goes on from OZ012737.1 coordinate 76,500,176, forward strand.
GCCTTGAAACTTCTTTAGTGGACTTCCCTAATACATATGAGCTTCATGGACCATAACTCCATCATTGTAACACCTTTTAAATCAAAAGTCAAACTACAATTGACTTTTTCTGATCAAAAACCCTAATCGGGGATCCTGAACTGCACTGTTTCTAATCTTTGTGTGACAATATCAAATTGGACCCATGTTTGACCTAATGGAGTATCTTTTGTTGATGTAGAGGTTTGTTTCATGGAGAATCAATCCAATACATTGACTGATTAAACCGTCGAAACTTCGATTTCCGACTGTACGGAACCCTGGTTCACCTGTAACTTAACAAAGACAAACTTGAAGTAGGTTAAGGTTAAATAATCAAATGAAAATGATCCTAGAATGATGATGAAGATTTAAGGGGTCAAAATTTGGGGTGCAACAGATAGGACTAACAAAGTCATATGATGTCGGGTGACCATAAGTAGTCGAAGAGCCAGAAGAGAAACCACATTTCTGCCTAAAGGATCTGTTTGGCATATTCATTGGGGTTAGACCACTTAAGTGCCGCCAAAGGATCTTCAGAAGTAAGATAGGGGCTGAAGTTTTCTTCACCATAGGTGAAAAAGTCTGGTGGAGTTCAGGACCTTCTTGGTCTGCCTCTTCCTCTTCTTCTTCTTGTTCTTCATCCTCTCCTGCTTCTTCTTCTTTGTCTTCATCTTCTACTTCTTCAATCATAATTGCTTCGCCTCTATCACTGGTGGATAGATTATCATCTTGGTTGTGAGCCGGTCCAGGGTGTAGTTCCTTTGGTTCCTCATGAACAGCTGGACTTAGATTGGCATTGGTGGGTTGGTCTGTAGGAATACTTGCTTATTCGACAATCACCTCTTCAGTAACCATAGGCTCAACCTAGTTAAAAGTAAGTGGACTAGAAGTTTCATCATCCCTAGAATCAGAGCCTTTAGCCTGAGTGTGTTGAGTATTGGTCTGAACCAGAGGAGGAACGTTCTCTGCGGCAGAAACGGGTTGGCTAACCTCACTCAAACCAGAGCCAATAACAGAAGAAGGATGATAAGTTGGCTCACCTTGGCTATTGAGAAGGATGGTGGTAGAATTGCCTGAAGCTGGCGGAGGGTTGGAGATGGTTGTATCAGCCTGATAACACAAGGAAAGAAATAAGGCTTAGAAAGTGGATTAAAAGATGTAAACATAAGAAAACTTTGGTGTGCATACCTGAGCATTTGCAGCACCAGGATTTGAGTTGTCACTCCCATGGTCACCAGAAGTTGGCTTCGAAGCCACCATGGAAGGTTGTATGTCGACACCACTTGTAGTAGGTGTTTTCTCGAGAATTTTGGCCACCTTCAAGGGAGGTGGGCCAGTAGATCTAGATGCCTTTACAAGTTTTCTTCTCTTTTTTGTAAGAATCTCCTCAAGAAACTCATCAGCATCTGAGGCAACAACAATGGAAGCGTCCTTCTTGCCTTTCTTGGAAGGTGTTGGAGGTTTTCGCCCAGTCTAGGAAAAAGGGGCAGTACAAGTGTGAAAGAAGAATCACATAATAACAAAATAGGAAAAGGATGTGAAATATACATGTTTGCCTTCTCGTTCCTTACCACTTTGTGAAGTAGCAGCCCTAGTAGAAGGGGGTTTCCTAGCCACAGTTGGAAGACAAGAGATGATTGCAAGTTAAATATTGAGTGATTGGTTACATGATCATAAGTACAGGGCATCAAACCTTCATATATGTCAGATTCGACACGAACATCCTAAATCCCTATATGAAGGTGTCCTTTGAAACTGTTTAAAGTATGCTTAGTCGGAACCACTCGTCGAGCCTTTGGTTGAGACTGCTGTCGAAGGAGTTTTAGATCCTCGCCACAGATAAACCAATCTGGAAATGGAGGTGCAAGTGCCACTCTAAAATCAGCAGTAGGCAGGCGAGGGAACTTTGGAGGAAAAAGTTTAAAAGCTACCTCATGACGTTTCTCAGGAGGGACGTTGGGAGGGATTTTTAACTGATCCAGTTTTTGTAGAAATTTTCTCTTTAAAGTGACAGCAGCCTTATGAATGGTTCGACTAAGATCATCTGGTTGATAGACAGTTTCTAAGTATTTCTGGAAAGCTTGGATTTCTTGGATATGAGCAAGCTTACTCTTCTTATTCTTGTCCTGCACATAAAGGAAAGCTTGGTCAAGCAATGAAAAAAAGGTGGTCACATTAAGAAAATGTTCAGTGTAATGCTTCGACCACCAGTGATAGAATGAGGAAGTGCATAGGAAAGAAGGCTCAAAGAACACAGGCGAGAGAACTCCTTTCTTCACATTCCAGTCGTCGAGAACAGCGGTAACCGATTCTTCGTCGAAGCTGGCAGTGTGAAAAATAACTTGGCCTTTCATTTCATATAAACATTTAGGAAAACTCTGAGCCAACCCAAACTTTTGAGAAACGAAGTTTGGTTGATATGCAATCAGGGCTGCTAGACCTCTTCCCAAGTTTAGCCTGTTGACAATGAATCGGGGAATTAAAAAGGCTTCCCAAATAGCAACAGATTCATTGTCAAGCTTCCCATGAGGATTGGGAAATGGCCTCTTGAACCACACAGGGCCATATTTTCTTTCAGCAAAGGGTGCCATGCTTGGAGTAAACTCATGGCGCTTGGCAAACATCATGATATGACTGGTGAAGGATCCTCTAAGAGTTTCGCCATCATCGTTAGGAGTCAACTGGACCAAACGGGGTCCTCCGATGCTCCTCCCTATGATCTCAGCAGAGGTTTCATCAATTATCCCTTTTCTGGGAAGGCTAGCTTCAAAAGTTGCGTTGAGCTACAACTGAAGCAGCCAAAGAGGACCACTCAAATGTACAGAACCGTGGGCCTCCATATGCTTCAGACAAGAAGCTCCTTCACTGAGGGACTCATAGAGGTTCTCCAAAATGAGTTCACTCAAGCAGACCCCTTTATTGTGATGAAGCTGGTTAGCAAGAGGCAAGTACTTCTTAGCTACTTGCAAGGATTTGGTGCAAAACATGTATCTCGACAGTCATACAGTGAGAAACGCTATATGCTCTTTGTCAGAAACGTCTCATTGGTTTTGTTTGAAGTGATGTTTGATAAAAAGGGTGTATGTGAGTTTGGAGCTCGAGATGTTGATGGTGTCTTCAGCATCTACATCTGGGTGATAGGGGATGCCATCTAGGCAAAGCCCTGTAATGGCAGCTATGTCGAAAAGGGTCGGTGTAACCATCCCACATGGAAGATAGAAGGTGTAGTGGGTACTATCCCAAAATTATAAAGACGCCACTAGCAAGTTCAAACAATATGGTATGTTAGTCTTCGACAGTATCAAGAGGTCATAGATCCCTATGGAATTCCAGTGGTCAGCTTTAACTTTTTCCAGCTTCGCCATCCAAAGATCAAAATCGTTAAGGGGATTAATGGATATCACTAGCCTAGTACCATCAGTAAGATACTTAAGATTAATCTAAGGCAATGAGGGTTCTTCAGCAGCAGTGTTGGTGAGTCTAGGGAAGCTCTTTTGCCCTAACGACCTTGACCTCCAGTAAGAAGGAAGAAACTCACTTAGCTTTTCGTCAGAGGTTTCAACCTGAGCTAAAGGACTAGAGAGCGCGTATGGTTTATCTGAAACAATTAAAGGAATCATTACATGAGATTGGTAGATGCTCTGTGCTGCTTCGGTGGTGGGTTCTGGCACACAGTGGCGATTCTCCACTAGTTGAGGGCCAGAAATATTTGCAAAGGGCGAAATGGACTGCTTGAACTGAGTGACTCTACCCTTTTAGGTTTTCTTTTCATGAATGTTGGATTGGGAAGACGCCATTGTTGAAGGAAGTAAAAGGAAATGTTTTTTTTTAGTTTGGTGATGAAAACTGAAGAAAAGAGACAGGATGCTTGAGATTCTGAGAAGTGTGAAAAGTTCACAAAAGGGTGAAGGAAGGTGCTTATAGGCATTTAGGAATCCTAAAAATCTTGAATTCATCATTGAAGTTAATCAGATAGTGGGACGCGTGTTTGTTTTTGAGAAATGATGAATGTTGGCAGTTATGGTTAGACTGCAAAACATATGTTTTCAAGACAAAGTAGTGATAAATACAGCTGAAAAGACGTTTAAGGATTTATCATGATGGCATGACGTCATAATTATGGGGTAAAAGAAAGTGAACAGTTAATCACTAAATAATTAGTGGATTGTTCAGTCAAGCCATGCAAATTCATACGCGTCGAAACGGTTAGAAAAAATGACCTTCCTACCAAGGCTGGCGAAAGGGCATTTCTTGGGGGCAATTTGTTAGCTCTCATTTTTTACGCCAGCAAAATCAGAATTATATCAAGTCAGAATGTTATTTAAAAGCATTAGAAGGTTTCGACACAGCTGTGAGGAAGTCTGAGTCGAAGAAAGGTTGACAAAATTTCTAGAAAATGCTATGTGTTGAAGAAGCCTTCGACTAAGATCGTGATGGAAGGAACACATGGCAGTTACCATTAAGGCTGGAGGGAATTCTTAGTATCTGAGTTTCAAATTGATAATGGGTGAACGTCAGAGCAGTTGAAGTTGGAAAAAGCGTCAAAAGGACACGTTGGGAAGCAATAATCGTCATTTAGTAGTTATTTGCTAGCATGATAAATAAGTGTTATTTTTATAGAATAAGGGTGTTCATTCATCTGGTACTAGTCACTCCAAATCACTCAAAGTACCCACGTGTAGAGAAACGAGTTAGCGAGAATGTACGTGATACAATACCAACCCCTTTTCATTAATGCAATTTACTTATCTTTACCATTTGCATGCTGTTAATTATTCTGCGTTTTAACCTTCACCTTTTATGTTTAAACTGCCTTTTCAAGCTTTTTTGCAACTTTATTTCCATTTATGTTTCATGCTATTTAACGTTCTGTATTTTACCTTAACCTGCAAATTTAACATTCTGCACTTTCTTTTAAGCTTTTAATTTCAAAGTCTTTTAATTACTTTCGACGTTTACTTTCATGCACATTTACCTTCGAAGTCATTTACTTTCAAATTCATTTAGTTTCAAAGTCATTTACACAACTGCATTTACTTTCGACATTTACTTCCAAAGCTTTTACAGTACTGCACTTTTTATGTTATTGCCTTTACTCTATCTGAACACTTCAGACGAGGCTTCATCAGCAGTACCTCAAAAACCTACAGAAGTAGGTCCATCAGTAACTATTTTGAAGCCAAGGAAGAAGTTCATGAAGAAGACAATGAGGAAGAGGCTCAACAAGATGTTTTACCATCCTGTTATCCCAAAAGCAGAAGAGGAGGACATATATGAAGATGAGCCAGATATCGATTATGGAAATAGTTCTCTTATAAGACAATGGATGACTTAGATAGGGATTTATTCTAAGTTTAAACCAGTTCCTTATGTTTTTGTAATCCTCTATGCTTGATTAATGAAAAGTTATTTTGACTAGTATATATTATGCAATTTTAAAGGCAATTTATTTTCCCTTTAGATTTTCTTATATGGACATTAATGAAGTAATGAATAGAGCAAATATTTTAACATGTTAACAATAAAATTTATAGCTATTAAAAGAATCTTAATAGGTCAGAATACTAGACATCGTTTTCAAGAGTCAATATTTAAAAGTGATTTGACTTAATTAATAATTAAAAAAGTGAATACCCAAGGTAATGAATGTAAAGACTCTATAAAAACCCCTTAGCAGAATTACTTCCATAATCACTTAATCTTTTGAACACCAAAATGTATAGGTAAAAGCAAATTTGGGTTCCAAAGAGAGATTTCAGAAATATAGTCATGCTTAATGCAGCAACTCAAGCAATCAAGAATGATGCAACAACTGAAGAACCTACAAAAAAACAGATGGCTTATGAATCACGCACTTCTTCAGAAACCTTCGTTGAGACACACAGAAGAAGAGGAAGAAGAACTTCCCAGTCAAAATGCTAAAATTAACTGAGAAAGGAAGTTGTAGAGTTTGTAAAGGAAGAATGGAAAGATTATTTAGACAATCTAGATATATCAGATGATCCTAGGGAATACCTTAGGGAAAATACGAATGCACAGAGAGTCTTTAACAATTTGTAATAACTTCCAATTAATGAGAATGTTACATATTTAGAGTTTTTAATCATATTTGTTTGTATCCTCTTGAACAACAACATAAATGAATATCTATAACAGAAATTTTGCATAACCAATTGTGTTGATAATTGTTGATCTTATTACTCCTCCATCAGGTTGATCCTTGTTAAAGATTTAATTTGAACCTTTATCTACTTATAGAGTATTTGCAGAAGACTAGCCATTGGAGAGATAACTTGATCAAATGTCTTTGCCTTCTCCAGAGTATAAGAGACGTTGAAGATAGATACACCAAAAGATCTTAATCCATTGTGTATTGTGTTTAACCATTGTGTCGCAACTGTGAAAAACAACCGGCAGAGAATAGAAGATTCGCCACCTTTCGTTATTTATCCCAAAGAGAGGGAAAGGAAACGATTGAAAAAACCTAACGAAAAAGGGAAAGACAAGGTCATCGCAACCATATCCGGATTCGGGATTCGGTTACGCAAGGGGAAGGTATTAGCACCCCTCACGTCCGTCGTACTCGACGGGATCCACACATTGTTGTCTATCTAAAAGGGTGTGTTGATACTATCTACGCTAAAGGCCAAGGGACAAAAGAAAGAGAAAAGAGAAGTGACTCGGCAGAGCATCGCCGCTCTGTGCCTACGTACTACCTCATGCAATGGGGAAGTCAGAGTCAATGTAGTTCGGCTAACTACGGGTTAAAGGGGGAAAGGCTGCTCGCCAAGACATTGTGTCTTGTGCCTACGTACTTTCATCTGGTATGAAAGATCAGGGAAAACGTAGTTCGGGCTAAAAAGACCACTGGTTGGTTTAAAAAATTTTTAGGCCCGAGTAGGGTTAACAAGTAGTTCCAACAGTTAGTGTAAGCAGCTCGACCATTGGAGACTTAGGCGTTACCATTTGCGGTAGAACTAGAAGTTAACGACACTCTTTTTGTGAAATGATTTTCCTGATTAAGAATCCCAAAGGGTGAAAAAGGTTTGAAGTGTTTTCGTGTTTTTTTAGAGAAGAAGTGTTTTGAATTTGAATGTTTATAATGTATGTTGTACTAAAGTCTAAAACCTAGGATCGAATGCGTCGCATATCGTCCTAAGGACGTATACTAAACACTCTAGGCAATTGAGAGGTGGCCCCTCAATCACCATTTCCCAAGTATAATGCTCATGGCACAACATTCATTATCCTTATTAAGTATGTTAAGATTGTATGAAGATGAGAAGAGAATGAAAGACACTAATGGGAACTAATTCAATCCTAAAAGTTATCATGCAAAGTGGACTTAAAGTTTGGATTCAAAAGGGATCTACCAAATATTATCATGCATGTTTAGAAGCAAGCAAATGAGAGAAACAACAAAAGAAACATGCAAATGAAAGAATGCACACATTGAATGCACAAGTAGAATGAAAGTGGGAGGAAAATAGTGTGGGACAGTAGCCTCCACAAGCTCATCTCAACCAAGCATCCATATGAGAAATGCAAAGGAGAAAGAAGAAGAAGAAATGCACAAGAGGCAATCACACAAAGGGAGAAATCACACAAACAAAGCAAACATGTCACATATGGAAACCCTAAGTAGAAGCAACAAAAGAAACACACAAATAAACAAGCAATGAACATAATTTTGACCTAAAAATGAACATACAGCAAGCTTAACATGTCTAATATGTGAAACAAGAAGAGTTGAGAGCTCAATGGATCCACAAAGGTCATTTCCAACTCAAACTAGGTCATGCACTTATATGAGCCACCTTAGGAAAGGACTTGACTTGCAAGTCATCTCAAAATTAGGAAAAAGGCTAAAAAATTACCAAATAAAATACAAGAGATGCACAAACAAGTTGGAAACCAGAGGCCAAGGGTTCAAGGCAAATATACCTTCAAAGCACCATCAAAAGAAAATAATATTCAAGATGTACCACTTTGTAAGGGGAGAATCAAGAGTCAAAAGAAAAGCACCAAAGTCAATCCTAAAGTCAACCAACCAGGGGCAAAATGGTCCTCAAAAATTGTTCAACTCATCATGAATATGAGGATCAATTTTCATTCATTGGATCAGCAAGAAATGAGAGAAACAAATCAAGAAGCAAGCAAATGTCAAAATTTGACTCATTCAAAACAACTCCAATGTTCAATTCCTTTTTTAATTGAGAATAAAATCAAAAAATAAAATCAAAATATCCTAAAAATAAAGGACATCTCAAAGTCTCTAAAAAATATTTTTGTGTAATTTTAGGAACATTGGAACTATTTTAAAAGAATTAAATTCAAACAGAAAGCAAAACAAAATAAAAATAAATTAAAAAGAAAAAGAAAAAAGCAACGGTGCAGATAGTAAAGAAATCACGTTGAAAAACATATTGGGCCCAAAAGGGGGGCGTGAAAAGCAATGTCAGCCCAGGTCCATGGGTGAATAAGACAAAAAGCAAAATAAAATCTAGTGATTGAGTGTAGCATATTCAAACCAAGCCTATGGTGGAAATCAACGTGGTTCACATGATCAGAAAGTATAACAATCCAAAGGTTCACAGCATGACAACTCAATTAATGAATTTTAAACATGATTATGTGCGTGTAGTCAACATGGTGTGCATGGTAGGTCTTAATCAAGACCGTGTGTGCAAAAAGTAAACAAATCGTGAGGCCAACATCATGACACATCATCATCTTTCTCACTCAAACTTGGAGGGAACTCAGGTGGCAGTCGGAGCCACCTCCGATCATCTTCCTCAAGAGCTCAGGCCGCCGTGCACAGTGCCAAAACACACAGTCATCAAAACAACACCAAATTGTACAAACTTTATATGCAAACTCATCTACGCATCATGATGAATTCAAATCCAACGTCAATTTTCATTAATTGTGCACAACCAGAGCAACTCGAAGCAAAACAGTTTGAATCCACAAAATCAAAAGTTCACAAACATCATTCAATTTTGTCCAGAAATCATCTACATGTCATATAGATCACAAATCAAGCAAAATTGGAGCATGAAAGCTCAAGAACAGATCATATCAAGCCAAAACAGTTTGGAGCTCACAACATCAACCATCACAAATGCCAGTTCGTTTTAGTTATTAATGATCTACATGCTTCCTAGGTCTCAAATATGAAAAAATGGCAAAGAATCATGGCATAATGAAAGAAATATGATGAATTGAAGAATACCTAGTGGAGAGCTTCCACTGAGCGTGATTCTTTGATGAAGCTTAAGGAAAACTATCCAGAAATGTTCCACAAACTTCAGAGAAGCTTTTGCAATCCTCAATTTTGCTTGAAATGGAGTAGATCTTAAAATTCGAATTTCAATTTTCCTTCACTTTTTCAAAGTTGCTTTTGCTCCAATTCTTCACCAAAACGAGTTCTGAGCATTTGTGAATGATGGAAATGCTTTATATGTTGGATTGTGATAGAAAGAAAGCCCAATGGCAGTCCCTAAAGCCCAAATGCAAATCCATGAAATTTGAGTTTTGGAGCTCGGCCATGTGCACGAATTATGCTCCAACTTGCCTCCAAAATGCCTCAAATCACTTGCTGGCAATGTGAGGAGTATGAACGGCTGTGATTTATTCCATGTTTGATCTTAATGGCGAATGTTGCAAGTGTAACTTAAGCTTGAAGTAATCTTGGAAATGGCACATCAAAACTCACCAAATTCAAATTCTAAAATTGCCATTGTGTTTGAAATATGTTTTGCACTCAAAATATGTACTCACTTGCACAAAAATGATTAAAAATGAATTAAGTTTGATTTTCTCATGTTAAGGCTTTTTCCATGAAAATCACTTTAGGAATTCACCATTCCAAGCCAAATTCATGACTTCTTAATGCTTGGTTGAACAATTGATACCATTTGGAGCACATTTGATGTTGTAAAAATCTCCATTTGAAGTGTGCAAGTTGGTGAAATGGACCTATAATTTTATGACCTATAATCTCACTTTCCCAAAATAACCCTGACTTGCAAGCCTCATAACTTGAGTTCTACAAATCAGATGAAAGACTTCTAGTACTCTTTGGAAAGCTAAGACCATGAGGAACAACTTTCATGTTCACCAAAAGTTGGGGAGAAACATAATTCTAGGTAAAAAATGGCTAGGAAGTTGGTTGACTTTTGTTGACCAAAATCACATTCATCTGAGGACCTGTAACTTGTCAGCATCATAACTTGAGTTCTAGAAATCAGATGAATGACTTCTAGTACTCAAAAGAAAGCTAAGAACATGCTCTACAAGTTTCATGTTGGTCAAAAGTTGAGATGAGACTTCTATCTTGAGAAAGGTGGTCTTGAAGTTGGGAACTAAATATGAGATTTTACACTGAGAACCCTAATTTATTAACTTCTCACACTCTTGATTCTTGATGAATTGATCTTGAAATGATATATTGGACATCTCAACACAACATCCCATGACCATAGAGACTTGTAATTGAGTTTTAATATCCTTCAATTTCACAATTGACTGAGGATTAACCAGATGAAAACCCTAGATGCACATTCTTGATTGTGGCTTCTTTCACATCACACAACAACTTGAATAAGCTCCAACATGAATCTCAAAGCACTCAATGAGCTCTCTCAACATCTTGTATCCATAATCATGACTTCACAATCCTCTGATGATCTTTAACTGGCCTCCAAGTTAGGAGCTGACCCACATACATCCATCAATCCTTTCAAAGAACATTGACCACTTCTAGATGACCTGATGACTATTCAAACTTGAGTAACACCTCTTGCTCAGGCTCAACACTCTGAGTAGACTCCTCTTGATATGCACAACCTCTTGATCCCCTGTTCAATGAAACATGTTATGCAATGCAAATGCTAGAAAGAAATGAAATGAAACAATAAACCAAGTTAAGAAAAGGTTGGACAAATTTTGGGGTGCAACACATTGCATCTTCAAAGAGATCCTATACTATAAAGCCATTGAGAGCAGATATCTGTAAAGCATACCAACTATTCTTAATCCTTGTGAACTAAGACTCTAGCTGACAAACTGATTTGACAATGCAACTTGCTTTCTGCATTATGGATATCTTCAGCTTTATCACTAACTCTGAATGATCACCAGAAGCCAATTTATATTCACCAAGTGTAGAGACAATTATGTTTCTTCTTCGGACGTTGAGACCTTCAGCTTCAAAGTCTACGCCAAACATCACTTAGAGAGTATTCTTCAGATTCTACACCACCAGAAGCTAGCAATTCAGCTTCTCTCAAGTGTGTCCTTGTATATCAGATTCTAAATATATATATTTACAAGTATTAGAACCTGCATACATGAAACACACATCAAATATAACCATTGTTGTTTTAATACTTTGTTATCATCAAAACCCAATGAATAAATGTTATGAATAAATCGTGTTCTAACACCATCAATCTCCCCCTTGCTCAAGATCCCTCATCTTCTTTGGTCTTTTAGACATTTTTCTATACTTTGGTCTTCTTTGGCCCCTCACCAACATTAAAATCAATTGCATTCACATTACTATGTTGCCACTCATTAAGATTCACCTCACCATCCTTTAACTCAAAATCCCCCATGATTACTTATTCATAAAGTTTAATGATCAAATCTTCTTCCTCAAGATTTACAATGTCTTCATGATTTACATCTTCTTCATCATCAATAGGACCCTTGTAATACTCAAGCATAGACAAGGGGTGTTGGATATAGATATCAACATTTAGATGCGCCCTACAAAGATCCGCAATATCTAACGCACCTTGTCAACAACCAAAACATTCATCCCAATTGTGGGGTCCTTGAATATATTTTATCTATTTTAGTATAACCTAACTCCCTAAGTACACCTACCAACTCAAAAAAATTCCACTTATTAACATATATTTTTAAATCCTAAACTCTTCGTACTTCGTACATAGTTAAATCATTATTAATGAATTCATCACTATGATGAATTATCAGATGCATATATTCTTCCATTTCTACAATTTTTTTTAGCAAATACGAAACTAAAATTAGGGCTAATATCAGTATATCATGTTAACTCATAAAACATCAAACAATAAACCCCTAACATATGAAAACCTAAATATTTAACACCTGAAACATTTAATACTGATAACATTTGAAAATAATAAAACTTTAAAAACTAAATCAACTAACAGTTACACAACAAAATCCTAAAGTGAATTACTAACTGTTGTTAACAATAGTGTCTTCAATGGCGTGTGTGCTTATCCTCTTTGATTTTGCCTAGGATTTCAACTTCATATTCGTCTTCAATTTCACCTTGTCTGCTTCGCCTTTTATTTTGATTTTGTTCGCTTTCCTCTTCTCTTCTTTGCTAGGATTTTTTTTGTTTTTCCAAGTACAATGTGGCTTTCCCTTTGCATTTCACTTTTAGTATATTATTTAATCCCATCAATGTCTAGTGTATGTTAAGTGGTCTTTTCTTTGACTTTGACTAATAAATTTAATAGAAGAGACTAATGTAGCGCTATTTGAAGAGATAAGAGATATAATTCACTTTTTCAAAAATTTAAGGAATCAAATGGATTCCGAAGTAAAAATAAAGGATAAAAATATATATTTAGCCAAATGAGAAATAAGCCTCATCAGTCACCACACACATAATATACATGTTTGCTTAAAATGAAAGAAAAAAAAATCATAACCTTAATTGCACTATCCAACTTCCTGTCTATTTTCTCCGTTAAAGTTTTCGGATGATATAAAAGTTATTAACATAAATTTTATATAAATATATAAAACTTATTACTTAACTATTAAATTGTTTTGGGAATTGCAGTAATAAAAAAAATTTTAATTAATTTATTATATAACTTATTTTAAATAATTGATTTATAAGTATTAATAAATTGTTTTCGTTAATACATTATAAAAAATATAAAAGAAAAACATATATATAATTGAATCATAAACCAACTGTTTACATTCATAATATATAGTTATTTATATAAATACATTTATATAAAAATGATTTGAACAATATATTTTATATTTGAGTTTAAAATATATAAATTTTTATTTCAAGTTGAATTAACTTTAAAGACAAAATTAAATATACATAAGAACAAGCAAATATTTCAAAATTAATATACATTAAAAAAGTATAATTACTTTTGGGTGTTCCAACGAGAAATCAATCAAATATATATTTATAATTTTAAAGTTTGGTTGAAAAATATATAGTCTTAGCAACACAAAATATTTCATCAAAGCTCTGAATTTACATATTCTTGAAATATTTATTGAAGCTCATTAACTATTTGAATTGAATCAATTACTTAATATTAAGTAAAATTACACTCATCTTTCTTTGAGATACCCAAAATGATACTAACATTCGTTTAAATTTTAAAATAGACACGAATATATATATATATATATATATATATATATATATATATATATATATATATATATATATATATAAATAAGGACATATCAAGTGACAGTGATTTTAAAATGCGAGATGAAAGAAATAATTAACAACTATTAGATCATGATTAAATTTATTTATTAAAGTGACTATTAATTTCTCTCTCTTATTAACTTGATTTATCTCTCTTATTAATTTGATCTAATGATTGTTGTTTGTTACTCTCATCTCTCATTTAATATGCTATATATATATATATATATATATATATATATATATATATATATATATATATATATATATATATATATATATATATATATATATATATATATATATATATATATATATATATATATATATATATATATATATATATATATATATATATATATATATATATATATATATATATATATATATATATATATATATATATATATATATATATATATATATATATATAAGAATGTCGTTTTTATATTAGAACATAATAACGAATCTGAAGTATTAGATTTTAAAATAAATGAAAAATATTATGTATGATTTTTTTTCTCTCTTTTTCATTATTAAAATAAATGATGGAGGAGAGAGAAAAAAGACACATAATTTCCATTATTTATTTTAAAATATAATAGTTCAAATTTATTCTCATACATTTGAAATATATTGAAATTCATATTTCTTTGAAAGTGATTTTAAATTTGGAATATATTGAAATTCACATTTGAAAAAAACACATAAAGATGCCTTGGTTCAAATTCATTATCATAATATATATATATATATATATATATATATATATATATATATATATATATATATATATATATATATATATATATATATATATATATATATATATATATATATATATATATATATATTTCTTAACAATTAAGAATATATTGAATGATATAGAAACAAAAATGTGGAGATATATTATTGACTAGGTTATCTGCTTTTATTACTCCCTCACCATTTGGTCCTTCTTAATTTTTTTTTAATAATAATTATTCACATACATTAATTTTTTAATAAAGTTTTTTATTATTAATTATTCAATACATTAATCATTTAATAATTATAAAATTAATTATTCAATACTCTTTCATAAATCTCATCTTTTTAAATTTCAACTATTATAAATACATTTTACTTTTTTAAGTTTATTGAATAATTAATATATTTAATTTATATAAATAAATATATTAATTATGATTCTAAAAAGTTAGTAAGTAAGAATTAATGATAATGTGCTTGTGGTATCTCTATCAGCTGATTAAACAGTATTTTTTCTTATTCTACAAATCATTAGGAAAAACAATGCTTGATAGCAACGACAAATCATTGGACTCCTTCAATTGATTTACCGACATCAACTGCATGGTGGTCGTCAACTTTCTTTTCAGTGGTTGTTGTTAGTAAGTAACGTGTCGACCGCATGGTTGTTGTTAGACGATAAGGTATTTGAATTTCGCGTGACATCCAATATTTCGTTAGTTACAATAAAATGGTACGACAGATGTTTGGCAAATAGATAGACAAATGCACTGTCCAACAATCATATGTCATTCTTGGCATGAGGTAGAGCTTTTATAAACGTGGAGTTTGATGGACTTAAATTGAGAGTTTGACTGAATTATATTGAGATTAAGAGCATCTTTGATGGTAACAACTAAATTAAATGAACTAAGTTATTTTATGTGGGTTTAAATTGACAGGAAATATTTAAGTAATTTAAAATTGAATTAAGAAGTTTTTAATTCAATGGTGATTGTTTATAAGGAATTCAAACTTAGTATTAAATTGTTAATAAAAATCTATTATTTATGTTAAATAATTAATAAAAATCTATTATTTATGTTAAATAATGAGTTAGAGTACGTTGCTTTGTGTAGAGCACGTAAACTAGTTTTAAAGCATCCCATATGTCATGTCAGCTCTACTATAATGCAAATTCTTTATTACTAACATAAGCTATACAAAATTTTGGTTTAACAACTATGCGTTAAAGTTGCTCTAATAATGAGAAGGTAATTTTTAATGTGTTTGAAGCAATGCATCTTTATAAAAAAAATCTTAAATATTATTAAATTGATTTAGTAGAATTAGTTAATGTTGGGTGTTAATATTAAAGTAGAAAAACAGTTTAGAAGAAGGTGAATAGACACAAATTAAAATTTAATCGCCGTTTTTTAAATTTAAAATGTTTTCAAAAATAAGTTATGAGTGGAAGGTTTGATGCGAAAATGAAAATTATACAATTTGAGTATTGATCAAGTCAACACCAATTGTTTCCCAAATATTTAGGATTAATATGATGAAATGCTTGGTATGATTTGATTCAATTGCGTAACGTGCGTGAAGTTTTTACATAATGATTTAATTGATGAAGTTCTAAATTCAATTCGTTTCAGATTATTAATCTTATGTCTAAAGAAATACCTTGATCTCATGTCTCGAGAACCAATGTCATGATATGCAGAAATGCAAAATGTAGAGAAACATAAGTCAGTAAATCAAGAAACGATGAGGCAAATTTTAGGGTGCTACACCTGCCCATATTCAATCGACTTTAACCTGAAAGAGTGATAGCAACAACTTTCAAACATTCAAGATGCATGGAGATTGAATACCAAGAGAACCCGGAAAGTTGCAAACTATGGGGATAACGATAGCTGATACCAACCAAAAGTTGGGATGCAACTCGTAAAGGATAAAACTCCAAGATGAATGGATACAACCAAAGACATACATGAAGTAAAATCAACAGACTTACAACCTAAAGAGCAGATGACTCCGCTGAGGAAGAAGAGAAGCCTAAACAAACAACTCTGCGGGGGATAAACACCAACCAAAGATACCAACCAAAAGTTGGGATAACAACAATAGTTACCAACCAAAATTTGGGATCACCAGAGCACCGACCGAAGGCGACCCTATGGGGACAAAATAATCAACCAAGAATACCAACCAAAAGTTGGGATAAAGGCTACTAACAAAAAGTTAGAATTGCTGCAACGTTGACCGAAGATGATCTGATGGGGAACAAATACCAACCAAAAGTTGGAATAAAGGAAAGTTTACCAAGAAAATGGCGACTTCACTAGGGAGGGTACCAACCAAAAGTTGGGATGAAACCAAGAATATCAACCAAAAGTTAGAATAAAACACAGGATACCAACCAAAAGTTGAAATAACCCACAAATTACCAACCAAAAGTCAGAATGAAGCAAACAATACCAACCAAAAGTTGGAACAAAGGCTACTATCCAAAAGTTAGGATCGTCGGAACGCCAAATAAAGACGAACTCGCCAAAATGAAGACTACCAACTAAAAGTTGGAATGATGACTTCGAGCGGAGAATACCAACCAAAAGTTGGGATAACGACCAAAGGAACCAACCAAAAGTTGGGATGAAGCTGGAGACTACCAATCAAAAGTTAGAATGATCAACAGAATGGGTACTAACCAAAAGTTAGAATAACCATAAGGGATATCAACCAAAAGTTTGGATAACAACGGGTACTAACCAAAAGTTAGGATAACCGAGATGCCGAGCAAAGGCGAATTCCAAATGAAAGATACCAACCAAAAGTTGAGATAAAAGGCTACTAACCAAAAGTTAGGATCAACACAAGGGACACCAACCAAAATTTGGGATACGGTCCACAAAAGATACTAACCAAAAGTTGGGATAGACGAAGGATTACCAACCAAAAGTTTGTATAACATCCAAGATAAACAGGAAGTAGAATCAACCGAATTACAACCTGAACGAGATACTCTGCCGGAGAAAGAAGGGTTTAAACAAACGAATCTGTCGGGGAATGTCAGGTAAGGTGAACACATCTATCAATGATTTTTGCTGAGGATAAAATAACACAAAATCTCCTGAATCATGTCGTTATATGCCGGAGAAACGATTGGCAACAAAGATACCAAACCAGACTTATGCTTTAGATGCATATGTTTTAATATAGCGTAATGCTCCATACAAAATGGAAATGCTTCGCATTTGGAAGGATGCTATGCAAAAATGCAAATGCAAAAGAGCACCACTGGAAGAAGTGCTAAGAAGATCAGCAAGCAAAATATGTTGAGGAAGACACACCGAACGACCCTCCTGAATAAAACTCTTCTGGGGAAAAACCAAAACTACACTCAATAGGGAATAATGAATAACACCTGTTGTAGATTCCACCCTGCTGGGGATATATGAATAACATCTACTGGAAATTCCACTCTGCTGGGAATAAACAAATTTTGTCGTAAATTCCACTCGGCTGGGAATTAAGAGTAACCTGTTGAAAATTCCACTCTAAGGGGAAATGGAAGTAACATCCGCTGGGAGATTATCCCAAAAACCTGATTCTAAAAGATGCAAATGATTATTGGACTTTGCTGGAGATATCAACCTACCGTTGACTTACCTGTCGAAGGAATCAACACCAAACTCTGCTTGGGGAGAGAAGTCAAAGATACCGATCCTGCCAAGGATAACATTGAGTTTACCCTACTGCTGGGGAAACATCCTTCAACCTTACCCTATTGGGGATAAGTGTGTACCATTGTTGCCGAAAATACTTCTGATCTGATAACATGACTTTATAGGGATAGACAAAATCTCTACTGTGGAAAGAGAAAAATCTTCTGCTAAACAAATGTCTGACTGCATATCAACATCCTTCTACCTGAAGTTGGCAACCCTTGAACACTCGCTGAGGAGTACATATCAAATCTAGCTGGGAAACATAATCTTCTGGACTCCTGCTAGGAGAGGAATGCTTCACCATGCGCTATTGTTATAACTTCACCATTGGGGAGAAAAACTCTACTAGGGAGAGGATCATGTCATCCTGCAAGCAAAAAGAAAGCAATAGGATGTTCTACATGCGAAATGGCTACCTCGGCCACCCTTCATGACACCTATCGTTCAAGTAAATCCATTGTTTTCAGTATGATCTGTAAAGCTTTATGTTTTCACATGTAATGTTAATAAAAAAATATCGGACGTTTTTTACAAACAAAATAATAAAAGTAAAAACAGAAATAAAAAGCTCTATGAGTGAAATGAATATTTTATTGATAAAATGACCTGTAAACAGGCAAGTTACAATTAGGATGCAATTCCTGAAAAAAGGTAATTGCGCAAAAAGCAAAAGAATATATAAATATCGGCAATATGGGAACATATATCTACCATGTGTCGATTCAGCTATGACTTATATGTCTTCAACGTCCATGAATTCTTCACCTTCTGAAAAGACTGTCTGGAATGATTCCTCTCCTTCGGGATAACTGCGTATCTAGATAAGTTCACAGATCGAACACAGACTATAGTTATTTGTTTTCAAATCCCTAACTTTTTCCTGGACCGTCCTTTCGGATTTTCAAACCACTGGGATACCCATTTTTTCCAAAGTTGCCCTTTCAGGTTTTCAACTTTGTGGGTTTATTCTTTTTCTTTTTATCCCTAATTTTTGCCTGAACCATTTCTTTTTATGGTTCGCCGGGATGCCCTATTTTTTCCTGAACTTTTCTTTTTCTGTCCAGCAGGTCTCTTTTAAACAAAGTACTTTTTAACTATGTTTGTATTCACAGGGGACGTAAAGTCATCGCCATCCATAGTAGATAGTAATAAGGCTCCACTAGAGAAAACCTTTCTTACCACATATGGATCTTCGTAGTTTGGAGTCCATTTGCCCCTGTGATCTTTCTGAGGAGGAAGGATCTTTTTCAAAAGCAAATCACCTGTTTGGAAGCACCGAGGATGCACTTTCTGATCAAAGGCTTTCTTCAACCTGCTCTGGTACAACCGACCATGAGTAATGGTTTCCAATCGCTTCTCGTCAATAAGACTTAACTGATTCAACCTAGCTTGCACCCGTTCTGCTTCGTCAAGCTTCACATCAGTCAATACTCTCAAAGAAGGAATCTCAACTTCTAATGGTAAGTCTGATTCCGTACCATACACTAGTGAGAAAGGAGTTGCCCTGATTGATGTACGCAACGAAGTATGATAACTGTGTTCAACAAATGGAAACATCTCGTGCCAATCTTTGTAGGTTACAACCATCTTCTGCAAAACCTTCTTGATATTCTTATTTGCTTCCTTAACAACATTGTTCATCTTCGGATGATATGGAGAAGAATTATGATGTTCAATCTTGAAACTTTGGCACAGTTCCTTCATCATCTTATTGTTCAAATTTGAATCATTATCAGTAATGATTCGCTCTGGGATTCCATAACGACAAATGATGTCCTTCTTTATGAATCGGGTAACCTTCTGCTTCGTGACATTTGCAAACGAGGCTGCTTCCACCCACTTTGTAAAGTAATCAATGGCAACCAGAATGAAGTGATACCCATTGGAAGCAGTTGGCTCAATCTTTCCAATTATATTAATGCCCAACATAGCAAAGGGACAAGAAGATATCAACACATTCAGAGGTGTCGGTGGCACATGTACCTTATCCATATAAATCTGGCATTTATGGCATTTTCTGGTGTATTTGAAATAATCAGATTCCATAGTCATCCAATACTACCCAGCTCTCAACAATTTTCAAGCAATTTCATGTCCACCGGTATGAGTACCAAAAGAACCCTCATGGACCTATTCCATCAACAAGCTCGCTTCATGTTCGTCAACACAATGCAACAAAACCATGTTAAAGTTTCTCATGTACAACACATCATCCTTGTTCAAGTAGAAGTTTCCTGCAAGCCTCCTTAGAGTTTTATTATCCTTGCTAGATGCCCCAGATGGGTACTCTTGATTTTTGAGAAATTGATTGATATCATGATACCATGGCTTACCATCTTATGCCTTTTTAACTGCAATCACATAGGCGGGTCTATCAAGACACGTGATGGTGATTACTGGAGCTTCATTCCAGAAATTCACTTTATACATTGACAATAACATTGCCAAGGCGTCTGCCATCTGGTTCTCCACCCTAGGCACATGATGAAACTCAACTATGTCAAAGAAAGGTAGCAACCTTCTTGCATAATTCTTGTATGGCACTAAGTTAGCCTGACGAGTTTCCCATTCTCGTTTAATCTGATTAACAACTAGCGCTGAATCGCCATATACATCAAGATTCTTGATCCTCAGATCAATGGCCTCTTCTAAAACCATAACGCACGCTTCATATTCTGCTTCATTATTAGTGCAGGAGAACGTTAATCGGGCAGTGAATGATATATGAGAATCATGAGGAGTTGTAATGATCGCCCCGATTTTGTTGCCATATGAGTTAACATCACCGTTGAAAACCAACTTCCACTAAGATCCAATCTCAGGACCTTCGTCAGGAAAAGGCTCATCACAATCTTTCATCTACAGAAACATGATGTCCTCATCTAGAAATTCAAATTTCGTCGGCTGATAGTCTTCAATTGGCTGTTCAGCAAGATATTTCGACAGAACACTTCCCTTAATGGCTTTTTGGGAAACATACTGAATATCACACTCTGTCAAAACCATTTTCCATCTGGAAATCCTTCCGGAGAGTTCTTGCTTTTTAAACACGTACTTGATCAGATCCATCTTCGATATCAATAGAGTTGTGTGGTTTAACATGTACTGTCTCAAACGCTTAGCTGCCCAAGCGAGTGCACAACATGTTTTTTCTAGCATCGAGTACCTCAACTTGCAATCAGTGAATTTCTTACTCAGGTAGTAGATAACATGCTCTATTCTACTTGTCTCGTCCTATTGACCGAGCACACATCTCATTGAATTATCAAGAATTGTGAGATACATAATCAGAGGTCTCTCTGCTACTGGAGGCATGACTATCAGAGGTTCCTGCAAATACTCTTTTATTTTCTCAAACGCCTTTTGGCAATTTTCATTCCACCTGACCGCTTGATCTTTTCATACCAGTTTGAATATTGGCTCGCAAGTGGTTGTGAGATGAGATATGAACCTTGCAATGTAGTTCAACCTCCTTAGGAAACCACAAACCTCTTTTTTTGTTCTCGGCCCAGGCATTTCTTGTATAACTTTGATTTTGGCAAGATCTACCTCAATACCCCTTTCACTGATAATGAACCCCAGTAGCTTTCCAGATCTCACCCCGAAGGTGCACTTGTTAGGATTCAACCTCAGCTTGAATTTCCTCAATATTTCAAATAGCTTCAGAAGATTCACCAGATGAACTTCCTCCGTATGTGACTTCGCAATCATGTCATCAACATAGACCTCGATCTTTTGATGAATCATATCATGAAAGAGAGTCACCATTCCCCGCTAATAGGTTGCCCCAACATTTTTCAATCTAAAGGGCATCACCTTATAGCAAAAACTCCCACACGGTGTTATGAAAGTAGTTTTCTTCATGTCCTCTAGGGCCATCTTGATTTGGTTATACCCAGAGAAGCCATCCATAAAGGAAAACACAGAATATTGAGCGATGTTATCAACCAACACGTCAATGTGGGGGAGCGAGAAAACATCTTCAGGGCTTACTCTATTTAGATCTCTGTAATCTATGCATATCCTGGCCTTTCCATCTTTCTTAGGTACATGAACAATGTTAGCAACCCACGGAGGATAATTTGTGACAGCAAGAAAACCAACGTTCAACTGCTTCTGAACTTCTTCTTTAATCTTGACTGCTATATCGGGCCTCATCCTTCTCAAATTCTGCTTGAATGGTGGACATTCTTCTCGAAGAGGCAAACAGTGTACCACTATATTTGTATCCAGCCCGGGCATGTCTTGGTAAGACCAAGCGAAGATATCCTTATACTCACGGAGCATTTCAACCAACCTTCTCTTGATACTATCTTCCAAGGCAGCTCTAATTCTGACATCTTTCTTATTTTCTCCGGTACCCAGATTGATGACTTCGACATCGTCCTGATGAGACAAAATGACCCTTTCTTCCTGCTCCAAAAGTCTGGCTAACTCTTTAGGTAGTTCACAGTCTTCATCGGTCTCTTCTTTAGCTTGATAAATGGGATTATCAAAGTCATACTGAGCCATAGCTGAATCTGAATTGATGTTATCTAAGATAAAAGACCTGCATGATTGATGTTTATGTTTATTTTGAAATGCAACGAACAAAACACATTGCCATTTTTTTGTTAATGAAATGCCAAAACAAGAAAAAGGAAAAACAGGGATCACAATATTTGAATGCGAAAAATGTCCTTTATTTATAATAAAAGTGCAAATAACCAAAGGCCCCACAGATGGGTCACTACGTCTTGGGCATAACATAAGACTGAACATAATCAAAACAAACATGATTGCTCTTTAGTAGTGACATGAATGACTTCCTCGGTGGTCCAATTACACAACTTCTGGCTGGGAGTACATGGACGAATCCGAGCATCTATATCACTGTCGCTATCACCTTCATCATCCCCTATGGCATGAATCCTATCAAATATGACTCCATCACTAGTGAATTGAACATGTCCTTTGTATCTTGGAGGATCTTGAGAAGAATTTAAGGGCTTGTACCCTAGGCCGAATTTATCTTGTTTGACGGGAACATGAAGAATCTAACCCCACCTCTGAGAAGATCCAGACTCACCAACAACACAGGCTTCCTTGAAAGATAACATTGAAACCTCTGGGCCTTTGACCTTGACAGGAGGCTTCTTCTGAATTTGTACAGCCTCGAAGGCTTGACAAAGTGTTTCGTGAATTTCTCCATCCACCTCTACATACTTGAATGATGACAGCTGGATGACCATTATATCTTCTTCACCACACATAGTAAAAACCTTTCCTTCCATCATGTATTTCAACTTTTGATGCAAAGTTGACGTAACTGCTCCCGGAGCATGTATCCGTGGTCGGCCAAGCAGGCAGCTATACGCTGGCTGAATATCCATTATATAGAAAGTTGCATCAAAAACTTCGAGTCCCGCCTGAATAGGCATTGTAATTTCTCCAAACACAGACCTCTTTGAACCGTCGAATTCTCTTACCACCATATCATTTGGTGTACATATCAACCTCTAGGTATCCAACTTCATTAACGCATTCTTTGGCAACACGTTGAGCGATGATCCTATGTCAACCAGGACATGTGACAATAACGATCCTCTACACTCCATGGAAATATGAAAAGCATGGTTGTGATTTCTCTTAGCAGGAGTCAAATCTAGGTCAGTGGAGCCTAAACCATTACCAGCATTGACGTGCGCCACAACCCCTTCCAATTGGTTAACTGAAATTTCCTGCGGTACATAAGTTAAATTCAAGATCTTTAATAAAGCATTTTGGTGTGCCTCGGAACACAACAACAAAGATAAAATGGAAATCTTTGAAGGAGTCTGATTCAAGTATCCATAATCTTGTAGTCACTTTTACGAATTAGCCTCATAAATTCCTCAGCATCTTTAGAAAAAGAATCACTACCAGCCTGTTGCAGCGTATCATCTTCAACCACTGCTTTTCCTTTTCCCATATCAGTCTTGTCAATATTAACTATAGCCGGAGAAAATACCTTTCCACTTCGAGTGATCCCACATGCACCAAATCTTGGGTTCGGAAGTCAGTTACGCAATGGAAAGGTATGAGCACCCCTCACATCTGTTGTACTCAACGGGATCCGCACTTGTTTTCTAATCAAAGAGTGTGTTATCTAAAAGCTACTGCTAAATGGGGAAGAGAAAAGAAAAAGGAGACTCGATAGGATATCGGTGCCCTATGCCTACATATTCCATCGTGCAATGGGAAAGTCAGAGTAAACGTAGTTCGGAAACCTACGGGAGATGGGGTGAAGGTTGCTCGCCAAGACATCGCCGTCTTGTGCCTACGTATCCTCATCTGGTATGAGAAATCAAAGCAAACGTAGTTCGGGTAAATTATACCACATGTTGGTTAAGTGTTTTTTTATGAGTGAAATTAAGTTCCTATTCCAGTAGTTAGGGTTGTTACCTGTTTGAGGTAGAATGAAAAGGTAACATACTCTTTTATGAAAATGATTTTGAAGAATAATCCCGAAGGATAAAAGTATTTGAATTTGGTTTAAGAGTTTTAGATAAGTGAAATGAATTTGTGTGGGATTCACGTTGCACTAAAGAGTATGACATAGGAGCGAATCTGTCGCATATCGCCCAAAAGGAATACACTAAACACTCCAAACAAGTGAGGAGAAACTCCCCACTCATCATTTTCCACATGCTTAAGGCTCGTGCTGCACAATGTTCATCATTTATTATTAAGTGTCTTAGAGCTGTTTGAGATGAGAAGAGAAGACACACAAAAAACACTAAAGGGAACTAAAAACTCTAATGTTATTGTCATACCCCAAATTTTACCCCTTAGATGTCATCAACATTTTCATGGGCATCATAGGTCAATCATCCTTGCATCACTAACTAAATCTTCAAGCTTTGTTTGTTTGGTCTATTTTGTTGAAATTAGGGTTTTATGGAGAAAATGGAAAGCTATGATTAATCAAGATTTGGAGAGGGGATCAACCAAAAAAGCCCTCACACATTTCATGGGTCCATAAGAAGTCATTTGGTCCAAATAAATCCAAGTCAAGAGTCTCTTAAGTGGATAGTGTCGCTACTGCGAAAATCGGCGCCGGCTGAACAGAAGAGTCGCCACCGTGCGTTATTTATCCCACAGGAGGGAAAGGAAACGCTCGAGGTAAACCTACCGCAAAACGGGGAAAGGAATGGTCATCACAACCAAAACCTGGATTCAGGAGTCGGTTACGCAAGGGGAAGGTATTAGCACCCCTCACGTTCGTCGTACTCGACGGGATCCACGCTTGTTTTCGGGTATGGATTGTTATTCTATCTACTCTAAAGGTCAAGGATTAAAAGAAAAGAAAATGACTCGGCAAAGTGTCGCACTTTATGCCTACGTATTCCCGTCTGGAACGAGAAATCAGAGTCAACGTAGTTCGCCTACCTACTGGAAAGGAGGGGAAGGTTGCTCGCTAGGATATCGCATCCTATGCCTACGTACTTCCACACAGCGCGGAAGATCAGAGCAAACGTAGTTCGGGCCACGTACGACACAAGTCTGTCTTGATTGTTTTTATTCCTTCTGAAAAAGGGTTTTTCTGATTACTGGTCCAAGCGGACAAAAATGACATTTTGATGAGTTCACATTCTTTTACGAAAGAAGTGTCTTTTACTGTGTTTGAAATATTATTGTGTTTTTCTGTTTGTTTTGAGAAAGAAGAGACAGAACTCTAACCTACGGTTGCAAAGGGAATCACACTAACCTAATATTATCATGCGTGGGTTAAAACCTAATATCTATCATGCTCCTCTCTTGCACAGAGAGAAACAGAGATCCTAAGGGAATAGACGGAAACAGAAACAATAGCATATATACAATAAAGCAGTAAAATGCATGGATGCAGCAATACAAGCGAGGCAAGGGAGTTCCACTCAACCTCGAACCTAGAAAACAACAGGCAAAAGTGAACGGAATTCACTCTCAACCTAACAGGTTAAACAACAAGCAATACATTCAGGGAAAACCAATCAATACATCAGGAATGAAACATCTAAAAAATAAACAGCAACAAAAGCTCTGCATCAACATCTGACTTCAAGTCATCATCATCTGTCTACAAGCTTCAAGAAAGCATCAATCTCCACCATCAAACTTTCAAGCAAGGTCTCTATCATCAGTCTTCCATCTGCAATGGCTTTTCTTCAAGTCTCAATCTCCAAGATGAATATCAGTCAACAAGATGAAATGGATGTTAAACAGTCAATTGCCTACCAAGGGTGGCTCATTAACTGCTAACATTATACAGACAATTTTCCCTCAAAAGTTCTATCTTTCAAATACATTCACTAATCCTTCCAAAGGAAGGAGGTGGATATTTGAAAGAGACTTTGAATCATAGAGAAAGGATGGAGGCAGACAAGACCTTCCATATTTGTGAATCAAGTTTTCTACTCTAGAGCTCTGCCTAGCTCCTAAACCCTACACTCCTCAACAGCTGCCAGCAAAGGATACTCTCCATCAACTCTAGAGGTTGGTCTTCATTCTCCTTGATCTCCAATGGTCCTCATCATCACAGTCTTCAGCTCTCCCAATCCCCAAGCAAGCCCAATACCCCACACAGACAAATGAAATAACCCTAGAGAGGGCACACCACACAGTCAAGCAAATATAAGCAGTATACTAATAGTAATAGTTGAATAGGGGAAACCTAGTAATTTCTAAGGGATCTATTATCTACCCATAATCCCTATAGTCCCATACCCCAAAGATTCAATCTACAACTCCTAAAAGAAAGGATTCACTACACCTATGCTATCTCCTAAACCCTAGTTTTGATCACACTAATCACACCTAAACAAATCATCTAAAATTAAGTCCTAAAATCATGAATTAAATTTTATATACAAGCTAAAGGTCTAAGCTAATCAACCTAAAAAGAATGGGTCAAAAATATTAAAGCATCATCATGCATCAAATTAAACTACTATTTACACCTATTTAAAAGAAAAATATACTAAAAATAGAAAAATATAATGAAATGCTAATTTTTTTGTGATAATTTTCTTAACAAAAATATGAAAAGGATGCAAAAACAACCAATGAAAAATATGCAATTTTCAATTATTTATGAATTTTTGAAGAATTAAAAGAAATTGAAAGAAATTAAAATGAGTTAATGGGGTTAGGGGGTGCAGCGAGTAATAAAATCAGTTAAAAAAACAAGATGGGCCCAGACTGGGGGGCGCGCCTAGCAATGCGCGTCTGGGCCCAGCAACTCAGAAAACTCAATCAAAAAAATAAAAAACTGAAACGGTGCATATAGCAAGGATTTTAGTTAAAATTGTTTGGGCCTTGGTTGATGGGGGTGGCATTAGTAACAATTGTTGAGCCCAGGGTTGCGTTTTAAGTGAAACACATCGTTTCACCTTTGGAACTTCCCTCCGTTTCATCTTTGAATCGTAGCCATTGGATCATATTGCAAGTCAAAGTCCACCTCACGATCCTACGGCCATGCATCATCGTCTACCTCTAGAAACCCTAGGTTCTGAAATAACCTCTCCATGCACGAATTTTCAACAGCTCTGTTCTCCCTCGTCTCTCCATGAAAGCTCACGATGCAAAGAGCAAAAATGATCCATTCTCTTCCCTCTACACAGCCATGGCAATATCCTTCTTTAAAACTCACTCAAATGTCAAACCCGATAGGTATAATATCCTGGTTCCACCATTTTCACCTGCTATCAACCATGCCAAATCTTGCTAACTTCTACCCTAACATGATCTACACTTTATGCTGATCAATCTGAGCTATAGATCCAACATTATAGTGCAATATTCTAGATGTTATAAACCCTAATAGATTTGGTGCACCATTGGTAACCTCCATGAAACCTTCTCAAACTTTGTGAATTCCATCACCTAGCCTATCCTAACAGTTCTAACCCTAAAATTCTCTAATATGCTAACTAATTTAAGCAATTCGAAGGGAAACACCAACCTGGTTTGATGATGAAAACAGATGGAGAACTCTTGAGATCCAAAGCTTGCAATGATCTGGATTTGATCCACTCACTCAATTCTTTGTTCTGTATGCAAAAGTTCTTGCTCCAATGCCTTAGATCCTTGTAACCACTTCTTCTTGCACCTTGAATGATGAAGTTGGTAGCACAAGATTCCTCTTCAATTCAACCAGATTTTGATGTGAATTCTGATCCTTGAATGATCTAGATGATGATCAGATCAATAAATTTGGAAATTGATGGAGATTTGATGAAGTTTGAGATGAATTTGCAAGATGGAAGAATGAGGTATAACTTGGTATTATGAACAAAATGAATCACCAACCAATGCATGAAGCTACTCAATGCAATATATAGATGACATTAGAAAGCCCTAGAACTTTGTAGAAACTTCCCATGCACACTTTCCTTGAATTTTGGATTATGTAACTTCATACATAAGTAACCAAACATAACTTTCAAATCTTGAACCAAACTCAAAAATCCACTTTTTCCAATGTTCTTAAAACATTTTTTTCCAATCAAAATGACCTATAATTTCATCCCATTTGGCCAAATTATGAAAAATCTCAATTTTAGGTCATTTTTTATTCATTAAATTCACCAAATTTGAAACCTTGAGCAATGAACCTTTCCAATCTTTCATGGTCACTTTTCTAGACTCAAAATGTCATTTGGAGCAAGTTTTATGTTGTGAAG
The DNA here is from genome assembly GCA_963859935.3 of Lathyrus sativus. Lineage (NCBI taxonomy): Eukaryota > Viridiplantae > Streptophyta > Magnoliopsida > Fabales > Fabaceae > Lathyrus > Lathyrus sativus. The sequence continues at coordinate 76,528,825 of OZ012737.1, forward strand.
TTTTTCATTTGAAGCTTCCTTGTATGAGTTTTGGGCATAGGCTTGAAATGACCTGTAATTCTCAGATGACCAAAATACCCTTTGCTTGCCAAGACCATAAGTAGATTTCCACAAATCATATGAAGGCATACCATACCTTTCTAGAAAGCTAATACAATGAGGAACAACGATTATGTTGACCAGAAATTCATTTGAAATCTCCTTGAGGGGTAAAAATTTCTTGGAAGTCAAGAAACTTTCACAGACAAAATTTCAGATACCTCAGATGACCTGTAACTTGCAAGGACCATAACTTGAGTTCTATAAATCTCCTTGATGTCTTCCACCACTCAAATTAAAGGTATTGAGATCCCCTATAAGTTTCATGTTTACCAAGGATCCATTTGAAGCTTTCATTTTGACTTATCATGTTAGGAAGTTTGACCTAAATTAGGGGATTTTACACAGAAACCCTAATTTAGAAACTCCTCTTCTTCTTGATTTCTCTTGATTTCTTATTGGCACAACACCACATCCTTCTCTACATGTCAAATGATTAACCCCACATCTCTCCAATAGACCTTAATGCCTTTCAATCAATCCTTTGACCCATGGCTGACCTAGGGTTGACCCAGATGAAACCCTAGCTGACTGTCTTCAACTGCAACTCTTGTGATCACATCAATGACTTGTCTCACTCTCCAAATGAATTTATAAGTCTTCCATGATGTCCACATACTCTCCATGCTCAATTCACAGCTCACAACTTCTTTGATGATCTTCAGATGCCCTCAGATAGGAGATAGATTCACTGCTTGATACAATGACTTCTCAGGTTTCAATTTCTTCTCTGATGACTTGGATGAGATTGAATTTGAATAATAACCTCTTGATAGGCTCATAGAGATGAGAATAGTACTTGGTCCCTTGTTGGATGACTTGCTATGCTATGCTATGCAGATGATTAGACTATGTACATGCCTCTATATGCAAATGCTAATGCAATTGAAACATAAACCAAGTGAATTAGGTTGAGCAAATTTTAGGGTGCAACAGCTGCCCCTATTCAAGCGACTTAGACCCAATTGGGTGAAGAGCGAACGGTCTTCAAACATTCGAGGTACGAGACGGTTGAATACTAAGAACCCGGAAATTTGCCAACCGCAGAAATAAGCTGCACCACTGTTTGGGGAACGACATTCATCAACTGAATCTAGCTGTTACAACAACCCACTGATCCATTAGCGACCGTGTTGGGGATTATTTTCATCATCCTGAAAAAGATTCTATCATCAAAGAAATCTCAACTAAACTTGTCCACGTTAGGACTCCACCTGCCGTCAACCCGGAACAATCTCGGCGACTTCGCTGGGGATAACTTGTCTGCATTTCAACAGCACGAGGGGATCCTATCAACATAGGAATGAATTGTCCATGTCAGGAATAAATCGTCCACGTTAGGAATAAACTCTTCCACGTAAGGAATACATCTTCGTCCACGTCAGGCATAAAATTTCCACGTCAGGAATAAACTTCGTCCACGTGAGGAATGCATCGTCCACGTCAGGACCCACTTTTCCACGTAAGGAATAAACTTCGTCCACGTAAGGAATACATCGTCCACGTCAGGACCCACTTTTCCACGTAAGGAATAAACTTCTTTCCACGTAAGGAATGCGTCCTCTTTCCACATAAGGAAACATCTCTCCTTTCCACGTAAGGAATCACAATCTTTCCACGTAAGGAATTCAATCTTTCCATGTAAGGAATCACAATCTTTCCCCGTAAGGAATCACATCTTTCCACGTAAGGAATCACAATCTTTCCACGTAAGGAATTCAATCTTTCCACGTAAGGAATCACAATCTTTCCAAGTAAGGAATCACATCTTTCCACGTAAGGAATCACAATCTTTCCACGTAAGGAATCTCAATCTTTCCACGTAAGGAATCACATCTTTCCACGTAAGGAATCACAATCTTTCCACGTAAGGAATTCAATCCTTCCACGTAAGGAATTACATCCTTCCACGTAAGGAACTAACTCATCTTGATTTGTCCATGTCAGGACTCCCATCTCTTCTCGATTTTTCCACGTAAGGACTCACATCTTCGACCCGCTGAGGAAATAAAATTTGTCCACGTCAGGACTCATGCATCTTTGACCCGCTGGGGAAATAAAATTTGTCCACGTTAGGACTCATGCTTCGCCAACACGAAGGAAGATAAATCTGTCCACGTTAGGACTCGCACATCTTATCATCATGAAGAACTATAAACTCGTCCACGTCAGGACTCACATTTCACCATTACAAAGGGAGATATCTGTTGGGAATAAATGGTCCACGTCAGGACACCAACACGAAGAGTAATCAACTTTGTCCATGTCAGGACTTCACATTCAACCAATACCGAGAAACCGAATCTGTCCACGTTAGGACTAGCACCTCTTATCAACCCGGGGAAATAAATCTGTCCACGTTAGGACCCCCACTTCTCTAGCACAAAGAAAACCCGTAAATATAGGAATAGATTGTCCACGTCAGGACTCATTTCTCCATTGGTCCCAAACCACAAACTTCTTAGCACTGACGTGACAGCGACTTTGGGGCGGACTCTACTGGGGATATTTGGAAACCCAAACTACCGGACGCCTGTTCTGATAACCGGCGGCAACCTCTGAAATTCTGATGCCTGAAACCCTTTGATGACGAATAACTCTGCTTGGGGACAAGGAGAGATTTTGCCTACTAACTCTGGCGGGGAAAACAAGAGAAATTTACACACATAACTCTGCTCGGAGACAAAGAGCACTTAACCTAATAACTCTGTGGGGAACACTGCCGAAACTGACATTATCGTTGAATATCTCACGCCGAGATCTTAAATGTTTGGTAATTCATTTGAGCAAGAGCTCTCTCCTCCTGCAAGAGACACAATACTTGAAACAAACAGTTAGCCAACCTGGTTTATGTTTCAAAATGCATATGTTTGATAATGACGCAATGCTCCATTCGACATGGAAATGCTACGCGGCTTTATTTGGTAGATGCAAATATGACACTATATGCGAATGCAGACGCAGACTCGAACTGCTGGGATACAGAAACTGCTTCAGCAAAATAAATGCTGAAGACAATGCCGACTCCGCTGGGGATAGCCAGGTGCTACAAAATTATTCCAGCAAAATAAATGCTGGAAGAGTGAAGTCAATCCTGCTGAGGAATACAACTCTGCTGGGGAATAGCAGATGCGCCCGGTAGGATTGGACTTCTGCTGGAGAGTGAACGGATATCACACGGTATTCTGGCAAAATAAATGTCGGGACACACAACCAACTCTGCCGGGGAGAGTCTTAATCTTCAAGTTCCACTGGGAGGAAGGAAAACACTTGCTGGAAAGAGAACTCCGCTGAGGACGAACCAATTCTCTTGGGGGTAATCAAACTGACTCCGCTGGGGGAGAGTAAATGACCCTACTGGGAAGGGTAAACTGTCTGAATACAGCTCACAAATTGGAAACATTAATCTTCTGAGGCTAAACCACTCTGCTCGGGATGGGGGAATCCTTCTGGGGGACACCACACTGTCTGAATACAGCCTACAATCTTGGAATCGCCAAACTCTGCTGAAGATAACCGACTTTGCTGGAGAATATCCTTGGGATGAGCTACGACTAGCTGGGGGAATTTGATCCTTCTTGAGTAAGGGACACTGTTATCTTGGAAGCACGACCTGCGTGGGGATCAAGTCTTTCGTTACTGCAATCTTTTGATCGTCCACTTCATACGGCTATGAACCCTGCAACACCACAAACAGGACAAGACAAGTCTACGCAACCAAATCTATTCAGGTTAGCGTTAGTGACATCATTTTCAGTTAATTCAAAGTTTTAGCAATTATTGGCAAGGGCCAGTGAAGTTATACACATGCTAGTTTCATCAAACCTAGGCGTTTTATCATGCACAAAACAGTAAAGAACCAGCATCAAATACTGAATAACATATTTTATTGATTGGGCCCCTGAATGGGCGGAGTTTTGTACACGGGATGTAACTCCTGAAAAGAGGAAGCTACGCACAACAAATATACGAGTATGCACAAGAAGCATAAATATAATGACAAATCAAATTTGTACACATGTCGGCAACGGGATGCAGACGAACATCACGAACTGATCCTCCTATGACTCGCCCGACTCTAATGCTTTCCCGGTATCCACACTTTCGAAGAGATTGTATCTGATAATCGACCTCTCGAGGTATATTCTCCCGCACCAATGCTCAATGCAGTATCAAATTCGGACCGCAGTCATTTGCTTTTCAAATCCCTAACTTTTGCGTGAACCGCCCTTTACGGGTTTTCAGTTCACCGGGATACCCTTTTTTGCCGAAGCCGCCCAGTGTAGGTTTTCAACTTCGCGGGTGTACATTTTTTCAATTTTTATCCCTAACTTTTGCCCGAACCTTTCATTCTGTTTTTGGTTCGCCAGGATGCCCCATTTTTGCCTGGACTCTCTTTTTTTGTCCAGCGGGTCAATTTCAAGCAAAGTATTTTTTAACTGCGTCCGAATTCACAGGCGACGTAAAGTCTTCGCCGTCCATGGTAGACAACAATAAAGCTCCTCCTGAAAAGACTTTTCTGACAACGTATGGCCCTTCGTAGTTGGGGGTCCACTTGCCCCTGTGATCTGCCTGCGGCGGGAGAATCCTTTTCAGCACAAGGTCGCCCGTCTGAAAGCTCCGAGGATGTATCTTCTTATCATATGCTTTCTTCATTCGGCTCTGGTACAAACGACCGTATGCTAGAGAAGCTAGCCTCTTCTCATCCATTAAACTCAGTTGGTTCAACCTGTCTTTCACCCATTCTGCCTCGTCAAGCTGGACATCTCGTAGTACTCTCAACGAAGGAATCTCAACTTCCAGTGGTAGCACTGCTTCCATTCCGTATACCAACGAGAACGGGGTTGCCCCGGTTGATGTGCGTACCGTCGTACGATAACCGTGCAAAGCGAAAGGTAGCATCTCATGCCAGTCCTTATAGGTCACCACCATCTTCTGAACGATCTTCTTGATATTCTTATTGGCCGCTTCAACAGCGCCATTCATCTTGGGTCGGTAAGGGGAGGAGTTGTGATGCTCGATCTTGAAATTCTGACAGAGCTCCTTCATCATTTTGTTGTTCAGGTTTGAACCGTTGTCCCTGATTATCCGCTCGGGGATTCCATATCAGCAAATGATATCTCTCTTGATGAATCTGGCTACCACATGCTTAGTCACATTTGCGTAAGACGCCGCTTCTACCCACTTGGTGAAGTAATCGATTGCTACTAGAATGAACCGATGTCCATTAGAAGCCGTCGGCTCGATCTTTCCAATCATGTCAATTCCCCACATCGAGAATGGCCATGGTGACGACATCGCATTCAGAGGACTCGGAGGCACATGGATCTTATCAGCATAGATTTGGCACTTGTGGCACTTCCTCGCAAACTTGAAACAATCAATTTCCATAGTCAGCCAAAAATAACCTGCCCGCAACAGCTTCCTTGTCATAGCATGCCCACCAGCATGCGTACCAAATGTACCTTCATGTATTTCTTCCATGAGCAGCTTTGCCTCTTTTTCGTCTACGCAACGCAGCAACACCAAGTCGTGATTTCTTCTGTATAAGACACCATCTGGATTCAGATAGAAATTACCCGCCAACCTCCTGAGAGTCTTCTGATCTTGACTGGATGCCCCAGCCGGATACTCTTTATTCTTCAGGAAATTAAGGATATCAAAATACCACGGTTTATCATTAGATGCTTCGTCAATGGCAAACACGAAGGCAGGTCGGTCGAGTCGAGAGATAACAATGTTGGGAGCCTCGTTCCAGAAGTTGACTTTGTACATGGAAGACAAAGTGGCCAGGGCGTCAGCCATCTGATTTTCCGCTCGCGGTACATGATGCAATTCAACCTTGTCAAAGAAAGGCAACAATCTCCTCGCATAATTCATGTACGGTATCAAATTGGGCTGACGTGTCTCCCATTCCCCTTTTATCTGATTCACCACCAGAGCTGAGTCTCCGTATACATCTAGATTTTTGATTCGCAAATCAATGGCTTCTTCAAACCCCATGATACAAGCTTCGTATTCGGCTTCATTATTGGTAACTGGAAAGGTCAATCGAGCAGTAAACGGGATGTGCGACCCGTGTGGAGTAGTGATGATTGCCCCTTGTTGCACCCTAAAATTTGCTCAACCTTATTCACTTGGTTTATGTTTCAATATCATTAGCATTTGCATATAGAGTCATGTACATAGTCTACTCATCTGCATAGCATGAGCATAGCAAGTCATCCAATAGGGGACCAATCATTATTCTCATCTCTATGAGCCTATCAAGAGGTTATTATTCTAATTCAATCCCATTCAAGTCATCAGAAAGAATTTGAAAGATATCAAGTCAATGGATCAAGCAAGTGCATCCATCTCCTATCTGAGGGTATCTGGGGATCATCAAAGAAATTGTAAGCTGTGGGCTGAGCATGGAGAGCATGTGGGCATCATGGAAGACTTAGAAAGTCATTTGGAGAAGGAGACCAGTCATTGATATGATCACAAGAATTGCAGTTGAAGACAGTCAACTAGGGTTTCATCTGGGTCAACCCTAGGTCAACCCTAGGTCAATTGATTGATTCAAGGGCATTCAGGTCTATTGAAGGGATGTGGGGTTCATCATTTGACATGGAGAGTAAAGATATGTTGTTGTGCTAAGAAGAATTCAAGAGAAATCAAGGAGAAGAGGAGTTTCTAAATTAGGGTTTCTATGTAAAATCCCCTAGTTTAGGTCAAATTTCCAAGCAATATAAGTCAAAATGCAAGCTTCAAATGGATTCTTGGTCAACATGAAACTTGTAGAGGATCTCAAGACCTTTAATTTGAGTGGTGGAAGACATCAAGGAGATTTATAGAACTCAAGTTATGGTCCTTGCAAGTTACAGGTCATCTGAGGTATCTGAAATTTTGTCTGTGAAAGTGACTTGACTTCCAAGCAATTTTTACCCCTCAAGGAGATTTCAAATGAATTTCTGGTCAACATAAGAATTGTTCCTTATTGTCTTAGCTTTCTAGAATGGTATAGTATGCCTTCATATGATGTGTGGAACTCAACTTATGGTCTTGGAAAGCAAAGGGTATTTTGGTCATTTGTGAATTACAGGTCATTTTAACCTATGTCCAAAACTCATACAAGGAGGCCTCAAATGGAAAAACTTACAACATCAAACTTGCTCCAAATGACATTTTGAGTCTAGAAAAGTGACCATGAGAGATTGTAAATGTCCATAGCACAAGGTTTCAAAATTGGTGGATTTAATGAAGGAAAATGGCTTAAAAAATGATATTTTTCATATCTTGGCCAAATGATGCAAAATTATAGGTCATTTTGAATGGAAAAGGCATTTTAAAGACATTGGCTAAAGTGGAATTTTGAGTTTAGTTCATAATTTGTGAGTTATCTATGGTTGCTTGAATTGAAAGTAACATAATCCAAATTGAAAAAGGAAAATGCAAGGGAAATTTCTCCAATGTTCTAGGAGGTTCCAACATCACCTATATATTCATGCAAGATGGTTCATGCAAGGGTTGGTGCTCCCATTTGTTCAAAACCCCAAGCTTTCCACATTTTTCCATTCTTGCATAAGCTTCTCAAATTCCCTCAATTTCTCACCAATCATCCTCATTCTTGATCTGAACCTCATCACTATCATCCATAGTTTGTAATTCACACATCCATTTGGCTGAATCAATCAAGGAGAGTGCCATACAAGTTTCATTCTTCAAGGTTCAAGAAATTGGAAGCATAAGATTCAGAGGGTTTGCACACGAGATATTGCATACAAAATTCATCCTTCAAGTCACTGAGCAAGTTTCAATCACTGCAAGCACCTAATTCAAGGAGTAACATAGCTGTTTTCTCACTTTGCACCAGGTTTGTTTTCTATTCAAATTGCTTAGTTTAGTTAGAGTTTTAGGGTTTTGATAGAGTAGAATGGTTAAGATAGGATAGAGGACTGTTTTGGATGAATTTGGTAAGGTTTCATGAAGATTGGATATGGTGCATCAAATCTGTTAGAGCTTGTAATTGCTGAGATAGGACACGAAGATGTGATTGGATTAGCATGCTGTGATCAGGATGAGTTGTAGGTTAGTTTAGGGTGAATTTTGTGAAGAATTGAAGCAGTTGTTGGCAGGTGATCATGGTGGATTCTATCTGGTATCACTATCGGGTTTGCTCTTTGAGTGAGTTTCAGAATGAGATAGCATCATAGATTTGGAGAGGGGGAAAATGGATGAATTTTGGTTTTGGAAGGGAGTGATTTCATGGCGTATTGGAGGAGAATGATGAGCACGAAAGTCATGCATGGAACTGGTTTTTTCTGAAACCCTAGAAGAAGTTTGGGGACGATGATGGATGGCCGTAGGATCCTTTGTTTGACCATGACCCCAATCTTAATCCAACGGACCATGTTCAAAACGAAAGAACGGAGGGAAGCCTTGGGAGTGAAACGCTCCGTTTCACTTAAGTATGCTGAGTGGGCCTTGAATCACATTGCTACACGCACCCCTTTTTCACTAAGCCCAAACGAGTACACATGAATGGGATGCTATTTACACCGAACCTGTCTCTATTTTTCTGGCATTTTCTCAAGTGTTTTCTGAGTGCATATGGGCCTAGCTGCAAATGATATTCGCACCCCACCTTCCTCAGCCCAACTGAGATTATAACTGCGCGCCTTTACTTTTCTCACCCCTCTGGCTATTTCTTTATATTTTCTTTATTATTTTCTTTTCATTTTTCATTCATTTTTAAAAATTCATAATAAATAGAAAAATCATCATTTTTAATTCATTCTTTTTGCATATTTTTCTTTAGGATGTCAAGAAAATTATAAAAAATAAAAATGGCATTTTATTTTTTATTTGATATTTTTCCCATATTTTCTAAATAAATAGCATTTTACATAATTTCATTTCATACATGATTTTGTTATTTTTTGTTCTATTAATTGCTTCAATATTTTTCATCCATTCTTTTTAGGTTGTTTAGGTTAGACATCAAACTTGTAGATTCAATTTAGTTCCCATTTTTAGAAATTAAATTTAGGTGCTTAGTGTAAGTGTGAATAACATGAATAAAACTAGGGTTTTAGGTGATGACTTAGGAGATTTGATTCTTTTCCCTTAGGACTTAGGGTTTGACTAGTTTAGTTATGGGACTATAGGGGCTATGGGTGTAAGAGCACAGATTGTGTCTTAGTAATATCTCTATGTTTTGATGATAACATTAATGATAATTTGTATACAAGAATTATACTCTCTAAATTTGTTCTAAACTGTTCTCTACAGGCACAAAAGATTTTAATCTTAAAGAGCAAATTTGATGTGAACAATGAATTCTGAATGGCTCAAGAGCATCTGAAGATTAGAAGAATCTGAAGTATAAGAGCTTAGTCATCAAGATTCTGAAGATACAACACGCTGCATATATTATCAAGAATCTGAATGAGAGAAGACTCTGAATGAAGAGACTCTGAATGAGAGAAGACTCTGATCTGAGTGAAGACTCTGATCTAAGAGCATGTTATGCTTCAAGCACACAGCTGCACCAGACTCTGATTCATCAACATCTGAAGAACATCTTAGGCTCTGAAGTTTCCAGAAGACTCTGAAGACTGAAGACTCTGATATTGATTGATGATCTGAACCATCTGAAGAATTATTTGAAGAAGATTATTTTAATATATCCGTTGGAATATGCCAGCAAATCTTTCCTTAATTGGGATAGACAAAATTCTCTGCAAGAAGATTATTCCTCTGGTACATTCCTTATATGGTATAATCACAGCTCAGCAGACAATTGCTACACCCACTATTTGTGCGCCGTCTCTCTGCTGCAATAGTACAAAGGACAGTACTATTTGATATTGGAAATATCTTCTCCAACGGTAAAATATTCTCTCCAATATTCAAGTGGCTATATAAAGGAAATCATAGCTCATTCTTCAAGTGACGGAATTGACGAACTTATTGCAAGAACTCTCTCACGCTAAAAGCTCTCATATTCTTTGCTGTTCATACATTGTTCTAAACTTAGAGAAATAACACAGTTGTGTTTATAGCTTTCTTAGAAGCAATTTCTTACTCTTACATTGTATTACATTAATTTGTAAAGGAAGTTTTCCTTAAGAGGATCTAGGTTAGATCAGTAGCTCTTAAGAAGACTAAGAACAGTTGTTCTTAGGTGTTGCTATTTGTAATCAGTTGATTTGAATAGTGGATTAAGTCCTTGTTGAGAAAGGCAAATCACTCTTGAAAAGGGTGGACTGGAGTAGTTGAGTTCAACGAACCAGGATAAAAATACTTGTGTTTTTATCTTTGATTATTTTCTGTCATACTTATTCAACCCCCCCCTTCTAAGTATTTTCTCACGTTCAGTTGGCATCAGAGCTCCGGTTCTGAGTGTGCATTCGCTTAACCGTGACAGATAAAGATCCAGTGAGAAAAATACTCTGTTATTTATTTGGTTGCTAATATGGGTGATATTCCTACATCAAGCAACAAATATGAAGGAGACAGAATCAGCACCAAACCTCCAATGTTTGATGGAGAAAAATTTGATTATTGGAAGGATAGACTTGAAAGTTTTTTCTTGGGGTATGATGCTGATCTCTGGGATTTAGTCATTGATGGGTATGAACATCCTACTAAGGATGGCAAAAAGATTGATAGAAAATCAATGACTGAGGAGCAGAAGAAAGAATTCAAGAATCATCACAAAGCCAGAACCATACTTCTTAATGCAATATCTCATACAGAGTATGAGAAGATTACCAACAGAGAAACTGCTCATGATATGTTTGAGTCTCTCAAAATGACTCATGAGGGAAATTCTCAGGTGAAAGAAACAAAGGCTCTGGCGCTGATACAGAAGTATGAAGCGTTCAAAATGGAAGAATCTGAGAACATTGAGACTATGTTTTCCAGATTTCAGATTCTAACAGCTGGGTTGAAAGTTCTGGACAAGGGCTACTCAACATCTGATCATGTCAAGAAGATCATCAGAAGTCTTCCTACCAGATGGAGACCTATGGTGACTGCATTGAAGCTGGCCAAGGATCTGAACAAAATCTCATTAGAAGAACTCATCAGTTCTTTGAGAAGTCATGAGATTGAGCTGGAGGAAGATGAACCCCAGAAGAAAGATAAAGGTAAATCCTTAGCTTTTAAATCTAACAAATCTGTTAAAGCTTTGCAGGTTAATGAAGAAAGCTCTGAGGAATCTTCTTCTGAAGAAGAAGATGAACTATCCATGCTGTCCAGAAGGATCAACAAACTCTGGAAGCACAAAGGGAAGAAGTTCAACAACCTCAGAAGATCTGATCAAAAGAGAGAATCTTCTGGACACAGAAGATCTGGCAAGAAAGAGGTCACTTGCTATGAATGTAAAGAACCTGGACACTACAAGAGTGAATGTCCCAAACTTCAAAAGGAAAAACCCAAAAGGAAGTTTGATAAAAAGAAAAAGGTTCTGATGGCTACATGGGATGACTCAGATGAATCTGAATCATCTTCTGAATCTGAGGAAGAATGTGCAAATGTTGCGCTGATGGCCAACACAAATGATCAAGATGAAGGAACGTCATCATCTGAATCTGAGTCAGAATCAGACTCTGACTCTGAAGAGGTATTTTCTGAACTCTCCAGAGCTGAACTTGTTGAAAGTTTATCTGACATGTTGGAAAGCTACAGCAAGATTAAACTCAAATACAAGAAGCTGAAAAGCAATCTTGAATCTGAGATTGATCTTCTGAGAACAGAACTTGTTGAGCAGAAAGAAATAAATTCAAAACTCAAAAATGATTTAGAAACAACTCAACAAGAATCTGATACTGAAACAGAGTCAAGTGAAAATATTTTAGAAAAATATGACTCAAGTTTTAAAAGATTCCTCACTAAAAGCATAGACAGAAGCAAAATGGCTTCTATGATCTATGGTGTTAGTGGGAACAACAGAAGAGGCATTGGATGTGAATCCTCCTCTGGAAGCAATCCAAAGTCTGTTGATAAACTCTTCATCAAGAAGACTCCTCTGTATTCTCATTTTAAGTTTGGTCATCTGAATGATATTAAACATACAAGCTCTGAAAAGAGTACTTATGTGTTTAAGCCAAGGGCTAGCCAGAATAAACACTATGTTGAAAAACAGAAGTTTAGGCAAAACCACAGAACATCTAACCCCAAAGGACCCAAGAAGATCTGGGTACCTAAAAGTCAAATAATACCTGTTGCAGATGTTCTTAGCAGCAAAATCCAGACACCAATCATGGTACCTGGACTCTGGATGCTCACGACATATGACGGGCGAAAGGTCTATGTTCCAAAGCCTGGAACTTAGATCTGGAGGGGACGTGAAATTTGGAGGGAACCAGAAGGGCAAGATCATTGGCTCTGGTACAATAGGTAATGGTAACCTACCCTCTATTTCTAATGTTCTGTTAGTTGAAGGATTGAAACATAATCTATTGTCCATAAGTCAATTAAGTGACAATGGTTATGATATCATCTTTAATCAAAAATGTTGCAAAGCTGTATGTCAAAAGAATGGTTCAATCCTGTTCAGTGGAAAGAGGAAAAACAACATTTACAAAATTAACCTTTCAGAACTTAAAGTTCAAAATGTAAAATGCCTTTTATCTGTGAATGATGAGCAATGGGTCTGGCATAGAAGATTGGGACATATTAATATAAGACGTATATCTCAGATTAATAAACTCAATCTGGTCAGAGGACTCCCTAATCTGAAGTTCAATTCAGATGCTCTGTGTGGCGCATGTCAAAAGGGTAAATTTTCAAAATCTCATTTTAAACCAAAAAATGTTGTTTCCACCTCTAGACCATTGGAATTACTTCATATTGATCTGTTTGGACCAGTGAAAACTGCATCCATCAGAGGCAAGAAGTATGGGTTAGTCATTGTAGATGACTACAGCAGATGGACATGGGTAAAGTTTCTAAAACACAAGGATGAGTCTCATTCTGTGTTCATTGACTTCTGCAATCAAGTCCAGACTGAAAAAGAATGCAAAATTATTAAAGTCAGAAGTGATCATGGTGGCGAATTTGAAAACAAATATTTTGAAAAATATTTTTCTGAAAAAGGAATTGCACATGATTTCTCCTGTCCTAGAACTCCACAACAAAATGGAGTTGTAGAGAGGAAAAATAGAACATTGCAAGAAATGGCCAGAACCATGATCAACGAGACAAATCTGGCAAAATACTTTTGGGCAGAAGCAATAAATACAGCGTGTTATATTCAGAACAGAGTGTCTGTAAGACCTCTTCTGGAAAAGACTCCCTATGAATTGTGGAGAAACAGAAAGCCCAACATTGCTTATTTTCATCCATTTGGATGTGTTTGTTATATGCTTAACACTAAAGATCATCTGAACAAGTTTGATTCCAAAGCACAGAAGTGTTTCATGCTTGGTTATTCTGAACGCTCTAAAGGCTACAGAGTATTCAATACTGAAACACAGATTGTGGAAGAATCTATTCATGTTAGATTTGATGATAAGCTTGGCTCTGAAAAGCCAAAGCAAGTTGAAAGTTCTGCAGATAGAGAAGTTATTCTCACAGACTCTGAAGGCTCAGAGGCAGACAAGACTGAAGACAAAGACTCTGAAGCAAATCCAGATGCTACGCCTCTAACTTCCCAACTTGACAATCTGCATATTTCTGAAAGACCAACAGTCAGAGGATCTTCTTCCAGAATGAAAGCTTCTCATCCAGAGGATGTGATAATTGGAAAGAAAGATGATCCAATAAGGACAAGAGCATTTCTCAGAACTTCTGAATCTTCCTTCTGTGGCTTAGTGTCAATTATAGAACCAACATCTGTTGATGAGGCTCTGGAAGATAATGAATGGATTTTAGCTATGCAAGAGGAGCTGAATCAATTCACAAGGAATGAAGTCTGGGATCTGGTTCCAAGACCTAAAGGTTTCAATGTCATTGGAACAAAATGGGTTTTCAGAAATAAACTAAATGAGAAAGGAGAAGTTGAAAGGAACAAAGCAAGACTGGTTGCTCAAGGCTACAGTCAACAAGAAGGCATAGACTACACAGAAACATATGCTCCTGTTGCAAGGTTAGAGTCTATACGCTTGCTTATTTCATTTGCTGCACAACACAACATCACTCTTTATCAGATGGATGTTAAAAGTGCTTTTCTTAATGGAATTATAGAAGAGGAAGTGTATGTCCACCAACCTCCTGGTTTTGAAAATGAAAATTTTCCAGATCATGTTTACAAACTAAAAAAATCTCTTTATGGACTAAAACAAGCTCCCAGAGCTTGGTATGAGAGGTTGAGTAATTTTCTTCTGAAGAAAAATTTCATCAGAGGAAAAGTGGATACCACACTATTTTGTAAAACCATTAAGAAAGATTTGTTGATTTGTCAAATTTATGTAGATGATATTATTTTTGGATCAACAAATATTATGCTTGGAAAGGAGTTTGCTAAATGTATGCAGGAAGAATTTGAGATGAGCATGATGGGAGAATTGAGATTCTTTCTGGGAATCCAAGTAAATCAGACTCCAGAGTGCACCTACATACATCAGACCAAGTATGTTAAAGAGCTTCTGAAGAAGTTTAACATGTTGGATAGCAAAATGGCAAAGACTCCAATGCATCCTACAAGCACTCTAGGTAAGGAAGAGGTAAGTAAGAAGGTAGATCAGAAACTCTACAGAGGTATGATAGGATCTCTTCTTTATTTGACTGCTTCTAGACCAGACATTCTGTTTAGTGTTTGTTTATGTGCTAGATTCCAATCAGATCCTAGAGAATCACACTTAACTGCTGTTAAGAGGATTCTAAGGTATCTGAAAGGTACTGCTAATGTTGGTTTGTGTTACAGAAGATCTGACAAATATTCACTAGTTGGATTCTGTGATGCTGACTATGCTGGAGATAGAGTTGAGCGCAAAAGTACTTCTGGAAGCTGTCAGTTTCTTGGAAGTCATCTGATCTCGTGGTACAGCAAGAAGCAACCAACAATTGCACTATCAACCACAGAGGCAGAATACATTGCTGCTGCTGGGTGTTCCACTCAGATGCTCTGGATGAAGAGTCAACTAGAAGATTATCAAATCTATGAGAGTAATCTTTCTATCTTCTGTGACAATACTTCAGCTATATGTTTATCCAAAAATCCATTTTTACACTCTAAGGCCAAACATATAGAGATTAAACATCATTTCATCAGAGACTATGTTCAGAAGGGTGTAATAAATTTAGCCTTTGTTGATACAGATCATCAATGGGCAGATATTTTCACAAAACCCCTTGCTGAAGATAGGTTTAAGTTTATTCTGAAAAATATTTGTATGGATTTTTGTCCAGAGTAATATTTCTCAGAGTCAACTTCTCAGATGCTAAGTGTTTAACACTCTGAAGTATTTCATCTGTTTTGCTTGTTTAATTTATCTGTGAATTATTTTTTTTGTGTGAAACTCTGTACTGACCATCTCAGAGGATCTGAAAGTTGAAAACGTTTCATTTCTTAAGAGTTACAGAATCACATGCAAGCAAACACGTGTCACTCAGAATCTGAAAAGATGGAGTACACCTACTGATTATGACGTTTAAGGTATTGCTTTGAAAATCTCAATCTGTCTTGATTTTCCCCCCAAATGTCATATCATAATTAAAAATGATTACTTTTCATTTAATGCAAACGTGCGTATGTGTCCTATGTGTGTCTGTTGTGTTTCCCATGCGTGTTTTATTTGTCTATATAAACCACTCTCTTAACACATTCACACTTTTCACATTCTCAAACACATATGCGTTTTTGCTTGTTGTTCTCTCTCTTTGCAAACCCTAAAAGAACCCAGAAACCTTCATCTTCTTCATCATCATCAACAATGGCATCCACTTCAAAAGCAGTTACTACCAAAGATGCTACCACTGTCATAGAACCAGTACGCACTCTCCTAACTCCTGTTGATTCACTTGAAGTACTGTGTGAAAGTTTCGTGGATTTAGAAGATCTTGCTGAAAATGGGTTTGATCTGATTCCTTCAATCAAAACACAAGGCTGGGACGGTTACTTTGATAGGCTTATGGGTCCTGTGTATCCAAAGTTAGTGAAGGAGTTTTGGATTCATGCATTTGCTACTCCAAAGTTCATTCACTCCTCTGTGCTGGGGAAAAAGATTGTTATCACTGAAAATCTGATCAGGAAACTCATAGGTTTTAAGGCAACTGATGGAGTAACCTCTCTGTCTTCTGCGCGTGAAGACCTGAAAGATGTTTGTCAAGAAATCTGCACTACTGGTGAACCTTGTAAGAAGGTTAAGTTCTTGAAACCCACTTACAAGATATGGGCTAAGATTTTCATGAACACCATCTTTCACAGACCCTCTTCAAACTCATCTGATTATGTTAATGCTGAACAACTTTACTTCATGTATTGTTTACACCAAAACATTCAGATTGATCTTCCATATCTGTTGTTTAATCATCTGGTGTCTCACGTCAAGGAAACAAGGGAAACAGCCAGAGATAAAACTGGAAAAGTCAGAACTTGGATCCCTATGGGAAGACTGATTTCAGATATTCTGATAGAAAACCAACTTGTGGCGCATCTGCAAGAGGCTGGGTTGACAGAAGATCTGAATTTTATCATTGGCTCTGAAATAAATGGTTTAACTCTGAGAAGGATGAAACTGGTTGAAGATTTATCTGAGAAACCAAGGAAAACTAACTCTGAAGAAGTTAGGGGAAGAAGAATTCCTGTTGAGGATTTTCCTTTATTCACCTCAGATGAACCCAGAGAACTTATTGCTGAGTATGTTGCTCGCTGCATCAGAGATGGTGTTGAGATTCCTGCCAATCTTGTGCAGAAGGAAGGCCAAGTTCTTCCTGATTTAACAAGGGAAAGAAGACGTAAGAGAAAAGCTGATAGTGAAGGTCATCAGAAGAAAAGGAAGCATTCAGATGCTGAAAAGAAGAAGAAAAGGAAGAAGCTGAAGAAGGTTCAACCAAATCCTCCTGCAGCAACTTTTGAAGAAATTAGAGATACTCTGAAACAGGTATTTAACACTGATTCTAATCCTGTTCATCATTCTGCTACCCCCACACCATCTGACTCACCCCTTATATTTAAAAGATCTAGACCATCTGAGACTCATACACCACAATCCAAACAAACTCAACAAACAACACCACAACCACAAAACACTATCCCAGAATCTACCATTCCAGAGGATGTTCACCCTGAACACTCTGACCAACCTGAAAATCTCATTAATTCTAATGAGATATTAGATATCACACCCTTAAACCGTTCTATCATTTTATCTTCAACTTCTGAAAAATCTAACCACTCTGATACATCATCTGATGATGAATCATCTGGTTTCATTAATGAATGCTTGAATGATCTCAAACAACCTCGTTCTGAGAGTGTTTGGAAACAACTGTTTAAATCTCCAACTTCTGAACATCCACCTTCTCCACAAAACTCCCCAACTCAAACTCTCAATCCACAACCTCTTGAAATCCAAAACACTCCACAACCAACATCTGAACCACAAACCACACAACCAACATCTGAACCAACCAATCCTCAAACATCTGAACCACAAACATCTGAACATCCATCTTCACAACCTCAACCTTCTAAACAAACACCACAAACACAACCAACCCAACCCAGAATCCCTGATGAAGCAGAATTGGGATCAAGTGTTTATACTCTGTTAAAAGATTTTGATAAGGATAATGTCTCAGACTTTGCTGACATTATGGATGTTTGCATGACTACTATGGACAAAGAGGCTGCTAATGCTGTTTGGAAGAAATATCTTTACAGACTGAATAGGGAGGCTTTGAAAATCAGGACTCAATGTCTTAGATTGTCAAAAGTAAGGCTTGCTGCTTATCAAAAACGGATTAAGAGAAACCCTCCTCCTATTCTTCTTCTAGAAGCTCCTCCACCTCCAGAAATTCCTGCACCTGATGTTACTCAGTTTGTTTCAGAATCTGTTGTTCCAGAATCTTCTATTTCAGAATCTACAGATCTTCAGAAGGATGTCAAAGAACTTAAGGACTTTATGGTTGATCAAAAGAAAACAAATGAAGAAATGAAAACTTGGATGGCTAAGCAAGATGAAAACTCAGAAAGGATTACAGCACTGCTGCAACTCATTGCTTCTCAACAAGCCTCATCTGCTAAACCTACTTAATGTTTTGCACAAGTTTTTCATGTTTTGCTTTGTTTTTGATTGTCTTCTGATATGTTTTGTTCTCTTGACTTAATGACAATGATCTTTTTGCTTATCTGGATATGTGTTTCTTCTGCATCTTTACTGTCTTTTAAAATTCTTTTTGATTATGACAAAAAGGGGGAGAAACAAAATAGAATCTGATTGTTCAAATCTATAAGCAATTATCTGAACTAAGTCAGACATGTTACTAACATTCTTTGAATCTAACCAGACTCTGATAAATTTATCTAACCAGACTCTGACAAATTTCATTGAAGTTTTTTCCTGAGATCTATCTTTTCAGAACCTGATCAAAAATAGATAAATCTGAGTAGACCAGACTCTGATATCTAACCTTGAGTACTATGATCTGAAAGATAACTCAAGACAGGAAATGGCAAGATAAACAACCAAGTGTTCTGAAGTTGTTCATCTGTCATCAAGCTTTAATATGACATCAAGCTTTGGCATCAAGCTTTAATACGGCATCAAGCTTTGACTCTAGAAGTCAAACATATGTCAACCAGGCTTCAATCAGGATGTTAACCAGGATTCAATCAGGCTCTGAATCTGAAATGTAATCAGGCTCTGAATCTGAAATGTACTCAACCAGAAAGGGAAGTATCTAATTCCATTAGAGTATTCATTTCAGGGGGAGATTGTTAATCTCAGGGGGAGTAATTTTAATTCATATTTTTTGAACAAATTGCTCATGTTTTGTCATCATCAAAAAGGGGGAGATTGTAAGAGCACAGATTGTGTCTTAGTAATATCTCTATGTTTTGATGATAACATTAATGATAATTTGTATACAAGAATTATACTCTCTAAATTTGTTCTAAACTGTTCTCTACAGGCACAAAAGATTTTAATCTTAAAGAGCAAATTTGATGTGAACAATGAATTCTGAATGGCTCAAGAGCATCTGAAGATTAGAAGAATCTGAAGTATAAGAGCTTAGTCATCAAGATTCTGAAGATACAACACGCTGCATATATTATCAAGAATCTGAATGAGAGAAGACTCTGAATGAAGAGACTCTGAATGAGAGAAGACTCTGATCTGAGTGAAGACTCTGATCTAAGAGCATGTTATGCTTCAAGCACACAGCTGCACCAGACTCTGATTCATCAACATCTGAAGAACATCTTAGGCTCTGAAGTTTCCAGAAGACTCTGAAGACTGAAGACTCTGATATTGATTGATGATCTGAACCATCTGAAGAATTATTTGAAGAAGATTATTTTAATATATCCGTTGGAATATGCCAGCAAATCTTTCCTTAATTGGGATAGACAAAATTCTCTGCAAGAAGATTATTCCTCTGGTACATTCCTTATATGGTATAATCACAGCTCAGCAGACAATTGCTACACCCACTATTTGTGCGCCGTCTCTCTGCTGCAATAGTACAAAGGACAGTACTATTTGATATTGGAAATATCTTCTCCAACGGTAAAATATTCTCTCCAATATTCAAGTGGCTATATAAAGGAAATCATAGCTCATTCTTCAAGTGACGAAATTGACGAACTTATTGCAAGAACTCTCTCACGCTAAAAGCTCTCATATTCTTTGCTGTTCATACATTGTTCTAAACTTAGAGAAATAACACAGTTGTGTTTATAGCTTTCTTAGAAGCAATTTCTTACTCTTACATTGTATTACATTAATTTGTAAAGGAAGTTTTCCTTAAGAGGATCTAGGTTAGATCAGTAGCTCTTAAGAAGACTAAGAACAGTTGTTCTTAGGTGTTGCTATTTGTAATCAGTTGATTTGAATAGTGGATTAAGTCCTTGTTGAGAAAGGCAAATCACTCTTGAAAAGGGTGGACTGGAGTAGTTGAGTTCAACGAACCAGGATAAAAATACTTGTGTTTTTATCTTTGATTATTTTCTGTCATACTTATTCAACCCCCCCCCCCCCCCTTCTAAGTATTTTCTCACCTTCAATGGGTAGTTATTAGATCCCTTAGAAAAAGTCAGGATTCCCCTACTGCTATCAATATACTGTATATCTGATTGACTGGTGTGGTGTGCCCTCTGGGGATTATTGCTTGATTGTTTGGGTATTGGGATTGTTTGGGGACTTGGGAGAGCTGAAGACTTGGGGAGATGAAGACCATTGGAGATCCAGAGATTGAAGAACAACTGCCAGAGTTGGAGAGGAGGTTCTTGCTAGCAGCTGCTGAGGAGACTAGGGTTTAGGAGCTAGGCAGAGCTCTAGATTAGAAAGCTTGCTTCTCAAACATAGATGGCTTTGTTTGCCTCTATCCTTTCTCTATGATTCAAAGTCTCTTTCAAATATCCACCTCCTTCCTTTGGAAGGATCAGTGAATATATTTGAAAGATAGAACTTTTGAGAGAAAACTTTCTGTTTAATGTTAACAGTTGATGAACCACCCTTGGTAGGTAATTAACTGTCTAACATTCATTCACTTCATCTGGTTGGCTGATATTCATCCTGGAGCCTGAGACTTGAAGAAAAGCCATTGCAGATAGAAGACTGATGACCAAAGCCCTTACCTGAAGATCATGGAGATGGAGATTGATGCTTGCTGAAGCTTGAAGTCAGATGTTGTTTCAGAGCTGCTGATGCTGTTTCTTTTGCTGTTGTATTTCATTGCTGATGTATTGATTGGTTTTCCGGACTGTATTGTTTGCTGCTTACCCTGCTGGGTTGAAAGTGAAGCCTATTCACTTTTGCCTATTGTTTTCCAGGTTCGAGGTTGAGTGGGACTCCCTTGCCTCGCTTGTACTGCTGCATTCATGCATATTTTACTGTTTTACTGTATATCTGATATTGTTTCTGTTTCCGTCTATTCCCTTAGGATCTCTGTTTCTCTCTGCGCAAGAGAGGAGCATGATAGACACTAGGTCTTAACCCATGCATGATAACATTAGGTTAGTTTGTCTCCCTTCGCAACCGTAGGTTAGAGTTCTGTCTCTTTCTTTCTCAAAACAAACAGAAAAACACGTAAAGATTTCAAACTCAATAAAAGACACTTCTTCCGTAAAAGAATGTGAACTCATCAAAACGTCATTTTTGTCCGCCGAGACCGCTAATCAAGAAAACTTTTTTCAGAAGGAATAAAATCAACCGAGACAAGCCTATGTCTTCCGTAGCCCGAACTACGTTTGCTCTGATCTTTCATACCGTGTGAAAGTACGTAGGCATAGGATGCGATATCCTAGAGAGCAACCTTCCCCTCCTTTCCCGTAGGTAGGCGAACTACGTTGACTCTGATTTCTCGTTCCAGACGGGAATACGTAGGCATAAAGTGCGATACTTTGCCGAGTCATTTTTATTTTCATTTTATTTTCTTTTTAACCCTTGACCCATAGTTTAGATAGAATAACAATCCATACCCGAAAGTAAGCGTGGATCCCGTCGAGTACGACGGACGTGAGGGGTGCTAATACCTTCCCCTTGCGTAACCGACTCCCGAATCCAGGTTTTGGTTGCGATGACCATACCTTTCCCGTGTTATGCGAGGTTTACTCTGAGCGTTTCCTTTCCCTCCCGTGGGATAAATAACGCACGATGGCGACTCTTCTGTCAGCCGACGCCGATTTTCGCAGTAGCGACACCCCTATTCCGCTACCGTAGGCATTTACAGCTCCGTCAAAGATCAATTTCCACTTGGAACCCAATTCTGGTCCTTCGTCTGGCAACGACTCTTCACAATCTTTCATCTTTAGGTACATGATATCCTCGTCAGGAAAATCAAACCTCATCGATTGGTAATCTTCAATAGGCTGCTCCGCCAAGTACTCAGACAGTACACTCCCCTTTATAGCCTTCTGCGAGACATACTGGATGTCGTATTCAGTCAAGACCATCTGCCAACGGGCAATTCTCCCTGATAACGCCTGCTTTTCGAATACATATTTGATAGGATCCATCTTCGAGATGAGCATGGTTGTATGATTCAGCATGTATTGCCTCAAACGCTTGGCGGCCCAGGCTAGCGCGCAACAAGTTTTTTCAAGCATTGAATATCGAGATTCACATTCAGTAAATTTCTTACTCAAGTAGTAGATCGCATGCTCTTTTCTTCCTGTCTCGTCGTGTTGACCGAGAACACGACCCATACTTCCCTCAAGAACTGTCAAATACATAATCAAGGGTCTCCCTACCACTGGGGGTATCAAAATAGGAGGCTCCTGCAAATACTGCTTTATTTTATCGAACGCCTTTTGACAATTTTCGTTCCACGTTACCGCCTGGTCTTTCTTCAACAGCTTGAATAATGGTTCACACGTAACAGTTAGGTGAGATATGAACCGAGCGATGTAGTTCAACCTCCCTAAAAACCCGCGCACCTCTTTCTCTGTTCTAGGCGTCGACATTTCTTGTATCGCTTTTATTTTTACAGGATCGACCTCTATTCCTTTTTCACTCACAATAAACCCCAGCAGTTTACCCGATCTCACCCCGAAGGTGCACTTGTTAGGGTTCAGTCTCAGCCTGAACTTCCTAAGCCTTTTGAATAACTTCAGCAGATTTACCAAATGCTCTTCCTTCGTCTGGGATTTGGCAATCATATCGTCAACATAAACTTCGATCTCTTTATGCATCATATCATGGAAAAGAGTCGTCATTGCACGCTGATATGTTGCCCCAGCATTCTTCAATCCGAAGGGCATCACTTTGTAACAAAATGTTCCCCAAGGCGTTATGAAAGTAGTCTTCTCCATGTCCTCTGGCGCCATTTTAATCTGATTATAGCCCGAGAAGCCATCCATGAAGGAGAATACGGAGAATTGAGCAGTGTTGTCAACCAGCACATCGATATGAGGAAGTGGAAAATCGTCTTTCGGGCTCGCTTTATTTAGATCACGGTAATCTATGCACATTCTCACTTTACCGTCTTTCTTTGGCACTGGTACAATGTTAGCAACCCATGAGGGATATTTTGTCACAGCTAGGAAACCAGCATCCCACTGTTTTTGAACCTCTTCCTTAATCTTTACTGCCATATCGGGTCTAGTTCTGCGAAGCTTTTGCTTGACCGGCGGACATTCTTCTTTCAACGGCAGATGGTGCACAACCATATCTGTATCGAGCCCAGGCATGTCTTCATACGACCAAGCGAACACATCACTATACTCTCTGAGCATTTCAACCAGTCTTCGCTTGATGTCGCTCTGCAGCGCGGCTCCTATACGGATGTTCTTTTCAACCCCTTCCGACCCCAGGTTAATAATTTCGATGACCTCTTCATGAGGCAGAATGACACGTTCTTCTTGCTTCACCAACCAAGACAATTCTTCAGGAACGTCACCATCTTCAACAATCTCTTCTTCGGCCTGAAATACCGGGTGCTCAAAGTCGAGACGAGTCATAGGTGGTTCAGTGATGTCATCTGAAAATGTTATCCTACAAAAGGAATGGTTAAATGCTTCAAAATGCGTATAAAGCGAATAACCGTGTTGCCATTTTATTGTAAAATACAAAACAAGAAAAACAGAGATCACAATATTTGCACATGAAAAAATGCCTTTTATTTAATGATAAACGCGCAATGTTCATAACAGCACAGCCCTAAGCAAATCATGATGCCCCGGGCAAGACACCAGATTGTTCAACAATTAAAAAACAAAGCATTACTGTTTAAGAGTCACAGGAACAATCTCCTGAATAGACCAATTGCACAATCCCTGTCCTGGCACGCTCGGCTGAATCCAGGCGTCCATATCGCAATCGCTGTCTCCTTCGTCAGACTCTGAAGCAGCGTTGATGGTCTCATGACATACTTCACTGGCAGTGATGGTTATTGGTCCTCTGAAATGAGGTGCCCCCACAGCAGGTGTTGATGACGACGGTTGATACCCCAGCCCAAATCGGTCCGTCTTCACGGGAATATCCAGCACTTTTCCCCAGCCCTTCGTTTCACCAGTCTCTACTAGAGCTTGAGCTTCCTTATATGACGAGACGGCTACCTCCGACGCTTTGCTCGGCCCGGGACCTTTGTCTTTGATGCGCAACCCTTCAAATGCCTGACAGGGTGTCTCGTGAATCTCTCCGTCGACCTCCACATACTTAAATGATGACAGATGGCTGACCAGGATGTCTTCTTCCCCACAGACTGTAACCACACTATCCCCCACCATGTATTTCAACTTTTGATGCAAGGTAGACGTGATTGTCCCAGCACCATGAATCCAGGGTCGTCCAAGAAGGCAGCTATATGCAGGCTGGATGTCCATGATATAAAATTCAGTTGCGAAAACCTCCGGCCCTACCTGTAGAGGTAATGTTATAGATCCAAAAACTGTTCTTCGCGTACCATCGAATGCCCTGACCACCAAGTCGCTGGGCGTGCACAAGATTCCCCTGACATCTAGTTTCATCATCGCTTTCTTGGGCAGCACATTTAAGGATGATCCGGTGTCTACCAGTACATGCGACATGACTGATCCTCTACACTCCACAGAGATGTGCAGCGCCATATTATGCTCTCTCCCCTTCGGGGTCAGATCGAAGTCTGTAAAGCCCAAGCTATGGCCTGCATTCACATGCGCCAACACTCCTTCCAGCTGATTCACGGAAACATCTTGGGGTACGAAGGAAGTATCCAGGACTTTCATCAATGCATTTCTGTGAGCTTCAGAACACAATAGCAACGACAGTATAGATATCTTTGACGGCATCTGTTGCAAATGCTCAACAATCTTATAATCACTTTTACGAATCAGGCGCATGAACTCTTCCATATCCTTCGATGCCGCTTCTTTTTCATTCCCCTGTACCGGGACATTCTCAATCATCTTTCCCTTTCCCTTCGCCAGTCTCTCAGCCTCTACCTCAGGCGATATGAAGATTCTCCCACTCCTTGTCATACCTCCGGTACCGACAACGTTATCTACAGTCTCAGCTAGCTGCTTATTAACATCAATTTTTACCTCGTCACAGTACACTTCCAACCCATATGACCAAGGGACTGCTTTTGTGCTCTCGTACGGGATTGGTCCGGCCTTAGTGATAGTGATCGGCGGTCGCTGGGCCGGTGCTGTTATAGTGATCGTTTTCCTAGGAATCGTCACAGTAGCCACATCACTTTGCTTGTCTGCTAATACCCCTGCAGGCTCTTCAATTGCTGCTCGGTCAAATTGCAACGTGCCGCCATCTATTAAAGCCTGAATACCCTTCTTTAAGTCATCACAACCCCCAGCTAGGGTCCAACACTCTAAGCAGTACTCGTCACAACCTGGATACACACCACCCTGCAATAATCTGCTCTTTATCTCGCACAACGGTGTCTTGAGGTCATCCACATTCATAATTAAATTCAAACCCTCTTCAGTTAAAATGGCGTTTGCCCCATGGTTGGGCATGGACTTCTGCACTATATTCGGACCCGCCGTTCCAAAATTGATAGCCTTACTATCCAATAGATCCTGCACTACATGCTTGAACGCATGGAAACCCTCTACATCGTGGCCTGGGGCCCCAGAGTGGAATTCACAGTGCCTGCTTGCATCATAACCATACGGAGGAGTGCCTGTTATTGGTGCCAGAGTTCTCTTCTCCACCAAGTTCAAACCCAATAACGTCTGTAACAAATCTGCATACGTTGAAGGAGGCTTTTCAAACACTCTCCTTGGTTTACCCCCCTGGAATCTGCGCTGGGCAGGCTGTGCCCCCTGTTGTGGCTGCTGTTGCTGTTGCTGTTGTTGAATTGGTTGTTGCTGAAACAGAATAGTAACGCTTGCCACCTGCTGCGGCTGATTATACTGGTTTCGACCTCTGCCCCGGCCTCGGCCCCCAAACACTGCGCTTGCATCGCCCTGACGGCGCCCACCAAAAGCCTTTCTGTTATTGCCTGCCGAAGTGGATTCCTCAGCTTGGAATCTCCCCTGTTTAATGTTACTTTCAATATTTTCTCCCATCAGAATTAAGTCTGAGAAACTGCCCAAAGAAGTGTGAAACAACTTGTCATAAAACATGCCGGTGAATGTTCCTATGAACATGTCATTCATTTCCTTGTCCTCCAAAGGGGGATGGACTCTAGCAGCCATGTCGCGCCATCTCTGCGCATACTCTTTGAAGCTCTCACCCTTCTTCTGGGACAACCCTTGCAATTGGACCCGGTTGGGTGCCAAGTCGCTGTTATACTTATAGTGAGCTACAAATGCTTCTGCCAGCTGCTTCCATGTCTTTATATGAGTTGGTTCCAGTCCCATATACCACTCGAGGGAAGGGCTTGACAAGCTATCTTGAAAGAAATGCATTAGCATCCTCTCATCATTAGAGTACGTCGACATCCTTCTGTAATATGACCGCACGTGCACTTTTGGACAAGTGTCCCCCTTATACTTGTCAAATGTAGGAGCTTTGAATTTGATTGGCACCCTCAGGCCAGACACCAAACCCATTGTTGACATGTCTAAGCCGACAGC
Source organism: Lathyrus sativus (assembly GCA_963859935.3). NCBI lineage: Eukaryota > Viridiplantae > Streptophyta > Magnoliopsida > Fabales > Fabaceae > Lathyrus > Lathyrus sativus. The sequence continues at coordinate 76,555,541 of OZ012737.1, forward strand.
ACTTTGATTTATGACCCCCCTCATCTGCTCTTCTAGCATTTTGATCCTCTGGGAGTCATCCATAGGCCCTTTGAAACCTTCACCGGAGAAAGCGTCCTCCTGCTGGTCTTCTTGCCAGTTACCATTCCCCGCTCCATACCCATCGTATCCATTGTTACGGCCAGCTCTAATCTGATTCATTATCGGGCCTCGCCCTCTGATACCGTTCCCCGGAGCGACCCCAGCAGGTCCAAAAGTCATTAACCCAGCGCCATTTCCATTTCCGAATCCTCCATAACCCTGATTAGTCATACCATATCCGTCCTGCCCAAAGCCTTGAGTATTGAAACCATATTTCCCAGTATTATCGAACCCCTGGTCATTGAAGCCAAATCCAGTATTACCGAAGCCATTGCCTCCCATATTATCACCCAGGTTAACATCTCCAAGCCCGACATTGTTAACGATAGTCTCGTTCCCCATTCCAACGTTACCGTTCCCAGCAGCAGTACCGTTGTTGACATTAACAGCAGGTATGTTGACTACAGGTGGAGCCACTGGTGTGGGAGTACCATCCCCATGAACAGTGTCGACTCGCACAGACTGATGATCCTCATTTCCATGCCCAGCATTTCTGACCAACAGAGGCTGCACCAGAGCCTGCAAATTCTCCTGTCCTTTCACGATAGTCTCCATTGTCTGCATGAAGAGCGCCAGCTTCTCACGCATATCTTGCATCTCATTCTGCATTTGATCCATGATTCTTCGGCAGTTGGTGCGAGTGGAGTATCGGTGCGGGCGCTGATCTTCAATCCTGAAAAGACCTGGTACAGTGCAGGAAATAAGATATAGTTCGATAATTACCTGTAATGCAATATGAATATGAATGCAATGCAATATGTGTCTGTGCATTAGGGAATATCATTCCCCGATTCTAGTGCGAATGTGCCAGTGCAGTGACAGTGCTAGCAATACGGGGATCGGAGCCGAATCATAGAAAGCCTCATATATTGCAGAGAAATCCATTAAGCCAAGAATACAATATCACTGAGTACAATAAGGAGGCATGACCTCAACCAACAATCTTGGTGATGGTCAGCGCTATGCAAATAAAGCATACAAGTTAATACATGCAACAGTCAAGTACACTCATAAGCCTGATACTCTTCTAGCAACTTCTTAGTCTCTGGATGACTTGGTCGGGTAAGCAGACCCTCAACAAGTTGATTTCTGCGCTTGAGAATGCGTCGCACGTCACCGGCGGTTTCTTCCCATGCCCCTTCTCCGAAGCGATCCTCTAGCTTCCGCTTCTGAGACACAGCTTCGTTCCGACCTTCGATGGCCTTGTTCAATGCATTCTGGAGACTGTATCTGGTCATCATCTCTTCTTCATGCTTCTTAATGCTAGCCTTCAACTGCTCTTCGAGGTCAGAAATTTGCTGCTTCAATTTGTCTTCCCTCTTTTTGTTGTTGGTTAGCGTAGCATTCCATGTCTTGTTACAAGAAGAGATTTCTCGGTGAGCGGCGTCGAGTGCTTTCTTTTTGGACTCCAACATGTCATGGGAGCTTCTAAACTCTTGACCCAGACGTTCGCGCTTCTTTTTCTCCTCAGTCAATTCAGCCCCGAGCCTGTTTACTAATTCGATCTGCTGTTGGAAGGCATGCACAACCTTGTTTTTCTCACTACGTATCTGAGCCAGCTCCTTTTCTAATCCCTCATTGATCTTCATCAAGGCCTCCTTTTCTTTTACAACTTGCTCGTAGGCCTCCCTAGTAACAGTAGCTGGTTCTTCTACTGGAATATGAACAGGGACTGGTGCATCTGGAAATGGCATCCGCAACTGACTTGCTCTCTCTTGGATCCAAACCTTGTAGGGTGCATAAGCCTGACAATCATTCTTCCCCAACAGCGGCTTCCCTTTTCTGTTGATACGCGTCCATGCGTGCTGCAGCTTGGCTAGTAACTCTCCCTTCAAATCACCTGTGAAGTACAGAGATTCCTGTACTTCTTCCTCCTTTGGTGGGTTCTTCAACGCATATCCGAACTGGCGGATAAACAGAGATGGGTTGTAATTGATACACCCTTTTCTTCCCATCAACGGAACATTAGGATACCCAGAACAACTGAAAATAATCTCCGACCCCAGCAAGTCTCGGTCAAACCACTCAATATCTTCGGAAGATAGCCTCATCAGGCGCTCTGGCCAATCAGCTGTAGTTGCACTATCCACAAAAGGTCCCTTCAGGGGAAGATGGCTCTTAAACCACATGTTCAACAGCGGCGCACAATAGTAAACAGTCTTTCCTCTTCTATTTTCATTTTTGTAGTGCAATGAATGATAGAGATCTCCGATCAAAGTGGGCACTGGGTTGCCAGCAGCAAACAGATGGAAAGCGTCCAAGTCCACAAAATTGGGTAAGTTGGGAAACAACACTATTCCATAAATGCATAAAGCCAAGATAGCATTAAAGACTATCCAGCACCCGTTCTTGGCATACTCTTGAGCTTTGCCAACCAGAAAATCAAGGGAGAAACCTGGAACCCCAAGCCAAGAAGTCACTAACAGTTCAGCAACATTCATGTGCAAGGCCTTAGCTAGGTCCTCCAACTTGGGATCAGCAGCAGAGTGAATAAAGGGAACCCTATTATGTACTGGTAGCTTAGTAAACTCTACATACTCTTCAATGGTAGTCCCTAAAATAAAGTCAGCAAACGTGAAACATCTCAACGCCGGGTCATAGAATTGCATCAAGGTGTACAGCCCATTCATCTCAACAGCAGTTGGCTTGCAGACTAATCTCAACAATCTTCCATGACTCATCCTAAAACTTCTCCTAACCTCCTCATCAGTAAGGGATATTAGGCCAAGTAAGGGAGTAATGTCAGGTGTAGGCAACTTGTACGCAACTGTCTTCCTCAATCCAGCCATAATCAATACTCAGAAGTCCGGGCACTAGAACCAGGGAATATGCAAATGCACCTGCAGCACAGACACACGTTAATGGGATGCAATGATAATGGTTATGCAGACAATGCAATGCAAGTAACATGCAACAGGGACCAAATGCCGTGGCTGAGAAGCCTGAACCATATCAAAAAGTCTCAGATAGACCCTCTAGAATTCCTCAAACCCTGGTCTCAGACAGACCCAAAACAAAGCTCCAACGCTGGTCTCTGATAGACACCATATCATAACTCTGACTGGTCTCTGATAGACCTCACATCATATCTCCAACTGGTCTCTGACAGACCTCAAAACTCTCCATAAATACCCAGGATCTCAGATCAAGAAATAACCGGTATCTGAAGGTCTAGTTACCTGCATAACCCCAAACCCTCTCACAGGTAGGTGTCCTAGTAACTGACAATGGTATGGCATCCTATGCGGTCGTCGGCGTCACAGACTTTCAGGGTTGATGATACGATTCCCAGAAGGAGTGGCATCATCAATTCCTGAAGAGGCCTCACTTAGCCAACTTCCAAATGATCGGTTCCCGGAGTCGACAATTTAGCTAACCAACAACCCCTTCGACCCAAAGGGTAGAAAAAGAAGTCAACCAGAAGAACCTCGTCCGAGTATAGATTTCGTGAGACACTAATGCAAGCAAAGCCGCCACGCGCCCACTACTTTCTACTCTAATTCTAGGTGCACTCAAGCCCAGGTCCGACTTATCTCTCAATCATGGAACACCCGTCACACCCCAATATAGCAATAATAACAATAATATACTGCTGGAAGTAAATGACAAAAATATAAATCCATACAAAATCCTCGACGGGAAAACAAGCGCTAGGATTGACTCTCTTAAGGGACGTTGGATCCCAAATGCATAAGGAACTATCGCAGTCCTTAGCAGCCAGGGGACGTTGGATCCCCAGCAGAGTCGCCAGCTGTCGCTACTGCGAAAATCGGCGCCGGCTGAACAGAAGAGTCGCCACCGTGCGTTATTTATCCCACAGGAGGGAAAGGAAATGCTCGAGGTAAACCTACCGCAAAACGGGGAAAGGAATGGTCATCGCAACCAAAACCTGGATTCGGGAGTCGGTTACGCAAGGGGAAGGTATTAGCACCCCTCACGTCCGTTGTACTCGACGGGATCCACGCTTGTTTTCGGGTATGGATTGTTATTCTATCTACTCTAAAGGTCAGGGGTTAAAAGAAAAGAAAATGACTCGGCAAAGTGTCGCACTTTATGCCTACGTATTCCCGTCTGGAACGAGAAATCAGAGTCAACGTAGTTCGCCTACCTACTGGAAAGGAGGGGAAGGTTGCTCGCTAGGATATCGCATCCTATGCCTACGTACTTCCACACAGCGCGGAAGATCAGAGCAAACGTAGTTCGGGCCACATACGACACAAGTCTGTCTTGATTGTTTTTATTCTTTCTGAAAAAGGGTTTTTCTGATTACTGGTCCAAGCGGACAAAAATGACATTTTGATGAGTTCACATTCTTTTACGAAAGAAGTGTCTTTTACTGTGTTTGAAATATTATTGTGTTTTTCTGTTTGTTTTGAGAAAGAAGAGACAGAACTCTAACCTACGGTTGCAAAGGGAATCACACTAACCTAATATTATCATGCGTGGGTTAAAACCTAATGTCTATCATGCTCCTCTCTTGCACAGAGAGAAACAGAGATCCTAAGGGAATAGACGGAAACAGAAACAATAGCATATATACAATAAAGCAGTAAAATGCATGGATGCAGCAATACAAGCGAGGCAAGGGAGTTCCACTCAACCTCGAACCTAGAAAACAATAGGCAAAAGTGAACAGAATTCACTCTCAACCTAACAGGTTAAACAGCAAGCAATACAGTCAGGGAAAACCAATCAATACATCAGGAATGAAACATCTAAAAAATAAACAGCAACAACAGCTCTGCATCAACATCTGACTTCAAGTCATCATCATCTGTCTACAAGCTTCAAGCAAGCATCAATCTCCATCATCAAACTTTCAAGCAAGGTCTCTATCATCAGTCTTCCATCTGCAATGGCTTTTCTTCAAGTCTCAATCTCCAAGATGAATATCAATCAACAAGATGAAATGGATGTTAAACAGTCAATTGCCTACCAAGGGTGGCTCATTAACTGCTAACATTATACAGACAATTTTCCCTCAAAAGTTCTATCTTTCAAATACATTCACTAATCCTTCCAAAGGAAGGAGGTGGATATTTGAAAGAGACTTTGAATCATAGAGAAAGGATGGAGGCAGACAAGACCTTCCATATTTGTGAATCAAGTTTTCTACTCTAGAGCTCTGCCTAGCTCCTAAACCCTACACTCCTCAACAGCTGCCAGCAAAGGATACTCTCCATCAACTCTGGAGGTTGGTCTTCATTCTCCTTGATCTCCAATGTTTCTCATCATCACAGTCTTCATCTCTCCCAATCCCCAAGCAAGCCCAATACCCCACACAGACAAATGAAATAACCCTAGAGAGGGCACACGACACAGTCAAGCAAATATAAGCAGTATACTAATAGTAATAGTTGAATAGGGGAAACCTAGTAATTTCTAAGGGATCTATTATCTACCCATAATCCCTATAGTCCCATACCCCAAAGATTCAATCTACAACTCCTAAAAGAAAGGATTCACTACACCTATGCTATCTCCTAAACCCTAGTTTTGATCACACTAATCACACCTAAACAAATCATCTAAAATTAAGTCCTAAAATCATGAATTAAATTTTATATACAAGCTAAAGGTCTAATCTAATCAACCTAAAAATAATGGGTCAAAAATATTAAAGCATCTAGTCAAACCAAAATTAACAATATCATGCATCAAATTAAACTACTATTTACACCTATTTAAAAGAAAAATATACTAAAAATAGAAAAATATAATGATATGCTAATTTTTTTTTGTGATAATTTTCTTAACAAAAATATGAAAAGGATGCAAAAACAACCAATGAAAAATATGCAATTTTCAATTATTTATGAATTTTTGAAGAATTAAAAGAAGTTGAAAGAAATTAAAATGAGTTAATGGGGTTAGGGGGTGCAGCGAGTAATAAAATCAGTTAAAAAAACAAGATGGGCCCAGACTGGGGGGCACGCCTAGCAATGCGCGTCTGGGCCCAGCAACTCAGAAAACTCAATCAAAAAAATAAAAAATTGAAACGGTGCATATAGCAAGGATTTTAGTTAAAATTGTTTGGGCCTTGGTTGATGGGGGTGGCATTAGTAACAATTGCTGAGCCCAGGGTTGCGTTTTAAGTGAAACGCATCGTTTCACCTTTGGAACTTCCCTCCATTTCATCTTTGAATCGTAGCCATTGGATCAGATTGCAAGTCAAAGTCCACCTCACGATCCTACGGCCATGCATCATCTTCTACCTCTAGAAACCCTAGGTTCTGAAATAACCTCTCCATGCACGAATTTTCAACAGCTCTGTTCTCCCTCGTCTCTCCATGAAAGCTCACGATGCAAAGAGCAAAAACGATCCATTCTCTTCCCTCTACACAGCCATGGCAATATCCTTCTTTAAAACTCACTCAAATGTCAAACCCGATAGGTATAATATCCTGGTTCCACCATTTTCACCTGCTATCAACCATGCCAAATCTTGCTAACTTCTACCCTAACATGATCTACACTTTATGCTGATCAATCTGAGCTATAGATCCAAGATTATAGTGCAATATTCTAGATGTTATAAACCCTAACAGATTTGGTGCACCATTGGTAACCTCCATGAAACCTTCTCAAACTTTGTGAATTCCATCACCTAGCCTATCCTAACAGTTCTAACCCTAAAATTCTCTAATATGCTAACTAATTCAAGCAATTCGAAGGGAAACACCAACCTGGTTTGATGATGAAAACAGATGGAGAACTCTTGAGATCCAAAGCTTGCAATGATCTGGATTTGATCCACACACTCAATTCTTTGTTCTGTATGCAAAAGTTCTTGCTCCAATGCCTTAGATCCTTGTAACCACTTCTTCTTGCATCTTGAATGATGAAGTTGGTAGCACACGATTCCTCTTCAATTCAACCAGATTTTGATGTGAATTCTGATCCTTGAATGATCTAGATGATGATCAGATCAAGAAATTTGGAAATTGATGGAGATTTGATGAAGTTTGAGATGAATTTGCAAGATGGAAGAATGAGGTATAACTTGGTATTATGAACAAAATGAATCACCAACCAATGCATGAAGCTACTCAATGCAATATATAGATGACATTAGAAAGCCCTAGAACTTTGTAGAAACTTCCCATGCACACTTTCCTTGAATTTTGGATTATGTAACTTCATACATAAGTAACCAAGCATAACTTTCAAATCTTGAACCAAACTCAAAAATCCACTTTTGCCAATGTTCTTAAAACATTTTTTCCAATAAAAATGACCTATAATTTCATCCCATTTGGCCAAATTATGAAAATTCTCAATTTTAGGTAATTTTTTATTCATTAAATTCACCAAATTTGAAACCTTGAGCTATGAGCCATTCCAATCTTTCATGGTCACTTTTCTAGACTCAAAATGTCATTTGGAGCAAGTTTGATGTTGTGAAGTTTTTCATTTGAAGCTTCCTTGTATGAGTTTTGGGCATAGGCTTGAAATGACTTGTAATTCTCAGATGACCAAAATACCCTTTGCTTGCCAAGACCATAAGCAGAGTTCCACAAATCATATGAAGGAATACCATACCTTTATAGAAAGATAATACAATGAGGAACAACTCTTATGTTTACCAGAAATTCATTTGAAATCTCCTTGAGGGGTAAAAATTGCTTGGAAGTCAAGCAACTTTCACAGACAAAATTTCAGATACCTCAGATGACCTGTAACTTGCAAGGACCATAACTTGAGTTATATAAATCTCCTTGATGTCTTCCACCACTAAAATTAAAGGTATTGAGATCCTCTACAAGTTTCACGTTGACCAAGGATCCATTTGAAGCTTGCATTTTGACTTATCTTGCTAGGAAGTTTGACCTAAATCAGGGGATTTTACACAGAAACCCTAATTTAGAAACTCCTCTTCTTCTTGATTTATATTGATTTCTTCTTGGCACAACACCACATCCTTCTCTACATGTTAAATGATGAACCCCACATCTCTCCAATAGACCTTAATGCCTTTCAATCAATCCTTTGACCCATGGCTGACCTAGGGTTGACCCAAATGAAACCCTAGCTGACTGTCTTCAACTGCAACTCTTGTGATCACATCAATGACTTGTCTCACTCTCCAAATGACTTTCTAAGTCTTCCATGATGTCCACATACTCTCCATGCTCAATTCACAACTCACAACTTCTTTGATGATCTTCAGATGCCCTCAGATAGGAGATAGATTCACTGCTTGATCCAATGACTTCTCAGGTTTCAATTTCTTCTCTGATGACTTGGATGAGATTGAATTTGAATAATAACCTCTTGATAGGCTCATAGAGATGAGAATAGTACTTGGTCCCTTGTTGGATGACTTGCTATGCTATGCTATGCAGATGATTAGACTATGTACATGCCTCTATATGCAAATGCTAATGCAATTGAAACATAAACCAAGTGAATTAGGTTGAGCAAATTTTAGGGTGCAACAGATAGGAGAGACATTGACTTCATTTGATTCAAAAGGCAACTGAGACATCACAGAAGTCAACTCTTGAGTTTTATGGTCAACCATAAGATTTACAAGTCTTAATTTATGATCCCATATGGTTGGATCACCAAAAGTCAAGTTGGAACAATTAAGTCAGGAGATTTGAATAATTAGGGTTACTTGATGTAATCTTTCTAAGTAAAAAAGTTAACATTTGAAGTGATTCGCAAGGCCAAATTTAAGATGGTTCCAAGTTTAATTTGTATTGGTCATCAACATGAAAGTTTCATATCATCTATTTAGCTTTCTTTTGATACTAAGAACTCAACAAGATCATTTCTAGAACTCAAGTTATGGTTTTTTTCAAGTGGAGGTTAAAGTAGGGCAAAACCTAGGGTAGCATTTTTGCAAGAACTTCAAACCAAGGCCTCATGGGTTTCTTGACCTCAAATCAAAATTCATCCAACATGAAAGTTGTTCCTCTTGGTATAAGCTTTATAAGAATATAAATAAGTCCTCATTTGGATCAAAGAGTGAAAAGTTATGGAATCAAAAAGTTTGGTGATTTTGGGCACAAGTTAGGCAGCTTGCCCTAGTTGCCAAGGTACTTCCAAGTCATGTTTTTTCTCAACCTGCAAGCTTTCTTTTTTATAGTTCCAAGATTCAAATCCAAAAGTGTAAAACATCAAAGTTTGTATCCTCCATCTCATATTTCCAAGCATCTAAAGAACTCTTCAATTGGAGTTCTAGAGCTCAAGTTATGATGTAATAAATATGAGTGTCAACACTTGTTGAAACTTGCCCAAGGCATGACCAGGCCACGAGTGTCAAGTCCTAGGCCAATTTTTTGAACAGTTTTCATGTCCAATTTTCATCATGTTGCAGGATTCAATTCAAAATCATTTTAACATCAAAGTTGTTCATCTACATATCCTCTTTCCAAAGAACCCAAAACCTCATCATTTGAACCAAGAACCATGGAGTTCTATGGTGCTAAAGTCAGATCTGAACCATGCCTTGTTACCTTGCCAAGCCACGACCAGATTTCACATCAAAACCTGCCAGCATTTCCCAGTATCCAATTTTTTGTTTCTTGTGCACTTACCCCTGCAAGTTTCAATCCCAAACATTGCCTCTTTTAGCTCTTCTTTATTTGACCTACCAAAAGCATTTTTGGAACAAACACAAGAAAGATGCAAGACAAACATGGTAGGCTAGACCATCTGATTTCTACTCCTCTTAAGTTGTTCCTTTGATCATAACACAACAAAGGGTATCACTGCCCAACCATCTGAGCAAAAGCCCTAGCTGAGCCATCACTATCATGGTCAACTTTTTATTTTGGATCCAAAGTATCTTTTCAAACAAAAAAACCTAGGAGATCATTTGATAAAAGGGGAGGAGGTCAGAATAGAGGGAAGATAGATAGGATATAATACACAAAACCCTAACCTTCGAGCAAGAAACCATAAATTCAGTTTTTGTAAAACCTCTCCAACCACCATTTCCTTTTGTGCAAACCAGAAACAAACTTCAAAAACCTTCACTATACATTACTACCAACTCATTCCAACCCTCAAACAGAAGCTGTAACATCACCTCTATCATCCACCATTTGTATCCACTATTGAAGTATCAACTACCGGGTTTGAAAAAGGAAGGGTTTTCCAGGAAAACCTATCACTCACAACCATTCTCAAGGAGCTAAGGAGGTCGAGCAACATCCCATTTGTACTTCACAATCACCATTAAAGAGACCTTGGATCAGCTCTAAGAGGTAACTTTTATTTTCCCTTAAACTCTTCATGTTCATGTCATCTTCATTAGTGTTGTGAAGGAAAAATTTTCTTTGAGCTATTTGCATCACTTCTAAACCATTACATGTGTTGCATGATTTGAAAAGGTTGATGTTTCTCACTTGAGCCATGTTTGGTACCCACGAGTTTGACTTTGTTTTGTGAAGTGTAAGTTTCTTTTTAGAGTATTTGTTTGTTGTATTCTTATTCCTTTTGAAAAATGGATCAAGTTTGGTTTTGGAATTTCTTATTTTCATGCTAAGATGATGAAGTTATATGTTATTGATATCATGTTTGTGTGTTGTTCGTGAGAAAAAGGAAGTCTGAGAAAAGTCAAGGAAGAAGAAGCTGAGTTGGCTGGTCATTTGTTGACTTGGCAATTTAATCACATTTTTAGAATATATATTTATGTGGGTGACTTATACAGCAGATGTATAGCCACGCTAGTGGTAGAGGCAGTGTGCATTAGCCTTAGGAGTTCGGGGTTCGAATCCCCCCTCGCCCCAGACTCTTTTGTTCCTTTTTTATTTTCTTTTTTTTGGTCTATTTTGCATATTTATATAATTTTGATTATATTATTACTTGAGGCATGTAGTGGCTGGATTAGTAAGGTTTTTGGCTGGTGAGTGAGGTAGTGTGGGTTCAAACCCTCTAGATTGCATTTCCTTTCTTTTTACTCATTAATCATCCCATTTTTCTTCATGACTTTAAACCACCATATCTTTGTGATCCAAAGGGTTTTTTAGTCTGTTTTTTTTGCTATGATCTCATTTTTATGTCTACTTCCTATTTTCTAAAAGAAAACCTCAAAAATATTTATTTTTATTGAATTTTTGTATGTTCAAAGTTTGTGTACTATTTTAGGTTTTAAGTTATACTTTTTTATTCTTTTGACACTTTTCTTGAATTCATTTGAAAATATGAGTTGTATAGACATCATTGCATCTTGTAGAAACTTGTTTGAAATAGTGAAATTGATCCTTTAATTTGTTCTAACATGTCATAGTGTGCAAGTGTGTGGCTTTGTTTTATGATAAGTTTTGTTCACAGTCTTGGATGTCATTGGACATTTTATGATGAACTTGCTGCCCTCCCTTGATTGTCATCATGTTGAGTCTTTTTCTTTGATTCTACTTTGTACCTTGATTAGGGTTTCGTTTTTGTTGTACACTATTTCCCTTTTTGCTTAAGTGGACATCTTCTCTACTTCCAAAGAAAAGAAGCATCTATGGACTTCTATGTCATTTCCCTTTTAGGACAGTCTAGTCTTCTTACCACACCTTATGACCTTGTTAGATTCATCATCTTAGATTTGTAAGAGCCATTTCCTTTTGTAACTTAGAATCAGGTGTAAAATTGGTAAACTCTATGTGAGTATCATAGTTATGGATACCCACTTCCCCGTTTGACTTTGGTTAAATTCAACCTTAACCCTAGTTAGGTTTTCAACTTATACTTAGAGAGTTGGTTAACTTTGTGTACGTATCATGGTTATGGATACTTACTTCCCCTATGGAACCCTGACCACAGTCAACAGTCCCTCATCCCTAGTTAGGTGAGCTACGAATGCTCTGATTCTTTTCCTAGTTAGAATATGTAGGCACAAGATACAACGTCTTGGCGAGCATACTTAATGTACACACCCCTAGGTCTTTACCTTAGCACATTTCCATTAGCAAGCAAACATTAGCATACCACAAATGCTAATAAGATGTTTCTGTAGAGTACTGCAGATACTTAAGATGCTAAAACCTTTCCTAGGTATAACCAACCCTTGAACCTTAGATCTCTAGTTGTGTTGTTACATAGCGCACTTAGGGTTTTCTTCGATCTTTACCCTTTCCTTTGGATAAAACAAAGCTTGATGGTGAACTTCATGATTTGTGATTCAAGTTAATTAAAACCTTGATATCTGATTCTCACCGCAATAGAAATGACAACTTCACTGGGGATACACTCCGTAAGAGGGTTAATCCTATATTATTTGTATTTGTGTTATTTTATATGTTATCTTGCTTATATATCTATATATTTGTAAATATCTGTATATATATCTGTCGGCGCCTGGGTTTTCTGTATGCAGGGTGGTTACCTTGAGTGGTGAGATAAGTCTTATACCCGGATTTGGGAGTACACTTATGATAGGACGGCGGTATATTCAAGAAGGATTATAGGAAGTTTATTCCCGACCAAGCTGACTTGAGAAACCACCGCTCAGTGGAGGCCCTCTTGGGAGTAGTCTTGTTGAACGAGTATTCGTGAAAACATTACTTCTTTTGACCTAGTAGCCCGTGACACTGAGGACCTTTAGTTACCTTTCCACCCCATTTTGGCCTTGTTAGGACGTAGTGCGATGACTATGAGGGATTAGTCCCGAAATAGTTGATATGCGATACTACACTTGGACGAGACTCTCTTGAGAATATTATCGACTACTGAGTAATTTGGGTAATTGATAATATCCAAAAGATGGGTTGTTGACTCTAGGAACCTCTTAGAACCCTGTTCTGCAGATTTGATAACTTTAAGTACACACCTTTTAGGATGGGTAGACCATGGCTCCACACTCATGTTCTATAAACCTAGGCCCTTTTCTGTTTATCTGTTTACCTGTGTGTATATGTGAATCTTTGTTTGCCTATGTTTGTGCATACTTGCATTCATGAGCATCATACCATGAAAGTTTCGTGGAACTTAGCCTTTTGTTTGTAAACATCAGGATTGTCATGAATAGTGAAAGGAAGAAAACCTTAAAGTACACTTATAAGAGTCTTAACTTGGATGACCTAAGGAGGTTGGGGACCTTGGTGACAGATCCAGAAGAGTTCAAGAGTAGATATGGAAAATTGTTGTCATTGTTGAAGATAAAGATGGATAATGGACTCCTTTCCATACTACTTCAAATCTACGATCCGTTTTACCATTGTTTCACTTTCCCTGACTATCAGCTCGTACCTGCACTGGAAGAGTACTTCTATCTAGTTGGTTTGCCTATTCTGGATGAGTCTCCTTTTCCTATCTTCGAGAAAGACCCTAAGGAGCAGGATATTGCTAAGGCTACACATTTGGTATTGGTTGATATTCAAAGCAATATGACTATAAAAGGGGGAGTTTTTGGTTTGACTGCAGAGTTTTTGGTTAGGAAAACTCAGTATTACACCGATCATTTGAGCATGGACACATTTGAGGCTATCCTTGCCTTTCTCGTTTATGTTATCTTTTTGTTCCATAGCTTTGAAAACTTTGTGGACCTTAATTCCATCAAAATCTTCTTGAGGAGGAACCCTGTGCCTACTTTGCTAGCAGATGCCTATCATTCTATTCATCTGAGGAATTCCTACAATGGAGGGATGATCACTTGATGTGATCCTTTATTATATAAGTGGTTTATTTCATACTTGCCTAAGGCTAACACTTTTTGGGATTTTAATAAAGGTTGATGGTCACAGAAGATCATGGCTCTCACTCACTATGACATTGATTGGTACAATTGTATCCATGATGGTGTCACATTGCTACGAAGAGGGGCCGACAAGGACAGAAGAGTCGCCACCATTTGTTATTTATCCCAAAAGAGGGAAAGGAAACGATAAGAGAAAACATACCGAAAACGGGAAAAGACAGGTCATCACAACCATATCTTGGGTTCGGGAGTCGGTTACGCAAGGGGAAGGTATTAGCACCCCTCACGTCCGTTGTACTCGACGGGATCCACGCTTTGTTGTCTATCTAAAAGGGTGTTTACTATCTAAGCTACGAATCAAGGACAAAATAATAGAAAAGAGACCCGATAGAGAATCGCCGCTCTATGCCTATGTATTCCCTCGTGCAATGGGAAAGTCAGAGTCAACATAGTTCGGAAAACTACGAGTGAAAGGTGGGGGAAGGTTGCTCGCCAAGGCATCGCCGTCTTGTGCCTATGTATCCTCATCTGTTATGAGAAATCAAAGCAAACGTAGTCCGGGCTAACGAATACCACAAATGATTAAGTGTTTTAGCCGAGTAGGGTTAAACCTTTGTTCTAGCAGTTGGGACTATGCCTGTTTGCGGTAGAACCAATACTTAACAACACTCTTTTCTAAAAATGGTTTCCAATTAATCCCGAAGGAAAAAGGTTTGAGTTTTGTTTGTGTTTTTTAGAGAATAAGTGCATTGATTATTGTTTGTAATTCATGTTGCACTAAAGACTATGACCTAGGAGCGAATGCGTCGCATATCGTCCAAAGGACATACGCTAAACACTCTAGATGATTGAGAGGAGGCCCCCCAATCACCATTTCCCAAGTACTTAAGGCTCGTAATGTACAACAATCCTTAACCTTTATTAGATATTTTGAGAAAGTTTGAAGATGAGAAGAGAGACGCGACTCTAAATGGAGACTAAGACTCAACCTAATGTTCTCATACAAAATGCACCTATGATTGGGATAAAAGAGAATGCTACCTAATGTTATCATACACAGATTTAAGCCTAAGGTCTATCATAATCTCTCTTGAACAAGAAAGATTAGAGGTCCTAAGGGAACATGGCAAAGAAGAAGAAGAAGAAGAAAGCATAAGAAAAATACAAGTATGCAAACATGTAATGCACAATTATAATGAAAGTGAGGGAGGAATAAAGTGTGGGCAGTAGCCTCCACAAGCACATCTCAACCTCAAGCATGCATATGAGAGATGCAAAGAAGAAGGAAGAAAGAAGACAAGCAAACATGAACATGCAAGCACATCATCACCTTGAACAACAACTACGAAAGTGTGCATTCAAGTGGAAAACGGACACGCGTGTCGACAAAATCATGATTAAACAATCAAGAACAACGACATATATCCAAAACATCTCACTCCTAATGCATCACACTGATCCGTGAAGATTCGAAGTGAAACTATACCAAACAAGCATGAAAAACAGCAAAACAGACCTGCTGGCACAGTGTTAGTCGATTAACACCAGGGGTTAATCGATTAACCACTTAAAAGTGTTGGAAAATTTGAATATATGCATTGGTTAATCGATTAAACAATTGGTTAATCGGTTAACACTGTGTCAGAAGCAGAAAAACAGCAGCAGAACAGCATTTTCAGCACATAAGCACCTATCCAATCATTCGGATGATCACATAATCAATTAAGCACGAATTTGAAACAGAAATCGGTGATTCAATCAGCATGTAAGTACATTTGAACAATAAGATCACAATTCACATGGATCAAACATCAACGAAATCAATCAAAAATGAAGATCAACATGATGATTATGCAAATAAGCTCAAAACAACAATGGATCTAGAATTCCAACCTACGAAGCGAAGAATTGCTTAGGTAATTGTTGATTTACTCCAATTAAGCAGATCCAAGCAAGAAATCCAGATCCTTCCTTTAGTGTAAAATCAACTTCAAGAATGATCAAAATGGACCCCAAAGTGAATTCACTTGAAAATTCACGTGCAGAGCAAAAATTTGCACTGGTTAATCAGTTAACCATATGGTTAATCAATTAACACCCTTGAATATTTGAATTTGACCTGTTTTTAACTTGGTTAATCGATTAACCAATAAGTTAATCGATTAACACCTTCAAAATTTTGAATTTGACACCTTTTGGAGGGAAACCTGCAGAATGGTCTGTTTTCAATCGTTTTGAGCTCTGTTAAGCTTCTAAAACTTGTTCTTGAATATTCCAACTGTGAGAATGCTTTATATAGCATGCATGTTGTCTCCTGCACTAAAAATAACCTGCAAAACAAAATAAAATTGAACACTCGATTGCTGGGCAAAATAAATGTCAGAGCCTCTAATGCTCGATGTTCAGTCTCTTGCACTAAAAGAAATCTGAGCCACGGAAAACCTTGATCCCCTGCCTCAAGAAACAATGCTATGATATGCAAATGAAAATGCTAGAACAATGCAGCGAAAACATAAGCCAAGTAATGAAAAGGTTGGGCAAATTTTGGGGTGCAACAGCTGCCCCTATTCAAGCGACTTGGACCTGAATGAGTGAAAAGCGAACGAATTTCAAACAATCAAGGTAAAAGACGGTTGAATACCAAAGAACCCGGAAATTTGCCAACCGCATAAATAAACTGCAAACTCTGATTGAGGATGAACATCTCTGGAAATAATTGAACTGATGGTTGCAACGGTAACAAGCGAACTGATTACCAATTTCAAATCGTCGACACTAAGTCAGAAAGATCATCTTATATCATGTAACGGATACTAAACCTCTGACTTCTCCGTCAAGCCTCTGCATTAACTTGGGAATACATCTGAAACTGCTGTCAGGCATTAACATTAAGTCGGTAAACCATCTGACATCGCCGCCAGGCATCTGACATCACCGCCAGGCATCTAACCTCGCCGTCAGGCATTTGACATCATCGTCAGGCATCTGACCTCGTCGTCAGGCATCGACATCAAGTCAATAAAGCATCTGACATCGCCGTCAGAACCATTGAACCCAGTAAGCAATAAACTGATCAGCTCAACACACAACTGAGAAGAAACATCTAACATCGCCGCCAGACATCCATTAAATAAAGATAGGTATCGAATCCGGATACAGGGACTTCTGACATCGCCGCCAGGAGTTCGCTAAATAAAAGCGAGTAACAAATCTGAAAATCGGATCAACACAGGGCATCTGACATCGCTGCCAAGCATCTATTGAGTTGATGAAGACATCTGACATCGCCGCCAGGAATCCACGAAGCTGATACACATCTAGCATTGCCGCCAAGAATCTGCGGGGACTAAAACATTTGACCTCGCCGTCAAGTATCCACAAAGTTGATACACATCTGACATCGCCGTCAGGAATCTACAAAGTTGATACACCTGACATCGCTGCCAGGAATCTGCAGGGGATAAAACATCTGACATCGCCGTCAGGCATCCATGAAGTTGAGAAACATCCGACATTGCCGTCAGGAATCAATTGCAACCAATAGGCAAACCCAAAGGTAAGGACATCTGACATCGCCGCCAGACATTCACTAAATAAAAGCGAGCATCAAACCCAAAGGTCAGGACATCTGACATCGCCGCCAGGCATTCTCTAAATAAAAGCGAGTATCAAACCCAAAGGTAAGGACATCTGACATCGCCGCTAGGCATTCGCTAAATAAAAGCGAGCAACAAATCCAAAGGTCGGATCAACCGAATCTGATAAACATATCTTGGGAATACTCCGCTGGGGAAGAGAGAAACTTAACCAAGCAACTCTGGTAGGGAGGAAAAGAGAAATTTAAACAAATAACTCTGCTTTGGGAGCGCGAAGAAACTTAACCAAGTAACTGTGCTGAGGAACAAAGAGAAACTTAACCAAGTAACTCTGTTGGGTAACACATAATAAGACGAATGCGTACATCAAAGATTGCACCATGGCTTGAATACCACCAAGGTAGAGATATCCATCTGTCAGAGATATACCTGAAAGCAAAGAGGTAACCACCTGGCTTATGTTTCACATGTGTATATTTGAAAATGGCGTAATGCTCCATACGAAATGGAAATGCTACGCGTTTGGAGGATGCTATGCACAAAATGCAAAATGCAACGGAACCAAACCAGCAAAATAAATGCTGAAGAGAAAACCAAAAATTCACCCTGCTGGGGAAAACAAACCCTGGATCTGAATTAGATAGGTCAGGCGGGAACTGACAGTCATGTGAGAATTGAGTTCTGCAAAACAAGTCAGGCGAGAACTGACTACCAGGTGTGAACTGGGTTTTGAAGAAAGGTCAGACGAGAACTGACTACCAGGTGAGAACTGGAATTCCACAAAATAGGTCAGACGAGAACGGACTACCAGACGAGAAATAGGATATCATGGAGACTTATCAGACGGGAACTGATTTCTGTTTTTCCAGACAAGAACTGGTTAAATAGTGGGCTATAGAAAGGGTGACCAGACAAGAACTGGTGGAACATCTGACGTATACCAGACAGGAATGGTGTTTACTAAAGTATTGACTAGGCAAGGACTGGTTTGAAGGTTTGCTAAAAACGGGTCAGACGAGCACTGACTACAAAACAGGTCAGTCGAGAACTCACTCATGGTTTTGGGTACAAGACAGGAACTGATTATATAGTTTGGGATGTCAGACGGGAACTAATTTTGTAGTTTGGGATGTTAGACGGGAACTAATTTTTGGTTTGCCAAACAAGAACTGGGATTTGGAAATGATTTTGGTTACACAGTTTTGACAGGTAATGGGTCCAGGCTATTTGATAGGGTGGTGACACAATTCCCCGACACTCAACTCTGGATGAGGAGAACAAACTCTCTTGAGTAACTGCCCCAGTGTACCACTTTCCCCAGTCTGATCTTTGGGACAACTCGTCTTGAAAAGAAAAGCTTGCCATGAGACGACCTTGAGATGGCTCGCCCTAGAATCTGTACCATGAAAGGATTCATCCCTGGTTGACCAACTCTGATAAGCTCTAAAAATATGGAGAGGAACAACTCCTTTGTTTCAAATTTTTCCCCATCCTGTGGGATCTCTGTAAAAACCTCCTCACGAGAAAACCTGAAATCTCTATATCCTGATGGTTTGCTATGAACTGCTTCAGCACTTTGGAACTTGAAGAGATACTTCAAGTTAATTGCCTTCTGGATAAGGATAACTCTTGAGCTCTTAGGGTGGCCTGCCCCAGCCTTGTAATGACTTTGCCCCTGATTGGCTGGCCTTTGGATGAATGACTCCCATTATATGACCATTTGATATAGCTTGCCCCTGCTCAACGAAGTACTCGGGCGCTCTGCATCTTATCCTGATCAAACTTTCCACTGTGGAAACTTTCCTGATGTCAAGTGCTTACTCGCAAGTAAAACAAATTGTTCTGCACAAAAGATATGTTAATGCAATGCATATGACAGTTTTGAAATCCAAGTCTGTTCACTAGAAAAAGAATTGTGACATATAGTGAACGAATCACTTATCAGAATGTCAACATTAGTACCAACATGGTAAGAGGAATCCTTTTAGGAGTCAGTTTGGATGCGATCTTTACCAAAGTATGCTTTCGAAATAACCCTGCTTCAATTAGGACTTTAGAAGGTTGTAACGTGGTTAGGTTATCGGTTTGAAAGAAAGGATATAAGGCTCAAAGTTTATTTTAACCCACCCATTCTCCTTGATGTTCTCCAGTCCTAAGTTCAGCTAACTTGACACAAGCGCTCACCTTTCGAAGGTGGAATGACAGGAATGCTGGTTCAGGAAACCATAAATTTTCGAAGTGACAGTCACTCGCTTTTCGTCTTTTGGTGCCTGGAATCACACGACTGATTTTTGTAATTTTTGATATCCCTACTTTTGCCTGGACTGACTCTTTTGAGCTTCTTTTGATTTCAAAGTCCAGCAGGATGCCCTAATTTTTTCCTAAGCCACTTGTTTTCAAGTTATCAACTTAGCGGGCTTCTTCCTTTGATTTTTTTCCTTTTTCTTTGTCTTCTTTTTTCGAAACAAATTATGTGACACCAACTTGTCTGACTTGTTGAAGGGTGTGATTGTTTCACTCCTTGGTTGGTAATGGATGACCACTGTAGTTTTTTAGGCACGACCTCTAGCGGTGTGATTAGTCCTTGAACGGGAACACTCCTTTTGCAATTTGGACGCTCGGCCAAATTAACTGACACCTACCTTGCCCAAAGTTAAGATTGAGGATTTTTTTCATTTTCAGAAAGAAACTCCTACTACTAGGCTCAAAGGGGTTGACAAAGGATTATCTTCCTTATATCTCTGGTGTTTAGGAATTTGAAAAAATGCATGTACATCATCAGCAGGTTTTATTCAAAAGCATACAATCGGAAGCTTGCGCGTCTTTCAACTTCGTCATCCTCCCCGGATTCCGCTTAAACAAGCATTTGACATCAATAAAAACACAGAGTGAACACAAATGGATTTAATAAAAAACATGCATATTCATTTCATTATCAATATCAATCAAAAACAAACAAGTTTTACAAATGAGATTTGCACTTAAACAGAAAAGAAACTACAAATGCAAAGAAATGACATGATAAAACAGATTTCCAGCTTCGGGGAAGCGGGCTTTCAAATATGGACTTGCTGCTGGAGGACGTGACCCTTGTAGTCTTCAAACTCAGTCAGATGAGAGGTCGACATGCACGGCCAAATTTCCTTCGAGAAAGGATATGTACTCTTTGTCAATCAATTGTTGCACTTTGGCTTGAAAGACTTTGCAATCTTCAGTTGAGTGTCCCATGGATCCTCCATGATATCCATATTGCACACTGGGATCATACCCAAAAGGGTATGGCTCTGGCACCGGCTTAAGAGTCTTGGGCTCCACCAATGAGTTATGAACCAGATGTGGCAGAAGATGGTTGTATAACACAGGAACTAGATGAAGAGGAGCATTCCTTATTTCCAAATTGTTGTGAGGCATATTTTGATTCTGGCACTGATAGTTCTGCTGCTGAGGAACATAAGGTTGTTGGTACCGGGTTGACTGTTTAGCAGCAGTTGGAGCAGATACAACATTAGTTTCTCCCCCTTCCCAACATGAGCTTTCTTTGCATCTTTGGAGGAATCAAGAGCAACTTAGATCTTTCCTATTTTGATACCGCTTTCGATTCTTTCTCCTGCTATTACCAGATCTGAAAAAATCTCAGACATGCAACCTATCAGCTTCTCATAATACACACCGGACAACGTAGCCATGAACATGTTAGTCAATTCTCTCTCCGCCATGGGAGGTTGCACTCTCGCTGCTAAATCTCGCCATCTCTGGGCGTACTGCTTGAAGCTCTCAGTACTCTTCTGTGACAAACTCTGCAATTGTAACATGTTCGGTGCCAGATCACTATTATATTGATAGTGACACACAAAAGCTTTGGCCAATTCTCTCCAGCTGCGGATATAAGTTCTCTCGAGTCTTATATATCATTCCAAAGACGCTCCTTCCAAGCTATCTTGGAAGCAATACATTAACAACTTTTCATCATTGGAGTATGCAGAAATTTTCCGGAAGTATGCACGAAGGTGTACTCTAGGACAGGTTGTCCCTTTGTACTTTTCGAAATCTGGTACCTTGAACATGAGGGGAATCCTGACCCCAGGAATTAGACCAAGATCTGACATATCGAAACCCAGAGAATTCTGATTCTCAAGAGACTTCATGTTCTCCTCGATCAATTTAAACCTCTTATCAGCTTCAGTTGACAAGCCATCCTCCATATCTCTCATGGAAAAGACATCATCCTGGTTATCTTCCCAGTGAGGGCCAGCAGCCCTGTGCATAGCGCACACACTTCCACCAGCAACATTACCATTTCCGTTCGCAGCACCTCCGCCCGGAGGTATCACAATAATAGGAATACCCTGTGGAACAGATCCACCACCTGGTGCTAGCAACGACTGGACCATAGTTCTTAATTGTTCCTGCCCGCTGGCAACATTCTGCATCAGCTCCATGAACTAGGACATGTGAGCTCGGACTTCCTGCAATTCAGCTTGAACCTAATCCATTACCTTTTGTTGATTCCCTCGAGTTGGATACCTGGGAAAACTGAACTTCTCAATCCTGTTACTGAAGAAAGCCAAACTGAGATAAGAACATGAGGCCACTAAGAACCACCTACGATGCACATGAGAATGCAGGATGCAAAATGCAAACATGTTATGATGATGCAAATGCAAAGACAAGGGACCAACGTTGTTGTGTTGTTGACTGAGATGAACAGCGCTTCGCTTTGGCAAGATAATACCAAAACATCAGAATACCAAAGTATAAGAGCCTTATAACATCAGAGATCAAAGGTCCGCACTGATGAGAAATCCGGGTAGGTTGGAGGTCAAGTTTCCTGCATAACCCTCCCAACTCACAGGTATGAACCTATCACTGACAAGACACGACATCCTATGTGATCATCAGGGTCACAGACTTTTGAGAAACGATGATACATTCACCATTTCTAGTTTGGCATCAAAATCTCCCGAAGCAGCCTCACTTAGCTAAATCACAAATTGTAAGTAAGAATTGCGCATATGAGGGGGGGGGGGGGTGAATTAGGTTCTTTTGAAGTTTTCTAGTTTTAAGAGGATTATGTTACTTTCCCTTTTTTGTGTTGAGTGATGATATGAAAGCTTGTAAAGGCAGAAAGTAAAAGAGACACAGGAAATTATAGTGGTTCCCCTCACACTCTGAGGATACTCCACTCCCCTTTCGACTCGAAAGAGATTTCACTACAGTTAGGATCAGTGTACAACTTTTCTTTCTAACCTATAGGGAGCTCAGAGGCTCTTAAACACCTTTAAGATCTGAACACTAAGTGCAATGAGAACAATCCTCTCTAATGCACACACTTGCTTTCAACAATCCTGAACAGCAAGGAGAAATAAATACAATCTGATTTTTGTAATGATTTGTAACAATGTATACAGTTGTTTATCAATGCTGAGATTGATCTTCTCTTTCAATTGGAATTTCCACAAGTTTTTAAGACTTATTGCTCAAGAATTTTCTTTTCAAAGGATATGAAATTAATGCAGAAAATTCTTTGTGAAAAGTTATTTTTCTTAGATGTGGAAAGATGAAATTGTGATAAAGATTTTGAAAGAGAATTGAAAGAGATGTGTATTTGAATTTTGAAATATTTAGGTATTTATATTACACAAACACCTTTTGAGAAAAACATGCAAATCTCCAGAAAACTTGATGAACAGTTGTCATGTTTCAAAGAAAACATTCCAAAGAAATTCGATGAAAGAGATGCAATTTTTCAGAAAGATTATTCAAAAACGTTCAGTGAGCAATCAATTGCACAAAGAGCCCAATCGATTGTACCTTCACAAAAATACTGGAAAATTCAAATTTTCAATAGAGCAATCGATTGCACCTTTGGACCAATCGATTGCACTTCAAAACATAAGTGAAAAAAGAGAAATTTTTAATCATGCAATCAATTGCACCAAGGCAGCAATCGATTGCTTGCTGAAACAGAACCAAAAAGAGTTTAAAACATTGATCATGCAATCGATTGCTCTAAGAGTGCAATCGATTGCACTTACAAAAAAATTCTCATTTTAAAAAGCTTGTGTTAGTGTGAAACGTAATGTAAATGATTTTTAATGATTTGAGCAATTAGGACTTAAATACTTAATGGACATTCTCATTATACCTTCTGAGGAAAACATCCTTATAGTTGTGTCTTTGTCCTGATGCTTGGTGGTTGATCATTTTTGCCATCTTTAAGTGGTTTGTATTCATCACAACATATGTTGATCTCTGAGAATCTTGATTCCACATTCTCCCCCTTTTTGATGATGACAAAGCACTCTTCTTTTGTTGCAATGTTCTTTCCGGAAAATTCTTTCTCCCCCTCAATTTGTGAAGTTGACAAGTTTTTCTCCCCCTCAATGTGTGAAGTTGAGAAGTTCTGAATTTGTATTGAGGTTCGAAATAGCCTTGTATTTGTATATTTGTACCTTAAGGAAAGACAATAAGCAAGAAAAGAGTAACATCTTTATCCCCCTTTTGACATTATCAAAAAGAAGGGAAAGATGGATTAAGGCAGTAAAATATAGATAACAATTTGAAAATAAAATATAAACTTAGTCATAATTCAAATTGCAATTTTAGAAACAGAAACAGTACAAGGAAACTAGATAGTACGGATTTCAAATAACAGAAATGACTTAAAAAGACAACATAAAACACATAGTAAAATTTTTTTTATGACAGATCCATGTTGGGGTCAAAGTTTGGTTGGTTTGGAAATGTTGTCTGGAGAGGTGATGGACTAGTTGGAGGGACAACCGGGTTTGAAGAATCATATGGCGGAATGTATAAGTGAGAGTACAAATAGGAGAATTGTTGGTTGACAGCCTCTTAGAAGTTGGTGATCCGAGTGTTGGTTGACTCTTGAATAGCATTGTATTGGTCATTGATGGAAGTGTTGAGATTTTCAAACTGTTGAGTCATGTAATCCTTTAATTATTGGTTACACGAGCCATTTCTAGAAGGAATAGGAATATCATCATCGTCTTCATCCTCTTGCTCACCATTTTCAGCCACACCTTCACCAAGGTAAACAATGGTTTTGGTTTCCGGGTTGTATTTGACACCCATCCGAGAGTCCACATTTTTGATTGAGATCTTGTTGATACTTGAGTCCATGAGACACTTTTCAAACCCTTCAAAGTCTACTTTATAATGTTCCAAGATCTTTGTGATGAACCATGCATATGGCATAAACTTGGATTTTTCATTGATTCCGCGCATGTGAGTCAAGATTAAATTTGACCAACTTATGTGAGTGCCATTCTTAATAGTATATAAAATCTGCATTTCTAGATCAGTCACGATGCAATGGTTTCCAGCCCTTGGAAACATTATGTAAACCATGAAATAATGAAATAATCGATCATCAATGTTGAACATACCTACCGACCATGAGTTGCGAGAGGGTTCCATGCCGCCTAAGGATCTGACACGTTTTGCATGGAATTCGGCTTCAGACATTCGGCCAAGGATCCAATAAAACTTTCTTTTATCATATGCTTCCCAGGCTGCTTCGTGTTCTTCAAGAGGACTACCACTAGATGTTGGAATATTGAGAATCCTACCAAGTGTCTTTGAGAAGAGCGAGATTCTTTTTCCTTGAACATATGTTACCAACTTGCCTTCTTCAATTTGTAGGTTGCAATAGAACAATCTTACCAAGTCCGGATAATATGGCCCGGATGAACACATCACTGGTTCCAATCCACATGCAATTAGGGTTTCTTGGAAAGAAAAATATTCTTTAGGGAAGGATGAGAGGATACCGTATTTGGGTGTCTGCGCAACCTTCTTCTGAAAATATTTGGTGAACTTTTCCCTTTGTTCATTATCCAAGTGTTGAAGAACAAGTGGAGTTTTGAAGATGAGGAGGCTGGACCTTTGCCTTTGTCTTGTTCTGAAATCTTTCTCTTTGAGCGTGAAGCCATGGGAAAATGATGAAGGAATGAGAGTTAGGGTTTATGAGAGAGTTTTGTGGGGAGTTTTGGTTTTTGGGAGAGATGATTAAAATAGGTTATGAGACGTTGGGTTTTATAATGGTTGAGAGAGGAGATGGACTTGAATGTGGGATATGAGTGGTTGAAGGTATTGATGATTAAGACTTTGGGAATATGACAATTAATGGTCAAAGATTTTGAGACTAGGATTAAGTAGTAATGGCTAGTCAGGTAGGTCAAAAGTGTAATGATAGGGTAGTTGGAAGATTGAAGAATTCATGAATCTATTAAATAAAAAGAGAAAAAATAGTTTTACAGTAGATGCAATCGATTGGCACAGTGGTGCAGTCGATTGCTCTACAAAACAGAAATGAATTTTGACAAAAACTATAGAGTGCAATCGATTCACACAGGGGTGCAATCGATTGCTTGCTTCAAAAATTAATAAAATTTGTAAAACTTACAGTGAGCAATCGATTGACACTGAGGTGCAATCGGTTGCATGCAGTGAAATTTTGAGAAAAATGCCACAGATGGAGTTCTTTCATGATTCAACGTCAGTTTCATCCAGAATTCCAAGTTCCCTTCGTATTTTGAAGAAAGATTCCTTTGCAAAAGGCTTCGTGAATATATCGGCAAGCTGATTATGAGTATCTAAAAATGTTATCTCGACATCTCCTTGAAGTACATGATCTCGCAGAAAATGATGTTGTATGTCTATGTGCTTGGTCCTTGAATGCATGACTGGATTCTTCATTATGTTAATTGCACTTGTGTTGTCACAGCGAAGAGGAATGCACCCAGGTCGAGTCCGTAGTCACGAAGTTGTTACTTGAGCCAAAGTATCTGCTCTCAGCAACTTTCTGCTGCTATGTACTCCGCTTCAGCCATACTAAGTGCTACGCATGCTTGCTTCTTGCATAATCCGTGTCAGAATATCCAATTAAATTGCATATACTACCTTCAGGATGCTATAAGCCGACATTTGTTGTTCCTTTGAGATACTTCATGATCCGCTTGACTGCCATCAGGTGAGACTCCTTTGGATTTGCTTGAAAGCGAGCGCAAAGACAGACGCTAAACATAATGTTAGGGCGACTTGCTGTCAAGTATAGTAAGGAACCAATCATACCTCTATATTTTGTGATATCAGCCGACACACCAGATTCATCTTGATCTACATATGTACCGGATCCCATAGGTGTAGATAAAGTCTTGCAATTGTCCATATCAAACTTCTTTAATAATTCTTTGCAGTATTTTGATTGATTGATAAAGATCCCATTCTCGAGTTGCTTGATCCGAAGTCCAAGAAAGTAGTTCATTTTTCCCATCATAGACATTTTGAATTCTCCTTGCATCATGGATAAGAATTCTTCGCAGAACTTGGTGTTGATTGAACCAAAGATGATGTCATCAACATATACTTGTACCAAGAGAGTATCTTCTTTTATTTTATTGATGAACAAAGTTTTGTCTACTTTTCCCTTTTCAAAGCCTTTGTCACATAAGAAATTTCTAAGTCGATCGTACCATGCTCTTGGTGCTTGTTTCAATCCATAGAGAGCTTTCTTTAATTTGAAGACATGAGATGGATATTTGTAATCTTCAAAACCAGGGGGTTGTTTGACATATACTTCTTCATTTATGAATCCATTCAAGAATGCGCTTTTGAGGTCCATTTGGAAAAGCTGAAAATTCATGGAACATGCATAAGCTAATAACAGTCTAATTGCTTCCAATCTTGCAACTGAAGCGAATGTTTTGTCAAAATCGATTCCTTCTTCTTGGTTGTATCCTTGGGCGACCAATCTTGCTTTATTTCGAACTATAATACCATTTTCATCAAGTTTGTTCTTAAAGACCCATCTTGTTCCAATGATATGCTTGTTGTTCGGCCTAGGGACAAGATTCCAAACTTGATTTCTTTCAAACTGGTTTAGTTCTTCTTGTATAGATATTATCCATTGATCATCGCCTAAGGCTTCATCGATTTTGGCCGGTTCAATTTGCAAAACAAATGCCATGTTAAGACAAGCATCCTTGAGATTTAATCTTGTTGTAACACCTTGACTGATATCACCAATGACTTTATCGATCGGGTGATCTCTATGAGTTCTCCATTCTTTCGGTAGATCATTGTGTAATTCGTTTTGTTGTGAATCCTCTTGCCGCTGTTTTGTTTGATCACTTGCAATATCTTTGAGAGTGTTTTCTTGAGAGATTTCTACTACATCATCATCATCATTATTAACAATAATATCATCCTCCTTGGAGAGGTGAGATTCATCAAAAGAAACATGCATAGATTCTTCAATAGTTAAAGTTCTTTTGTTTAAAATTCTGAAAGCCTTACTTGAGAGAGAATAGCCGAGAAAAATACCTTCATCGGATTTCTTGTCAAACTTACCGAGATTGTCTTTGTCATTGTTCAAGACAAAGCATTTAAACCTGAATATGTGGAAGAAGGATATGTTTGGTTTTCTTCCTTTGAACAGTTCATAGGGGGTTTTCTTGAGAATTGGTCTGATGTTCACACGATTACTTACAAAACACGTTGTGCTTACTACATCTGCCCAAAAATATTTAGGAAGGTTTGAATCACTAAGCATTGTTCTTGCAAGTTCTACCAACGACCGATTCTTTCTTTCTACGACACCATTTTGCTGTGGAGTTCTTAGTGCAAAGAAATTGTGTGAGATTGCATTTTCCTCGCAGAATTCTTCAAATAGAGCGTTCTAGAATTCTCCACCATGGTCACTTCTAATGGAGACAATTGAAAGTGACTTCTCATTCTGAATCTGATTTGCATACTTCTTGAATGCCTTGAAAGCTTCACTTTTCGGCACTAAGAAGAAATTCCATGTATATCTAGAGAAGTCATCAACAATTACTAATGCATAAACATTACCTCCAAAACTTTTTGTTCTTGACAGTCCGAAGAGATCCATGTGTAACAATTGTAGTGGCCTAGTTATGGACACCACATTTTTGGATGTGAAAGTTGATTTGGTCTGTTTCCCTTTTCGGCATGCGCCACACAATCTATCTTTGATGAATTTGATCTTTGGAAGACCAACAACTAAGTCATGTTTGATCAATTTGTTCAAATGCTCCATATGAATGTGAGCAAATCTTTTGTGCCATAACCAAGAGTCGTTGTTGTTCGCCATAAGACACTTAACCTTCAAAGATATGTTATCAAGGGAAATCATAAAAATATTATTGATTCTATTACCTTTTAACATTACCTCAGAAGTGACTTCGTTTTCTATCAAACATTCATCTTTAGTGAAGTTGATTCTGAAACCTTTGTCACAAAGCTGACTAATGCTAAGTAGGTTATGCTTTAGGCCTTCTACATAAAGGATATCTTCTATGGTTGTAAAAGGCGGTGCACCAATGCTGCCTATGCCAAGGATTTTTCCTTTGTTGTTATCACCATAGGTTACAAATCCTTTGGCCTTAAGCGTTATTTGTGAAATTTTGGTAATGTCACCTGTCATATGCCTTGAACACCCATTATCAAGATACCACTGATATGTAGAGGTCATCAAGCATACCTACAAAACAAGATTAAGTTTCATTAGGTACCCAACTTGCCTTGGGTCCTTCATAGTTAGTGCCTTTCTTGACCCACACATAATGCCCTTTTGCAACACTAAAGTTTTTCACATAACAGACATTAGGTGTATAGCCTTTGATACCACAATAAAAACAAGTGGGATCAAAATTACTCTTGTATCTAGAAAGATAAGGTTTTTTTCTTATTAACGACCTTCTTCTTGGGGTATTGATGAACCACTTTAGGCTTGACCACTTTCTCTTTTGGAGGTTGTTCACTAGCTTTAACAAAGGTGGTTTTGTTGGAACTTGGTTTAGAAAATTTTGAGTAACCAAGTCCACTTTTATCATTTGAAAATCTTTGTTGGCTAAGAACAACCTCTAATCCAATTTGTCCTTTTTCATACCTTTCAAGGACTCTTTTTAATTGGACAATTTGAAAGGAAAGTGACTCACACTTTGTGCATACAAAATTCTGTTTTTGATCACTAATCAATTTCTGTTTTTCATTTTTGACATTCTTTTCCATTGTTTCAATATTTTCTTCTAGAGTTGAAATTTGATTCTTTTGTGATGAAATAGTTTTGTACAGAATTTTGCATTCACTCAGAAGTTCATCGATTGCCCTTTGAGCATCATCATCATAAATTAAAAAATTATTGCTAACCTTGTCGTCTTCATCATCAGAATGATGTGAGGCCATTAGTGCTAGATTTGCGCTTTGATCACTATCTAATTTTGATGAGGAGCTTATCTCGTTATCTTCCCATGCTACATATGCTTTATTTTTCTTGAATCCCTTTTTGCTTTTAGAGGCATCGTTATTGGAGAGTTTAGGACAGTTTGGTTTGATGTGTCCTAATTTTCCATATTCATAGCATTTGACATCTTGTGTGGATGTTGACGCCTCTTTCTCTTTGCTTTTTGAAAACTTCTTCCTTTTCATATAGTCAGAATTCCTAATATTATTTTTAGAACCAAAATATTTTCCTAACCTTTTTACACGAAGCATGAAGTTTTCATCTTCAACTGGATCGTCTGCTTTTTCTACTTCTTTGGAATCAGCCTTTAATGCGATGCTTTTAGATTTCTTCTCTTGATTCTCATGTTTCTCCAATCGCCCAAGTTCTGTTTCATATTCTTGAAGTTTTCCGAACAATGTGGCGGATGTCATCGTGGCTAGGCTTTTCTTTTCAGAAATTACTGTCACCTTGGGCTGCCATTCTCTGGACAAAGATCTAAGCACTTTAAGATTTAATTCATCATTAGTTAATATCTTACCGAGTGCTATAAGATGATTTGTCAAGTGGACGAATATTTTCTGCAAATCAAGAATTGATTCTCCTGGCTGCATTTTGAATAACTCATATTCTTGACTCAACGTGTTCAACCTTGATCTTTTAACTTCAATGGTTCCCTTATGCATTTCCACTAAAGTGTCCCAGATTTCCTTTGTTGTTGTACATGTTGAAATGCGAAAGAACTCGTCCATACTTAGTGCACTTTGTAGAAGATTGATTTCCTTTTTATCATAGAGAACCTTTTTCTTATCATCGTCATCCCATGAGGTTTTGGGCTTTGTTGATCCTACACCGTTAACGACTATTGTAGGAACAAACAAACCATTTTGAACAGCATTCCAGATTTCATCTCCTTGTGCTTCTAAGTGAGCCTTCATACGAATTTTTCAGAAATCAAAGTATTCACCATAAAACAGTGGAGGCTTGTTGCTACTACCACCGTCTTTGAATACACATTTGGTATTTGCGGACGCCATACTGGATAGATTAGGAACAGGTTACCTAAACCTGCTCTGATGCCAATTGTAAGTAAGAATTGTGCCTAAGAGGGGGAGCGAATTAGGTTCTTTTGAAGTTTTATGGTTTTAAGAGGATTATGTTACTTTCCCTTTTTTTGTTGAGTGATGATATGAAAGCTTGTAAAGGCAGAAAGTAAAAGAGACACAGGAAATTATAGTGGTTCCCCTCACACTCCGAGGGTACTCCACTCCCCTTTCGACTCGAAAGAGATTTCACTATAGTTAGGATCAGTGTACAACTTTTCTTTCTAACCTATAGGGATCTCAAAGGCTCTTAATAACCTTTAAGATCTGAACACTAAGTGCAATAATAACAATCCTCTCTAATGCACACACTTGCTTTCAACAATCCTGAACAGCAAAGGGAAATAAATACAATCTGATTTTGGTAATGATTTGTGACAATGTATACAGTTGTTTATCAATGCTGAGATTGATCTTGTCTTTCAATGGGAATTTCCACAAGTTTCTAAGACTTTTTGCTCAAGAATTTTCTTTTCAAAGGGTATGAAATTTATGCAGAAAATTCTTTATGAAAAGTGATTTTTCTTAGATGTGGAAAGATGAAATTGTGATAAAGATTTTGAAAGAGAATTGAAAGAGATGTGTATTTGAATTTTGAAATATTTAGGTATTTATATTACACAAACACCTCTTGAGAAAAACATGCAAATCTCCAGAAAACTTGATGAACAGTTGTCATGTTTCAAAGGAAACATTCCACAGAAATTCGATTGAAGAGATGCAATTTTTCAGAAAGATTTTTCAAAAATGTTCAGTGAGCAATCGATTGCACAAAGAGCCCAATCGATTGCACCTTCACAAAAATACTTGAAAATTCAAATTTTCAATAGAGCAATCGATTACACCTTTGGACCAATCGATTGCACTTCAAAACAGAAGTGAAAAAATAGAAATTTTTAATCATGCAATCGATTGCACCAAGGCAGCAATTGATTTCTTGCTGAAACAGAGTGCAATCGATTGCACTTACAAAAAAAATTCTCATTTTAAAAAGCTTGTGTTAGTGTGAAAAGTAATGTAAATGATTTTTAATGATTTGAGCAATTAGGACTTAAATACTTAAAGGACATTCTCATTATACCTTCTGAGGAAAACATCCTTAAAGTTGTGTCTTTGTCCTGATGCTTGGTGGTTGATCATTTTTGCCATCTTTAAGTGGTTTGTCTTCATCAAAACATATGTTGATCTCTGAGAATCTTGATTCCACACAAATGATCGAATCCCAGAGTCGACAATCCTCAGATTCAAAACCCCCTCGAGCCCAAAGGGCCAGAAAAGAAGTCATCAAAGAGAATCTCGTCTGAGCGCGAATTTTGTGGGAACTAGTGCATGCCAAACATACAGGTTCACCACTACTTTCCACTTTTAATGCTATGTTTGTACTCAAGCCCGGGTCCGACTTATCTCTCAATGGAACATTCCCCCCAATAGCACAGTAAAACTGATATATATAATGCTGAAAGTAAATGCGGGAAAATAAAGTACAACACATATATACATACACCCAAAAGATAAACAACCAAGCGCTAGGATTGACTCGTATAGGGGATGGGAATGGTCCCCAGCAGAGTCGCCAGCTGTCGCATCGCTGTGAAGAGGGGCCGACAAAAACAGGTCATCGCAACCATATCTCGGGTTCGGGAGTCGGTTAGGCAAGGGGAAGGTATTAACACCCCTCACGTCCGTCGTACTCGACGGGATCCACACTTTGTTGGCTATCTAAAAGGGTGTTTACTATCTAAGCTATGACTCAGGGACAAAAGAAAAGAAAAGAGACTCGATAGAGCATCACCGCTCTATGCCTACGTATTCCCTCGTGCAATGGGAAAGTCAGAGTCAAAGTAGTTTGGCAAACTACGGGTGAAAGGTGGGGGAAGGTTGCTCGCCAAGGCATCACCGTCTTGTGCCTAGGTATCCTCATCTGGTATGAAAAATCAGAGCAAACGTAGTTCGGGCTAACGAAGACCACAAATGATTAAGTGTTTTAGCCGAGTATGGTTAAACCTTTGTTCTAGCAGTTAGGGACGATGCTTGTTTGCAAAAGAACCGAGACTTAACAACATTCTTTTTTGAAAATGATTTCTGATTAATCACGAAGGAAAAAGGTTTGAGTTTTGTTTGTGTTTTTTAGAGAAGAAGTGCATTGATTATTGTTTGTAATTCATGTTGCACTAAAGACTATGACCTAGGAGCGAATACGTCGCATATCGTCCAAAGGACATACGCTTAACACTCTAGATGATTGAGAGGAGGCCCCCCAATCACCATTTCCCAAGTACTTAAGGCTCGTAACGTACAACATTCCTTAACCTTTATTAGATATTTTGAGAAAGTTTGAAGATGAGAAGAAAGACGCGACTCTAAATGGAGACTAAGACTCAACCTAATGTTCTCATACAAAATGCACATATGATTAAGATAAAAGGGAATGCTACCTAATGTTATCATGCATGGATTCAAGCCTAAGGTCTATCATAATATCTCTTGAAAAAGAAAGATTAGAGGTCCTAAGGGAACACGGCAAAGAAGAAGAAGAAGAAAGCATAAGAAAAATGCAAGTATGCAAACATGTAATGCAAAATTAGAATGAAAGTGAGGGAGGAACAAAGTGTGGGGCAGTAGCCTCCACAAGCACATCTCAACCTCAAGCATGCATATGAGAGATGCAAAGAAGAAGGAAGAAAGAAGGCAAGCAAACATGAACATGCAAGCACATCATCACCTTAAACAACAACTATGAAAGTGTGCATTCAAGTGGAAAACAGACACGCGTGTCGACAAAATCATGATTAAACGATCAAGAACAGTGACATATATCCAAAACATCTCACTCCTAATGCATCACACTGATCCGTGAAGATTCAAAGTGAAACTATACCAAACAAGCATGAAAAACAGCAAAACAGGCCTGCTGGCACAATGTTAATCGATTAACACCAGGGGTTAATCGATTAACCACTTAAAAATGTTGGAAAATTTGAATTTTTGCATTGGTTAGTCGATTAACCAATTGGTTAATCGGTTAACACTGTGCCAGAAGCATAAAAACAGCAGCAGAACAACATTTTCAGCACATAAGCACTTATCCAATCATTCGGATGATCACATAATCAATTAAGCACGAATTTGAAACAACAATCAGTGATTCAATCAGCATGTAAGCATATTTAAACAATAAGATCACAAATCACATGGATCAAACATCAATGAAATCAACCAAAAATGAAGATCAACATGATGATTATGCAAATAAGCTCAAAACAACAATGGATCTAGAATTTAAACCTACGAAGCGGAGAATTGCTTCGGTAATTGTTGATTTACTCCAATTAAGCAAATCCAAGCAAGAAATTTGGAATTCCTTCAAGATCCAAGTGATTTCTTGCAGTAGAAATGAAGATCCACCAAAATTCAGCAAGAATTATCCAAATAAGCTCCTCTAGAACCACTTCAAAATTCAGATATACAATTGCACGAAAATTGCATGGAGAAAATGATTCAACAAGGATGAAGGATGAAGGTTTGAGCTCTGGAATTCAATGATTCCAATGGAAATCAAAAAATTCAATGTGAGAAGAGCTTTTGGTGAAGTTTGGGAATGGATAAAGTTGAGAGCAAATTGAGAGAATGATAGTGAATTCTAAAATGAGAATGAAATTATGAGGATTCTCCCTATGAGGTTTGGAGTAGATCATTTAAATACCCCTCAGGTTAGGATCCAAATGAGGTTTGGAATGTGGTTTGTGAAAGTTGGTTTGGAATTAGGAATGAGAATTTGTAGGGAATTTGAAATGATTTGAAAGTTAACCAAAATTTGAAATGGTTCTAGATCCTTCCTTTAGTGTAAAATCAACTTCAAAAATGATCAACATGGACCCCAAAGTGAATTCACGTGCAGAGTAAAAATTTGCACTAGTTAATCGGTTAACCATATGGTTAATTGATTAACACCCTTAAATATTTGAATTTGACCTATTTTTGACTTGGTTAATCGGTTAACCAATTGGTTAATCAATTAACACCTTCAAAAATTTGAATTTGGCGCCTTTTGGAGAGAAACCTACACAATGGTCTGTTTTCAATCGTTTTGAGCTCTGTTAAGCTTCTAAAACTTGTTCTTGAATATTCCAACTGTGAGAATGCTTGATATAGCCTGCATGCTGTCTCCTGCACTGAAAATAACCTGCAAAACAAAATAAAATTGACCGCTCGATCGCAGGGCAAAATAAATGTCGGAGCCTCTAATGCTCGTTGTTCAGTCTCTTGCACTAAAAGAAATATGAGCCACGGGAAACCATGATCCCCTGCCTTAAGAACAAATGCTATGATATGCAAATGCAAATGCTAGAACAATGCAGCAAAAACATAAGCCAAGTAAAGAAAAGGCTGGGCAAATTTTGGGGTGCAACAGATAACGTGACGATTATGGATATCTGCAGAGATTTTGGTAATGTACCTCTCCTTGGTAATAAAGGAGGAATCAACTATAATCTAGTCCTAGCTCGTCGACAGTTAGGATATCCTTTGAAGGATAAACCTAACAATGTTCATGTGGAAAGTATCTTCTTCAAGGAAGAAGAAGATAGTAAGGAGCTAAAGGAGAAGA
Source organism: Lathyrus sativus (assembly GCA_963859935.3). Taxonomy (NCBI): domain Eukaryota; kingdom Viridiplantae; phylum Streptophyta; class Magnoliopsida; order Fabales; family Fabaceae; genus Lathyrus; species Lathyrus sativus. The sequence goes on from OZ012737.1 coordinate 76,590,873, forward strand.
TCTTGAATGCTTGGAGCCATTTACATAAGAAAGGAAAGAAATACATAGGAAAGCCTAAATGCATCTCTTTGGAACCCTATCTCCAATGGGTCCGAAGAAGGACAATTGAGTTGAAAATGCCCTATTCCCGACAAGAGCCCATAGTTCTAAAGGAAGAACCCACCCTGATCTTGATGTATGAAGCAGAGTGTTGCACCCCAAAATTTGCCCTCTTTTTATTAGGATATTCAAGATTAATATTCCTAAGTGTTGCGGTGAAAATTGGATATCAAGCTATTAAATTAACTTGAATCTTAATTCTTTTTACAACCGAACTTTATTTTATCCAAAGGAAAGGTCTAAAGAAAGAAAAACCTTTTTAGCGATGTAACGACAACGCTTAAGAGATTCGGGGATCGGGGGTTGGTTATACCTAGGGAAGGTGTTAGCACCCTAAGCATCTGTAGTACTCTACAGGAACCTTTTGTTTGATTGATCGCTAAGTGTGAAATATGTATTATGGATTTAGGATTGGGAATTGAGTGTAAAGATAAGTAAAGACCTAATTGGTTTTCTAAGTTTGCTCGCAAAGACGTCGCATCTTCTGCCTACGTATCCTGACTAGGGGGAACAAACATGACAATGTTTGTGTGGAGTTTGACAAAACTCCCTAATCTAAGTTGTAATATTCAAAAGGGGAAGTAAGAAATCATGACAATGATTCTTACACAGAGTTGACAAACTCTTTTCCTAGGGTTCTAGTTGAAAAACACTCCTAGTACAGGTGGGTTTATTAGACTTGAAGCAAAGTCTAATGGCTTCTAATCTAGGGTTAAAGTGACTTAACAAAGTCAAGAGAGGGATGAAGAATGTATCCATGACATGAGGGTCAAATGGACAGACTTTTCCTTTGGAGGAAGACAGGAGAGGCAACTGGATGAGAGCTAACAAGCTTCATCACTTGGGGGAAGAAAATAAAAAGGAAGGTAACAACATAATAAAGATGCATTCATGGTGACAACCATTAAATAAACATGTGGAATGATAAGGATGAAGGTGCATTAATGACAATCAAAGCAGATGAATTAACAGGAACTGTGACGACAGATCGAGTTCAATTAAATTTAACAGAGGGGACAAAATAAATATGGTAACAACCAAAAATAAAATCCTAGCATGTTAACTAACATTTAAGGATATGAATACAAGCAAGTATTACAAAAATCACAAGTACATCAAGAGAAAAATTCATCTGCATCTGTCAAAACGATCACAGAAAGTACACAACTTGCACATAGTCAAAAGTGATGAAAAAATATGCACACATGAACATAAAAAATATGACATGAAAGAAGACATCAAGATGAACACAATGCAAAAAGAATGGGTGCAAAATGATTAAATTTGAGAGAGATATGATTTTTCAAAGATTGGTAAAAAAATGACAAAATTAATCAAAAGGGTTGCCCTCCTCAGGGGTCGAACCCAGGTTCAAGGCTTGCAAGGCGTGTTTAGGCATATGGTCTTACCACTGGGGTGGATATACATCCATTGATGGAAGCCACCCCATAAATATATGAGGGGTGTTTTCAAACAGGCTGGGCATAAAAACAAGGCAAGAATCATGATTTGCATTTTGGGCATAACTTTCTCAAATCTTCATCTTTTTTGACAAAATTTTAGTGTAAATTGGGTATTTTTGAACAAGGAACAAGATGGTTCTTTTAGATTTTCAAAATTCCTTCTCTAATGAAAAACCCGATAGTAGTTGCTTTTGGTTATTTGAAATGCATTTTGATGTGAGTTTCATGTACCAGCCAGTTTCAAATCAAATTAATCATGCTCACACAACATATAAATGATAATGAATGGATTCATGCAAGAGGTAGAGCTCAATTCATGCTGTAATGAAGAAATGCTATGTGAAATGCAAATTTACATGAATGAGATGCATGGTTCATGGCAGTTCAGTTTTAAAGCACATATTGATCAAAATGAACACTCACACACATCAAGTACATGTCATTGAGTGAATTAAAGCACAGAGTGAGGTTCAATTCTAACTGGTATGAAATATGGTGATCCAAGTGATAGGTTTGTGAAGTGAAGTGCATGAAAGATATGCTATGTCAGTTTTATAAATATCCAGACTAAATCAAACACACACACACACATCACATAAACATGATATTGAATGAGTTAAAACACACTTTGATGCTCAACACCAACTGTCATGAAATATGGAGACTGAGTTGCAAGTTTGACACTAGTATGATGCATGAAAGATGCAGTTCTTATTTGTATGCATATTCTAATCAATTTAAACATGTGCACATCACACATATATATAAACAAATGAATTCAAACAGTGAAAGTGGTTTCAAATTGGTTGGTATGAGAATTGACATGCAAACTGCATTTTGGTGTTTTTGAAAAAGTATGAGAATCTCAAATCATGTTACAAGCATATTTTTATCAAAACAATCACTCAAACAGTTCACATATATGTTGTTGGATGAATATCAAGCAAGAGAAGAGTTTAAAACAAGCTGTCATGAAAAATTGCATGTCAAGTTGCAAGTTGATTTGAAAAAGAAGTGTTGAGGTTCAGTTTTGGTTCTATGCTTTTTCAGGTCAAATCAAACATCTATGCACCACATATTCATGACATTGAATGTGTATGAACATAATTTAAGACCAAAAACAAGTTGCCACAAAGAATGATAACAGAGTTACAAAAATTGTCATTTTGAGGCATGAAGAATGTTCAGTTCAAGTTTATGCACATGTAGGCCAAATCAATCATACATACAAGTCACATATGTGAATATAAGTGATTTAAAACACCCAAACTGGCTTGAAACAATCTGGTGTGAGAAATGACAAATGGCTGCAACATTGAAGTTCTTGTATATTCATGAAAATAAGCAAACTAGTTTCCAATCATTTTAACCCAAATCAAATGTACACACAAGTCATACATGTATAAATGAATGATTCTAAACTCAAACTTGAGCATGTTCAGGCCTGCAGTCCAAACTGATATGGCTATGGCATAAAAATGTAAAACATGGCACTTTGTGAATGAAAAACATAAACCAAATGCAATCAGCTTAAACCACACATGTATATCCAACATTTTCATGATTTTGAAGGTGTCTCAACTCAATCAAACAGCTACCTCTATGTCATGACAGAATTTATGCACAAGACATACACAAGACATACTTTTCACCTAATGAACTCAAAATGCCAAAACATGGAATTATAGTGCAAAGCAAGAAAGGATTGTTCACATACCTCTAGTAGTCTGTATTGAGCAAGTTTAAACACCAAGAAACCCAGAGGAACTTCAAGTGCTCCTAACCTTTGAGAGATTTCTTCTTTGTGAAGTAAGAGAGCAAATTTCAAGACAATTGGAGAAATAAACTCCACCAATGATCCTTAATGCTTTGGACAGTTGAGAAATGATATATGAGAGGTGTTAGGAGGATTAGAACACCAAGGAAATGTATGGAACAAGATATGGTTGATTTTGTGGCTTTTGGTCAAAGTAACTTGGTGATGAAGTTGACTTTTTGAATGGTTTAAGGTCTTGGACACCTTCTATATCATATTTAGAGATTGTGTGGATGATTTTTGTGGAGTTTGAATGTAGAGAAATGAATTTGGCAACCTTGGTAGCAAGACAGATTTTTGGTGTTTTAGTGAAAAAGTGACTTTTGTGATTTTTGAAGCAAAGAGTGGAAATAGTGAAAGCTTTCAATTTCTTTGGTTTTTAGGATTGATATTGTGTAGGAAATGAAGTGGTGAGGGTTCTATTTATAGGCAAGGAAGTGGTTTGGGGTAGATTTGAAGATTTCTTCACTTTGAAGAAAGGTTTTACACTTTTTAGATCAAACCTCCACAAGAAGGTTTCCTTAGCTGCAAGGCAAGCTCAAAGTCAAGCTTCATGATGGTTTTGAAAGGGCTAAATGCAGGCTAGAGGGTGTAGCTTGATGGCTGTGGCAGAATTGCTTTACACCTCATGCTTACTTTTTCACTTTTGGATGCAAGTTGCAAAGCCACTTGCAAGGCAACTTACAAAGCTTGGCCTTTTGAGTTCTTCTCCATAATTCATGCTACAAACTCCTCACATATCAGATACAACATGGTTCACCAGCTGAGTTTGGTCAATTTTGATGAAAGAATGAATTTTTGAATTTTGACAATGTGGGACTAAAGTATGAAAACCTCAACTTGCCATAACCATAACTTTCATCTCACAAATCCTTTTGAGACGTGCTAGTACTTTTTAGAAAGCCCTCAAATAGCTATAAAACATTAATGTTTTCATGAGTTTCAATTTCCCAAAGGAACATGGCCAAAAAGTCTCCCAAAGTTGCTAAAAAATGAACTTAAAAGTGAAATTTCTCCAAGTCTTTTCCCTTTCTAGAAATGAATTTGATCATAACTCCAAATCTATGCATTTTATGATCATGGACCACTTAGGGACTTTTGTAGGATTTTTCAAGAGCTTTCAAATGAGCTTTGAACCAACTCAATTGGATGTGTGGTTAAGGAGTTATGGTTTAGCCCCTTTCAAAACCCTAATTTCCCGATTTTCGATTACTCCTTCATCCTTGATCCAATGGTCATGAAAATTGATATGCAAGTCCAATATGACATAAGGAACAATTTTGTTTCACAACTTGAAGTCCAATTCCTAAAATTTGAAGAGTTGACTTTTTGGTCAACCGTACGATCGATCGGTGACTACCGAGTCGTCTGTTGATACTCTGGACCTTCTGAGACTTTGAAACTTCTCGGATGAACTTTATTAAGCTATATGAACTTCATGAATCATAATCCCATCATTAAAACACCTTCCAACATCAAAGTCAAACTACAGTTGACTTTACTAGTCAAAAACCCTAATCGGGTGCCCTGAAATACACTGTTCTTGATTCTGGGGTAACAACCACAAATTGGATTCTCATTTGTCTTCATATGATATCCTTGATTTCATTTCATGATTGAATTATCCCAAAATATTGACTAATCACACCCTTGAAGTTTTGATTTTGACTGTGCGAAACCCTGATTCATCCGTTATTTGACAAAGACAAACTCGCACTGGGTTAAGGTTAGATAATTCATGAGTATGCTCCTAAAATGATAATGAGAATCTAAGGGGCCAAAATTTGGGGTACAACAGTTGCCCCTATTTAAATATCTTCACTAGATGGAACTGAGGGATGATGATCCTCGTAGAATCGCAGTGAAAGGTATTTAAATATAAAAAACCGAAAATTTTGTCCCTTAGATCCGATGATATGCAAAAGGACATGTCATGATATGCCATGAATTCTAAATGATGCTTCATGATTCTTGGATGCAAGACATATGCAGAAGACAGAAAAACAAAACAACGAGTAACTATTCATGGGGACCTAACATTGTGGATCCAACACTGGGGAAACCCGAGATATTACAATCAATAGTTCCAAAACATGACCAGTGGTAACTGAGAGGGAAATTTCACATGAGGATGTACAAAGTCCAATGAAGATGACAATCTCACTAGGGAAGAGCAAACATTTCACTGGGGAAAGAAGTAGATTTCCACCGGGGACAAGAGCGACTTTTTACTTGGGAAATTAAAACATGAACCTCACTGGGGATGATCAGATGAGGAGCTTCTTATAGTGAAGAGTTCAAATGGGATCTTCAGGAATGGACTAGAAACAAAGACAAAACATATTGGGGATACTAGTGACGACTAGATCTCCGAGACTTGTCTGGGAAAAAAGGTCTTGCTGGGGATAATGATGTCACCACTAGACTTTCCGTAGGTAATGGTGACGACCAACCTGGGGAAATAACAAATGAGATTTCTCAAATCCAGTCGATAATACGTAAGATTTTGACTGGGGAAATTGGTGACGACCAAATTTCAAGCAGGGCCAGTAACTACTGGACTTTTAAAGGGGATTAATAACGACCAAGTTCGGGTACCAATGACGATTGGATTTCAAGCAATGCCAGTGACGACTGGACTTTAAAAGAAACACAGTGATGACCCAAATCAATCACACGTGATTATGTGGATGCTAGCAAGCTAGTAGGCTTCAGCTGGGGAGGTTGGTAACGACCAATCCAAAAGATATCAATAACGACTGGATTTCAAGTGACTCCAGTTACGACTGAACTTTATGGGGAAGGTTGGTGACAACCAACAAGATACCAATGACAATTGGATTTTGAACGTCTGCCAGTTACGACTGGACTTAAACGGAAATCAACTAGTAACGACTAGACTTCACAGGGGATCTGCTAGTGACGACTAGACTTCAGAGAGGAAAAGTTAGTAACGACCAAACCAAAAGATGATAACGAGTGAAGTTAAGACAATGTCAGTTACGACTGGACTTCAAAGGAAAGTATGGTGATGACCAACAAGGATACCAATAACGATTGGATTTCGAACACTGCCAGTTATGACTGGATTTTAAAGGAAAAGGGTGGTGACAACCGAATCAACAGATACTAACGAGTGGAATTAAGACAATGCCAATTACGACTAGTCTTAACAAAGAAATATGGTGACGACCAAAAGGATACCAATAACAATTGGCTTCTAAAACAATGCCAGTTACAACTGGACTTTAGACGGAAATTCACTAGCAGTGATTAGACATTCACGGGGAATCGACAGATAGCACACCGACCCGAGGGACAAAATGAATCACACTGAACCCAGGCTGAAGGGTGCATGTAGACTTTGAAAATAAATCCAATCCTAACAGGGGAACCGAGATTTTAAACAAGCTAGTCAGAGATGACAAAGTAAATTCAAACAAATGCTCATAAATCTTCTACTGGGACGAGTCTTCACATCATCATAAGAAGTTCTTTGAGAGACAGTCTTCAAGCTTTGACACCCACACATGACCAATGGAAAATCAGCAGTTTGCCTTTGCCCTAAGATTAGTCGTTTCATCTTGCATCCCATTTCATTGTGCATTGCGTTTAAACTAACCACTAACGGGTTGTGCATTTGTTTGATTGTTGCAAGAAAATATCATGTGGCGCGCTCTTTTAGTTTACAGGGTTTCTAGTGCCACTTTATTTTGAATGAATAAAATAGCACAATTGCCAAGAGACCCTGTGTAAGGAGTTGTGAGTGTGAGAGGTTGAGAGTTCGAATCCCACCTTCTTCACTTTTTGTTTTATTTCTTTTATTTTTATTCTAACTTTTCTATTTTCATAAAAAAAATAACAAAAATAGTTTTTTTATTATTTAATTATTATTTTCGTATTTTATTTAAATTATTTTTTAAAAAATATTATTTTTTCACTTTTTTCCATATTATTCATAAAAACATCCAAAAATCATAAAATTAAAAATATTAGAAAAGATTTTATTCTTTTAAGTTTGTTTTAGTTTTTTTTTTTTGCTTTGACTAATTATTTAAGTTGGGCTTTAAAGTGGGCATTAGGTTAGAGTTAACCCTAATTTGTTACCTATATAAACATGAGTTGCATTTGATAAACGGGGAAAGAAAAGAAAAAACGGCGGCCGTTCTCATGACTTATCAGAAAAATCTTCGAGGCTTCATCATCATCTCAATCAGAAGAAGTTTCGGAACCGCGAGAAACCCACCTCCGAAAATCAACCGTCCGTCACAACAAAAGCAGAGAATCTGAATAATCTCACCGTAAACATCGTTAATTGGCTGTTATTTCTTTTCTTTGTTTTTTTTTCTTTCGTAACCCATTTCCAGGATAAGGAAGAGTAAGAGGAGAAAAGGTAATTAAAGACAACTCTAATGGGTCAAATGAGCAGAAAGAAAGGAAATTAAAGCCAATCCTAATGGGTCAAATGAGCAAAAATAAAGGATGTATCGCCACCCCAGTGGTTAAATGCCTTCCCCTTTCATTATCCTTCCCTTTTTTTTATTATTATTTATTATTATTTCTCCTTTCTTTAGTTTTTTTGTCATGTTTATTTTTATTCTTTTTTTTGTAAAATTATTATCTTTTTTTTTTTTTTTAAAGTAATTGAGTTTGAGCTGCTAAAATTTTCATAAAAAAAAACTTTTATTAAAATTAAAACTAAAACATTTTTTTAATGTTTAAACTAAAACCTTTATTTAAATTAACATTAAACTAAAACCTTTTTTTAAATTAACATTAAACTAAGAACTTTTTTTTAAAAAATTAACATTAAACTAAAGAAACTTTTGTTAAAATTAAAATTAAAACATTTTTCAAATTTTAAAATAAAAACTTTTTTTTAATATTAACATTGAAGCCTTTTTAAAAATTAAAAATTAAAAACAAAAAAACTTTTTTATCAACATTAAAATTATTTTCTTCAAACTTTAAACTAAAATTCCTTTTTAAAACTAATAAAACTATAATTAAAATTCTAAATTGCATTTTGTCTTTCTTTCAATATTAACTGTTTCATTATTTGTCATATTTCTGTCTAACTTTTCACTAATGTTCTCTGTTTTTCTCCTCAGATTATACTTAAATTCCGATTAATATTTATTTAATTTATGTTGTTCCATGGATGTAATTTACGCGAGGCCATGGTCGCGATTTATTTTATTTCACATGTTTTTTTTGGATTTGTAATTTACGCGAGTGATCGTTGCGACGCTTTCTTTACTTTCCGCATTTTAATTTTGTCGTATAATATTTTGTCTGTTTGCATGATTTACCGTTATTAATCCTCTGAAGGAATTAGGTCTAGCCGTTTGACCGCCGAGTCAATAGTCTTAACCCTTTGGACCATTTCAAACCCTGTTTAGCCTACGTGTCCCGCCGTGGACAAAAATACCCTTTACCCTAGCAGTAGGTCAAAGAGTTGCCGTACTCTATTTAGGGTTTCTCGCCGTGGAATCCCTAATTTCAACCCTAAATTTTCAATTAACAAATTCAACATAGAAATAGGAGTTTCAAAGACTCCACGTAAGCGTGTCCTTAAGATACGTTTATTCCCCATTGAAACCTTGACCATAGTCAAGACGTTTCTAACCTCCCTTTCGAGGGGAACTACGATTACTCTGATTTCATTCCCTATCCAGGATACGTAGGCACAAGATGCAACGTCTTGCCGAGTAAACTTAGGACTAACCCTTAGGTCTTTTAGGTCACTCTATCCCTTAGCTCAATATATATTAAAGCAGATAATAAATAAAAATAAAAAAGCATACAATAAACAAAAGGGTCCTGTAGAGTACTACAGAAGTTTAGGGTGCTCGTACCTTCCCTAAGCTTAACCAACCCCTTACCTAGGTCTCTCCCCGCATTGTGTTTACGATGTAAAATTAGGTTTTTCCTCTTTTGACCTTTTCCTTCGGATAAATCAAAGAGCGGTTGTGAATTAAGAATTGTGATTCAAACTAATTAATAGTTTGGTATCCTATTTCCACCGCAACAGGAGTGTAACCACCTTCCGGATTCATTAAAACGGCGCCTACACCATGCCCACTGTAGTTGGAGGAACCATCAAACATCATTTTCCACCGAAGACCTTCCTGCGGACCCTCATCAAGACTTGGCTCTTCACAATATTTTACCAACATAATGTCTTCATCTGGGAAATCAAATTTGAGAGATTCATAATCTTCCACTGGTTGATCTGCAAGATATTCTGACAAGACACTACCCTTGATAGACTTCTGGGCTACATACTGGATGTCGTATTCTGATAATAACATATGCCAACGGGCGAGTCTTCTAGTCTGAGCAGGCTTCTCAAAAATATACTTTATTGGATCCATTTTTAAAATTAACAAAGTGGTATGACAAATCATGTACTGCCTCAAACGTCTGGCTGCCCATGCCAAAGCACAACAAGTTTTCTCCAGAAGCGAGTATCGGCTTTCACAATCAGTAAACTTCTTACTCAAATAATAAATAGCATGTTCTTTTCATCCAGACTCATCCTGCTGACCTAACACACAACCCATTGAATTCTCAAGCACTGTCAAATACATGAAGAGGGGTCTTCCCGGCACTAGAGGTATCAAGATCGGAGGTTCTTGTAGGTAACCCTTGATCTTATCAAACGCTTGCTGACAATCTGAATTCCAAACAACCGTCTGGTCCTTGCGTAATAATTTGAAGATGGGCTTGCAAGTGGGAGTCATATTGGAAATAAATCGGGATATGTAGTTCAATCTTCTAAGAAAACCTCTGACTTGCTTTTCCGTTTGTGGAGCTGGCATGTCTTGAATGACTCAGACTTTATCTGGATCTACCTCAATCCCTCGGTGACTGATAATGAAACCGAGTAATTTCCCAGATCTTACCCCAAAGGTACACTTGGCTGGATTCAGTCTCAACTGATATTTTCTGAGTCTCTTAAACAATTTCAAAAGATGTTCCAAATAGTCCTCTTCACTTTGAGATTTGGCTATCATGTCATCAACATATACCTCTATCTTCTTATGCATCATATCGTGAAATAAATTTACCATGGCCCTTTGATAAGTAGCACCTGCGTTCTTCAGACCGAAAGGCATAACTTTGTAACAGTAAGTCCCCCACGGAGTAATGAAAGTAGTTTTTTTCCATGTCATCGGGATCCATCTTAATCTGATTGTAACCGGAGAACCCATCCATAAATGAGAAAACTGCAAAACGAGTCGTATTATCCACCAACGTATCGATATATGGCAAAGGAAAATCATTTTTCGGGCTATCCTTGTTTAAATCCCTGTAATCCACACACTTTCTGACTTTCCCATCCTTTTTCGGCACAGGTATAATATTGGCTACCCATTCGGGATATTTGGCCACTGCTAAGAACCCGACGTCAATCTGCTTCTTCACCTCATCTCGAATCTTGAGAGCCATGTCAAGTCTTGTTCTTCGGAGCTTCTGCTTAATCGGTGGGCATTCTGGTCGAAGCGGTAACTTGTGAACCACTATGTCAGTGTCTAGACCCGGCATATCTTGGTACGACCAAACAAATACATCCACATATTCTTTCAAAAGTTCTTTTAGTTGCTGCTTGACTTCTGCCCCTAGAGCTGCCCCAATCTTGACTTCTTTCTTATCTTCTTCGGTGCCAAGATTAATGACTTCAATCTGTTCTTTGTAGGGTTGAAGTTCTGCATACTCGTGGTGTGCCAATTTTACCAGTTCATCAGGGATTTCGAAACCTTCATCCTCATCTTCAGCTTGGTATATTGGTGAATCAAAGTCAGGAGGGAATGCAAAGTCATAGGATTCGATGGGTTTTAGGACATCACTGCACGTTGGAATGGCTTAATTTATTAAAACATACAAAGACAAATGCAACACACAAAAGAGAAATTTCTTTTGGTTTTTTAAGATTGCCATTTTTTGTTTAAAATGAAAGCAAAAGCAGTAAAGGAAATAACACAAGGAAATTAACAAAATAGTTCATTTTTCATTGATTTTCTTGAAAGCTCGGGGCCCTTACAAAACATTCCTATAGCCTTGGGCATGGCTATGGAGATTCAAAACAACAACAAGAAAAGAAAGACAAACAAATTACTCTGACTCAGGGAAAACCAAAGGAATCTCAATAGCTTCCCAGTTGCTCAAGGCAGAGTTGCAATGATACACTAACTGCTCTAGGTCTTCATCTTCAAAATCTTCTTCCACAACACTTGTAACACCCCATTTAAATTATTCAGTCGCTTTGGTATTTTCTGTGAGGTGTAGTTGTGTGGTGTCTTTAATTAAGGGTATGAGGTTAGGAGTAAGGGAGAGAGGTGACCTTAGTTGGGGTACTATGGACCTAGATAAAGAAGTAAGTTAATTATGATATTGAGAGCATTATAGTGATTAATATTATTCCAACTATTATTAATAATAATGTTAATGAGATTATTATTATTATTATTATTATTATTATTATTATTATTATTATTATTATTACTATTATTATTATTATTATTATTATTCATATTAATAATATTATTTGGTGGAATATTATTATTATTCATATTATTACTATTAGTATGAATATTATTATTAGTGGGAGAATAATAATAATAATAATATTATTATTATTATTATTATTATTATTATTATTATTATTATAAGATTTAAATAATAAAATAAGAAACAAGGGATTAAAGGAAATAGAGAAGTTTTTTTGGAGAAAGAGAGTTAGAACACGATAAACTGCCAGAGAAAGGTTTTGGGAGAAAAAGTGAGAAGAAGAACAAGGAGGAAGAGAAAGAGGCTAGAGCTGTCAATCCTTCAAGATTCTTCAACGATTGAGCAATTAATCGAGGTAAGGGGGGAGAATGAATTTCAATATGGGTGAATTAACATGAGAGGGTAGTGAGAGGTCCTTTCTGTCATAGGAATTATGTGTTCTTGAGAATTCTTGATCTAATTTTCGTAGCATGATAAATTCCATAAAATTGTTGCTATTCTTGAATGATTATTGTATGGGGAGTATTGCTTTTCATAGTTTTCTATGTAAGAATTAATGTGTTATATACGATGCTATAAGGTTTCCCTAAGGTTTAGAGATTTAGGTTAATTGTGGGAAATAGGGAGGTAACCATAAGAATATGAGGTTATGACCAAATGGCCAAATGATATGTATCGTTGAATATTAATATAGGAAAAACTTATGGGAAATTGAACCTTCATGGCCAGAACCTTGACATTGTTATATGTCTGACCCTGAAGGGTTAAATATTAGATAGTAAGTAACTTAAATGCCGTAGGGTGTAATTGAAGGAAAAATTGTGATATGTTGTCCCTATAGGAATAGGAATATTCAAATGTGAGTAACTCTGAAGTACTCAGAGCAATTGCAGGAAATAGTGTTTTATGTGTTGCAAATGTTGCCAGATGAGCATAATAAACCATAGAAGTTGTGTCGTTATTGCCGTATAACCTTAGGAATGTTTTAGTGATGTTTTGGGTGCTTTGAGTAAGTGATTCACAAGAATAATTGAGTGAATATTAGTTCCGGAGCGTAACAGGGTCTTTCTGTCTGTCATAGATGTTCATGTTTTCGGTCGAAATTGTTTTGGACGTAACTTTGGATCCGTAAGTCCGTTTTGACCCCGTTCGAAGCGTTGGAAAGCTAATGAACAGAGCTATAACATAGGATAGATAATGGAATTTTTTTTTCCAATATTTTATATCTAATTATGTTTGAGAAGACAATTGTGTATATGTTTTAGTAACGAATCATGTTCTGGTTCAATGATGTCTTGGTGTTTTGATAGATGTGGGCCAAGATGGTCGAATGTGGACAATCTTGTTCGATTGTGGTAATTCCCGAGAGGATTACAGTGAGCGGATGGCTCGTGTGGATCAAGATTGATCGTGAATTATGTATGATGTATTATATTGCATAGTCGTGATGACATACATTTCATATCATGTGTCTTGTGGAGATGGCTAGGTGGGAATCCATGATGGGTGCCTAGTTTCATCCGGACTCCATTGTGGAAGTCGTTGTGGAGATAAGTTGTAGTTCAGAGGAACGTATATACGACTTATCTGGATTCCGACGGGAATCGGGTTCTAGTGTGAACCGTACGAGATTGTGTTGGTACCACATGCATTGTGTCGAGTCAGTGAGTCACATTGCATTATTGTAATTGAATGTAGGCTATGAATGCCAAGTGATTGAGGTGGCACATGTATATGTGTTAATTATGTATGATTGTATGTATGGTGTGTAACTACTCCTTAGCATGTGTATTTCACCGTTTATTTATTGAATGTAGTTCTCACCCCTTTTTGTTGTTGCGTCTGTGCTCTCTTGGGAGTACAGGTGACCAGGTACCTGAGTAGTGCTTGGAGTGTGTTGCTATTTGATCAAGTCTTAGGAGTCGCTCTGATACGTAACATGGGATGACGGGATTTCGTTGTTATTTGACTACTTTATTTGTTTATTGTTACGTATCTTCATTTATTGGACTTATGTTGTATGACCTCGTGTCGAGGAGAATTATATTGGAGAATTGATTTGTATTCCGCTGCTTACTTGAAAACTAAATAATATTGATTATTTTAATGAAATGCAGTGACTTAGTGTGATATCCCACTGTGTTGAAGAATTCTGATGAATTTCATGAATTGTTTCTTTATATTTATTATATTACGTGTACGGGGTAAAGTGGGGTGTTACAATTGGTATCAGAGAAGGTCGGCCCGTCCGGCCAGTGTTGTAGTAGAGTCTGACTATAGAATGTTTATAATCATATGTGTGTTTGAATTGTTCAGTGTCGATCTTTGGTAAGGATTTTGGAGTGGACTTGATTTGTTTACCACTCAACGAGTTGGATGTTATTTTAGGAATGAATTGGCTTGAGAGTAAGATGCGAGAGTCGTATCCGGAATCGTTCTCATCAGATACATTTTTGAGGACGAAAATATTTTAAGTGGGGGAGAGTTGTAACACCCCATTTAAATTATTCAGTCGCTTTGGTTTTTTCTGTGAGGTGTAGTTGTGCGGTGTCCTTAATTAAGGGTATGAGGTTAGGAGTAAGGGAGAGAGGTGACCTTAGTTGGGGTACTATGAACCTAGATAAAGAAGTAAGTTAATTATGATATTGAGAGCATTATAGTGATTAATGTTATTCCAACTATTATTAATAATAATGTTAATGAGATTATCATTATTATTATTATTATTATTATTATTATTATTATTATTATTATTATTATTATTATTATTCGTATTAATAATATTATTTGGTGGAATATTATTATTATTCATATTGTTACTATTAGTATGAATATTTTTATTAGTGGGAGAATATTATTATTATTATTATTATTATTATTATTATTATTATTATTATTATTATTATTATTATAGGATTTAAATAATAAAATAAGAAACAAGGGATTAAAGGAAATAGAGAAGTTTTTTGGGGAAAGAGAGTTAGAACACGATAAACTGCCAGAGAAAGGTTTTGGGAGAAAAAGTGAGAAGAAGAACAAGGAGGAAGAGAATGAGGCTAGGGTTATCAATCCTTCAAGATTCTTCAACGATTGAGCAATTAATCGAGGTAAGGGGGGAGAATGGATTTCAATATGGGTGAATTAACATGAGAGGGTAGTGAGAGGTCCTTTCTGTCATAGGAATTATGTTTTCTTGAGAATTCTTGATCTAATTTTCGTAGCATGATAAATTCCATAAAATTGTTGTTGTTCTTGAATGATTATTGTATGGGGAGTATTGCTTTTCATAGTTTTCTATGTAAGAATGAATGTGCAATATACGATGCTATAAGGTTTCCCTAAGGTTTAGAGATTTGGGTTAATTGTGAGAAATAGGGAGGTAACCGTAAGAATCTGAGGTTATGACCAAATGGCCAAATGATATGTATCGTTGAATATTAATATAGGAAAAACTTATGGGAAATTTAACCTTCGTGGTCAGAACCTTGACATTGTTATAAGTCTGACCCTGAAGGGTTAAATATTAGATAGTAAGTAACTTAAATGCCGTAGGGTGTAATTGAAGGAAAAATTGTGATATGTTATCCCTATAGGAATAGGAATATTCAAATGTGAGTAACTCTGAAGTACTCAGAGCAATTGCAGGAAATAGTGTTTTATGTGTTGCAAATGTTGCCAGATGAGCATAATAAACCATAGAAGTTGTGTCGTTATTGCCGTATAACCTTAGGAATGTTTTAGTAATGTTTTGGGTGCTTTGAGTAAGTGATTGGCAAGAATAATTGAGTGAATATCAGTTCCGGAGCGTAACAACGTCTTTCTGTCCGTCACGAATGTTCATGTTTTCGATCGAAATTGTTTTGGACGTAACTTTGGATCCGTAAGTCCGTTTTGACCCCCGTTCGAAGCGTTGGAAAGCTAATGAACAGAGTTATAACATAGGATAGATAATGGAATTGTTTTACCAATATTTTATATCTAATTATGTTTGAGAAGACAATTGTATATATGTTTTAGTAACGAATCATGTTCTGGTTCAATGATGTCTTGGTGTTTTGATAGATGTTGGCCAAGATAGTCGAATATGGACAATCTTGTGCGATTGTGGTAATTCGCGAGAGGATTATGGTGAGCGTATGGCTCGTGTGGATCAAGATTGATCGTGAATTATGTATGATGTATTATATTGCATAGTCGTGTTGACATACATTTCATATCATGTGTCTTGTGGAGATGGCTAGGTGGGAATCCATGATGGGTGCCTAGTTTCATCCGGACTCCATTGTGAAAGTCGTTGTGGAGATAAGTTGTAGTTCAGAGGAACGTATATACGACTTATCCGGATTCCGACGGGAATCAGGTTCTAGTGTGAACCGTACGAGATTGTGTTGGTACCACATGCATTGTGTCGAGTCAGTAAGTCACATTGCATTATTGTAATTGAATGTGGGCTATGAATGCCAAGTGATTGAGGTGACACGTGTATATGCGTTAATTATGTATGATTGTATGTGTGGTGTGTAACTACTCCTTAGCAGGTGTATTTCACCGTTTATTTATTGAATGTAGTTCTCACCCCTTTTTGTTGTTGTGTCTGTGCTCTCTTGGGAGTACAGGTGACCAGGTACCTGAGTAGTTCTTGAGTGTGTTGCTATTTGATCGAGTCTTAGGAGTCGCTCTGATACGTAACATGGGATGACGAGATATCATTGTTATTTGACTACTTTATTTGTTTATTGTTACGTATCTTCATTTATTGGACTTATGTTGTATGACCCCGTGTCGAGGAGAATTATATTGGAGAATTGATTTGTATTCCGCTGCTTACTTGAAAACTAAATAATATTGATTATTTTAATGAAATGAAGTGACTTAGTGTGATATCCCACTGTGTTGGAGAACTCTGATGAATTTCATGAATTGTTTCTATATATTTATTATATTATGCGTACGGGGTAAAGTGGGGTGTTACAACACTGACTTGGAAACCTCCACTGATGAATACTTCTTGTATAGTCTTCGGACGTCCTTTGTCATGTGTTTGTGCTTCATCATGAGTTGGTTTGTAACCCAACCCTTGGCGATCCATCTTTGGTTTTACTTCGATAATCTCTCCCCAACCTGCAGGAGTGCCTTCTTCCCGTGTAGACTTGATGCTTCGAGCTGATGCAAAAGAAGGACCACTCTTAGCCACTGTTTCTTCCAACATCACTGCATTAGCTATCTCGAGTGCCTGAAAGGAAGTTTCTAACGCGCCCTCATCTGCTTCAATATACTTGAATGATGACAAATTGCTCACCATTAGGTCCTCTTCACCGTGTACAATCACTAATTTATCATTCACAACAAATTTCATTCTCTGATGTAAGGTGGAAGTTACTGCTCCAGCGGCGTGAATCCACGGTCGTCCCAACAAACAACTATAAGCTGGATTAATGTCCATGACTTGGAATGTAATATCGAACACATGAGGTCCGATCATGATTGGCAATTCTACCTCTCCAACAACCGTTCTTCTTGAACCATCAAAAGCTTTTATAATTAATGATGTTGGTTTCATTTCTACCCCTGCATATGTTAACCTTGCGAGCGACTTGGCGGGCAATACATTTAATGAGGATCTAGTATCGACTAAAACTTGTGCCATTGTGTCTTCCTGGCGCCTGACAGATATGTGCAATGCACGGTTGTGATTGCGTCCTTCGTTCGGCAACTCAGCATCACTAAAGCTCAGGGTGTTACAGGCTGTAATGTTGGCTATTACTGAATCAAATTGTCCGAGAGTTATGTCTTTTGTCACATGTGCCTGTTTCAATACTTTTTGCAGAGCCTCTCTTTGAGCTGAAAAGTTCATTAAGAGAGACAAGATGGATATCTTTGATGGGGTTTGGTGGAGCTGATCAATAACCCTGTAATCACTTTTCCGAATAATCCTTAAGAATTCCTCGTCGTCTCCCTCAGTACTTGGTACCTCTTTTTCTTTGGTCGCAACAGGGGTAACCTCTTTTGGAGTGGATACTGTTATCTTTGGTTGATAGATTCGACCACTACGGGTCGTTTTGCTTGTACCTGCAATGTTTGTTACATCCACTTGGTCGTCTTTTACTGTCTCTTTCTGACTAACCTTCCTAGATCCCCGGTCTATCACAGTCATTTCATACTTCCAGGGAACGACCTTTGTGCTTTCAAAAGGAAACTGTCTTGGTTTCTGAATAATAACCGGTCGAGGTTGATCGATAGCTGATTTGTTGAAAATATGCTTCATACTTTTGTTGGTCGTTTTGAACACCGGAACTTTCTCACTTTTCTTTGGTAAATTAAAAACAGGCTCAATCACCGAAACTTCTTCTTTCCTCACCTTACTACACACTTGCAGCACTCCCTCATCAATCAATCTTTGTATACCTTTCCGTACCTCATCACACCCTCTAGAATCACCAGAACATTTTTCACAATCATTATGGGCATCCTCTATCAATCCTGCTTTCAGTAGTTTCTCGTGAAGTAACCTCAACGAGGTTCTAATCTCTGACGCACCTTGAACCACCTTTTCATCTGAAACTTCTTCTACAGCATTAACCCCTCCATGGTTCGGTAATGGATTACTTTTGACATTTGGGGGTACATCATCAAAAGACAAGATCTTCTTTTCCATCAATTCCCTGACACGATGTTTTAAAGCAAGACAACCTTCTAAATCATGACCGGCGGCGCCTTCGTGAAAGGCACAATGAGCGTTTGGATTATAGTGAGGAGATGTAGTGTCTGGATTTAATGGTCGTGTTTGTTGCACCCCAAATTTTGACCCCTTAGGTTCTCATTATCATTTTAGGAGCATACTCATGAATTATCTAACCTTAACCCAGTGCAAGTTTGTCTTTGTCAAATTACAGATGAATCAGGGTTTCGTGCAGTCAAAATCAAAACTTCAAGGGTGTGATTAGTCAATATGTTGGGCTAATTCAATCATGAAATGAAATCAAGGATATCATATGAAGACAAATGAGAATCCAATTTGAAGTTGTTACCCCAGAATCAAGAACAGTGTATTTCAGGGCACCCGATTAGGGTTTTTGACTAGTAAAAGTCAACTGTAGTTTGACTTTGATGTTGGAAGGTGTTTTAATGATGGTATTATGATTCATGAAGTTCATATAGCTTAATAAAGTTCATCCAAGAAGTTTCAAAGTCTCAGAAGGTCCAGAGTGTCAACAGGCGACTCGGTAGTCACCGATCGGTCGTACGGTTGACCGAAAAGTCGACTCTTCAAATTTTAGGAATTTGAATTCAAGTTGTGAAACAAAATTTTTCCTTATGTCATATTGGACTTGCATATCAATTTTCATGACAGTTGGATCAAGGATGAAGGAGTAATCGAAAAATCGGGAAATTAGGGTTTTGAAAGGGGCTAAACCATAACTCCTTAACCACACATCCAATTGAGTTGGTTAAAAGCTCATTTGGAAGCTCTTGACAAATCCTACAAAAGTCCCTAAGTGGTCCATGATCAGAAAATGCATAGATTTGGAGTTATGATCAAATTCATTTCTAGAAGGGAAAAAGACTTAGAGAAATTTCACTTTTAAGTTCATTTTTTAGCAATTTTGGGAGACTTTTTGGCCAAGTTTATTTGGGAAATTGAAACTCATGAAAGCATGAATTTTTTAGAGCTACTTGAGGGCTATCTAAAAAGTACTAGCACATCTCAAAAGGATTTGTGAGCTGAAAGTTATGGTCATGGCAAGTTGGTGGTTTTTCACTTTAGTCCCACATTGTCAAAATTCAAGAATTCATTCTTTCATCAAAATTGACCAAACTCAGCTTGTGAACCATGTTTTATCTAATATGTGAGGAGTTTGTAGCATGAAAAACAAAGGAATTATGCAGAAGAACTCAAAAGGCCAAGCTTTGCAAGTTGTCTTGCAAGTTGGTTTGCAACTTGCACCAAAAAGTGAAAAACAAGCATGAGGTGTAAAAAGTGATTCTGAACCAGCCAAAAGCCTATACCTCTAGCCTGCATTTATCCCTCTAAAACTCATCATTTGCTTGACTAATTAGGCTTACCTATCAGCCAAGGAAACCCTCTTGTGGAGGTTTGATCTAAAGGTGCAAAACCTTTCTTCAAAGTGAAGAAATCTCCAAATCTGCCCCTCACTTCATTTGTCTATAAAAGGGAGCCCTCACCACCTCATTCAAGGGACAATATCAATTCTAAAAACCATAGAAATTGAAAGCTTTCATTATTTCCACTCCTTGCTTCATAAATCACAAAATCTCATTTTCACAAAAACACCAAAAATCTGTCTTGGTAGTTTTGCTGCCAAATTCATTTCTCCCCATTCAAACACCCCAAAATTCATCCACACAATCTCTAAATATGATATAAAAGGTGTTCCAACCTTTGAACCACTCCAAAACCTCGCCATTCAAAAAGTCAACTTCTACACCAAGTTACTTTGACCAAAGCTACAAAATCTGCCAAATCTTGTTCCACACATTTCCTTGATGTTCTAATCATCCTAACACCTCTCATATATCATTTCTCAACTGTCCAAAGCATTGAGGATCATTGGTGTAGTTTATTTCTCCAACTGTCTTGAAGTTTGCTTTGTTACTTCACAAGGAAGGAATCTCTCAAAGCTAGGAGCACTTGAAGTTCCTCTGGGTTTCTTGGTGTTTAAACTTGCTCAATACAGCCTACTAGAGGTATGTAAACACTCTATTCTTGCTTTGCGCCATAATTCCATGATTTGTTATTTTGAGTTCATTATGTGAAAGATATATCATGTGTATGTTTCATGCCAAAATTCTGTCATGACTCAAGAACAGCTCCTTGGTGATTGGAATCATATTTGAAATCATGATCATGATATGTGTGTATGTTTAACTGTTTGCATCTGTTTTGCTTCATCATTCATAAAATACCACACTTTGCATATTAATGCCATAGACATGTCATTTTTGGCTAAGGGTTAAAGTTGGTTTAGATTTGAGTTTAGAACCATTCATTTATACATGTATGACTTGTGTGTACATTTGATTTGGGTTTAAAATGATTGGAAACTGGTGTGCTTATTTTCATGAATGTACAAGAACTTCAAAGTTGCAGCCATTTGTCATTTCTCACACCAGATTATTTCAAGCCAGTTTGGGTGTTTTAAATCACTTATATTCACATATATGACTTGTGTGCATGATTCATTTGGCCTATATATGCATAGAATTAAACTGAACATCCTTCATGCACTAAAAATGCCAAGATTTGCAACTCACTCCTCATTTGTTATGACAGTCTGTGGTAGGCTTTAATCCTTGTTTGATTTCACTCAATACCATGTATGTGATATGTATGTGTGTTCAACTTGATCAATTTTTGCATAAAACATGAACTGCACATCTTAATGCACCTCACAAACACCAAAAATACAGCATGAATATCACTTTCCACTACCACTTGTTTTGAACTTAATTTCCTACTCACACTCATTCATCATCATGTTTTCAAGGTGTACATAAGCTTACTCTGATCTGAACATGCTCAGAGTTGGATTTTCATCTCATTATGCATTTCACATGTTAATGTTGCAAGTTGAGAACCACTTTCCATCATGGACTGTTTTGTGCCAAAACCTTTTGCTTATTTTATTCATCAACTAATTTTTAGTGTGTGTGTATAGTTGGTTTGATCTGAGAATGGTTGGAACTTGATTTTCAATTCAAAATGCATTTTTCTCCTTTTGCCTTGCAACTGTTATGGCAATGTATGTGCAAAGTTGCAGCTCACATGTCACTTTCTGTTCTAGTGCATTTTTTTAATTGCCTTGTGTTCAAAAGCATTGTATATATCATATTTATAATGTGTGCACACGTTGCATTGAGTTTAAATTACATCTGTTCCAAGTAACAACCAAAGTTTCATAACTGCTTGCATACCATTTCAAACCAACTTGCAACTTAATCGTCATATTGTGATTCAGTGGAAATTTGAGGCATCTAAATAGACACAATCCATGAGCAACTGATTTAAAACATGTGCATACTCTTAAACTGGTGTAATCTTGACTGAGTTAGGCTTTAGCATTCAAAATTCATTTCAAAAGCTCATATGCATATGCAATTGAATTTTAAAATAGAGGCATGATCTTGAGAAACCAATACCACCATTGAATTCCTCATGAAAAATCCTTCAAGTTACACTAAAATTTTGTTGAAAAACATTGAGAATTGAGAAAGTTGTGTTGAAATTGCAAAACTGATTTTTGTGTTTGGTTTTTGGCCCAACCTGGTTTTTGAAACTCCCCATATATATTTATGGGATGGAATTTACAAACGAATGTATAGCCACCCCAGTGGTAAGACCATATTCCAAAACACGCTTTGTACTAAGCGAGCCTAAGTTCGACCCCTGAGGAGGGCAACTCTTTTATTAAATTTTATCATTTTTTTACCAATCTTTGAAAAATCATATCTCTCTCAATTTTAATCATTTTTCACCCATTATTTTTGCATTGTGTTCATCTTGATGTCTACATTCATTTCACATTTTATATTTTCATGTTTGCATATTTTTTCACATCTTTTGACTATGTGCAAGTTGTGTATATTCTGTGATCATTTTGACAGATGCAGATGAATTTTCTCTTGATGTACTTGTAATTATTTGTGATACATGCTTGCATTCATACCCCTAGATGTTTTTTAACATGTTAGGACTTCATCTTTGGATATTACCATGTTCATGTACTTCATCTGTTAGCTTAATTTAACTCGATCTGTCGTCACAGTTCCTGTTCTGCTTACCTGCTTTGATTGTCATCAATGCATTTTTTTTTTTTACATTCTTATCAATCTTATATACTCATTTAATGGTTTTCACCATGAATGCATCTTTATTATGTTGTTAATTTTCTTGTTGTTTTCTTCCCCAAGTGATGAAGCTTGTTAGCTCTCATCCAATTGCCTCCCATGTCTACTTCCAAAGGAAAAGTCTGTCCATTTGACCCTCATGTTATGGATAACTCATTCACCCATTCCCTTGACTTTGTTAAGTCACTTCAACCTTAGTTTAGAAACCCTTAGACTTTGCTTTAAGTCTAAAATACCCACCTTTACTAGGAGTGTTCTTCAACTAGAACCCTAGGAAAGAGTTTGTCAACTCTGTGTAAGAATCATTGTCATGATTTCTTACTTCCCCTTTTGAATATTACAACTTAGATTAGGGAGTTTTGTCAAACTCCACACAAACATTGTCATGTTTGTTTCCCCCTTGAACCTTGATCATAATCAAAGTGTTCTTCTTCCCATGTGAGGTGAACTACGATTGCTCTGATTCTATCCTAGTTAGGATACATAGGCAGAAGATGTGATGTCTTCGCGAGCAAACTTAGAAAACCATCTAGGTCTTTACCTATCCCTAATCCATACCAATATTACATATTCACAACTTAGCAAACAATCAAACAAAAGGTTCATGTAGAGTACTACAGATGCTTAGGGTGTTAACACCTTCCCTAGGTATAACCAACCCCCGATCCCCGAATCTCTTGAGCGTTGTCGTTACATCGCGAAAAAGGTTTTTCTTTCTTTAGACCTTTCCTTTGGATAAAATAAAGTCCAGTTGTAAAAAGAATTAAGATTCAAGTTAATTTAATAGCTTGATATCCAATTTTCACCGCATCAGAAATGGCGACTTCACTGGGGAAGTAGGTTATTTTTTTTAGGGTTTAGCCTATCTTGTTTGATTACTTGCTATATTTGTGAATACTTGTAAATATGTACATATGTGCTCTGTTGGATCTTGGGAACTTTGAGTGATGAGACAATGCTATACCTGTGCTTGAGCGTACTTATGATAGGATGGTGGTACATTCAAAAAGGCTTATAGGGAGTTGATTCCCGACCAAGCTGGCTTGAGAAAACCACCGCTCAGTAGAGGCCTTTTTGAAAGTTAGTATTATTGATCGAGTATTCGTGAAAACAATGTTACTTTCTATATGGGAGCCCGTGATACTGAGGACCTTTAGATTACCTTTTCCCCACTTTGGCTTTATTAGGATGTAGTGCGATAACTACAAGGGAGTAATTCCGAAATAGTTGATACGCGATACTACACTTGGACGAGACGCTCTTGAGAATATTATCGACCACCAAGTATTTGGGAAATTTATAATATCTGAAAGATGGGTCGAGGACTCTGGGGAACTCTTGTAGAACCTTGTTCTACAGTTTTTGAAAGCCTTAGTACATACCTTTGGGATGGGTAGACCTTGGCTCCACACTCATGTTCTCCAAACCTAAACCTTTGTTTGTGTACCAATGTGTATATGTGTATCTGTGCTTACCTGTGTTTGTGCATTCATGCATTCATAAACATCATATCATAAAGTTTCATGGAACTCAGACTTTTGTTTGTAAACATCAAGGTTGTTATGAAGAGTAAAAGAAAAAGACTTTGAAGTACACTTACAAGAGTCTTAACTTGGATGACCTAAAGAGGTTGAGTACCTTAGTGACAAATCTAGAGAGATTCAAGAGCAGCTATGGGAAACTGTTGTTATGGTTGAAGATAAAGATAATGGACTCCTCTCCATGCTTCTCCAGTTCTATGATCCAGTCTATCATCGTTTCACTTTTCCGACTATCAACTAATACCCACTAAAGGAAAACTCTTATTTGGTTGGATTGCTCATTCTTGACATGGAGGAAGACCCTATGGAGAAAGATATTACTAAGGCTACACGTTTGGGAATCGCTTTGAACAAAGCACAACAAGCAAGAAGCATTGAAGCCCCAGATCGTGTGGTTGTCAAAGAAAACATAGAGCTCGAGAAAAAACTACGAGAAAGTACTCTCTTGTAAGAAGAGGAAAGTATCAGCTGATTTATCTTCATTTATTCCTCAGTTGACTCCGTAGAAGCTAATTGTGGAGAAGCTTATCCGCGAGAAAGCCCAGATGGAAAAGGAGATTGAGAAGCTCAACTCGAAGCTGTCCAGAGAACCTCTTTAGGACTTTTGTTAGCTTTTATTTAGCTCTCTGTTTAAGACTCTTGTATGAAGTACTGACATGTTGCAATTCAAATTGATGGTTAATGAAAGAAATTTTTGGTTTATCTTGATGTTTGTAAATATTTTGAGTTCCATGAAACTTTTTGCATTGCATGAGCATGTTGTCACATTTTCATTTGCATTTGCATTTCTCAGCCTTGAGTCTCATGCTCTTTTTCCTGTCCACTAGAGAGAGAGAGAGAGAGAGAGAGAGAGAGAGAGAGAGAGAGAGGGATACCTAGCACGCACCCTGGACCAATGGAAACGATGAAAGAGCTTTTGAAAGGGCAAGAGGCCTTGAAGGAGGAAATCAGGGTCCTCAAAGATCAGATGAATTGGGTTTTGGAGACTTTGCAGAATTTGATGAAAAATGAAGGGTATTCTCCCACTATTGCGCCTAGAGAGGTCGTAAGTCCATCACTTTCGGTGACTCTCTCAGCTCAAGGACCTCCTGAGCTTCAACGGTCAGACCATCGTCAACCAGCATTTGGGCCTGTGCCAAAACGTCATCCTTGTCCGGTGGTTACCAAAAGAGCATCTCAGCATTCATTGGTTGTTTCCCCTCAAGGTTCTCAAAGCCAGAACATGAATAAGAATACTTTTGTCAAGAGGAACAAGGCATGCTACAAGACAGTTCATGTGCCGCTAAGTAAGCTCTATCCGCTACTAATTCAGAATTCGTTGGTGACTCCACGAGCTCTTAACCTTGTGCCAGGACCATGGCATAATGCAAACTTGACTTGTGAGTTTCACAAAGGGGCTGAAGGACATGAACTAGACACTTGTTTGGCGTTAGGATTTGTGGTGCAAGAGCTAGTCTATGACAAAAAACTGATCTTTAAAGAAGATCACCTAGAAGTTGAATGCAAGTACCATACTGGGACAATGGGGCATTTGGTAGAAGAGTGCAAAGGTTTTGGGTGGAAGGTGCAAAGCTTATTGGAGCTGTTAAAACCTCAAGAAGGTAAACCAGGTATCAGTGTCTCAGCTCTAGAAGCAAAAGACAAAGGACCTACAAGGCCTCTCAAGGTTCTATACCATAAGGAGCAAGTAATCAGTGATAGAGGTGTTCCCCCATTTGGGCCTAAAAACTGAAGTGGTTAAGTCAATTCTCCTAAGCTGGCTGTATTTTGTTTGTTTCAGTATTTTCCTTGTTGTTTAATTTGAATTGCTTGTAAACTGTTGTTCATTTTGAATTGGCAATATTAATGAAATGTTTGTGCATCTTTTGATTAAGTTCATTCGTTTCACTCTTTCTTTTTCCTTTCATTGTTATGAAATACAAAAATGAAAAAATTTCTTTACTAAACTGTTGTTTAAAGCAAAGATTGGGGAGGATGATGAGAACTATATCCATAATTGCTGTTGATATGCTTTCAATTTAACTTTGCCAATGATGTAAGGCATTGTTTCAATCCCTAAACACCAGAGAAATAAGGAAGATAATCCCTCGTTAACCACTTCGAGCCTAGAAGTAGGAGTTTTCTTTCTTTACAAAAACAGAAACCTTAATCTCGAACCTGGGGCGGGTAGTTCTCAGTTAACTCGAAGATATATGCATACAAGACACTTTAAAAGTGGTGCATTCAGGTTTTCCTTCGCACACAACAAACAAATGCCGAAGTTTAAGAGATGATGATGGTCCGTCGTAGCCATTAAACTAGGCAGTCACCTCCTTTCTCAAAAAAAAAGGAAAAAGAAGAAAAAAAGAAAAATTAAAAAGCCCGCTAAGTCAAAAACCTGTGAAGGAAACTTAGGCAAAAAGGGGCATCCCGCCGAATGTATATCCAAAAGAAAACAGTTCAGGCAAAAGTAAGGGATAATAAAAGAGAAAATCCTTAAAGCTTCACTCTCAAAAATCCTCAGATAGCAAAAGCTATCAAATACTGTAAGGGAGTTGTGACTACCTTAGATTTGTGAATCATCACCAACTATCAGCCTGTAGGAACCTGAATGTATAGTTTGAGTTAACTGAGCGTAGGATTGGAGTTCATCATGAAGATGGGTGGGACAAATAACTTTGAGCCTTTATCCTTTGTTTCATGAGCTGTGAACCAAACCACGTTACAACCCTTAAAAGACCTAATTGAGGTAAGGTTGTTTTGAAAGCATATTACAACAAGGTTGGATAACCTGACTCCTAAGTGATCTTTGATGTTTGTATTCATCACTTTATCCATCATCCGTAAAATGATTGGATCACTTTCGCTTTGATCGTTTGATCACTCCGCCGCGTGTGTTTCATCAAAATGTTTTCAAAAGATTGCATGAATTTTGCATTGAAATTTGCCAATTTCTAAATGAACAATATTGTTTGCTAGACAATCCAATGTCAAAGGAATTTCAACAAACACTGTCAGCTAGGGAATTTGGTTTGATAAAGGAGGCTTAGCCTGGGGCAACCAAGCTAAAAGATTTGTTCATCACTTGTCACGACCGCAGGTTAGAAGCCGATGAAGCTCTCAAAGAACAGTTTAGTCTGGGGCAACTCTGTTGCAGGGGCAAGTTTGTTCCCCAGTCGTTACTTCCAGTCCTAGACTTTGTGGGGCAAGTGCCGTTGAATAGGGGCAATTACGTCGAGGTTCGTGAGCCTCTCCAAGAGTTTGAAGATATTGAGGCATCTCGTATGTCAGTTCTTCTGTAAAATCCTCTTGGTGATTTCTTCTTGCAGACCATGTGTTCTGGGGCACATCGTTTGGGGTCTTATAAATAAGTTGTTTCTTAGCTCCTTTCAAGGCCGACCACTCTAGACCAGTTAATCAGAAGCCATCAAATCAAGATTAGATTAATCTCTCAAAGACAGTTAAACTGGGGCAGTTATGCCGAGATTCGTGAATCTCTCAGAGTTTGAAGATATTGGGGCATCTTGTATGTCAATTCTTCTGTAAAATCCTCTTGGCGATTCCTTCTCACAGATCATGTATTCCGGGGCAAAGAAGTTTGATATATCATTGGTTACAAGGGGCATTACTCGTTGTGATAATCATTATGCAAGATAGGGTACAAAGCTATTTGATTCTTATGGCGCCTTTTGGCAATTTCCCAAATAAGTCGTTACTTCAGTTGATATTGTAAGTTTCCCATGGGTGCCTTCTCCAACAAAGAAACCGGACTCATTCTGTCAGACCCTCAAGTAAAGCTTGGTGTTGTATTTTGAGTGGAATACTATTTTCCCCAAAGAAGGTGGTCACCTTGAAGTAGAGCTGTTATTTCTACATGATCATCCCCAGTGATGGTCCATCTGGTAAAGTTGGCTAGGTATCCGTGTCGAGATGTTTATTTCATCTCCTGTTTTATTTTGTCAGCATAAACACAAGCATGGCATAAAGCATACGCATAGCATCCATGCATTTTTTGCTATCTCTGGTTATTACCTGTTCCTGTTTCACTTTGGTGTTTTTCACCACGCGATTGGGTTTGTCTCTTCTCTCCAAATAGAGTTGTCAGCCCTTAGGCATGAAGTGCCCGCCAGTTCTAGTTTCCCCACAGAGTTCAATCCTCGTGGATGGTGGTTGTTTCAGTTATCTTTTCCACGCCTGGATAAGATAAATTCCCATTTGAGTTCAATCCTCAATGGTTGGAGTCTTGTTTGACCGTTTCTTTCTAGATCATTCCTAGATTGAACTTTGACCCCTGGAAAGGGGCCTCCAAATCTATGTTGGGCGTACACTTATTGTACACTATACCCCCAGGAAGAATCTGTTACAGATCCTATTCAAGGAAAAATCCTTCTCCAGTAGTGTTGTGGTAATGACCTCTCTTTGGATTTTATGCTTAAATGGCATATCCTTGAGGAGTTGAGGAATTTCTGTTGGTTATTTCTCCTTGTTTGAGAAAGTTTGGCTTGTAAAGCAATTGTTCCACATCTTTTGGTGAGGTCCCCAGTAAGTCCAGTGGTAATTGACAGCTTTCATTTAAAGACCAGTGGTGACTGGCATTCATTTAAAGTCCAGTGGTGACTGGCATTCATTTAAAGTCCAGTGGTTACTGGCATTCATTTAAAGTCCAGTGGTGACTGACAGCTTTCATTTAAAGTCCAGTGGTAACTGGAAGCTTTTCTTTTAAAGTCCAGTGGTAACTGGCAGTTTTCTTTTAAAGCCCAGTCATAACTGGCAGCCTTTCTTTTAAAGTCCAGTCATAACTGGCAGCTTTCCTTTTAAAGTCCAGTCATAACTGACAGCTTTTCTTTTAAAGTCCAGTCATAACTGGCAGCTTTTCTTTAAAGTCCAGTCATAACTGACATCTTTTCTTTTAAAGTCTAGTCATAACTGGCAGCTTTCCTTTTAAAGTCCAGTCATAACTGGCAGCTTTTCTTTTGAAGTCCAGTCATAACTGACAGCTTTCCTTTTAAAGTCCAGTCATAACTGACAGCTTTTCTTTTAAAGTCCAGTCATAACTGGCAGCTTTTCTTTTAAAGTCCAGTCATAACTGGCAGCTTTCCTTTTAAAGTTCAGTCATAACTGACAGCTTTCCTTTTAAAGTCCAGTAATAACTCGCAGTGTTCGAAATCCAATCGTCATTGGTATTCTTTTGGTCGTCACTATATTTTCCTTTGAAATCCAGTCGTAACTGGCATTGTCTTAACTTTACTCGTTATTATCTTTTGGTTTGGTCATTACCAACCTCTTCTCTCCGAAGTCTAGTCGTCACTAGCAAATCCCCTGTGAAGTCTGGTCGTTACTAGTTGATTTTCCGTTTAAGCCCAGTCGTAACTGGCAGATGTTCGAAATCTAATTGGCATCGATATCCTGTTGGTCGTTACCAACCTTCCCCATGAAAGTCCAGTCGTAATTGGCGTCATTTGAAATCCAATCGTTATTGGTATCTTTTGGTTTGGTCGTTACCAACCTCCCTAGTTAAAGCCTAGTAGCTTGATAGCATTCTCATAACCACATGTGTTGGTATACCCTGATTTGGTCGTCACCATGTTTCTTTTAAAGTCCAGTCATAACTGGCATTACTTGAAACCCAATCGTCATTGGTATCCGGACTTGGTCGTTACTAAACTCCTGTAAGTCCAGTAGTTACTGGCGTTGCTTGAAATTTGGTCATCACCAATTTCCCCAGTCAAAATCTTACGTGTTATTGATTGGAGTTTAGAAAATCTCATTTGCTATTATCCCAGGTTGGTCTTTACCATTACCTACGGAAAGTCTAGTGGTTACTAGCACTGCCTGAACCATTTGTTAAAACTGGGCAACATCATTATCCCCAATGAAATCTCCCTCCCCAGACAAGTCTCGGAGATCTAGTCGTCACTAGTATCCCCAGTATGTTTTGTCTTTGTTTCTAGTCCATTCCTGAAGATCTCGTTTGAACCCTTCACTATAGAAAGTTCCTCATCTGATCATCCCCAGCGGGGCTCGTGTTTTAGTTCTTCACTTCCCCAGTAGACAGTTGTTCTTTCCCCGGTGGAAATCTACTTCTTTCCCTAGTGGAGTGTTTGCTCTTCCCCAGTGAGATTGTCATCCTCATTGGACTTTGTGCATCCTCATGTGAAATTTTCCTCTTAGTTATCACTAAGTCATGTTTGAATTATTGTCTGTTATACCTCGGTTTTCCCCAGTGTCAGATCTACGAGACCAGGTCCCATGAGTAGTTACTCGTTGTTTTGTTTTTCTTTCGTCTGCATATGTCTTGCATCCAAAGCATCATGAAGCATCATTTAGAATTCATAGCATATCATGACCTGTCCTTTTGCATATCATCGGATCTAAGGGACAAAATTTTCGGTTTTCTATATTTAAATACCTTTCACTGCGATTCTACGAGGATTGTCATCTCTTAGTTCCATCTAGTGAAGATATTTAAATAGGGGCAACTGTTGCACCCCAAATTTTGACCCCTTAGATTCTCATTATCATTTTAGGAGCATACTCATGAATTATCTAACCTTAACCCAGTGCAAGTTTGTCTTTGTCAAATTACAGATGAATCAGGGTTTCGTGCAGTCAAAATCAAAACTTCAAGGGTGTGAGTAGTCAATGTTTTGGTCTAATTCAATCATGAAATGAAATCAAGGATATCATATGAAGACAAATGAGAATCCAATTTGAGGTTGTTACCCCAGAATCAAGAACAGTGTATTTCAGGGCACCCGATTAGGGTTTTTGACTAGTAAAAGTCAACTGTAGTTTGACTTTGATGTTGGAAGGTGTTTTAATGATGGGATTATGTTTCATGAAGTTCATATAGCTCAATAAAGTTCATCCAAGAAGTTTCAAAGTCTCAGAAGATCCAGAGTGTCAACAAGCGACTCGGTAGTCACCGATCGGTCGTACGGTTGACCGAAAAGTCGACTCTTCAAATTTTAGGAATTGGACTTCAAGTTGTGAAACAAAATTATTCCTTATCTCATATTGGACTTGCATATCAATTTTCATGACCATTGGATCAAAGATGAAGGAGTAATCGAAAAATCGGGAAATTAGGGTTATGAAAGGGGCTAAACCATAACTCCTTAACCACACATCCAATTGAGTTTATTCAAAGCTCATTTGGAAGCTCTTTACAAATCCTACAAAAGTCCCTAAGTGGTCCATGACCAGAAAATGCATAGATTTGGAGTTATGATCAAATTCATTTCTAGAAGGGAAAAAGACTTAAAGAAATTTCACTTTTAAGTTCATTTTTTAACAACTTTGGGAGACTTTTTGGCCAAGTTCCTTTGGGAAGTTGAAACTCATGAAATCATGAATATTTTAGAGCTATTTGAGGGCTTTCTAAAAAGTACTAGCACATCTCAAAAGGATTTGTGAGCTGAAAGTTATGGTCATGGCAAGTTGGTGGTTTTTCACTTTAGTCCCACATTGTCAAAATTCAAGAATTCATTCTTTCATCAAAATTGACCAAACTCAGATGGTGAACCATGTTGTATCTGATATGTGAGGAGTTTTTAGCATGAAAAACAAAGGAATTATGCAGAAGAACTCAAAAGGCCAAGCTTTGCAAGTTGCCTTGCAAGTTGGTTTGCAACTTGCACCAAAAAGTGAAAAACAAGCATGAGGTGTAAAAAGTGATTCTGAACCAGCCACAAGCCTATACCTCTAGCCTGCATTTATCCCTCTAAAACTCATCATTTTCTTGACTAATGAGGCTTACCTATCAGCCAAGGAAACCCTCTTGTGGCGGTTTGATCTAAAGGTGCAAAACCTTTCTTCAAAGTGAAGAAATCTCCAAATCTGCCCCTCACTTCATTTGCCTATAAAAGGGAGCCATCACCACCTCATTCAAGGGACAATATAAATTCTAAAAACCATAGAAATTGAAAGCTTTCACTATTTCCACTCCTTGCTTCAAAAATCACAAAATCTCATTTTCACAAAAACACCAAAAATCTGTCTTGGTAGTTTTGCTGCCAAATTCATTTCTCCCCATTCAAACACCCCAACATTCATCCAAACAATCTCTAAATATGATATAGAAGGTGTTCCAACCTTTGAACCACTCCAAAACCTCACCATTCAAAAAGTCAACTTCTACACCAAGTTACTTTGACCAAAGCTACAAAATCTGCCAAATCTTGTTCCATACATTTCCTTGGTGTTCTAATCATCCTAACACCTCTCATATATCATTTCTCAACTGTCCAAAGCATTGAGGATCATTGGTGGAGTTTATTTCTCCAACTGTCTTGAAGTTTGCTTTGTTACTTCACAAGGAAGGAATCTCTCAAAGCTAGGAGCACTTGAAGTTCCTCTGGGTTTCTTGGTGTTTAAACTTGCTCAATACAGCCTACTAGAGGTATGTAAACACTCTATTCTTGCTTTGCACCATAATTCCATGATTTGTTATTTTAAGTTCATTATGTGAAAGATATATCATGTGTATGTTTCATGCCTAAATTCTGTCATGACTCAAGAACAGCTCCTTGGTGATTGGAATCATATTTGAAATCATGATCATGATATGTGTGTATGTTTAACTGTTTGCATCTGTTTTGCTTCATCATTCATAAAATACCACACTTTGCATATTAATGCCATAGACATGTCATTTTTGCCTAAGGGTTAAAGTTGGTTTAGATTTGAGTTTAGAATCTTTCATTTATACATGTATGACTTGTGTGTACATTTGATTTGAGTTAAAAATGATTGGAAACTGGTTTGCTTATTTTCATGAATGTACAAGAACTTCAAAGTTGTAGCCATTTGTCATTTCTCACACCAGATTGTTTCATGCCAGTTTGGGTGTTTTAAATCACTTATATTCACATACATGACTTGTGTGCATGATTCATTTGGCCTATATATGCATAGAATTAAACTGAACATCCTTCATGCACTAAAAATGCCAAGATTTGTAACTCACTCCTCATTTGTTATGACAGTCTGTGGTAGGCTTTAATCCTTGTTTGATTTCACTCAATACCATATATGTGATATGTATGTGTGTTCAACTTGATTAATTTTGGCATAAAACATGAACTGCATATCCTACTGCACCTCACAAACACCAAAAATACAGCATGAATATCACTTTCCACTACCACTTGTTTCGAACTTAATTTCCTACTCACACTCATTCATCATCATGTTTTCAAGGTGTGCATAAGCTTACTCTGATCTGAACATGCTCAGAGTTGGATTTTTATCTCATTATGCATTTCACATGTTAATGTTGCAAGTTGAGAACCACTTTCCATCATGGATTGTTTTGTGCCAAAACCTTTTGCTTATTTCATTCATCAACTAATTTCTAGTGTGTGTGTGTATAGTTGGTTTGATCTGAGAATGGTTGGAACTTGATTTTCAATTCAAAATGCATTTTTCTCCTTTTGCCTTGCAACTGTTATGGCAATGTATGTGCAAAGTTGCAGCTCACATGTCACTTTCTGTTCTAGTGCATTTTTTTAATTGCCTTGTGTTCAAAAGCATTGTATATATCATATTTATAATGTGTTCACACGTTGCATTCAGTTTAAATTACATCTGTTCCAAGTAACAACCAAAGTTTCATAACTGCTTGCATACCATTTCAAACCAACTTGCAACTTACTGGTCATATTGTGATTCAGTGGAAATTTGAGGCATCTAAATAGACACAATCCATGAGCAACTGATTTAAAACATGTGCATACTCTTAAACTGGTGTAATCTTGACTGAGTTAGGCTTTAGCATTCAAAATGCATTTCAAAAGCTCATATGCATATGCAATTGAATTTTAAAATAGAGGCATTGTCTTGAGAAACCAATACCACCACTGAATTCCTCATGAAAAATCCTTCAAGTTACACTAAAATTTTGTTGAAAAACATTGAGAATTGAGAAAGTTGTGTTGAAATTGCAAAACTGATTTTTGTGTTTGGTATTTGGCCCAACTTGGTTTTTTAAACTCCCCATATATATTTATGGGGTGGAATTTACAAACAGATGTATAGCCACCCCAATGGTAAGACCATATGCCAAAACACGCCTTGTACCAAGCGAGCCTGAGTTCGACCCCTGAGGAGGGCAACTCTTTTATTAATTTTGTCATTTTTTTTACCAATCTTTGAAAAATCATATCTCTCTCAATTTTAATCATTTTTCACCCATTCTTTTTGAATTGTGTTCATATTGATGTCTACTTTCATGTCAAATTTTATATTTTCATGTTTTCATAATTTTTCACCTCTTTTGACTATGTGCAAGTTGTGTACTTTCTGTGATCGTTTTGACAGATGCAGATGAATTTTTTCTTGATGTACTTGTAATTATTTGTGATACATGCTTGCATTCATACCCCTAGATGTTTGTTAACATTTTAGGACTTCATCTTTGGATATTACCATGTTCATGTACTTAATCTGTTAGCTTAATTTAACTCGATCTGTCGTCACAGTTCCTGTTCTGCTTACCGGCTTTGATTGTCATCAATGCATTTTTTTTCATTGTTATCAATCTTATATACTCATTTAATTGTTGTAAGCATGAATGCATCTTTATTATTTTGTTAATTTTCTTGTTGTTTTCTTCCCCAAGTGATTAAGCTTGTTAGCTCTCATCGAGTTGCCTCCCCTGTCTACTTCCAAAGGAAAAGTCTGTCCTTTTGACCCTCATGTTATGGATAACTCATTCACCCATTCCCTTGACTTTGTTAAGTAACTTCAACCTTAGTTTAGAAACCCTTAGACTTTGCTTTAAGTCTAAAAGACCCACCTTTACTAGGAGTGTTCTTCAACTAGAACCCTAGGAAAGAGTTTGTCAACTCTGTGTAAGAATCATTGTCATGATTTCTTACTTCCCCTTTTGAATATTACAACTTAGATTAGGTAGTTTTGTCAAACTCCACACAAACATTGTCATGTTTGTTTCCCCCTTGAACCTTGATCATAATCAAAGTGTTCTTCTTCCCTTGTGAGGTGAACTACGATTGCTCTGATTCTATCCTAGTTAGGATACGTAGACAGAAGATGCGATGTCTTTGCGAGCAAACTTAGAAAACCATCTAGGTATTTACCTATCCCTAATCCATACCCATAGTACATATTCACAACTTAGCAAACAATCAAACAAAATGTTCCTGTAGAGTACTACAGATGCTTAGGGTGCTAACACCTTCCCTAGGTATAACCAACCCCTGATCCCCGAATCTCTTGAGCGTTGTCGTTACATCGCGAAAAAGGTTTTTCTTTCTTTAGACCTTTCCTTTGGATAAATAAAGTCCGGATGTAAAAAGAATTAAGACTCAAGTTAATTTAATAGCTTGATATCCAATTTTCACCGCAACAATGTTGTTACCAATCCCTGATGTACTAAGGAGGGGTACAACTCTGTGTAAGTCATCGGTATCTGAGGAAGTGGAGGTTTTGTTGCTGGTCTCCGATTCTGGTAGTTTTGTCTGGGTTCCTGAATTCTAGGCTGATGATGTTGCTGATAGGGTGGAGCGTTGGGCGCCCGTTGATACCTTTGTTAAATTGGTTGATATACAGGTGCTGGCTGACTGTCTGATAACTGGGAACAGGATGACTGAAAGCCGGAGTTACAGCTGCCACATAAGGTTGTTGGGCATATTGCAACGGATACATTGGTCGTTGTTGCTGGGATTGCTGAACATAACTTGCTTGAGGCTGCTGAACAAAGCCTTGCTGAGGTTGTTGAACATAACTCTATGAATACTGTCAGCCTTATATTTAGGACTTTTGTAAAATGTACTAGATATTTTGTAATGCAATCTTGAAAATCAATGAAATGAAATGATGTTTTGATCTGAGTTCCATGAAACCTTTGCATTTGCATTTTCACTAATTAATCATTCAAGGAACTAAAGATTGTTTTGCAGATATTATAGGATGGATTCTGGAAAGAAAGCAGAGGTTATGTTCCAAAGACCAAAATTGGAGAACTTGAAGAAACTGGGAAGTTTAGTAGAAGACCCCGAGGCATTCAGGGAGAAGTATGGGAATATGTTGGCTTTGCTAGAAGTTCAAGTATATGAAGAGATGTTATCCGCACTCGTGCAGTTCTATGATTCAACCTATCACTGTTTCACCTTTCCAGACTATCAGTTGCTACCAACCTTGGAAGAATATTCCGTCCTGATGGGAGTAAACGTCACTCCTAGACCGTTTTCTAGAAGAGAAGG
The DNA here is from genome assembly GCA_963859935.3 of Lathyrus sativus. Classification (NCBI taxonomy): domain Eukaryota; kingdom Viridiplantae; phylum Streptophyta; class Magnoliopsida; order Fabales; family Fabaceae; genus Lathyrus; species Lathyrus sativus. The sequence continues at coordinate 76,627,375 of OZ012737.1, forward strand.
GACTCCTAATGAAAGAGCAGTTGCAGAGGCCGCGTATTTGGAGGTGGACGAGGTACGATCTCATATGATTGCTAAGGGAGGGTTGTATAGATTTCCAGTTATGTTCCTGTATGAAAAAGCTCAAAGCTATGCCTTATCAAAGAATATTGAAGCATTTGAGGCCATCCTGGTATTACTAATTTACGGACTGTTCCTGTTCCCGACTGCTAATGATTTTATGGACGCAAATGCAATCAACCTTTTCTTAATCAAAAATCTTGTACCTACCTTGCTGGCTGATACGTACTTTACCATCCACCGTAGGAACCGTTATGGAGTTGGACGGATTGAGTGTTGCACCGTTCTCCAGCACAAGTGGTTTATTTCGCACTTGCCAAAAATTCCAGCCCTCTGGGATAAGCAAAATGGGCTCTCATGGACAGAAAAGCTGATATTGCTCAAACACTAAGATATTAAGTGGTATGGGGTGGAGGCTTGGATTTTCTTCTCTTCTGCATAATTCCTTTGTTTTTCATGCTACAAACTCCTCACATATCAGATACAACATGGTTCACCAGATGAGTTTGGTCAATTTGATGAATGAATGAATTCTTGAATTTTGACAATGTGGGACTAAAGTGAAAAACCACCAACTTGCCATGACCATAACTTTCAGCTCACAAATCCCTTTGAGATGTGCTAGTACTTTTTAGAAAGCCCTCAAATATCTCTAAAACATTCATGTTTTCATGAGTTTCAATTTCCCAAAGGAACTTGGCCAAAAAGCCTCCCAAAGTTGCTAAAAAATGAACTTAAAAGTGAAATTTCTCTAAGTCTTTTTCCCTTCTAGAAATGAATTTGATCGTAACTCCAAATCTATGCATTTTCTGATCATGGACCACTTAGGGGATTTTGTAGGATTTGTCAAGAGCTTCCAAATGAACTTTTAACCAACTCAATTGGATGTGTGGTTAAGGAGTTATGGTTTAGCCCCTTTCAAAACCCTAATTTCCCGATTTTTCGATTACTCCTTCATCCTTGATCCAATGGTCATGAAAATTGATATGCAAGTCCAATATAACATAAGGAACAATTTTGTTTCACAACTTGAAGTCCAATTCCTAAAATTTGAAGAGTTGACTTTTTGGTCAACCGTACGATCGATCGGTGACTACCGAGTCGTCTGTTGATACTCTGGACCCCCTGAGACTTTGAAAATTCTTGGATGAACTTTATTAAGCTATATGAACTTCATGAATCATAATCCCATCATTAAAACACCTTCCAACATCAAAGTCAAACTACAGTTGACTTTTACTAGTCAAAAACCCTAATCGGGTGCCCTGAAATACACTGTTCTTGATTCTGGGGTAACAACCTCAAATTGGATTCTCATTTGTCTTCATATGATATACTTGATTTCATTTAATAATTGAATTAGCTCAAAACATTGACTAATCACACCCTTGAAGTTTTGATTTTGACTGCGCGAAACCCTGATTCATCCGTAATTTGACAAGGACAAACTTGCATTGGGTTAGGGTTAGATAATTCATGAGTATGCTCCTAAAATGATAATAAGAATCTAAGGGGCCAAAATTTGGGGTGCAACAGTTGCCCCTATTTAAATATCTTCACTAGATGGAACTGAGGGATGATGATCCTCGTAGAATCACAGTGAAAGGTATTTAAATATAGAAAACCAAAAATTTTGTCCCTTAGATCCGACGATATGCAAAAGGACAGGTCATGATATGCCATGAATTCTAAATGATACTTCTTGATGCTCGGATGCAAGACATATGCAAAAGACAGAAAAACAAAACAACGAGCAACTACTCGTGGGGACCTGGTATTGTGGATCCGACACTGGGGAAACTGCGATATAACAATCAATAGCTTAAACATGACTAGTGATAACTGAGAGGAAAATTTCACATGAGGACGTACAAAGTCCAATGAAGATGACAATCTCACTGGGGAAAAGCAAACACTTCACCGGGAAAAGAAGTAGATTTCCACCGGGGACAAGAGCGACTCTTTTACTGGGGAAATTAAAACACGAACCTCACTGGGAATGATCAGATGAGGAGCTTCCTATAGTGAAGAGTTCAAACGGGATCTTCAGGAATGGAATAAAAACAAAGACAAAACATATTGGGGGATACTAGTGACGACTAGATCTCCGAGACTTGTCTGGGAAAAAAAGGTCTCGCTGGGGATAATGATGTCACCCATTTTTAACAAATAGTTCAAACAGTGCTAGTAACCACTAGACTTTCCGGAGGTAATGGTAACGACCAACCTGGGGTATTAACAAATGAGATTTCTTAAATCCAGTCGATAACACGTAAGATTTCGACTGGGGAAATTGGTGATGACTAAATTTCAAGCAGTGCCAGTAACCACTGGACTTAAAGGAGATCGGTAACGACCAAGTCCGGGTACCAATGACGATTGGGTTTCAAGCAATGCCAGTTACGACTGGACTTTGAAAGAAAACATGGTGACAGCCACATCAGGGTATACCAACACTTGTGGTTATGAGAGTGTTATCAAACTACTAGGCTTTAGCTGGGGAGGTTGGTAACGACCAAACCAAAAGATACCAATAACGATTAGATTCCAAGTGACGCCAGTTACGACTGGACCTCCATGGGGAAGGTTGGTAACGACCAACAAGATATCAATGCCGATAGGACTTCACAGGGGATTTGCTAGTGACGACTAGACTTTAGAGGGAAAAGGTTGGTAACGACCGAACCAAAAGATAAGAACGAGTAAAGTTAAGAAAATGCCAGTTACGAATGGACTTCAAAGGAAAGTATGGTGATGACCAAAAGAAAACCAATAATGATTGGATTCAAAGGTGCCAGTTACGACTGGACTTCAAAGGAAAGTATGGTGATGACCAAAAGAAAACCAATAATGATTGGATAAGAGGTGTCAGTTACGATTGGACTTAAAGGTAGTATGGTGACGACCAAAAGATACCAATGTCAATCGGATCCGAAACAATACCAGTTACGACTGGATTTTCACGAGGAGTGCAGTGACAACCACAAGATACTAATAATGATTGGGTAAGAGTGCCAGTTACGTCTGGACTTTACGGGGAATTGGTGACGACCAAAAATGATACCAATAACAAATGGATTTAAAGCAGTGCCAGTTACGACTGGACTTCACAGGGACTGTGGTGACGTCCACAAGGTAACCATACAATGCCAGTTACGACTGGACTATACAGGGGTTGCTAGTGACAACTAGGCCTTCGAAAAGGGGAATCAAACGGACACCACAACACTGGGGAAAAGAGATAATCACACTGAATCCAGGATGAAGGGTGTTGGGAAATAAACCCGATTCTATTGGGGATAAAACTTAACCAAGCTAGCCCGAGAGGACAAAGTAATTACAAATAACTGCTCTGAAAATCCTCTGTTGGGGATGAGTCTTCCACTTCTTTCAAGAAAACCTACAAGACGGCCTCTCAGTCTTGGTAACCACACATGACCAAAGGAGAACCAGATGAACAAATCTGTTTATCACTTCAATTGGGGAGCGATGCAGTTGCGTACCAAAGCTCCTGCCACCTTGAGACATCGGGGAAGTATGATTTTTGTCGAACCTCTCACGAGTCAAAGCACTTGTTTTTGTTAACCTTTTCAAGTTTTAGCATTTAAAGATCCGGTCTCTACACTTTCAAAATTATCATTTGATCAATAAACAATATTTTGCATAACAAAGGTGATAAAGAGAAATGGTAGATTGCAACAAAAGAATGGCTCAAAAACTGATTTTATTCAAGAATGAAATCTTGCAAATGACAAAATTCCATAGAATTTTTACAAGTGAAAAATGGCAAACGTGGAAAGGTTACATTGAATCCCATGACCATCCATTCCTAAAGACTAAACCCCCTAAATCCTCGCTTCTGACAAGAGCGGTTGGAAGTGAATCTTCTTCCGCAATGGTGACAACCTTCTGATGTAGTGAAATGCCTTTGTCCCTAACTTTTGCCTGGATCACCCTTTCGGGTTTTCAATCCACCGGGACGCTCATTTTTGCCTAAGCCGCCCTTTTCAGGTTTTCAACTTAGCGAGCTTTCAATTTTTTTCTCTCTCCTTTTCTTTTTTTTCCTTCCTCTTTACCCTAACTTTTGCATAAGCCGCTCTTGCGAGTTTTTGACTTATCGGGTTCCCTTTTTTTGGCGTAATATTTTCGGACTGCATTAGAATTTACCGGGTGAGTAAGCTGTTCCCCATCCATAGTTGTGAGAATTAGCGAGCCTCCTGAGAAGACTATCTTTACAACAAATGGACCATCATAATTAGGCATCCACTTCCCTCGGGCGTCCTTATGAACTGGTAAGATTTTCTTTAGTCCAAGCTCCCCTTCTCGGAATTCCCGGACACAGACCTTCTTGTCAAAAGCTCTTTTAATCTTTTTCTGATGCAATTGGCCATGGCACATCGCAGACATGCACTTTTCATCAATAAGGTTCAACTGATCAAATCTTTCTCTGACCCATTCTGCTTCTTCGAGTTTAGCTTCCATTATGACCCTTAACGAAGGTATCTCGACCTCGATCGGAAGCACCGCATCCATTCCATATACTAAATAGAAAGGGGTTGCCCCTGTCGAAGTGTGAACGGATGTTCTATATCCATGCAAAGCAAAGGGCAACATCTCATGCCAATCTTTATAAGTTTTCACCATTTTCTGCAAAATCTTCTTAATGTTTTTGTTCGCAGCTTCGATAGCTCCATTCATTTTGGGACGGTAGGGAGAAGAATTATGGTGTTCAATTTTGAATTCGTCACACATTTCTCTCATGACTTTGTTGTTCAAGTTGGTGCCGTTGTCTGTTATGATCCGATTCAGAATCTCATACCGATAGATAATCTCCTTTTTGATGAAACAGGCCACTACTTGTCGAGTCACGTTGGTGTATGATGCGGCTTCAACCCATTTGGTGAAATAATCAATAGCAACCACAATAAATCGGTGTCCGTTAGAAGCTTTTGGTTCAATTGCCCCAATCATATCGATGCCCCACATAGAGAAACGCCATGGTGATGACAACACATTTAGCAATGTTGGTGGTACGTGCACCTTGTCCGCATAAATATGACACTTGTGACATTTTCTGGCATATTGAATACAGTCAGTTTCCAAAGTCAACCAGTAATAACCAGCCCTCAAAATCTTCTTGGCCATTGCATATCCATTTGCATGAGTACCGAAAACTCTTTCATGGACATCTCTCATCAATAAATCTGCTTCCCGTTTGTCAACACATCTGAGAAAGACCATATCATGGTTTCTTTTGTAAAGCACATCGTTGTTGAGAAAAAACTTAGATGCCAGTCTTCTCAAAGTCTTCTTATCAAGTGAAGTAGCATCTGCCAGATATTCTTGCCTTAACAGAAAATTCTTTATATCATAATACCATGGCTTATCATCAGTCTCTTCTTCAACCATCTGACAGTATGCGGGCTCAGTTTTTCGTTCGATTCAGATGAGGGTAGCGTCATTAACATCTTTGACTTTCCACATAGAGGCCAGCATGGCCAGAGCGTCAGCGATATGATTTTCAGATCTGGGAACATGTTTGAAGGTGATCTCATCAAAGTATTCAATCATTTCAACAATATAGGCTCTGTACGGGATCAAGTTCTCATGTCTAGTTTCCCATTGACCGGTAAATTGATAAATGACCAAGGCTGAATCTCCACTTACTTCCAGGAGTTTGATTATGAGATCGATGGCTGCCTCAAGGCCAAGGATACACACTTCATACTCTGCAATATTATTGGTACATTCAAAGTCCAATCTGGCTATAAAAGGAGTGTAACCACCTTCAGGATTCATCAGAACAGCACCCACACCATGCCCATTGTAGTTGGAGGAACCATCAAACATCATTTTCCACCGAGGACCCGACTGCGGACCTTCATCAGGACCAGGCTCTTCACAATCTTTTACCAACATGATATCTTCATCAGGGAAATCTAATTTGAGGGACTCATCATCTTCGACTGGTTGATCCGCAAGATATTCCGACAAGACACTACCCTTAATAGACTTCTGGGCTACATACTGGATGTCGTATTCTGATAATAACATATGCCAATGGCGAGTCTTCCAGTCTGAGCAGGCTTCTTAAAAATATGCTTTATTGGATCCATTTTTGAAATTAACAAAGTGGTATGACAAATCATGTACTGCCTCAAACGTCTGGCCGCCCATGCCAAAGCACAACAAGTTTTCTCCAGAAGCGAGTATCGGCTTTCACAATCAGTAAACTTCTTACTCAAATAATAAATAGCATGTTCTTTTCGTCCAGACTCATCCTACTGACCTAACACACAACCCATTGAATTCTCAAGCACTGTCAAATACGCGAGTTCCCTAGTGAAGTTGCCATTTTCTGTTGCGGTGAAAATTTGATATCAAGCTATTAAATTAACTTGAATCTTAATTCTTTTTACAACTGAACTTTATTTTATCCAAAGTAAAGGTCTAAAGAAAGAAAAACCTTTTTAGCGATGTAACGACAACGCTTAAGAGATTCGGGGATCGGGGGCTGGTTATATCTAGGGAAGGTGTTAGCACCCTAAGCATCTATAGTACTCTACAGGAACCTTTTGTTTGATTGATTGCTAAGTGTGAAATATGTACTATGGATTTAGGATTGGGAATTGAGTGTAAAGATAAGTAAAGACCTAATTGGTTTTCTAAGTTTGCTCGCAAAGACGTCGCATCTTCTGCCTACGTATCCTGACTAGGATAGAATCAGAGCAATCGTAGTTCACCTCACAAAGGGGAGAAGAACACTTGATTATGATCAAGGTTCAAGGGGGAACAAACATGACAATGTTTGTGTGGAGTTTGACAAAACTCCCTAATCTAAGTTGTAATATTCAAAAGGGGAAGTAAGAAATCATGACAATGATTCTTACACAGAGTTGACAAACTCTTTTCCTAGGGTTCTAGTTGAAGAACACTCCTAGTACATGTGGGTTTCTTAGACTTGAAGCAAAGTCTAATGGCTTCTAATCTAGGGTTAAAGTGACTTAACAAAGTCAAGAGAGGGATGAAGGATGTATCCATGACATGAGGGTCAAATGGACAGACTTTTCCATTGGAGGAAGACAGGAGAGGCAACTAGATGAGAGCTAACAAGCTTCATCACTTGGGGGAAGAAAATAAAAAGGAAGGTAACAACATAATAAAGATGCATTCATGGTGACAACCATTAAATAAACATGTGGAATGATAAGGATGAAGGTGCATTAATGACAATCAAAGCAGATGAATTAACAGGAACTGTGACGATAGATCGAGTTCAATTAAATTTAACAGAGGGGACAAAATAAACATGGTAACAACCAAAAATAAAATCCTAGCATGTTAACTAACGTTTAAGGATATGAATACAAGCAAGATGGTTCTTTTAGATTTTCAAAATTCCTTCTCTAATGAAAAACCCGATAGTAGTTGCTTTTGGTTATTTGAAATGCATTTTGATGTGAGTTTCATGTACCAGCCAGTTTCAAATCAAATTAATCATGCTCACACAACATATAAATGATAATGAATGGATTCATGCAAGAGGTAGAGCTCAATTCATGCTGTAATGAAGAAATGCTATGTGAAATGCAAATTTACATGAATGAGATGCATGGTTCATGGCAGTTCAGTTTCAAAGCACATATTGATCAAAATGAACACTCACACACATCAAGTACATGTCATTGAGTGAATTAAAGCACAGAGTGAGGTTCAATTCTAACTGGTATGAAATATGGTGATCCAACTGATAGGTTTGTGAAGTGAAGTGCATGAAAGATGTGCTATGCCAGTTTTATAGATATCCAGACTAAATCAAACACACACACACATCACATAAATATGATATTGAATGAGTTAAAACACACTTTGATGCTCAACACCAACTGTCATGAAATATGGAGACTGAGTTGCACGTTTGGCACTAGTATGATGCATGAAAGATGCAGTTCTTATTTGTATGCATATTCTGATCAATTTAAACATCTGCACATCACACATATATATAAACAAATGAATTCAAACAGTGAAAGTGGTTTCAAATTGGTTGGTATGAGAATTGACATGCAAACTGCATTTTGGTGTTTTTGAAAAAGTATGAGAATCTCAAATCATGTTACAGGCATATTTTGATCAAAACAATCACTCAAATAGTTCACATATATGTTGTTGGATGAATATCAAGCAAGAGAAGAGTTTAAAACAAGTTGTCATGAAAAATTGCATGTCAAGTTGCAAGTTGATTTGAAAAAGAAGTGTTGAGGTTCAGTTTTGGTTCTATGCTTTTTCAGGTCAAATCAAACATCTATACACCACATATTCATGACATTGAATGTGTATGAACACAATTTAAGACCAAAAACAAGTTGCCACAAAGAATGATAACAGAGTTGCAAAAATTGTCATTTTGAGGCATGAAGAATGTTCAGTTCAAGTTTATGCACATGTAGGCCAAATCAATCATACATACAAGTCACATATGTGAATATAAGTGATTTAAAACACCCAAACTGGCTTGAAACAATCTGGTGTGAGAAATGACAAATGGCTGCAACATTGAAGTTCTAGTATATTCATGAAAATAAGCAAACTAGTTTCCAATCATTTTTAACCCAAATCAAATGTACACACAAGTCATACATGTATAAATGAATGATTCTAAACTCAAACTTGAGCATGTTCAGGCCTGCAGTCCAAACTGATATGGCTATGGCATAAAAATGCAAAACATGGCACTTTGTGAATGAAAAACATAAACCAAATGCAATCAGCTTAAACCACACATGTATATCCAAAATTTTCATGATTTTGAAGGTGTCTCAACTCAATCAAACAGCTACCTCTATGTCATGACAGAATTTATGCACAAGACATACACATGACATACTTTTCACCTAATGAACTCAAAATGCCAAAACATGGAATTATAGTGCAAAGCAAGAAAGGATTGTTCACATACCTCTAGTAGCCTGTATTGAGCAAGTTTAAACACCAAGAAACCCAGAGGAACTTCAAGTGCTCCTAACCTTTGAGAGGTTTCTTCTTTGTGATGTAAGAGAGAAAATTTCAAGACAATTGGAGAAATAAACTCCATCAGTGATCCTCAATGCTTTGGACAATTGAGAAATGATATATGAGAGGTGTTAGGAGGATTAGAACACCAATGAAATGTATGGAACAAGATATGGCTAATTTTGTGGCTTTTGGTCAAAGTAACTTGGTGATGAAGTTGACTTTTTGAATGGTGATGTTTTTGAATGGTTTAAGGTCTTGGACACCTTCTATATCATATTTAGAGATTGTGTGGATGATTTTTGGGGAGTTTGAATGTAGAGAAATGAATTTGGCAGCCTTGGTAGCAAGACAGATTTTTGGTGTTTTAGTGAAAAAGTGACTTTTGTGATTTTTGAAGCAAAGAGTGGAAATAGTGAAAGCTTTCAATTTCTCTGGTTTTTAGGATTGATATTGTGTAGGAAATGAAGTGGTGAGGGTTCTATTTATAGGCAAGGAAGTGGTTTGGGGCAGATTTGAAGATTTCTTCACTTTGAAGAAAGGTTTTGGACTTTTTAGATCAAACCTCCACAAGAGGGTTTCCTTAGCTGCAAGGCAAGCTCAAAGTCAAGCTTCATGATAGTTTTGAAAGGGCTAAATGCAGGCTAGAGGGTGTAGCTTGATGGCTGTGGCAGAATTGCTTTACACCTCATGCTTACTTTTTCACTTTTGGATGCAAGTTGCAAAGCCATTTGCAAGGCAACTTGCAAAGCTTGGCCTTTTGAGTTCTTCTGCATAATTCATGCTACAAACTCCTCACATATCAGATACAACATGGTTCACCAGCTGAGTTTGGTCAATTTTGATGAAAGAATGAATTTTTGAATTTTGACAATGTGGGACTAAAGTATGAAAACCTCAACTTGCCATAACCATAACTTTCAGCTCACAAATCCTTTTGAGATGTGCTAGTACTTTTTAGAAAGCCCTAAAATATCTCTAAAACATTCATGCTTTCATGAGTTTCAATTTCCCAAAGGAACTTGGCCAAAAAGTCTCCCAAAATTGCTAAAAAATGAACTTAAAAATAAAATTTCTCCAAGTCTTTTTCCTTTCTAGAAATGAATTTGATCATAACTCCAAATCTATGCATTTTCTGATCATGGACCACTAAGGGACTTTTGTAGGATTTGTAAAGAGCTTCCAAATGAGCTTTGAACCAACTCAATTGGATGTGTGGTTAAGGAGTTATGGTTTAGCCCCTTTCAAAACCCTAATTTCCCGATTTTTCGATTACTCCTTCATCCTTGATCCAATGGTCATGAAAATTGATATGCAAGTCCAATATGATATAAGGAACAATTTTGTTTCACAACTTGAAGTCCAATTCCTAAAATTTGAAGAGTTGACTTTTCATCCAACCGTACGATCGATCGGTGACTACCGAGTCGTCTGTTGATACTCTGGATCTTCTGAGACTTTGAAACTTCTTGGATAAACTTTATTAAGCTATATGAACTTCATGAATCATAATCCCATCATTAAAACACCTTCCAACATCAAAGTCAAACTACAATTGACTTTACTGGTCAAAAACCCTAATCGAGTGCCCTGAAATACACTGTTCTTGATTCTGGGGTAACAACCTCAAATTGGATTCTCATTTGTCTTCATATGATATCCTTGATTTCATTTCATGATTGAATTATCCCAAAACATTGACTAATCACACCCTTGAAGTTTTGATTTTGACTGCGTGAAACCCTGATTCATCTGTTATTTGACAAAGACAAACTCGCACTGGGTTAAGGTTAGATAATTCATGAGTATGCTCCTAAAATGATAATGAGAATCTAAGGGGCAAAAATTTGGGGTGCAACACTAAGAAACATGAAGTGCAAGGCCTAATTCAAGATTTTTTCCATCCAACTTTGTTTCCAACTCCCTGTTCAAGTGGAGATCAAAGATCATCAATTCATAATTCAAGACTTCATCCCTTGCTAATTAATTGGCATAAGGGAGACCCATTGTTCCAAATTCAAGGTTCATGGAAGTCAATACTAAATTCAAGATTTTTTACAAAGAGAAATTTCATGACATTTACAAGAATGTCACATTTGTTACAAAGTTTCAAACTCTTAGTAATGCTTAGAAAATTAAGCTATTTCTAGTCTAAGTTTAAGCTTCTAAATAACTTCATGCCATGGTACCCTTCATGCCCCATCAAGTCCACATGATCATCTTTGTGCTTACAAACATGCAAGGAAAATGTTTAAGAGTTAATTCAATGTTGGAATATTTCAAGATCAAGGCTATGCATGTATTCATATGCAATTTGAATATGTTCTGAAACAACCCTATGCAACAAGTGACAATTTGTATCATATCACAAAATCTATACATGTCACAAGACCAAGTGAATAGCATATGATAATGCATCTAAATATCAAAATTTGAAATTCTGTCCAAAAAGTAGTAGTATTGACCACAAGGGTATGTCCAAGCATAAACCAACAAGAGGTCACAAAACACAAAGTGCTGCAGAAAAAAGGCCTAGCAATAGTGTAGAAAATACAGCATAGCAAAATACATGGAAATGGAAAGAAAGAGAGTGACATGAAGAAAGTTTCCTAGGACATTTCTAAGTAAGGATTTGAAGTCTTGAAGAAAGAGTAAACCCTAGTGTGCTAAGATAAGAGAGGAAAGGGGGCTACAAACACATTCATTCACACACATTAACACATAGAGAGATATTGAGAGCAAGAGAGAAACCTTAGAAAAACCAGAAAAATAGAGAGAACAAAAACCAGAAAAATAGAGAGAAAGAAAACCAGAAAAGTTAAGAGAGTTACATAGAAACACAAGATAACCTTTAAGGAGAAGCACCTTCAAAACATAGAGGGAAGAGGGAAGAGAAATACCCAACCAAAATCAGTGGAGGCTTAACAAAGAAGGAAAACAACTCTTTGGTATCCATTCCTTCAAACTTTTCTCTCTTTTATATTTTGTACTTTCCATTTATTAAGTGTGTTTGTGTTGTGTACCTTGTGTTGCACCACAAAATTTGCTCAACCTTTTCTTAACTTGGTTTATGTTTCATTTCATTTTCTTTCTAGCATTTGCATTGCATAGCATGTTGCATTGAACAGGGGATCAAGAAGTTTGTGAACCTCAAGAGGAGTCTTCTCAGAGGTTTGAGCCTAAGCAGGGGTTGTTATTCAAGCTTGAGTGGTCATCAGGACATCTTGAAGTGGTCGATGTATTGTGAAAGGACAGATGGATGTGTGTGGGACAACTCCTAACTGGGAGGCCAACTGAAGAGCATCAGAGGTTTGTGAATGCATGATTTTGGGTATGAGATGTAAAGAAAGCTTATTGAGGGCCTTGAGGGTCATTGTGGAGCTTATGCAAGTGGTTGTGTGAAGTGGAACAAGCCACAGTTGAAAGTATCGCAATTAGGGTTTTCATCTGGTAAATCCTCAGTCAATTGTGCAATTGAAGAAGATATAAACTCAATTCAAAGTCCCTATGGTCATGGGATGTTTTGTTAAGACATATGAGACATCATTTCAAGCTCAATTCATCAAGGGTTAAGTGTGTGAGAAGTTACAATGTTAGGGTTCTCAAGGTAAAATCCCCTATTTAGTGCCTGACTTCAAGACCACCTACCTCAAGATAAAAGTCTCATATAAATTTTTGGCCAACATGGAACTTGTATATAATGTTATTATCTTTAATTTGAGTACTAGAAGTCCTCGATTGGATTTATAGAACTCAAGTTATGATCCGGACAAGTTACAGGTCATTTGAGGTATGTGATTTTGGTCAACAAAAGTCAACCAACTTCCAAGCCAGTTTTGACCTAGAAGGGTGTTTCTCCTCAACTTTTGGTCAACATCAAAGTTGTAGGTATTGATCTTGGCTTTCCTAATTGTATTAGAAGTCTTTCATATGATTTGCAGAACTCAAGTTATGAGGTTTACAAGTCAGGGGTATTTTGGGAAAGTAAGATTGCAGGTCATAAAATTATAGGTCCATTTCACCAACTTGCACACTTCAAATGGAAATCTTTTCAACATGAAACTTGATTCAAATGGGGCCATTTGCACTACCAGACCATCTCTTGTCATGGTGGGGGCTTGGATTGAGAATTTGGGGTTTGAATTTTTCATAAAGGAGGTTTAAATTGAGAATTTGAGAATTAATAGATTTTAAACTTTTTCAAAGCAAGTTTGTGCATTTTTTGATTGCAAATAACAATTCAAAGATATTGCCATATTCACATTGGAATTTTGAAGTCTCAAAATGGGCCATTTTCATGGTTTCATCCTCTTGAAGTAACAAAATGAAAATCAACCATAGGATCAAAATTAAACCTCCAATCTCATTCCTTTAATTTACACAACTGATTTGTAGTGGATTTGGATCAAAAAATCAAGTGGTGTAGTGGTAAAAACGTGCATGGCATTTTCAAAAAAGTGTTGAAATGTGAAAATTCAAAGTGGGCTGTTTTGCTTGAATTAAGGCCCCATTTGATTACAAATCTATCATATAAGTATTCTAGATGAATTTTGAGACAGAGCTAGGTCATTTTGCTGCATGAACAACCAATTCACGTTTTCAAAAAGTGGTGAAAAACTCAAAATCCAATTCTTAGATTCAACCATTTTTAGACCAAATCAAGCTTGCAAACACCTCAATTGAAGTTCATGGAGTGATTCTGGACGTTTTTCGTTAAGCTTCATCACCATTTCAAGGCCCAGTGGAGGCTCTCCACTAGGTAAACTTTATTTCAACTTTACACTCTTAATACTCCATGATTTTCCACCATTTTCGTTGCATTTGAACCTTTGTGATATGTAGATCATTTCTGGATCATTATTGTTTGTGTTTATGACATTTGTTTTTTTGAGCTCAAAGTTGTGTAGTTTCTTTTTGATGTTTTTTCATGGTGTTTTGCTCTAATTTTCATGGATTCTTACTCCTTGTAACATGTAGATGATGTTTGGACCTTTTATTTTAAGTTTTGGTGAACTTTACTTTTTGGCATGTTTGCTTGTGTTTGATTTGTGGAGTGGTTGTTGGGATTTAACGAAAATTGAGGTTGGATTCATGTTCCTCTCGGAGAGTAGATGAATTTTCATCTAAAAATCGCAAGAATCGGTTGAGTTTTGGTGGAGCCACGGTGGGGGGGGCGGCGCTCACGGCGGCCGGAGCCACGACAGGGATGACCGGAGACATTTCCGGCGAGCTGGTCCGGCCGGAGGTCACTTGGAGAAGATGAAGATGACGTGTCGCTGCCTGGTTCGTCCGATCGGTTGGTTTCTGATCGTGTGTTCCACATTAAGACTCATGTGTTCTTTCCTTTGCTCATGCACACACAATTTAAACCTCAATTCATTAATTGAGGTGGCACATTCTGGTGCCTTGGATTTTTTGACTGGTATGCTGATCTGGTGGTTGTCCTTTTTTCTGCATTTTTGTTTTCTCTTTTTATTTCTTTTATTTGTTTGCACTTTGAAAATTCGTAAAAAATAGCAAAAAATGTTTAAAAATTCTGAAAAAAATCATGAACATACTTTAACATGTCTTTTAATTTTGTGCATTTTTAATTTCGTTTTTTGATGCATTTTCCATTTATTTTCATATTTTCCTTTTAAATGGTCATTTAGTGATGTGAAAAATGTGTGTTGACTTGTTGATTTTATTTCTTGCTCATGGTATGGATTAAACTTCTATTTTTTTGAGCATTGTGTTGACATGTTAATTAATCCTTAGATATTTTTTCCATGATTTTTAAGTGCTGTTTCCATGTGGTTTGTATTTGTTTTTGTTCCCTCTCCATTTCTGCCCTATTTTGTGACACTCTTGATGTTTGCCTTCTGGTGAGGCACTTCCCTTTTGTTTTTAATTCTCCCCTTTTTACCCCTGGTTCCTGATACCTTGGGGGTACTCTGAGATTTTATTTGGCATTTTTAGATGCATTTTCTTATTTTTCATGTATTTTGTAAGTTGCTTCATGTTTATGCATCTTTGCTGATGTACTTGTTTTGTTTTGCTTCCAAAAGCTTGGTTGTGCATTATTGATGAATCTAATTCTTATTGTTTTATGTTATGGTTTTTTTATAGGTCTTGTGTGCTAATTCATGGTTCTTTAACTTGTGCATAAGTTGTCCATTTGATCTCATACTTTCATGTTTGCATATTGTGTTTCCATAAGTGATGTTTGCTTGCATTCTTTGATGTTATTGTTTGCATTTGCTTATGATGTTGTGCTTTGGATTTTGAGATCTCTTATCCTCATCCCCTTTCTGTACAATTACCTTGGAATACTACTTAAGGTTGCTTGGTTCCTCCTGAGGAGGAACCTGAAGCTTGCCTAAAGTAATGCATCCATGAGGACTTTTTCTCATTGTTTTTGTTACTTGTTTTCTATGCATCTTCTTCTCCTCTTCTCTTGTGTTTATTCATACCATGGCTTGAGGTTGAGATGAGCTTGTGGAGGTTCCAGCCCCACACATATTTACTCCCTCACTTGCATTGCATCTTTGTCTTCCTTGTTGCATTTATGTTTGCATCCTGCATTTGCATTGTTTCTTCTTGTTGTTTCTTCTTCTTTTGTCTTCCTTCCCTTAGGATTTCTAACCTCTCTTGAACAAGAGAGGTTATGATATACATTAGGGTTCTAACCATGCATGACAACATTAGGTAGTCCCCTTTCAAACTCAACTTTAGGTGCACATTGCATGACAACTTTTAGGGTTTGGACTAGTCCCCCTAAGTTCGTCCTCTTTCTCTTCTCATCTTCAAACAACTTCAATCCACTTAATAAAGCTTGACCATTGTTGCACGCTACGATCCTTAAGCCATTTGGGAAATGATGATTGGGTGGTTGCCTCTCAATTATCTAGAATGTTAGTGTATGTCCTTCGGACGATATACGAAGCATTCGCTCCTAGATCATAGTCTCTAGTGTAGCATGTGTCGCAAACCAAATTCAAAACATTTCTTCCTTAAAAAACACAAAAACAATTCAAACTCTTTTTCACCCCTTGGGGTCTTAATCAGGAAAACTCTTTTCATAAACAAGAGTGTTGTTAACTTTCAGTCCTATCGCAAACGGTAACGCCTAAGTCTCTAAAGGTCGAGCTGCATACACCAACTGCTAAAACTATCTGTTAACCCTACTCGGGTAAACTTTTTGAACAACATGTGTTCTCATAAGCCCGAACTACGTTTGCTATGATCTTTCGTACCAGACGACAGTACGTAGGCACAAGACGCGACGTCTTGGCGAGCAACCTCCCCCCCCTTCTTTAGCCGTAGTTAGGCGAACTACGTTGACTCTGACTTTCCCATTGCACGAGGGAGTACGTAGGCACAGAGCGGCGATGCTCTACCGAGTCAGTTTCTCTTTTCTTTTTCTTTTGTCCACAAGCCTTTAGCATAGAAAGTTTACACACCCTTTTAGTTAGACAACACATGCGTGGATCCCGTCGAGTACGACGGACGTGAGGGGTGCTCATACCTTCCCCTTGCGTAACCGACTCTCGAACCTAGGACTTGGTTGTGATGACCTCGTCTTTTACCGTTTTCGTCAGGTTTTTTCTGATCGTTTCCTTTCCCTTCTCTGGGATAAATAACGATAGGTGGCGACTCTGTTAGTCATTGTCGGCCTCTTTTTTCGTAGTAGCGACAGCTGGCGACTCTGCTGGGGACAGGAATATCCCATATGCGAGTCAATCCTAGCGCTTGTGTGTTTTCTTTTTGGGTGTTTGTATATATGTGCTTTATGTTTATTTACTTCCGCATTTTACTTTCCGCATCATATATCATTACTGCTGTGCTGTGGGGAGGGAAGTTCCATTGAGTGAGAAGCCGGACCTGGGCTTGAGTACAAACTTAGTATTAGCAGCGAAAAGTAGTGGTGAACCTGTATGTTAGGCATGCACTAGTTCCCACGAAATTTGCACTCAGATGAGATTCTCTTTGATGTCTTTCTTTCCAGCCCAGTGAGCCATTGAGAGAATTGCATATTTGAGGGTTGTTGACTCTGGGGACCGATCATTTGTGATTCAGCTAAGTGAGGCCTCTTCAAGAGATGATTATGCCACACCTTATGGGTATCGTATCATCGTTTCTGGAAAGTGTGTGACGCTTATGAACGCATAGGATGCCGAACCTTGTCAGTGGATAGGTCCATACCTGTGAGTGGGTGGGTTATGCAGGAAACCTTGACTTCCAAGTTACCTAGTTTTTGACAGTGTAAACCTGTGTTCATGGTACAAAGGGGTCTTGTGTCAGTGATTTTGTCGGTACTAAGGCGAAGCGCTGGTTCTTCTCAACCGACAGCATAATAGTATTGATCCCCTATTTGCATTTGCATATGCATTTTCATTTGCATTTCATTGACGTGTGTTTATGTTGCAGGTGTACATTTCCTCTTCGATTCTGGTGATTCTGTTCTATCTTTGTTGACATGGAGCCCTTGAGGAGGACCCTGGCCTACAAGTTTCCTACGCCTGACATTAGAATTCTGCGAAGCCTGATTTCTTTAGCTGATAAGAAGGTTATGGAGCATTTTAGAGAATCTTATGAGAGGATTTTGAATATTGTTTGCAAACCTTCTTTGGATGAATTGAATGGCCTTCAGACATTGTTACAATTCTATGATCCTCAGCTGCGAGGCTTCACCTTCCGGAGTTTTGTTCTAGCACCTACATTGGAGGAGTTTTCTGATATATTGGGTATACCTATTCTGAACCAGATACCGTTCCATCATGTTGAGGGAGAGCCAGACTTGACTAATATTGCTAAGGCTTTACATTTGGATGTCTCTGAGTTGGAAGGGAAGTTAGCCGGTAGGAATGGAATGTTTGGGTTTCCATTGCCTTTTCTCGCAAACAAGGCTCGAGAGTTTGTTAAGAAGGGTTGTTGGGTGATATTCAATGCTATCTTGGCCTTGTGTATCTATGGCATTATGTTATTCCCGAACATCCCAGATTTTGTAGACGCCGATGCATTCAGTATCTTTGCTTCAAAGAACCCTATACCCACTTTGTTAGGCGATGTTTATCATTCCGTGCACTACAAGAATGAGAACAGGAGAGGGAAGGGCGTGTCTTGTTGTGCACCTTTGTTCTATTCTTGGTTCAGGAGCCATCTCCCTAAGACTGGTCCATCCTCTGCTACTGATGGCACTTTGGAGTGGTCTGAGCGATTGATAAGATTGTCTGCCGAAGACATTGTGTGGTTTGATAGAGATGTATTGGGCATTGAGATTATCTATAGTTGTGGAAGCTTTCCTAACGTCCCGCTGGTCAGAAGGAAAGGTTGCATAAACTATAATCCGGCTATTACCATCAGACAGTTCGGGTACGCACTTAGAGGGCCTCAGAAAGAGGAAGAGATACAGGAATCTCTGTATCTCACTGGTTTGCTGGAGGGAGATACTTTGGTTAGGGTTGAGCATGCATGGAGGAATGTTCATAAGAGAGGAAAGGTTGCTTTGGGAAAAAGCAATAGTCAGGCATACGCTCCGTATTTGGCTTGGATTCAGAGTAGAGCCAAAGAATTAATGATGCCATATCCGTCTATTCAGCCTGTGCATCCTCTTGAGATTGTAGAGCCCACTACAGTAGATATCAAAAAGTATGAGCAGGTATGCCGCGAGAAGGAAGAGTTGCAAAAGACAAATGAAGAGTTAGAGGAAGAGATGGCTCAGCTCAGAAGTGAAAGAAACGAAGCGAGGTATTCTTTGAAAAAGCAAACAGAATTGGTGAATAAGTTGGGAACAGACTTAACTCAGGAAACTAGTGAGAGGGAGCGCACAGGCAAATACTTGAATGCCACCTACGGTGTTCTTGCCACGAAAAAGGAAGAGTTAAGTAAAGCTTATTTGCAGATTTCTAAGTTTGAGGCTCAGTGGAACGCTGCCATGTCTACTAGCAAGGAGCGTGAAGACAAGTTGAAGGCGCATATCATCAAACAGAAGGCCCAACTCAAAGCTAAAGATGAAGAGATCTCAAAGGAAGCCGCACTCAAAAGACATAGTGATTACAAATTGTATGAAGCACTTGCAACCTTGGAGGAGCATAGAGAGGAAGCTAGTGCTAAGAGGCGTAGACTCGAGGAGGCTGTTGGGAAGGAGGACTCGGTTGAGGATCTTCAGTCTACTATCAATCAACAGGACTTGCTCATACGTGGTTTGCTCACTAGGCCAGCTCATCCGGATACACAGGCGCTGTTGAAGGATTTCCAGTCTCGCCACCCAGTTTGATTTCATTTCTTTGTATTCAGTAGCGTATACTTTTGTATGGACCATCACCAGACCTGTTGACTGAGGTCCCTTTCTGTTTGTACTCAATTGTTGTTTATACTTTGCCTATGGGCTTATGTTTATATATGAGGAGTTTCTATTATGTGCTTTCCTGCGGGGTTCTCCATCATCTTGGTTGTTATCACGAAACTAGAATCGAGGGGGAAATGTCCCTATTTGCATAAATACATGTATGCATTTTAGCATATTTCTCGCCTTTGCAGGTGCATCAAAACTGTTAACCTTATCTTGTTTCTTGTGCCACTAGTGTCTCAAGATTGCATATCAGACAACTCACCGCTACGATACTAGAGGTAATCAGAGAAGGATAATGGATCAAATGCAAGTGGAAATGTAAGAAATGAGGGACCGCATGCACAGCTGATGGATTTGATGCAAGGAGTTGCTACTGGGCAAGCTCAACTTCAGTATGGTGCAACCCCTGTTGACGCGAATGGATAGTGACGGTGTGTTGTACGAAGGGATTGGTTCTAATTCTCCTAACCGTGAAATCCCTCAGGGGGGCAATTTAATACCAACTTTAGTCATCCTTATTGTTGGAGGGGATGGACACACTACTGGTGCTGGGAATAAAACAGGTCTTAATCGTGGTGGCTTTGCTGATGGGGGTAATGGAAATGGGAATGGTTTTGGTTTTGATACCACAGGTGGCATTCATGGTAGTTTGGAGCATGCATGGAACGAGGATCGGCAAGAGGATATATTCACTCCTAGGTTTGTAAATGCTGCAGGACCTTCTGAGGCTGATAGAAGGATTCAAATGATTGAAGAAAAGATGTGATCTCTGGAGTGCCAAAATTCCATGGGGCTAGATATGTCCAACCTGGGGCTGATCCCAGGCTTAAGAGTGCCTCATAAGTTCAAAGTGCCCGACTTCGATAAGTACAAAGGCACTACTTGCCCGAGGGTCCATCTGCGCTCGTACTATAGGAAGATGTCCGCGTACTCGGACGATGAAAAACTCCTGATGCATTTTTCCAGGATAGCTTGTTCGGCCCCTCTTTGGAGTGGTACATGGGGTTGGATCCCGCAAACGTCCGCAGTTGGAAGGAATTAGCCGAGGCTTTTGTAAGGCACTATCAATACAATAATGACCTTGCACCGAACAGGGTCCAATTGCAGAACCTCTCTCAAAAGAGTAACGAGTGCTTCAAAGAATACGCCTAGAGGTGGCAAGAGCTTGCTGCTAGAGTGCAGCCACCAATGGTAGAGAGGGAGCTGGTGGACATATTCGTTGCTACTCTACCGGGGGTGTATTATGAAAAACTGATAAGCAGTATATCCGGAAGTTTCTCAGATTTGATAATCACTAGTGAAAGAGTGGAGAATAGTATCAAGCTTGGGAATATTTAGGTGGGAGAGGTACCCTCACCTGGAGGAGGAGGAAAAAAGATGTTTGGAAACAAGAAGCGGGAAGGTGACGTCAGTTCAGTGGCAAGTTCTAGAGGAAGAGGAATGGGTCAGCCCCAGAATCAATATCGCTAACAGCAAGTGGCCAGTGTCACTATTCCTGTGCCACAGCAGCAACGACCACCACAACAACAACAACAGCAAAGACAGTATCAACCACAACAGCAAAACCAACAGGGTTATAGGAGGTATCCTGATAGGGCCAGGCCGAACAGAGTATTTGACACTCCACCAATGCCCTACTCTCAGGTGCTTCATACTTTATTGCAGCTACAATTAATTCAGAAAAGGACTCTCGCTCCTTTGACTGGTGATCCCCCACCCAGCTATAACGCAAATGCACTTTCCGAATTTCACTCTAGGGCGCCTGGTCACTCTATCGACGATTGTAAGGCTTTTAAACACAAGTTGCAAGATCTCATTGACAGTAAAGCGATAAATTTTTCTCATGATGCACCTAATATTGTGAAGAACCCTATGACAAACCATGGGCAGGCTAGGGTTGGTGCTATTCTGGTGGAGGAAGATTTAGACTTGATAATGGATGTGACTGAATTGAAGACTCCATTGAAGTTTGTGAAGGACAAATTGCTGGGAGGAGGTGTATTCCCAGGCTGTAATGAGGATTGTGTTGATTGCTTAAGTCATCCTGAGGGATGCGTTAATCTGAGAAGGTGTATCCAAGGAATGATAGACGAGGGGACGTTGCAGTTTGAGCGGACTGCAGAAAAGAAACCCATTGAGGAAGTAGATGAAGAGAGGGATGAGGTCGCTATGATCTCGATCCCATATAAGACTATAACTATTTCAGCGCCCCCTAGGCCACCAACAATCACTATTACCAAAGCAGGACTCGTGCCTTATGTCGCTTCCGCGAAAATAAGGTGCCGGCAGAACAGAAGAGTCGCCACCTTTCGTTATTTATCCCTCAGAGCGGGAAAGGAAACGATCGGAAAAACCTGACGAAAAGGTATAAGACAAGGTCATCGCAACCATTGTTTGGGTTCGGGAGTCGGTTACGCAAGGGGAAGGTATTAACACCCCTCACGTCCGTCGTACTCGACGGGATCCACACTTGTTGTGTTTACTGGACGAGTTGGTTTTATCTATCTACCTATCAAGGCTGGTCTAAAAAGAAAAGAAAATGACTCGGCAGAGCGTCGCACTTTATGCCTACGTATTCTCATCAGAGAATGAGAAATCAGAGTCAATGTAGTTCGGCTTACTATGGGTTACAGGGAAGGTGGGCTCGCCAATACGTCAGTATTGTGCCTACATACTCTCAACAGGTATGAGAGATCAGAGCTTACGCAGTTCGGGGTAATACGGATTACGAGAATTCAGATTCATCTGTTTTATCGAGTACGGTTAAACAACAGTTCCAGCAGTTAGGGACAAAGCCTGTTTGCGGTAGAACTGAAGTTTAACGACACTCTGTTCTTCAGAAAAGCTTTCCTTTGAATTATGGGCCCACGGGGCAAAAAGGTTTGAAATTTGTTTTCTGTCTTTTACGAAAGAAGTGTTTTTTATTGTGTTTGCAATTTCAATTGCACTAGAGACTATGACCTGAGAGTGAATGCGTCGCATGTCATCCAAAGGGTGCCATACTAAACATTCAGACTGTTGAAAAGAAGCTCTCCAACAATCCTTTCTCAGATAGCTTAAGGCTTGTAACGTATGAAAGAAATCATTCATGATTACTGTATTTTAAGTTGTTTTGAGATGAGAAGAGAACAGGCTCAACTAATGGGAGACTATCAAGTCCTACTGTTGTCATGCCAAGGATTCATCCTATGGTTGAGGTTTGAAGCAGGGAACTCCTAGAAGTTATCATGCATAGGTTTCAACTTAAAGTTCTATCATCACTTCCTTATCAAAGGGAGTGAGAGTCCTAAGGGATCATGTCAATGATAAACAGAAACAGATAAAGCATCAGCTTAACCAGTAAATAGTAAACGACTGTAAAATGCATGCAATGCAAGTGAGGGAGGAAATGTGTGTGGGGCAGCAGCCTCCACAAGCTCATCTCAACCTCAAGCCAGATATGAATAACTGCAATCATATAGTAGAAATAAAGTAAAGTGCTATCAAGCAAGATACCATAAACTGCAATCATACAGAAGAAATAAAATGCTATCAAGCAAGCACAAACCACATGGGCAAGGGAGCTGGGCTCTACCGAATACCCGCAAGCAAAGCCATATAGTAACAATACAAGCAGAGGGAGCTACTCAACCTCTAGTGCAATCATACTCCTAGATTACATCAGTCTAAATATGGACTTATTCTAATGCATCAAGCAAGTCAAACAAGGCACACCAATACAAAAGAGAAAACGGACAAGAGAGAAGGCAGATCAACAGCTCCTACAACTTCATGCTTCAGCTCTTCTGACAGCAGTCCAGTCTTCAGACTTCAATCACCCTTCAAGGCTACCATCTCTCATGATAAGTATCAACTTGCTTTTCCAGGTTTCAACCCATCAAACATAAGTATCCACTTATTCTCTTTTCTTCAAGCCTCATCTCTTCAGTCAATTCCACCTTCAGACTTTACTCCTAACTGCCAGTATCAACTTGATTCCCTCAGGTTCTCAATGCATCAGTGCAAGTGTCAACTTATCCTTTATTCCTCAAGCCTCAGCTCTTCACTCAGTCTCAATTGAGTCCTCTTCATAAGTATCAACTTGGTCTTCAAGCTTCAGTTCTCTTTGCTTCACCAGTATCAACTAGCTTTCCTCTTCATCTACAAGCTTCAGCTTCTCAAAGTGGTCTTCAATCACATGGAAGTATAAACTTCATCCTTCAATCCTTCAAGCCTCAGCTATTCACTCAATCTCCATTGGGTCTTCAAGTATCAACTTGCTCTTCTTGCTCTTCAGCTGCAATGGCAATGCTCAAGGAATCATCCTCTACCACACTCTTCAATGAAGTCCTCATCTTCAAACTCAAGACCAACATCTTTCAAGATACTCAAACCAGAAGACCATTGATTTAACAGAATTAGTGGAAATGATAAACAGCTTATTGACAACCAAAGGAAGCCTGTAAGGGTTCATCATTATGAGAGACTGGTTCCCTCAAAGTTCTACTTCCCAGATAAAGCCACTCATCCCTCCAAAGAAGGGATGTGAATATCTTAGAAGGACTTTTAGTCATTGGGAGGAATGGAAACACAAGATGCTTTCCATATTTGTGAAAGAAATCATTCTAGTCCTAAGGCTCTCCCTAGGTCTCCTATCTCCTAAAACCTCATCAGACATCTTCAGGCACAAACAATTCCAAAGCTCCAAGCAACTTCAAGCAACTTCAAGCATCCTCACCTTGTCTTCAACTTGTATTCAATCTCAACCAAAGGAAAACAAAATAAAAACCCTAGTCTAAGGGACCTAAAGAAGTTAGTCTAGTTGAGTTAGTGCCCTAGAATCATCTAAAACTAGCACCTAAACTAAAATCAAACAAAAATAGGAAACTATCCTATAAATTTCTATAAAAAATCCTAAGGGATCCTAATTCAATTAATAATGCCTCATACAAAAACTAGGGACTAAATCATCTATTAAGCCCTAAAATTAAGTCCTAAATCCTAAGGTATCAACCTTAAACTCTAAAAAGAAAGCACCTAAATATCAATCTAGAAAGCACACCTATTTTCACCACAAAAATGTGAGAAAAATGCTATGGGAGCATACATGTCTAACCTAATCACACACAAAAAATTAGGATCAAAGTCATCACCACATGATCAAACAAAATTCCATAGAATTAAGCATCAAACTTAACCATTTTAATATCAATTAAAATGTAAAATTCCCATAAAATCAGAAAATACATAAAATGAAAATATTTTTTCTCTAAAAAATACTAGACTCAATCATGAGTAAAATGCAAAAAGAATGGGATTAATTGGATTAATTTTCAATTTTATATGATTTTTCCAAGAACCATGAACAAAATGAAAAAATAATGAAAATCCAATTAAAATAAACACACGCGCGGTGCAAATAGCAATAAAACACAGTTCACTATGACAAATGGGCCATCAGGGGGTGGGGATAACAACTATTTCACTAAGCCCAAAACCACTGATTAAATGAAACGCAACGTTTCATACTCAGAATTCCTTCACAACTTGAAATCAAAACGTGGCCGTTGGATCATGCGCTCATCTAATGGCTCTAGAGTCATCACCCTCATCTAATGGCTCTAGATTCATCTTCAACCTTTTGAACATCAGAATCTTCGCGCGCAGCTCCGGCCACCACCCGTGGTGCTCCGGTCATCACCCTCAACCCTAACTCTCTCCACAGGCCTCCATTCCAAGAGGTTCCTACATGAAACTTGTCCCAAATCTCCTCACGAGTTCGTTCATACCCTTAGTTCTCTCTGAAACCTCAAGATTCACCATAACCAACTTTCAACCAAAAATGGTAATACCCTAAATTGGTCACTAATTCTCAAATTAATGGTCTGAAATCCATCCTACATCGTTCTACAATGCATCTAACACCTTAATTCATCTTGATTCTACCTAATTCATGCTAGAGGAAGAAAGTTACTAACCTGAAAATCTTGGATGAACAGATGCACTAAACCTTCAATTCAAGCTCTCCAACCTTCTAGACACGATCAATGGAACCTTTCCTTGCTTCTGTATGCAAAAGAACCGGTTGAAAGCTCCTAAAACTTGAAATCCGATGGTGAGTTGCAGGTGGAAAATTCTGAGTTCAAGAACACCAATTAGCCACGAATTCTTCTTGATTATGATCTGGATTCAATCCCTAGCATCCGTGGAAGAAGTTCCAATCAAGAAAATGGATGGAAAGTGGATAATTTGGTGAAACCGAATCCAATTGCAAGCCAAGAAATCTCAATCTCAATCTATGCTCTCTCCTTCAATCATCACCAACCTTTGCATTGGATCATCTCTACTCAATATATAGATGATGTTTGGATGATCTAGAACCCTCTAGATCCTTCTAATGAGAGTTTCAATCTCTCATGTCATGAGATTTTCAATCACATATCATGATATGCACCATTTTGTTTGCAGCTTGAAACCAACCTCATTCACTTCCAATTTCTCCCCTAGTGACATTTTGAAAGTGTTTAGCTTGCAAAGGGTCTTGCTCATGCCTTGATTCTAGGTTTTGCACATGTTACTTAATATGCAAGTCATTACTTTTCAAAGCAAGTCCACAATTTAGGCCTCAACTCAAAAATGTGGCTAAACCAATGTTCTTAAAATATTTTCTAGAGTCAAAATGATATAATACATGCCATGGTTTGGATGTGTAGGTTGAAAATATCAATTTCCAACTTTGGTTCATTTAACTTATACCCTTATTTTAGGTCATTTTGCAACTTTGAGCTACAAGCCTTTCCAACATCTCATGACCTCCTTACTAGCCTTAAAACATCATTTTTAACAAGTTTGATGTTGAACATTTTTCTATTTGAGGCTTGGAAATAGGAGTTATGGCCTTATACTTGAAATGACCTGTAATCTCCAAATGACCAAAATGCCCTTGACTTGTCAAAGCCATAACTTGAGCTCTACAAATCCTATCAAGGACTTCTAGTACTCTATAGAAATATAGGAGGATAAGGAACAACATTCATGTTGACCAAAAGTCTATAGGAATCATCCTTCTTGGGCAAAGGTTTGGTGCAAGTTGGGTAACTTTCAAGCCCCCAGATTCACATACCTCAGATGACCTGTAACTTGTCAAAGTCATAACTTGAGTTCTACAAATCCTATCAAGGACTTCTAGTACTCAAATTAAAGCTAAGAACAAGCTCTACAACATTCATGTTCGGGGCAAGATGAGATGACAATGACATCTTGGGCTAAACTGCCTTGGAGATAGGGGTCAAACTAGGGGATTTTACACTGTCAAGCCTTAGAAACTCTAGCTTGAAACTTCTCAAGCTCTTCAATCATGATGATTTGACCTTGGAATAATCCTTATAACATCTCAATGTGTCAATCCATGATCACATGGCCCTTGAATTAGGTCCCAACCCTCTCCAAATCATCAGTTGACCTAGGGTTGACCCAGTCAAACCCTAATTGCACCAATCATGGCTGAGTCTTCTTAATCTTGCACAATGACCTATCTAGGCCTCAAGGTGATCTCCAACACTTCTCATGAGCTCTCTCAAGACCTCAAGTCCATCTCCATGACCTCAGAATCATCTTATGGCTTCCCACAACTCTCAAGTTAGGAGACACACTTTCTTGGTTTCAACCACTCTCTCTGGGGATCTTTTAACTTCTCTGACAAGGATATCAACCCTTGAGCACTTGAATAAGCTTTTTAGCTAGCCTCAAAGTCTTGTATAGCTCTTGATTGGTAATCATACCTCTTGATCTCCTGCATACATGTCAATGAAATGCAAATGATAATGCTAATGTGAATGAAATGAAACATAAGCTAGGTAAAGAAATGTTGGGCAAATTTTGGGGTGCAACAGCTACCCCTATTCAAACGGCTTGGACCTGACTGGGTGAGAAGCGAACAGCTCTCAACCAATCGAGGTGCGAGATAGTTGAATACCAACAAACCCGAAAATTTGCCAACTGCACAAGTACACGGTACTCTGATGAGAACAAATCTTCGAAATCTGAAATAATAGCTGCACGGCAACTAGCTTGGGGAATCGGTCACACGGTAACTGGTGATACATGGTCGATCATGCCGTCAGGCATCAAGATTACTCGGGACCCGTCAGGTCAACAGTCACGTTGATCATGCCATCGGGCATTCAAAGAAATTTTTGGGCATCAGCCGAACTTCGTCGGCAAGTCGGGAATAGCATTCTCGGTAAATCATGAACCAATTGGGGATATCCAAACTTCTGCCATCAGGAACTCTGCTTTGGCTGAGAGAACTGCTTCGTCAATACGGTTGGACTTCAATCATCAAGTCTTCAAGGGAAGTTTCAACTTCACTATTCGGAAACCTGCTGGGGATGACGCATCTCCGCTGGGGATTCTGGAGAACTATCAAGTAACTCTGTTTCGGGGCTTCAGAAATCATTCTGGATGAATCATCTCTGCTGAGGAAATCAAGAATCATCTTGGACAAATGACTTCGTCGGGGATTTCAAGAATCATCCTGGACCCACAACCCTGCTGGAGATTTCGGGGATCGTCCTAAGCAAACACTCTGTCGGGGCTCTAAGCATCAACTTGAGCAACCAGCTCTGGCGAATTCACTGGGGATTTAAGAGTCATCTCAAATGAGCGCCTTCGCTGGAGAATTCAAGAATCATCTTGGGAAAACGATTTTTGCTGGGGAGAATTCAAGAATCATCTTGAGCAAGCGACTCTGCGGAGGAACACCTGCAAAACAAAAACGGTAACGACCTAGCTCATGTTTAGTATGCATATGTTGTGACGATGACGCAATGCTCCACACAGTGGAAATGCTACGCATTTATGATAAATGTTATGCAATCATGCCAAATGCTGCGATCCCGTCAGCAAAATAAATGCTGAAGGGAGAATCTTCCTGTCAAGGAGAAAGAACCACTCTGGTGGGGGGAAGGAATCATCCTGCCACGGAGAAAAGGTCACGCCAATCTCAATTGGACTCCGCCCGGGGAAGCAAACTTCAGTTGACTGCTGCAGGGGAATGAAGCTCTACTAGAACCTGGACCTGCTGAGGAAAATGATGTCAATCGCGGAAATAAACGACATTCGCGGCTAGAGCTTTTCGGGGGTAACGAACCCGGTGGGCAAATACAGCATCAGCTATTCAACACTCTACTGGGGAAAACCAGTTATGGTCCTAACTGCTTCCAAGGACTCGACTCTCTTGGGGAATTGCAAACTCGGCTGGGGAAGAAGGAATCATCCTGCTTGCTGGGGAGAGTACGACTCCGTGGGGAATTTCAATTCTGCTGGAGACTTCAGTCTGTAACTATCAATCGCTGCACACTTCAGTATGTAACTCAGCTAGGGAAATGGTGATCCTTCAGGATGCATCTGATTGAGGAAGAGAATCTTCTCTGCATGGGGAAACATATCAATGCTTTACGATCTCCTGTTCAGACTCTGCGGGGAGAGGCTGCTGAACTTCGCTGGAGAAGAAGGAATCATCCTGCTTGGGGACGCGTACGGCATACTACCTGGTATATGCTACCTGTAACAACACAAACAAACAAACAAGACACCTCTCTCAAAGGGACCTGTCAAGGTTATCATCTTGTGACAATGTTCAATTAATTCATTGTTTCAACAATCAGTGGCCTAGGCCAGTAAGTTTATGTATGCGCATTTTATCAAAAACATCGGCGTTCTTTTTCGCAAACAAAACGGGTAAATGCTAAACAAACAAACAGAATTGCTGAATAGTGTACATTTTATTGATAACGAACCCCTGAATGGGAAAAGATGTTTTACAACAGATGCAAGCTCCTGGAATGAGGAAGCTGCACAAATATAAAAACATAAATATACATCAGTATATACAAATGTCGGCAACGAGGCGTAGACGAACACCATGAGTTGATCCCTCTATGACCCACTCGACTTCGACACCTCTCCGACGCTTCAGCTTCAGAAGAGATTGATTCAGATAAACGGCCCTCAGGTCTTCCAAACCACTAAACAAATACAGTCCACACGCGGAACGCAGTCATTTGCTTTTTTAAACCCCTAACTTTTGCCTGAATCGCCCTTCCGGGTTTTCGATTCACCGGGATACCCTTTTTTGCCAAAGTTGCCCTTCCGGGTTTTCGACTTTGCGGGTGTACATTTTTTCAATTTATATCCCTAATTTTTGCCCGAACCTTTTTCCTTTTTTATGGTTCGCCGGGATGCCCCTTTTTTTCATGGATGCTCTTTTTCTTTCCAGCGGGTCGTTTTTAAGCAAAGTATTTTTTAACTGCGTCCGCGTTCACCGGGGATGCAAAATCTTCGCCATCCATCGTGGATAATAACAAAGCTCCTCCCGAGAAGACCTTGCTGACGACGTACGGACCTTCGTAATTGGGATTCCACTTGCCCCGATGATCGGAGTGTGGGGGAAGAATCTTCTTTAGGACGAGATCACTCGTCTGAAAGCTTCTAGGACGCACCTTCTTATCATAAGCTTTCTTCATTCGGCTTTGGTATAAACGACCATGCGCAATCGATGCTAACCTCTTCTCGTCCATCAGGCTGAGTTGGTTTAGTCGGTTCTTAATCCATTCTGCCTCGTCGAGTTTCACATCAACCAAAACTCCCAAAGAAGGGATCTCCACTTCTAACGGTAGGACAGCTTCCATACCGTACACTAAGGAGAAAGGAGTTGCCCCGGTTGACGTACGTATCGTCGTACGATAACCGTGCAGTGCAAACGGCAGCATCTCGTGCCAATCTTTGTAGGTCACAACCATCTTCTGCACAATCTTCTTAATGTTCTTATTGGCCGCTTCAACGGTGCCATTCATCTTCGGCCGATAAGGAGATGAGTTGTGGTGTTCAATCTTGAAGCTCTGGCACAGCTTCTTCATCATCTTGTTATTCAGATTCGAACCATTATCAGTAATGATCCGCTCGGGAATTCCGTAACGATAGATGATATCCCTCTTTATGAATTTAGCTACCACCTGCTTGGTCACATTAGCATATGAGGCTGCCTCCACCCCCTTGGTGAAGTAGTCGATAGCTACTAGAATGAAGCGATGAACATTAGATGCGGTGGGCTCGATCTTGCCTATCATGTCGATGCCCCACATGGAGAACGGCCACGGGGAGGACATGACATTCAACGGGCACGGCGGTATATGAACTTTATCAGCATAAATCTGGCATTTATGACATCTCTTCGCGAGTTTAAAGCAATCTAATTCCATCTTCAGCCAGTAGTATCCTGCTCTCAGGATCTTTCTCGTCATAGCATACCCGCCGGCGTGCGTACCAAATGTGCCTTCATGGACTTCTTCCATGAGCATACTCGCCTCTTTCTCATCTACACATCTGAGTTGCACGAGATCATGGTTTCTCTTATACAAAACTCCATCGGGATTGAGTTAAAAATTTCCAGACAGCCTCCTCAGAGTCTTTTTATCCTGGGTTGACGCTCCTGCAGGATACTCCTTAGTCATAAGGAAGGTCTGGATGTCGTGGAACCATGGCTTGCCGTCGGAGGCTCCCTCGATCGCAAAGACGAATGCAGGTCTATCAAGACGAGAAAGGACGATTCTTGGAGCTTCGTTCCAAAAATTGACTTTATACATCGAAGCCAACGTGGCTAAGGCATCAACCATCTAATTCTCGGCCCTGGGCACATGATGGAGTTCCACTCGATCAAAGAACGGAAGCAGCTGTTGCGGTGGAAATAGGATCACAAACTATTAATGAGTTTGAATCGCAATTCAATTCACAACCGCTTTTTGATTTATCCGAAGGAAAAGGTCAAAAGAGGGAAAACCTATTTTGCATCGTAAACACAATGCGGGGAAAGATCTAGGGTTCGGGGGTTGGTTAAATTTAGGGAAGGTATTAGCACCCTAAACTTCTGTAGTACTCTACAGGAACCTTTTGTTCAAATGTTTACTATTTGCTTTATTTATTTGCTTAAGGTATATGTACAAAGGATTAAAAGTGAGAAAAGAGACCTAAGGGGTTAATTCTAAGTTTACTCGGCAAGACATCGCATCTTGTGCCTACGTATCCTTACGGGAGTGGAATCAGAGTAATCGTAGTTCCCCTCAAAAAGGAGGTTAGAGACTTCTTGACTGTGGTCAAGGTCTCAAGGGGAATAAACATGTCTTAAGGACACGCTTACGCGGAGTGTAGGAACTCCAATATCTACGTTGTAAATTGTTAAGTTGTAATTAGGGTTAAATTAGGGATTCCACGGCGGGAAACCCTAAAATGAGCGCGGCGGCTCTTTGACCTAATGCTAGGGGTAAAATTGTAATTTTGCCTACGGCGAGGCATTTGTGAAAATTAGGGTTTGTAGTTTGTAGTTTTGAGGATTTGAAATTGAGGACTATTGACACGGCGGTCAAACGCTAGACCTAATTCCTTCGGATGTGTGTAGTGTGACTGGAATATTGATAAATGCGTGAAGTGATTGAGTTATGCGAACAGGGAATAAAGACAGCAGTTAAAAGCCATGCAAACAGAAATTAAAAGGCAGAAATTTAAAGCGCGATTATTAGATTCGCGGGGTTACATATGAGAAGCAGTTACAATATAGTAATGAACTCGGAATGAAAAATAAGATGAAATAAGTAATAAGCTGCAAAATGAACGAACGACGTTAGTGGGCAGAGTTAGGCGAAACAATAAAGAAAAAGATGCAAATTTGAGATTATTACAATTTTTAATATTAGCTTGCAAAAAAGATTTAATTTAAAATATTTTACTCTTTTAAAAGGTTTTATTTTTAATATTTTAAGAAAAGTTTTTCTTATATTTATTAAAAAAAAAAAAAAAGTTTTTTTATTTTTATATTTACAAAAGTTTTAGTTTTATATTTAAAAAAAATTTTAATTTTAATTTTTAAAAAAGAGGTTTTGTTTAATTTTATTATAAAAAGATTTTTATTTAAAAATAATATTTACACAAAAAAGAGGTTTTAAAACAATTTTCTTAAGTTATAAAACAATTTAAAAACAATTAAAAAACATAATTTTAAAAAAACAAAATAAAAAATATAAAACATAAAGGGGTTGGGCCGGTCATCACACCCGGACCCAACCCGGTTAGTGGTTCAATTAGAAGACAATGAGGGTTCTGGGAACCCTAATGTCCCTTGCGGCGCCCTTCACGTCTTCTTCTTCTCTCATCTCTCTCGCGATCGCCATGCATCTTCTTCTTCTCTCATCTCTATAACCTGAAACAAAACATGAATGTCGTGAGGAAAACGTCTCAGAGCTCACATTTATGGTGAACAGCCGGTGATGAGGGTTTCCTCTGAGGCTTGGAGTTGATTGCCCGCCGTTTGAACGGCGAAGGTGATCTCCTCCTCCGGTATTTCGTGGATGATAGTGATGTTTGTTGTCGCCTATGGTTCGCTCACGATCTTCCTTCGTTAGCGTTTGCTTGCGATCTCCGTTAGGGTTTCGCTCGTGATCTTCGCTAGTTTTTCGCTCTCGCTCTCGCGGCTACCAGTTAGGGTTTTTGATGGTGAGATTGTTCCCTACTTATACTTTCTTTTTGGGCCTTTGATCCGTGATGGATTTGCGTTATTTTTGAGACATGATTTTGTGTTGATATGATTTGATTTTGTTTTGATTACGATTGGATACTCTGTTTCCTCTTTTAGGGTTCGATTGGGATTTTGGTGAGATTGGATTTCATTTTTCTGATATGAATCTGATACTGATTTGTTTTGATCTGTTTTGGGATTGATATCGAATCAAAATCTCTCTATTATTTTTCTGATATGGTTTGCCTTCAGGTTGGATTGATTGGTATCTGATATTGATTCACAGAACTTCTTGATGGATTCACTTTTCTGTTTGATATTTTCGATCTCGAACTGATTCATTTTTTGATTGATTCGTTTCTTTGATGCAGCTCAGATTCTTTTCCTCTTCTTCTTTCAGGACTGATACTTTAGCTTCGGTTGCGTCAAACACCGGGAAAGGTATACGGCGATGATGTTCATCTGAGCCGTGACAACTGATACTCTTTGATGACGTTGCGATTGCCTATTGTAATACCCCAAATTTTACCCTTACATTTAGTCAGTTCATTTCACATAGCATTTCATTTTGCATCCATTAATCACTAACCAATCATATGAGTGCGTTTTATTTCAGGAATTACCACAGGGGCATTTTGGTCATTTCACGTGGAGTCTGTAATTTTGAGACAAGTGGGACAGTATTCCTGAGAGGAAGCAGATACTGCTAAGGTTATTTGGAAAGCAGGAACTCAGTTTGAGTTTTGGTCAGATTTAATCCGGTTACGGTAAGCAGTCAATTAATATAAAGAGAGTGGATCTCATTCATAATATTGTCCAATACAAAAAGGGAAATGAGTTTAGATATTTGTGAATATTATTCGTGAATATTTATAATTTACAACTAAGAGGTGAGTTTAAATATTTTTGAAGCTTTATTCATAAGTATTTGCAATTTACATCTAAGGAGTGAATTTAAATAATTTTCGAATTATTATTTACAAATAAGAAGTGAATAAATATTTTTGAACTTTATTTCATAAATATTTAGTTTACAATGGAAATGGATAAATAATTTTGAACTTTATACCCACTGGTTTACAAAAAGGTTCATTACATTGGCTATCTATTCTAAAAAGTTCTAAGTCCTAAGCTTCTAAGTGTTCTTCATAATCTTCCTCCCTTGAGTTCTTCACGCGACTCTTGATCACCTGCACATCAAAGCAAAAACAAACCACAGGAAAAGAGGTTAGAAGATTTGTTTGACACTCTCAGAACATTATCATCATCGAGTGTCGGGAGGGTACGACTAAAGCCGCATCCTACTCCCGTTACCAATCTGAGCCACCGGCGTCAGATCAGGTAGTCATTGTTCTTATCGTAAGGGACATCCGAGAGATAGAGAAAATAAAAGAAGTGGGGCTGATTCGTTTTGCCGCGATTGGATTTCCAGACTGATACGAGAATAAGGCAACATAGGCAAGTTTTGATTCAGACCCGGATGCCGGCAGGTCTGAGTCACCTTGATTTCAAAACTTCCAACATCTGAAAA
This sequence comes from Lathyrus sativus, assembly GCA_963859935.3. Classification (NCBI taxonomy): domain Eukaryota; kingdom Viridiplantae; phylum Streptophyta; class Magnoliopsida; order Fabales; family Fabaceae; genus Lathyrus; species Lathyrus sativus. Next base: position 76,661,854 of record OZ012737.1, read on the forward strand.
AACATAAGCATCATCAGAACTCAAAGCATAAAACAAAACTAGGAAAGGGTTCACACCAATACAGGTAGGAATAGCCACCAAAGGAAACAAATCTGTACCAAACAGAATGAAAATCCAGTCCACAGCAGAACAAGAAAAACCAAAATATGGTATCAAGCTGCATCAGTTCAAACAGAACAGAGAATAAGACACACAACAAGCTGCGGCAAAATAACATAGGACAAGGCATCAGAAGGTTCTGCAACCCCAATTTCATAACAGAGTTAAAACAGTATAGCTCAAGAAATAGGCAACAAAACCGTAGAACCAATATCAGCTACCACAAACCAGGCAATACGAGTTACAACCTGCAATAACAACATGAACAACAACAGGCCATTGGGAATAGAACTCTGCTGTTACCATTCGAGTCTAGTTCAGAAGCCAGGAGTATAGCAATAAGGGATGAACTTGACGAGAATGTCGATAACATTACTCACTAAAACAACCTTCTGCACATAATTTGCTTGGAAAAGCCCCATCAAATCAAGGTCTCTGCATAGGCCCTGTTAGTCCCAGAACTTTGCCACCCTCACAATAATCAATTAGTCCAATCTCAGACTATAGAGAGTGAATCACACATAAGGAAAATGTTCAGAAAGCATAAGATATACATAAAGTGAAAACACAACCAGACAAGTAACTTCTATCAGTCTCTTTCAAGAAAACATTAGGACAGGCTCACCTAATGGGGAATTAGCAGCAGTATGATTCTACCCCCTCAACAACCCAAGTCAGATCAGGTGGAAAGGTCGAAGCAATACAGAATAATTCCAGAACGCATGATAACATTCCTACAGATTCCTAAGCACATCATTACGCCTAGTCTCAAAGAAAATTGAGAGCATAGAAAAGCAGAGTGTAAACCTCATAAATTCAGGAAACCCATCTTGTCCTTGCAACCTGGACAGCTTCCCCAACTCATATGTTTTCAACAGCACAGTCACAATCTCAAGTTACTACAGTACAGTCTCATGAAAATCAAATGATCTCTCAAATGCAGCCATCAAACTTACAAGGTTCTGCGACAACTATACAGCAGAACAATGCTGCAGGCTTGCAACATAGTTCTATGTCTGGTTTAGCAACAACACAGCAAATCACATTGAGTAAAATTCAACCAAATAAAAGTGTAGATGCTAAGCAAGGAAATTATGCAAACTCCCTGCAACAGGTCCCCTTTTGAGCTCCCTGCAAAAATAATATTAACGCTCATCAGCAAACCATCACCAATTCATTATCCTCACAAGGTAGGGTGAGTGTGATCTAGACAAACCTAAAAAAACCCATCAGTCAGGATCCACTACGCTTTAGCCCCAACTGGAACGCCAGGAACATCAGATGCTGCAGAATCAACAATACGAGTAGCAATATCAGCAACAAGGACAAATGAGGAGGAGGCACCTTACACCAGCCTATAACCTGCATAACCAATACATCATCATCAGATATGCTCAGGGAAATCCAAGGAGTGAAGCAGGGTGTTGTCTTTTCTTACCAAACAAAATTAACTAACCCAACGTTAGTTATTCACACGCAGGACATACAGGTCGATACAGGAACCTACAGACTCCTAAATCCACGAGTGGTATTCACAAAACCCCAGTCGGTATGGACAATTTTGAGTCGTCAGAAGGGAAGAGTTTAGTCTCAGAGCAGGAACGAGTGCAAGTCTCCAAAGAACATCACCCTAATCCTCAAATCCGGTGAATTCCCCATAAACCAAACTCTGGGCTGCTAATTTCACTTTGGCCCAAGTTCACTGCTATTCGTTCCCTGCCAAACAATAATTCAGAGTTAGCAAATCAATCAGAACATACCCATTGCGAAAGAAGAATATTCGAAAAAGATCTTATTCAGATCCTCAAAAACTTTGAGCATGGATAGACCAACATTTAACACAACAAATCAGAGATTGAATTTGTCATTCAATGAGCATCCAACAAATCAAACAGAACGGAAATTATCTCAGATCAAATCAACAAAATCCAATCAAGAGAACCTGAAAAGGAAAGGAAATCACAATCAGATTGAAATAAATCTCCAATCAATCCAGAAAGCAATCAATCATTGAAAATCAGTTTTCAAATAACATAAAATCGGAAGGAGGTCCAAGCCCACGAGTTTGAAAGTAGTATAAAGAGAGGGGAAACCCTAGCGAAGGAATTACGCAGAAAACCCTAAACAGCGTGAGCTCAGACGAAGTAATCGTCATCATCGCTCAGAGATCACCATCACTGAACGCGAGTCCATAACATCAGAGAGATCACCTTCATCGTTCACAAAGAACGACGGGCAATCAACTCCACGGCCTCAGCTTCAGCATCATCGGCCAAATCAAAGGTAAAACGTATTATCTCACATAGTTTCGTGGTTCGTTTCAGGAACAGAGAAGGTCACGGCGTGAGGAAGAAGAGAGCATCGAGGAAGAAGAAAGAGAAGAGGAACGATAATATGAGAAGAAGAGAGAAGATGTGCGCCGTTAGGGTTCTGGGGGGGGAACCCTAATCCCCTTCCAATTTGTGATCCGTTTGGGTTGGGTCCGGAGGTAATGACCGGCCCAACCCTTTTATGTTTTATTTTCTTTTTCTTTTTTAATTTAATTATCAAATTTTAAAAAAAAATATTTAGGTTGTTTTTTTAATAGTAAAATTAAATTCTTTTTTTAAGTATTAAAAATGAAAATTCTTTTTTAAGTACTAAAAATCAAAAAACATTTTTTGTTAAAATATTAAAATTAAAACATTTTTTAAAATATTAAAACCAAGAGAAAATATTTTTTTAAAAAAAAAGATTAAGATCTTCTTTTTCTATTTATTCATTATCAAGTAAGAAAAAAATTAAGCTTAGACTCATATTAAGCTTCTCATAAAATAAGAAACCACAAAAAAAAACGTCTCATAGCCTCATGCTTCTGTTTTCATAATTGTGTTTACTAACCTAGTTCGTTCACTGTGCAGCTTACCATGTTGTTTCTTTATATTCGCGTTCTTAAAATTGAATTGTATCATACTGTTGTAACTGTTTCTCCTCTGTAACCTTGCGAATCTTAACAATCGCATTTACGTTTCCGCATTTAAAAGTCTGCATAATTCAATTATCTCACACACTCATCGAATATTCCAATCACACTACACACATCCGAAGGTTAGGTCTAGCGTTTGGCCGCCGCGCCAATAGTCCTCAAAGCAACTTCAAACCCTTTCACCCTGCAAACCCTAATTCTCCCAAACGCCTCGCCGCAGGCAAGATTACAACTTTACCCCTAGCATTAGGTCAAAGAGCCGCCGCGCTCATTTTAGGGTTTCCCGCCGTGGAATCCCTAACCTAATTTAACCCTAATTACAACTTAACAATTCAACGTAGAGATTTGGAGTTTCTACACTCCCCGTAAGCGTGTCCTTAAGATGCGTTTATTCCCCTTGAGACCTTGACCACAGTCAAGAAGTCTCTAACCTCCCTTTTGAGGGGAACTACGATTACTCTGATTCCACTCCCGTAAGGATACGTAGGCACAAGATGCGATGTCTTGCCGAGTAAACTTAGAATTAACCCCTTAGGTCTTCTTTCTCGCTTTTAATCCTTTTGTACATATACCTTAAGCAAATGAATAAAGCAAATAGTAAACATCTGAACAAAAGGTTCCTGTAGAGTACTACAGAAGTTTAGGGTGCTAATACCTTCCCTAAATTTAACCAACCCCCGAACCCTAGATCTTTCCCCGCATTGTGTTTACGATGCAAAAATAGGTTTTCCCTCTTTTGACCTTTTCCTTCGGATAAATCAAAGAGCGGTTGTGAATTGAATTGCGATTCAAACTCATTAATAGTTTGTGATCCTATTTCCACCGCAACAGAAAATGGCGACTTCACTGGGGAGAATCCTTTAATTTTGAGGGTTATCCCTAACTTGTTCATATTTATTACTATCTGCGTTATTATTCATTTTGCATGTATATATTTGTGCTTTGATTGTGGGACTGTTCCTTGTGCTGTGAGATAGGTCCTAACCCGGATCTAGTGTACCTTAGGTAAATGGCAATAGACCAAGGAAACTGTACGACGTATATCGATACGGTTGATCTGGTGGCCATAGTTAGTGCGACTTCTTGGTTGGTGCTTATATTCCTTAAGTCAAGTTGAGGATAATATTGAGGCTGCCATATGTTGTCAATGCACTAACTGACTTTTAGAACCCTAATTAACTCATCTTGGCCTTTAGAAAGTAGTGAGGTAACCGGCTTTGGTGCAGACTGAAGTTGGTTGACACTCGATACTACGCTCATTGAGATCTTAAACTTGGAGGGTTTTGGTTGGCAAGTAAGTTGCCTTCTGAACAATCACCCTTGTGAAGGATCAATGATATTGAGATCCCTTAGAACCTGGTTACTTTTGTAGGACAGGATGAACCATCTAACTTCAGGGGAGGGTATTTGCCTTTGAACCTCATGCAAGCTTTTAACCTAGGACCTTGTGTGTTTCCATGCATTGCATCCATAAAGCATCTCATTGCATTGTATTTCATGGAGTTCAAACATCATTAATGGATATCGCGGGATACCATAAATAAAAAAAAAGTATAAAATGAAAAAACAAGAAAAAGATTTCTTTGGTACCCCACGACATTCGTAAATGTTTTAAATTCCGTGAAATCTTCATTTACATTCACATTTTAGCATCATACTTTTGCATTGCATGTGTCTCCCGATTTCTCACACTCGGTTCTCTCACCTTCCAGTTTCGTCACCCTGAGTTCTCGGCACCAGTACAACACCAGAGCTCAAACTCGGAAAAGAATGGAGGATCAGGCAAAAGAGATTGATCGCCTTAGCAATGAACTTGAAGACCTTCGAGGGGGTATGGGGCGTATGATGGAATTGTTACATGTCATGAATGCTAAGATGGATACCCAGCCCACTGTTGTTTCTGAGATTATCGGCGTTACTGTGGACCCTCCACCAAGCGTGACCGTAGCAAGGGACCCACCTTATGGGCTTGCTCCAGGTTTTGTGCCTCCTCAAGCCACTGTCCCGATTAATCAACCTGTTCAGCAAGCCGTGCCTTTGTTTTCTGAAGTTTCTAGGGGGGCTCCTATCTTTGCACCACCTGTTGTACACACTCGTGCGCAACCGTACTTCGATGAGACAGTTTTTGATAATCTTGATGAGAATGTTGAGGGTTATGAGAGACATGATAAGCTTCGTGAGGAAGTAAACACTATCGTCCAGAGATTGAAAAAGGTAGAGGGTGATCAAATTTTTGGGACTGCTGCAAGAGATGTTTGTTTGGTTTCGGGTTTGGTTATTCCCCCGAAGTTCAAAACTCCGAACTTCGATCGTTATGAAGGTGCCACCTGTCCTAAGAGTCATTTGATCATGTATTATCGCAAAATGGCTGCCCATGTTGAGAATGATAAACTGATGATTCATTGCTTCCAAGACAGTTTGAAGGGTGCTTCTTCCAAGTGGTATTTAACTTTGGACCAGTCCCGCGTTAAGAGCTTTCAAGATTTATCTGACGCTTTCATCAAACACTACAAGTACAATATGGATCTGGCTCCTGACAGAAGACAATTGCTGAGTATGTCACAAAAGAATTCTGAGTCATTCAAAGAGTATGCTCAAAGGTGGAGAGAGACTGCTTCGCAGGTAGAACCTCCTTTGACCGAGAAAGAGTTAGCTGATTGGTTTGTCGACACGGTCCGTCCAGAATTTTACGAAAGAATGGTGGGTAGTGTGACTTCAAATTTCTCCGACATCGTTGCTGTGGGTGTCAAGATTGAATTGGGTATGAAAAGTGGTAAAATGACAAATAATCATGGTACTTCTAAGGATCAGCCGAAGAAACCTCCGTATAGCTCCCAGAAAAAGAAGGAGAGTGAGACTAATGCTATATCCTCTGGTAGACCAAGGGAACGCTTTTATCGGCATCCGCAAGGTTATGCTCAACCTCAAGGGTACCCAGTCCAATATGCTCAACAACCCTATGTGGCAGCTATTACACCTTCTTTCAATCAACAGGTTCCCATGTATCAACCTATGCAACAATCTCCTGTTCATCCACCTCCTGTCAACTACCTACAGGCGCCCAACGCTCCCGCTCCTCCACAACCAAAGAATCCGGCTCCTCGCCAGAATGTTCCGAACAGAAGAACGTATAAACCTTGTCCGCCGATCCCGATGACTTTTACCGAGTTGTATCCCTCTTTGGTCAAGCAGGGTCTCATCACCACTCGGGCTTTGGGTCCGCCTCCTAATCCTCTACCCGCCAATTACAACGCCGCTGCTCACTGTTTATTTCATGAGGGCGCGCCTGGTCATGATCTGGAGAATTGTTATGCTCTCAAAAATATTGTCAGGGACCTATTGGAAAAGAAGATTTTGTCATTTGAAGATCCTCAACCAAATGTTAAGAAGAACCCTTTTCCTAACCATGAGAGTGTCAATGCCGTTAGTGTTGATTCGGGGGATGGTTATGCCCTTGACGTTGAACAGATTAAGACCCCTCTCAAATTGTTCCATTCAAAACTGTTTGAAGCTGGTTTAGTAGATACTTCCCACGTTGCATGTGTAAGTTGTGAAGCCAGTACTAAGGGTTGTGTGGTGGTTCAGAATGATGTTCAGAGATTAATTAATGAGGGTGTTTTACAAGTGACAAGCCAAGCCAAGAAGGATGTAGTCGTCGTGGTTGAGCCTGTCTTCCATCAGCCTGAGGGTAAGGTACCAGTGTTTAATCTATCAGGGGCAGGCTCCGCCAACATCGTGTTCGATATACCAAGGTCGTATATCCCTGAAGTGAATCAGCCTAAGCCTATAGTTATTCGAAGACCGGGTCCGTTTCCTTTCAGTGATCCTAAAGCTGTGCCTTGGAAATACGACGTGACGATGATTGACAAGGAATCCGGGAAGGTTATTCCAAATGAAGAGGTTAAGGGCACAGTGACCAATATCGCAGAGGTAAGCAGGATGACTCGCAGTGGTCGCGTGTATATTCCCCGTTCTAAGGAGGATCCACCTAAGGAGATCACTAATATCCCAGTGCCTGCCAAAGACAAAGGTAAGGGAGCCGTTACGAATGATGAAGATGCCGAATTTTTGAGGATCATCAAGAAAAGTGACTATAAAGTTATCGATCAACTTCATCAGACTCCTTCCAAGATCTCAATTCTATCTCTGTTAATGAATTCACCCGCTCATAGGATGGCCTTGCAGAAGGTTTTGACTCAAGCACATGTGGATCAAGATATTAGCACCAGTCGGTTTGATAGTGTGATTGCCAATTTAACCGCTTGTAACACCCTCAGTTTCAGCAACGAAGAGTTACCGAAGGAGGGTCCGAACCATAATCGTGCTTTACATATATCGGTGAAATGTCAGGAGGACAATTTAGCAAGGGTGCTAGTAGACACCGGGTCTTCTCTGAATGTTCTACCCAAAAGGGTTCTTGATAAGTTGGCTTGTAAAGAGACTGTGTTGAAACCTACTCCTTTGGTCGTCAAGGCTTTCGATGGTTCTCGCCGGTCGGTAATGGGGGAGGTTGAGCTTCCTATCCTGATTGGTCCGCAAGTTTTTAATATCACGTTTCAAGTCATGGACATTAATCCCAACTACAGTTGTTTACTCGGAAGGCCGTGGATTCATGCCGCTGGGGCAGTGACCTCAACGTTACATCAAAGGATGAAATTCGTGATCGAGGGAAAGTTGGTTATTATACACGGTGAGGAAGATCTGATGGTCAGTAACCTGTCTTCTTTCCGTTACATCGAGGCCGATGAGAATGCTTTAGAAATCTCCTTTCAAGCACTTGAGATCGCCAATGTTGTTCTGCTAGAAGTCGAAGAGACAGTGGGTCAGGGTAATCCATCTTTTGCATCTCTGAAGAGTACCAAATCAACAATTGACAGGGGCATTCCTGAAGGTTGGGGAGAGGTAATTGATGTCAAGACCAAGACTGATCGCTCTGGGTTGGGTTACAAACCAACTCAGAATGGAGCTGCCACGACTGTCGAAGGACGTCCGAAGGTTATCCAAGAAGTATTTGTCAGCGGAGGTTTCCAAGTCAATGCCATCAGCGACTGTGAAGAAAGTGAAGAGCTGAGCAACCTGGTGTTTAAGGGTGATGTAGTTTTGAACAACTGGGAGGCCGTAGAGATCCCTGTTATCTTTCCCTTGTCAAAGTAATTGTTTTTTAAAAAAGTTTCATTTACATTTTCAAATAAAAATCTGTAGCTCTGCCCAAGGCTATAGGGTTGTTTTGTCGGGCCACCTTTCATTTCTAAAAAGATATTAATAAAAGCATTTTGTTCAATTCCACGTTGGTTCATTTGCGTTTTTCGTTTTCACCTTTAAAAATGAAATTGGCAACCTTTCTTCCAAAAAAATAAAAAAAAAACAGCATTTCATTCTTACATGTCTTCGAGCATTTTAATTAAGTAAGCCTTCCATCATGCAGAGATATCGTAAACCTTGTTGGATCCAATGACTTTACTGACACTCCTGACTGGGATGCACCCATCAATCAAGCTGAGGACGAGGGTGAAGAAGATTTTGAAGTACCCGCGGAACTGACAAGATTGATTGAGTACGAGTACACAGAGCTTCGACCGCATAAAGAGCAGGTGGACCTAATTAATCTCGGTACAGATGAGAACAAAAAAGAGGTCAAGATTGGTGCAATGCTTGGGACGGAGATTAGGCCGAGAATGATTGAGTTGTTAAAAGAGTATATTGATGTGTTTGCGTGGTCGTATCAAGATATGCCGGGCCTAGACACGGACATTGTTGTTCACAAGTTGCCGCTTAAGCCAGATTGTCCGCCTATCAAACAAAAGCTTCGAAGAACGAGACCCGACATGGCTTTGAAGATTCGAGATGAGGTTAAAAAGCAGTTGGATGCAGGTTTCTTGGCAGTCGCAAAATATCCAGATTGGGTTGCCAACATTGTGCCAGTACCTAAGAAGGACGGTAAACTTAGGATGTGTGTAGACTACAGGGATCTGAACAAAGCAAGTCCGAAGGACGATTTCCCTTTGCCACACATTGACACACTGGTAGACAATACAGCCAGTTTTGCGTTGTTCTCATTTATGGATGGTTTCTCTGGCTATAATCAGATCAAGATGGATCCCGATGATCGAGAGAAGACTACTTTCATTACTCCTTGGGGAACTTTCTGCTACAAAGTCATGCCCTTCGGTTTAAAGAATGCAGGGGCAACTTACCAACGTGCTATGACCACTCTTTTTCATGATATGATGCACAAAGAAATTGAGGTGTATGTGGACGATATGATAGCCAAATCTCAGAGTGAAGAGGAGCATCTAGACCATTTGGTGAAGCTGTTTGAACGACTCAGGAAATATCAGTTGAAATTGAATCCTGCAAAATGTACCTTCGGTGTCAGATCCGGAAAATTGCTTGGTTTCATTGTTAGCCAGCGAGGGATTGAGGTGGATCCTGACAAAGTCCGAGCCATTCAAGATATGCCGGCTCCGCGAACAGAGACGCAAGTTAGGGGTTTTCTGGGACGTCTGAATTACATTTCCAGGTTTATCTTTAATATGACCGCTACTTGTGAGCCGATATTCAAGTTGCTTTGCAAGGGGCAGACAGTTGAGTGGAACCCAGATTGTCAGAAAGCGTTTGAGAAGATTAAAGGTTATTTGCAAGATCCCCCTATTCTGATCCCGCCCGTACCTGGAAGACCGTTGTTTATGTACCTTACTGTGCTCGAGAAGTCTATGGGTTGTGTGCTTGGACAACATGATGAGACCGGGAAAAAGGAACATGCGATTTATTACCTGAGCAAGAAGTTTACTGATTGCGAGAACAGATACTCACCATTAGAGAAAACTTGTTGTGCATTGGCATGGGCCGCTAAGCGCCTTCGGCAGTATATGGTCTGTCATACCACGTTATTGATTTCTAAAATGGATCCGATCAAGTATATTTTTGAAAAACCTGCTCAAACCGGGAGGCTAGCCCGTTGGCACATGTTGTTATCCGAATATGACATCCAGTATGTACCCCAGAAAGCGATTAAGGGTAGTATTTTATCCGATTATCTTGCAGACCAGCCAGTTGAAGATTATGAGCCTCTTAAGCTCGATTTTCCTGATGAGGATATTTTGTTGATTAAAAGAGATTGCGAAGAGCCAGATCCGAGCGAAGGCCCAGAACCAGGTCTTTGGTGGAAGATGATGTTTGATGGTTCCTCAAATTTCAATGGGCATGGGATAGGCGCCGTTTTGATGAATCCAAAGGGTGGATTTACTCCATTTACAGCAAGGTTGGACTTTGAGTGTACTAATAATGTCGCAGAATATGAAGCATGTATCCTCGGCCTCGAAGCGGCGATTCACCTCCGAATCAAACTTCTTAAAGTAAGTGGTGACTCAGCTTTGGTTATTTACCAAGTACAAGGCAAATGGGAAACGAAGAATGAGAAGTTAATCCCTTATAAAGACTATATTATTGAGCTGATCAAGTATTTCGACGAGATAGAGTTCGAGCATGTTCCTAGATCCGAGAATCACGTAGCTGATGCATTAGCCATGTTAGCATCCATGTGGAAGGTTAAATTCGTTAATGAAGCACCTCTTATCCATATTGAGCGCAAGGTTGAGCCCGCTTACTGTCAGTTGGTCGAAGAAGTTGAGGTGGATGAAAAGCCTTGGTTTCACGATATCAAGAACTATCTCGTCAAGCAGGAGTATCCCGATGGTGCTAATGGGCTGGACAAAAAGACATTGAGAAGGTTGGCGTCCAAATTCTTTATCAGTAACGGTGTGTTGTACAAGAGAAATCACGACATGGTCCTGCTCAGATGTGTCGATAAACGGGAAGCGGACATGTTACTGCAGGAAATTCATGAGGGGACCTTTGGAACCCATGCCAATGGTTATGCTATGTCCAAGAAGATGTTAAGGGCTGGGTATTATTGGTTAACCATGGAAGCTGACTGCATCCAATACGCTAGAAAATGCCATAAGTGCCAAATTTATGCTGATAAAATACACGTACCTCCGTCACCGTTGAATGTTTTGTCTTCACCATGGCCGTTCTCCATGTGGGGCATTGACATGATTGGGGCAATCGAGCCGAAAGCCTCTAATGGACATCGTTTTATCCTTGTTGCCATTGATTATTTCACCAAATGGGTAGAGGCTGCCTCCTACACCAACGTGACCAAGCAAGTGGTCGCCCGCTTCATCAGGAAAGAAATCATCTGCCGCTATGGGGTCCCAAGCCGGATAATAACTGACAATGGCACCAATCTGAATAATAAGACTATGAAAGAACTGTGTGACAACTTCAAGATCACTCACCACAATTCTTCTCCGTACCGTCCTAAAATGAATGGGGCCGTTGAAGCTGCGAATAAGAATATCAAGAAGATCTTGCAAAAGATGGTTGTGACTTACAAAGATTGGCATGAGATGTTACCGTTTGCTTTGCATGGATACAGAACCTCAGTGAGAACTTCGACAGGGGCAACACCTTTCTCATTGGTGTATGGAATGGACGCCGTGCTCCCCGTCGAAGTAGAGATACCTTCGCTAAGAGTGTTAATGGAGGCTGAACTTGAGGAAGCCGAGTGGGTTCAAGACAGATTGGATCAGTTGAATCTCATTGACGAGAAGCGTTTGACAGCCATGTGCCATGGGCAATTATATCAGAAACGGATGAAAAGAGCGTTTGATAAGAAGATTCGTATCCGTGAGTTCCGTCAAGGAGAGCTCGTACTCAAAAAGATCTTACCAGTACACAAAGATATGCGTGGAAAGTGGATGCCCAATTATGAAGGCCCGTTTGTTGTAAAGACCGTTTTCTCCGGAGGGTCTCTGATACTTACGACAATGGATGGTGAAGAACTAGCACACCCCGTGAATTCTGATGCAGTCCGAAAATATTATGCCTAAAAACCCGCTAAGTCGAAAACCTGCAAAAGGCGACTTAGGCAAAAGTAAGGGTTGAAAAAAATAATGATAATAATAAAAGGCTCGCTAAGTTGAAAACCCGAAAGGGCGGCTTAGGCAAAAAAGAGCGTCCCGGTGGATTGAAAACCCGAAAGGGCGGTCCAGGCAAAAGTTAGGGACAAAGGCATTTCATTGCATCAGAAGACACTGATTATCTCAAACACACTTTCCGCATGAGAGCCATGTTTCAGTTTTTTTTATCCTTGCCCAAGGCAGGATTCTGGATTAGTCTTAGTTATTAGTGTCGGTAGGTGTTATTGGATTCGATGTAACCTTTTCCCATGTTGCCAATTTCAAAATGTAATCATCTGTGGAGCTCTGCCTTCAGCAAGCAGCCACCCTTTAATAAAAGATACCATCTCGTTACTTACATTCCTTGGTGCATTGCTCTTTATTTTCTATTGTTATGCAAAATGCGTTTATTCTTAAAATTTGAAAATGAAAGGTGCATTGTAGATTTTTCAAAACTGTTTTTCAAAAAACAAACAAATTTGAAATGTAATAAATTACTTTGACTAGTGGAAATTCCGACAGGATCTCTTCATTCCCCGGAATTATCATTATTGCAGAAACACTTTCAAACCATTGCCCAGTGATAGTCCCCAGAGAGACTATAAGCTGACAACCTTTTCTTGGGTAACTCAAAAGTGTCCCTCAGGTTTTCTTCTCCCCATGTGAAGACGTGATACTGTACGCCCGAGCAGATTATCTTCTCCCCAGAGAATTCGGAACTTTAAAACCAGACTTGGTTCTACCATTGATCTTTCTTACCCATGATTGACGTATTGGTTGCAGAGAACGCAGGATATTTCCGTCGAGATGTTTATTTCATCTCTCGTCCCGTCTCTAGTCTGTTTCGTCAGCATACGCAAGGGCCTAAGCATCACATGCCTATTTCGTTATATATTCATTACATATTCATTACATATTCATTACATATTCATCCCATATTCATTACATACTCATTACATACTCATTTCATAACATCTTGCATATTTAACTACATAGACGTTAACATACATTCATATTAACATATTCATTAACATACGCGATAACATGCACAGGTTCATCGTGTCTCCATCATTGGTTGTTACCACCGAGTAACTGGGGGTTTGTCTGTTCTCTCCAAATAGATTGTCAGCCCTAAGCATAAAATACATATGTGTTTTCAGTTTCCCCCACAGAGCTCGATCCTCGTGGATGACGGTTACTTCAGCTATCTTTCCTCACCAGGATAAGATATTTACCCTCCGAGATCATTCCCTCGATGGAGTCTCGATTACCAGTTTTCTTTCTAGCTCGGTCCTAGATTGAATCTCAGTCGTGTCGGTCGTCGAGCCCCAACCGGACGTGCATTTATTTTGCACTATCTTTCAAGAAAATTAACTACCATCTCTTACAGGTACATGCCAGTTCATGCCTGGATAATTTATTATTACAATCCTACGTCTTACAGCATCAATATACAACATTTCTCACCTAAGAAGTCGATCATATCCTCGTCACGACTCGCAGCAAATGGCCATCTCCATAGAGCAGTTGGGCTTCCATTTACCCGCCGTTTTGAGGTACGAACCAATTCATATTCAGGAGAGCACGATTCTGAAGTTATGAAGAAGCTCATTTATCCTTTAGTAAAAGAAGGAACAGAATCATATTCAGGAGAGCACGATTCTGAGTTATGAGGAAGTTCAGTTGGCCGTTTTTCAGGAGAGCACGATTCTGAAATACGAAGTATATTCAGTCATCCAGTTTCATATTCAGGAGAGCACGATTCTGAAATACGAAGTATATTCAGTCATCCAGTTTCATATTCAGGAGAGCACGATTCTGAAATATGAATATCTTCAGTCATTCAGTTTCATATTCAGGAGAGCACGATTCTGAAGTATGAGTAAATTCAGTCAGCCAGTCTCATTCTGAAAGTATGAGGAAGTTCAGTTTACCCGTTTCATATTCAAGAGAGCACGATCTTGAAGCAGTTTATTTATCCTTCGGTAAGAGAAAAATCAGAATCGCATTCCAGGCGCCGACCTTAGAATGCGAGAAGATTTATTTATCAGATAAGCAGCAGCATCTTTATTTGAGTGCTTATCCATTTTGGCATGTAAGTCCCTTCCAACGATAAGTGACAGTTCTCCCTCGAGAAGCTTATCAGGGCAATTCCCATCAAAGTCCATTTATTTTGGCATACAGTCGGTCTTTACCCTGTATATTTGCTACGGAGTTCCGAAAAGTCCGTTTGATCCTGTCACGAGGGGTAGTTTACAGAAGCTCGGATGTTATTCCTTGCTCAATGCTCCAGCATTCTGTAATCGATCTTACAATCGTACGTGATCCAGTTTTATTTTTAGATTCCCCAGTGGAGGCCGTCTCATAGGTACCATCTCCATTCGAGGATCTCGTTCCTTTTCTAAAAGTGACAATTGGTCATTCGCACCAGTTGACTATCATTTTTAGAATTCCCTAGTGATGTACTGTGTCTCAGCGCGTCATTTTCCCCAGTGTGTTTCTTCTCGCGGCGTCTGTCTCGGTGACGTCATGTTTCGTCAGCATTTTCGCATTCATCATCCCAGCATACGCATCATATCATATTCATGGCATGGTCTGCATTAGTCTGTTCTCGTTTTGACCATAACATTGCATATCATCGCATATAAGGGCAAAATTTTCGGTTATCTATATTTAAATCTCTCCACCACGATTCCTCGAGTCTTCGTCACTCAAATCATCCGGTGTAGCTATTTAAATAGGGGCAACTGTAATACCCCAAATTTTACCCTTACATTTAGTCAGTTCATTTCACATAGCATTTCATTTTGCATCCATTAATCACTAACCAATCATATGAGTGCGTTTTATTTCAGGAATTACCACAGGGGCATTTTGGTCATTTCACGTGGAGTCTGTAATTTTGAGACAAGTGGGACAGTATTCCTGAGAGGAAGCAGATACTGCTAAGGTTATTTGGAAAGCAGGAACTCAGTTTGAGTTTTGGTCAGATTTAATCCGGTTACGGTAAGCAGTCAATTAATATAAAGAGAGTGGATCTCATTCATAATATTGTCCAATACAAAAAGGGAAATGAGTTTAGATATTTGTGAATATTATTCGTGAATATTTATAATTTACAACTAAGAGGTGAGTTTAAATATTTTTGAAGCTTTATTCATAAGTATTTGCAATTTACATCTAAGGAGTGAATTTAAATAATTTTCGAATTATTATTTACAAATAAGAAGTGAATAAATATTTTTGAACTTTATTTCATAAATATTTAGTTTACAATGGAAATGGATAAATAATTTTGAACTTTATACCCACTGGTTTACAAAAAGGTTCATTACATTGGCTATCTATTCTAAAAAGTTCTAAGTCCTAAGCTTCTAAGTGTTCTTCATAATCTTCCTCCCTTGAGTTCTTCACGCGACTCTTGATCACCTGCACATCAAAGCAAAAACAAACCACAGGAAAAGAGGTTAGAAGATTTGTTTGACACTCTCAGAACATTATCATCATCGAGTGTCGGGAGGGTACGACTAAAGCCGCATCCTACTCCCGTTACCAATCTGAGCCACCGGCGTCAGATCAGGTAGTCATTGTTCTTATCGTAAGGGACATCCGAGAGATAGAGAAAATAAAAGAAGTGGGGCTGATTCGTTTTGCCGCGATTGGATTTCCAGACTGATACGAGAATAAGGCAACATAGGCAAGTTTTGATTCAGACCCGGATGCCGGCAGGTCTGAGTCACCTTGATTTCAAAACTTCCAACATCTGAAAAAACATAAGCATCATCAGAACTCAAAGCATAAAACAAAACTAGGAAAGGGTTCACACCAATACAGGTAGGAATAGCCACCAAAGGAAACAAATCTGTACCAAACAGAATGAAAATCCAGTCCACAGCAGAACAAGAAAAACCAAAATATGGTATCAAGCTGCATCAGTTCAAACAGAACAGAGAATAAGACACACAACAAGCTGCGGCAAAATAACATAGGACAAGGCATCAGAAGGTTCTGCAACCCCAATTTCATAACAGAGTTAAAACAGTATAGCTCAAGAAATAGGCAACAAAACCGTAGAACCAATATCAGCTACCACAAACCAGGCAATACGAGTTACAACCTGCAATAACAACATGAACAACAACAGGCCATTGGGAATAGAACTCTGCTGTTACCATTCGAGTCTAGTTCAGAAGCCAGGAGTATAGCAATAAGGGATGAACTTGACGAGAATGTCGATAACATTACTCACTAAAACAACCTTCTGCACATAATTTGCTTGGAAAAGCCCCATCAAATCAAGGTCTCTGCATAGGCCCTGTTAGTCCCAGAACTTTGCCACCCTCACAATAATCAATTAGTCCAATCTCAGACTATAGAGAGTGAATCACACATAAGGAAAATGTTCAGAAAGCATAAGATATACATAAAGTGAAAACACAACCAGACAAGTAACTTCTATCAGTCTCTTTCAAGAAAACATTAGGACAGGCTCACCTAATGGGGAATTAGCAGCAGTATGATTCTACCCCCTCAACAACCCAAGTCAGATCAGGTGGAAAGGTCGAAGCAATACAGAATAATTCCAGAACGCATGATAACATTCCTACAGATTCCTAAGCACATCATTACGCCTAGTCTCAAAGAAAATTGAGAGCATAGAAAAGCAGAGTGTAAACCTCATAAATTCAGGAAACCCATCTTGTCCTTGCAACCTGGACAGCTTCCCCAACTCATATGTTTTCAACAGCACAGTCACAATCTCAAGTTACTACAGTACAGTCTCATGAAAATCAAATGATCTCTCAAATGCAGCCATCAAACTTACAAGGTTCTGCGACAACTATACAGCAGAACAATGCTGCAGGCTTGCAACATAGTTCTATGTCTGGTTTAGCAACAACACAGCAAATCACATTGAGTAAAATTCAACCAAATAAAAGTGTAGATGCTAAGCAAGGAAATTCTGCAAACTCCCTGCAACAGGTCCCCTTTTGAGCTCCCTGCAAAAATAATATTAACGCTCATCAGCAAACCATCACCAATTCATTATCCTCACAAGGTAGGGTGAGTGTGATCTAGACAAACCTAAAAAAACCCATCAGTCAGGATCCACTACGCTTTAGCCCCAACTGGAACGCCAGGAACATCAGATGCTGCAGAATCAACAATACGAGTAGCAATATCAGCAACAAGGACAAATGAGGAGGAGGCACCTTACACCAGCCTATAACCTGCATAACCAATACATCATCATCAGATATGCTCAGGGAAATCCAAGGAGTGAAGCAGGGTGTTGTCTTTTCTTACCAAACAAAATTAACTAACCCAACGTTAGTTATTCACACGCAGGACATACAGGTCGATACAGGAACCTACAGACTCCTAAATCCACGAGTGGTATTCACAAAACCCCAGTCGGTATGGACAATTTTGAGTCGTCAGAAGGGAAGAGTTTAGTCTCAGAGCAGGAACGAGTGCAAGTCTCCAAAGAACATCACCCTAATCCTCAAATCCGGTGAATTCCCCATAAACCAAACTCTGGGCTGCTAATTTCACTTTGGCCCAAGTTCACTGCTATTCGTTCCCTGCCAAACAATAATTCAGAGTTAGCAAATCAATCAGAACATACCCATTGCGAAAGAAGAATATTCGAAAAAGATCTTATTCAGATCCTCAAAAACTTTGAGCATGGATAGACCAACATTTAACACAACAAATCAGAGATTGAATTTGTCATTCAATGAGCATCCAACAAATCAAACAGAACGGAAATTATCTCAGATCAAATCAACAAAATCCAATCAAGAGAACCTGAAAAGGAAAGGAAATCACAATCAGATTGAAATAAATCTCCAATCAATCCAGAAAGCAATCAATCATTGAAAATCAGTTTTCAAATAACATAAAATCGGAAGGAGGTCCAAGCCCACGAGTTTGAAAGTAGTATAAAGAGAGGGGAAACCCTAGCGAAGGAATTACGCAGAAAACCCTAAACAGCGTGAGCTCAGACGAAGTAATCGTCATCATCGCTCAGAGATCACCATCACTGAACGCGAGTCCATAACATCAGAGAGATCACCTTCATCGTTCACAAAGAACGACGGGCAATCAACTCCACGGCCTCAGCTTCAGCATCATCGGCCAAATCAAAGGTAAAACGTATTATCTCACATAGTTTCGTGGTTCGTTTCAGGAACAGAGAAGGTCACGGCGTGAGGAAGAAGAGAGCATCGAGGAAGAAGAAAGAGAAGAGGAACGATAATATGAGAAGAAGAGAGAAGATGTGCGCCGTTAGGGTTCTGGGGGGGGAACCCTAATCCCCTTCCAATTTGTGATCCGTTTGGGTTGGGTCCGGAGGTAATGACCGGCCCAACCCTTTTATGTTTTATTTTCTTTTTCTTTTTTAATTTAATTATCAAATTTTAAAAAAAAATATTTAGGTTGTTTTTTTAATAGTAAAATTAAATTCTTTTTTTAAGTATTAAAAATGAAAATTCTTTTTTAAGTACTAAAAATCAAAAAACATTTTTTGTTAAAATATTAAAATTAAAACATTTTTTAAAATATTAAAACCAAGAGAAAATATTTTTTTAAAAAAAAAGATTAAGATCTTCTTTTTCTATTTATTCATTATCAAGTAAGAAAAAAATTAAGCTTAGACTCATATTAAGCTTCTCATAAAATAAGAAACCACAAAAAAAAACGTCTCATAGCCTCATGCTTCTGTTTTCATAATTGTGTTTACTAACCTAGTTCGTTCACTGTGCAGCTTACCATGTTGTTTCTTTATATTCGCGTTCTTAAAATTGAATTGTATCATACTGTTGTAACTGTTTCTCCTCTGTAACCTTGCGAATCTTAACAATCGCATTTACGTTTCCGCATTTAAAAGTCTGCATAATTCAATTATCTCACACACTCATCGAATATTCCAATCACACTACACACATCCGAAGGTTAGGTCTAGCGTTTGGCCGCCGCGCCAATAGTCCTCAAAGCAACTTCAAACCCTTTCACCCTGCAAACCCTAATTCTCCCAAACGCCTCGCCGCAGGCAAGATTACAACTTTACCCCTAGCATTAGGTCAAAGAGCCGCCGCGCTCATTTTAGGGTTTCCCGCCGTGGAATCCCTAACCTAATTTAACCCTAATTACAACTTAACAATTCAACGTAGAGATTTGGAGTTTCTACACTCCCCGTAAGCGTGTCCTTAAGATGCGTTTATTCCCCTTGAGACCTTGACCACAGTCAAGAAGTCTCTAACCTCCCTTTTGAGGGGAACTACGATTACTCTGATTCCACTCCCGTAAGGATACGTAGGCACAAGATGCGATGTCTTGCCGAGTAAACTTAGAATTAACCCCTTAGGTCTTCTTTCTCGCTTTTAATCCTTTTGTACATATACCTTAAGCAAATGAATAAAGCAAATAGTAAACATCTGAACAAAAGGTTCCTGTAGAGTACTACAGAAGTTTAGGGTGCTAATACCTTCCCTAAATTTAACCAACCCCCGAACCCTAGATCTTTCCCCGCATTGTGTTTACGATGCAAAAATAGGTTTTCCCTCTTTTGACCTTTTCCTTCGGATAAATCAAAGAGCGGTTGTGAATTGAATTGCGATTCAAACTCATTAATAGTTTGTGATCCTATTTCCACCGCAACAGAAAATGGCGACTTCACTGGGGAGAATCCTTTAATTTTGAGGGTTATCCCTAACTTGTTCATATTTATTACTATCTGCGTTATTATTCATTTTGCATGTATATATTTGTGCTTTGATTGTGGGACTGTTCCTTGTGCTGTGAGATAGGTCCTAACCCGGATCTAGTGTACCTTAGGTAAATGGCAATAGACCAAGGAAACTGTACGACGTATATCGATACGGTTGATCTGGTGGCCATAGTTAGTGCGACTTCTTGGTTGGTGCTTATATTCCTTAAGTCAAGTTGAGGATAATATTGAGGCTGCCATATGTTGTCAATGCACTAACTGACTTTTAGAACCCTAATTAACTCATCTTGGCCTTTAGAAAGTAGTGAGGTAACCGGCTTTGGTGCAGACTGAAGTTGGTTGACACTCGATACTACGCTCATTGAGATCTTAAACTTGGAGGGTTTTGGTTGGCAAGTAAGTTGCCTTCTGAACAATCACCCTTGTGAAGGATCAATGATATTGAGATCCCTTAGAACCTGGTTACTTTTGTAGGACAGGATGAACCATCTAACTTCAGGGGAGGGTATTTGCCTTTGAACCTCATGCAAGCTTTTAACCTAGGACCTTGTGTGTTTCCATGCATTGCATCCATAAAGCATCTCATTGCATTGTATTTCATGGAGTTCAAACATCATTAATGGATATCGCGGGATACCATAAATAAAAAAAAAGTATAAAATGAAAAAACAAGAAAAAGATTTCTTTGGTACCCCACAACATTCGTAAATGTTTTAAATTCCGTGAAATCTTCATTTACATTCACATTTTAGCATCATACTTTTGCATTGCATGTGTCTCCCGATTTCTCACACTCGGTTCTCTCACCTTCCAGTTTCGTCACCCTGAGTTCTCGGCACCAGTACAACACCAGAGCTCAAACTCGGAAAAGAATGGAGGATCAGGCAAAAGAGATTGATCGCCTTAGCAATGAACTTGAAGACCTTCGAGGGGGTATGGGGCGTATGATGGAATTGTTACATGTCATGAATGCTAAGATGGATACCCAGCCCACTGTTGTTTCTGAGATTATCGGCGTTACTGTGGACCCTCCACCAAGCGTGACCGTAGCAAGGGACCCACCTTATGGGCTTGCTCCAGGTTTTGTGCCTCCTCAAGCCACTGTCCCGATTAATCAACCTGTTCAGCAAGCCGTGCCTTTGTTTTCTGAAGTTTCTAGGGGGGCTCCTATCTTTGCACCACCTGTTGTACACACTCGTGCGCAACCGTACTTCGATGAGACAGTTTTTGATAATCTTGATGAGAATGTTGAGGGTTATGAGAGACATGATAAGCTTCGTGAGGAAGTAAACACTATCGTCCAGAGATTGAAAAAGGTAGAGGGTGATCAAATTTTTGGGACTGCTGCAAGAGATGTTTGTTTGGTTTCGGGTTTGGTTATTCCCCCGAAGTTCAAAACTCCGAACTTCGATCGTTATGAAGGTGCCACCTGTCCTAAGAGTCATTTGATCATGTATTATCGCAAAATGGCTGCCCATGTTGAGAATGATAAACTGATGATTCATTGCTTCCAAGACAGTTTGAAGGGTGCTTCTTCCAAGTGGTATTTAACTTTGGACCAGTCCCGCGTTAAGAGCTTTCAAGATTTATCTGACGCTTTCATCAAACACTACAAGTACAATATGGATCTGGCTCCTGACAGAAGACAATTGCTGAGTATGTCACAAAAGAATTCTGAGTCATTCAAAGAGTATGCTCAAAGGTGGAGAGAGACTGCTTCGCAGGTAGAACCTCCTTTGACCGAGAAAGAGTTAGCTGATTGGTTTGTCGACACGGTCCGTCCAGAATTTTACGAAAGAATGGTGGGTAGTGTGACTTCAAATTTCTCCGACATCGTTGCTGTGGGTGTCAAGATTGAATTGGGTATGAAAAGTGGTAAAATGACAAATAATCATGGTACTTCTAAGGATCAGCCGAAGAAACCTCCGTATAGCTCCCAGAAAAAGAAGGAGAGTGAGACTAATGCTATATCCTCTGGTAGACCAAGGGAACGCTTTTATCGGCATCCGCAAGGTTATGCTCAACCTCAAGGGTACCCAGTCCAATATGCTCAACAACCCTATGTGGCAGCTATTACACCTTCTTTCAATCAACAGGTTCCCATGTATCAACCTATGCAACAATCTCCTGTTCATCCACCTCCTGTCAACTACCTACAGGCGCCCAACGCTCCCGCTCCTCCACAACCAAAGAATCCGGCTCCTCGCCAGAATGTTCCGAACAGAAGAACGTATAAACCTTGTCCGCCGATCCCGATGACTTTTACCGAGTTGTATCCCTCTTTGGTCAAGCAGGGTCTCATCACCACTCGGGCTTTGGGTCCGCCTCCTAATCCTCTACCCGCCAATTACAACGCCGCTGCTCACTGTTTATTTCATGAGGGCGCGCCTGGTCATGATCTGGAGAATTGTTATGCTCTCAAAAATATTGTCAGGGACCTATTGGAAAAGAAGATTTTGTCATTTGAAGATCCTCAACCAAATGTTAAGAAGAACCCTTTTCCTAACCATGAGAGTGTCAATGCCGTTAGTGTTGATTCGGGGGATGGTTATGCCCTTGACGTTGAACAGATTAAGACCCCTCTCAAATTGTTCCATTCAAAACTGTTTGAAGCTGGTTTAGTAGATACTTCCCACGTTGCATGTGTAAGTTGTGAAGCCAGTACTAAGGGTTGTGTGGTGGTTCAGAATGATGTTCAGAGATTAATTAATGAGGGTGTTTTACAAGTGACAAGCCAAGCCAAGAAGGATGTAGTCGCCGTGGTTGAGCCTGTCTTCCATCAGCCTGAGGGTAAGGTACCAGTGTTTAATCTATCAGGGGCAGGCTCCGCCAACATCGTGTTCGATATACCAAGGTCGTATATCCCTGAAGTGAATCAGCCTAAGCCTATAGTTATTCGAAGACCGGGTCCGTTTCCTTTCAGTGATCCTAAAGCTGTGCCTTGGAAATACGACGTGACGATGATTGACAAGGAATCCGGGAAGGTTATTCCAAATGAAGAGGTTAAGGGCACAGTGACCAATATCGCAGAGGTAAGCAGGATGACTCGCAGTGGTCGCGTGTATATTCCCCGTTCTAAGGAGGATCCACCTAAGGAGATCACTAATATCCCAGTGCCTGCCAAAGACAAAGGTAAGGGAGCCGTTACGAATGATGAAGATGCCGAATTTTTGAGGATCATCAAGAAAAGTGACTATAAAGTTATCGATCAACTTCATCAGACTCCTTCCAAGATCTCAATTCTATCTCTGTTAATGAATTCACCCGCTCATAGGATGGCCTTGCAGAAGGTTTTGACTCAAGCACATGTGGATCAAGATATTAGCACCAGTCGGTTTGATAGTGTGATTGCCAATTTAACCGCTTGTAACACCCTCAGTTTCAGCAACGAAGAGTTACCGAAGGAGGGTCCGAACCATAATCGTGCTTTACATATATCGGTGAAATGTCAGGAGGACAATTTAGCAAGGGTGCTAGTAGACACCGGGTCTTCTCTGAATGTTCTACCCAAAAGGGTTCTTGATAAGTTGGCTTGTAAAGAGACTGTGTTGAAACCTACTCCTTTGGTCGTCAAGGCTTTCGATGGTTCTCGCCGGTCGGTAATGGGGGAGGTTGAGCTTCCTATCCTGATTGGTCCGCAAGTTTTTAATATCACGTTTCAAGTCATGGACATTAATCCCAACTACAGTTGTTTACTCGGAAGGCCGTGGATTCATGCCGCTGGGGCAGTGACCTCAACGTTACATCAAAGGATGAAATTCGTGATCGAGGGAAAGTTGGTTATTATACACGGTGAGGAAGATCTGATGGTCAGTAACCTGTCTTCTTTCCGTTACATCGAGGCCGATGAGAATGCTTTAGAAATCTCCTTTCAAGCACTTGAGATCGCCAATGTTGTTCTGCTAGAAGTCGAAGAGACAGTGGGTCAGGGTAATCCATCTTTTGCATCTCTGAAGAGTACCAAATCAACAATTGACAGGGGCATTCCTGAAGGTTGGGGAGAGGTAATTGATGTCAAGACCAAGACTGATCGCTCTGGGTTGGGTTACAAACCAACTCAGAATGGAGCTGCCACGACTGTCGAAGGACGTCCGAAGGTTATCCAAGAAGTATTTGTCAGCGGAGGTTTCCAAGTCAATGCCATCAGCGACTGTGAAGAAAGTGAAGAGCTGAGCAACCTGGTGTTTAAGGGTGATGTAGTTTTGAACAACTGGGAGGCCGTAGAGATCCCTGTTATCTTTCCCTTGTCAAAGTAATTGTTTTTTAAAAAAGTTTCATTTACATTTTCAAATAAAAATCTGTAGCTCTGCCCAAGGCTATAGGGTTGTTTTGTCGGGCCACCTTTCATTTCTAAAAAGATATTAATAAAAGCATTTTGTTCAATTCCACGTTGGTTCATTTGCGTTTTTCGTTTTCACCTTTAAAAATGAAATTGGCAACCTTTCTTCCAAAAAAATAAAAAAAAACAGCATTTCATTCTTACATGTCTTCGAGCATTTTAATTAAGTAAGCCTTCCATCATGCAGAGATATCGTAAACCTTGTTGGATCCAATGACTTTACTGACACTCCTGACTGGGATGCACCCATCAATCAAGCTGAGGACGAGGGTGAAGAAGATTTTGAAGTACCCGCGGAACTGACAAGATTGATTGAGTACGAGTACACAGAGCTTCGACCGCATAAAGAGCAGGTGGACCTAATTAATCTCGGTACAGATGAGAACAAAAAAGAGGTCAAGATTGGTGCAATGCTTGGGACGGAGATTAGGCCGAGAATGATTGAGTTGTTAAAAGAGTATATTGATGTGTTTGCGTGGTCGTATCAAGATATGCCGGGCCTAGACACGGACATTGTTGTTCACAAGTTGCCGCTTAAGCCAGATTGTCCGCCTATCAAACAAAAGCTTCGAAGAACGAGACCCGACATGGCTTTGAAGATTCGAGATGAGGTTAAAAAGCAGTTGGATGCAGGTTTCTTGGCAGTCGCAAAATATCCAGATTGGGTTGCCAACATTGTGCCAGTACCTAAGAAGGACGGTAAACTTAGGATGTGTGTAGACTACAGGGATCTGAACAAAGCAAGTCCGAAGGACGATTTCCCTTTGCCACACATTGACACACTGGTAGACAATACAGCCAGTTTTGCGTTGTTCTCATTTATGGATGGTTTCTCTGGCTATAATCAGATCAAGATGGATCCCGATGATCGAGAGAAGACTACTTTCATTACTCCTTGGGGAACTTTCTGCTACAAAGTCATGCCCTTCGGTTTAAAGAATGCAGGGGCAACTTACCAACGTGCTATGACCACTCTTTTTCATGATATGATGCACAAAGAAATTGAGGTGTATGTGGACGATATGATAGCCAAATCTCAGAGTGAAGAGGAGCATCTAGACCATTTGGTGAAGCTGTTTGAACGACTCAGGAAATATCAGTTGAAATTGAATCCTGCAAAATGTACCTTCGGTGTCAGATCCGGAAAATTGCTTGGTTTCATTGTTAGCCAGCGAGGGATTGAGGTGGATCCTGACAAAGTCCGAGCCATTCAAGATATGCCGGCTCCGCGAACAGAGACGCAAGTTAGGGGTTTTCTGGGACGTCTGAATTACATTTCCAGGTTTATCTTTAATATGACCGCTACTTGTGAGCCGATATTCAAGTTGCTTTGCAAGGGGCAGACAGTTGAGTGGAACCCAGATTGTCAGAAAGCGTTTGAGAAGATTAAAGGTTATTTGCAAGATCCCCCTATTCTGATCCCGCCCGTACCTGGAAGACCGTTGTTTATGTACCTTACTGTGCTCGAGAAGTCTATGGGTTGTGTGCTTGGACAACATGATGAGACCGGGAAAAAGGAACATGCGATTTATTACCTGAGCAAGAAGTTTACTGATTGCGAGAACAGATACTCACCATTAGAGAAAACTTGTTGTGCATTGGCATGGGCCGCTAAGCGCCTTCGGCAGTATATGGTCTGTCATACCACGTTATTGATTTCTAAAATGGATCCGATCAAGTATATTTTTGAAAAACCTGCTCAAACCGGGAGGCTAGCCCGTTGGCACATGTTGTTATCCGAATATGACATCCAGTATGTACCCCAGAAAGCGATTAAGGGTAGTATTTTATCCGATTATCTTGCAGACCAGCCAGTTGAAGATTATGAGCCTCTTAAGCTCGATTTTCCTGATGAGGATATTTTGTTGATTAAAAGAGATTGCGAAGAGCTAGATCCGAGCGAAGGCCCAGAACCAGGTCTTTGGTGGAAGATGATGTTTGATGGTTCCTCAAATTTCAATGGGCATGGGATAGGCGCCGTTTTGATGAATCCAAAGGGTGGATTTACTCCATTTACAGCAAGGTTGGACTTTGAGTGTACTAATAATGTCGCAGAATATGAAGCATGTATCCTCGGCCTCGAAGCGGCGATTCACCTCCGAATCAAACTTCTTAAAGTAAGTGGTGACTCAGCTTTGGTTATTTACCAAGTACAAGGCAAATGGGAAACGAAGAATGAGAAGTTAATCCCTTATAAAGACTATATTATTGAGCTGATCAAGTATTTCGACGAGATAGAGTTCGAGCATGTTCCTAGATCCGAGAATCACGTAGCTGATGCATTAGCCATGTTAGCATCCATGTGGAAGGTTAAATTCGTTAATGAAGCACCTCTTATCCATATTGAGCGCAAGGTTGAGCCCGCTTACTGTCAGTTGGTCGAAGAAGTTGAGGTGGATGAAAAGCCTTGGTTTCACGATATCAAGAACTATCTCGTCAAGCAGGAGTATCCCGATGGTGCTAATGGGCTGGACAAAAAGACATTGAGAAGGTTGGCGTCCAAATTCTTTATCAGTAACGGTGTGTTGTACAAGAGAAATCACGACATGGTCCTGCTCAGATGTGTCGATAAACGGGAAGCGGACATGTTACTGCAGGAAATTCATGAGGGGACCTTTGGAACCCATGCCAATGGTTATGCTATGTCCAAGAAGATGTTAAGGGCTGGGTATTATTGGTTAACCATGGAAGCTGACTGCATCCAATACGCTAGAAAATGCCATAAGTGCCAAATTTATGCTGATAAAATACACGTACCTCCGTCACCGTTGAATGTTTTGTCTTCACCATGGCCGTTCTCCATGTGGGGCATTGACATGATTGGGGCAATCGAGCCGAAAGCCTCTAATGGACATCGTTTTATCCTTGTTGCCATTGATTATTTCACCAAATGGGTAGAGGCTGCCTCCTACACCAACGTGACCAAGCAAGTGGTCGCCCGCTTCATCAGGAAAGAAATCATCTGCCGCTATGGGGTCCCAAGCCGGATAATAACTGACAATGGCACCAATCTGAATAATAAGACTATGAAAGAACTGTGTGACAACTTCAAGATCACTCACCACAATTCTTCTCCGTACCGTCCTAAAATGAATGGGGCCGTTGAAGCTGCGAATAAGAATATCAAGAAGATCTTGCAAAAGATGGTTGTGACTTACAAAGATTGGCATGAGATGTTACCGTTTGCTTTGCATGGATACAGAACCTCAGTGAGAACTTCGACAGGGGCAACACCTTTCTCATTGGTGTATGGAATGGATGCCGTGCTCCCCGTCGAAGTAGAGATACCTTCGCTAAGAGTGTTAATGGAGGCTGAACTTGAGGAAGCCGAGTGGGTTCAAGACAGATTGGATCAGTTGAATCTCATTGACGAGAAGCGTTTGACAGCCATGTGCCATGGGCAATTATATCAGAAACGGATGAAAAGAGCGTTTGATAAGAAGATTCGTATCCGTGAGTTCCGTCAAGGAGAGCTCGTACTCAAAAAGATCTTACCAGTACACAAAGATATGCGTGGAAAGTGGATGCCCAATTATGAAGGCCCGTTTGTTGTAAAGACCGTTTTCTCCGGAGGGTCTCTGATACTTACGACAATGGATGGTGAAGAACTAGCACACCCCGTGAATTCTGATGCAGTCCGAAAATATTATGCCTAAAAACCCGCTAAGTCGAAAACCTGCAAAAGGCGACTTAGGCAAAAGTAAGGGTTGAAAAAAATAATGATAATAATAAAAGGCTCGCTAAGTTGAAAACCCGAAAGGGCGGCTTAGGCAAAAAAGAGCGTCCCGGTGGATTGAAAACCCGAAAGG
The DNA here is from genome assembly GCA_963859935.3 of Lathyrus sativus. Taxonomy (NCBI): domain Eukaryota; kingdom Viridiplantae; phylum Streptophyta; class Magnoliopsida; order Fabales; family Fabaceae; genus Lathyrus; species Lathyrus sativus. The sequence goes on from OZ012737.1 coordinate 76,689,761, forward strand.
GCGGTCCAGGCAAAAGTTAGGGACAAAGGCATTTCATTGCATCAGAAGACACTGATTATCTCAAACACACTTTCCGCATGAGAGCCATGTTTCAGTTTTTTTTATCCTTGCCCAAGGCAGGATTCTGGATTAGTCTTAGTTATTAGTGTCGGTAGGTGTTATTGGATTCGATGTAACCTTTTCCCATGTTGCCAATTTCAAAATGTAATCATCTGTGGAGCTCTGCCTTCAGCAAGCAGCCACCCTTTAATAAAAGATACCATCTCGTTACTTACATTCCTTGGTGCATTGCTCTTTATTTTCTATTGTTATGCAAAATGCGTTTATTCTTAAAATTTGAAAATGAAAGGTGCATTGTAGATTTTTCAAAACTGTTTTTCAAAAAACAAACAAATTTGAAATGTAATAAATTACTTTGACTAGTGGAAATTCCGACAGGATCTCTTCATTCCCCGGAATTATCATTATTGCAGAAACACTTTCAAACCATTGCCCAGTGATAGTCCCCAGAGAGACTATAAGCTGACAACCTTTTCTTGGGTAACTCAAAAGTGTCCCTCAGGTTTTCTTCTCCCCATGTGAAGACGTGATACTGTACGCCCGAGCAGATTATCTTCTCCCCAGAGAATTCGGAACTTTAAAACCAGACTTGGTTCTACCATTGATCTTTCTTACCCATGATTGACGTATTGGTTGCAGAGAACGCAGGATATTTCCGTCGAGATGTTTATTTCATCTCTCGTCCCGTCTCTAGTCTGTTTCGTCAGCATACGCAAGGGCCTAAGCATCACATGCCTATTTCGTTATATATTCATTACATATTCATTACATATTCATTACATATTCATCCCATATTCATTACATACTCATTACATACTCATTTCATAACATCTTGCATATTTAACTACATAGACGTTAACATACATTCATATTAACATATTCATTAACATACGCGATAACATGCACAGGTTCATCGTGTCTCCATCATTGGTTGTTACCACCGAGTAACTGGGGGTTTGTCTGTTCTCTCCAAATAGATTGTCAGCCCTAAGCATAAAATACATATGTGTTTTCAGTTTCCCCCACAGAGCTCGATCCTCGTGGATGACGGTTACTTCAGCTATCTTTCCTCACCAGGATAAGATATTTACCCTCCGAGATCATTCCCTCGATGGAGTCTCGATTACCAGTTTTCTTTCTAGCTCGGTCCTAGATTGAATCTCAGTCGTGTCGGTCGTCGAGCCCCAACCGGACGTGCATTTATTTTGCACTATCTTTCAAGAAAATTAACTACCATCTCTTACAGGTACATGCCAGTTCATGCCTGGATAATTTATTATTACAATCCTACGTCTTACAGCATCAATATACAACATTTCTCACCTAAGAAGTCGATCATATCCTCGTCACGACTCGCAGCAAATGGCCATCTCCATAGAGCAGTTGGGCTTCCATTTACCCGCCGTTTTGAGGTACGAACCAATTCATATTCAGGAGAGCACGATTCTGAAGTTATGAAGAAGCTCATTTATCCTTTAGTAAAAGAAGGAACATAATCATATTCAGGAGAGCACGATTCTGAGTTATGAGGAAGTTCAGTTGGCCGTTTTTCAGGAGAGCACGATTCTGAAATACGAAGTATATTCAGTCATCCAGTTTCATATTCAGGAGAGCACGATTCTGAAATACGAAGTATATTCAGTCATCCAGTTTCATATTCAGGAGAGCACGATTCTGAAATATGAATATCTTCAGTCATTCAGTTTCATATTCAGGAGAGCACGATTCTGAAGTATGAGTAAATTCAGTCAGCCAGTCTCATTCTGAAAGTATGAGGAAGTTCAGTTTACCCGTTTCATATTCAAGAGAGCACGATCTTGAAGCAGTTTATTTATCCTTCGGTAAGAGAAAAATCAGAATCGCATTCCAGGCGCCGACCTTAGAATGCGAGAAGATTTATTTATCAGATAAGCAGCAGCATCTTTATTTGAGTGCTTATCCATTTTGGCATGTAAGTCCCTTCCAACGATAAGTGACAGTTCTCCCTCGAGAAGCTTATCAGGGCAATTCCCATCAAAGTCCATTTATTTTGGCATACAGTCGGTCTTTACCCTGTATATTTGCTACGGAGTTCCGAAAAGTCCGTTTGATCCTGTCACGAGGGGTAGTTTACAGAAGCTCGGATGTTATTCCTTGCTCAATGCTCCAGCATTCTGTAATCGATCTTACAATCGTACGTGATCCAGTTTTATTTTTAGATTCCCCAGTGGAGGCCGTCTCATAGGTACCATCTCCATTCGAGGATCTCGTTCCTTTTCTAAAAGTGACAATTGGTCATTCGCACCAGTTGACTATCATTTTTAGAATTCCCTAGTGATGTACTGTGTCTCAGCGCGTCATTTTCCCCAGTGTGTTTCTTCTCGCGGCGTCTGTCTCGGTGACGTCATGTTTCGTCAGCATTTTCACATTCATCATCCCAGCATACGCATCATATCATATTCATGGCATGGTCTGCATTAGTCTGTTCTCGTTTTGACCATAACATTGCATATCATCGCATATAAGGGCAAAATTTTCGGTTATCTATATTTAAATCTCTCCACCACGATTCCTCGAGTCTTCGTCACTCAAATCATCCGGTGTAGCTATTTAAATAGGGGCAACTGTAATACCCCAAATTTTACCCTTACATTTAGTCAGTTCATTTCACATAGCATTTCATTTTGCATCCATTAATCACTAACCAATCATATGAGTGCGTTTTATTTCAGGAATTACCACAGGGGCATTTTGGTCATTTCACGTGGAGTCTGTAATTTTGAGACAAGTGGGACAGTATTCCTGAGAGGAAGCAGATACTGCTAAGGTTATTTGGAAAGCAGGAACTCAGTTTGAGTTTTGGTCAGATTTAATCCGGTTACGGTAAGCAGTCAATTAATATAAAGAGAGTGGATCTCATTCATAATATTGTCCAATACAAAAAGGGAAATGAGTTTAGATATTTGTGAATATTATTCGTGAATATTTATAATTTACAACTAAGAGGTGAGTTTAAATATTTTTGAAGCTTTATTCATAAGTATTTGCAATTTACATCTAAGGAGTGAATTTAAATAATTTTCGAATTATTATTTACAAATAAGAAGTGAATAAATATTTTTGAACTTTATTTCATAAATATTTAGTTTACAATGGAAATGGATAAATAATTTTGAACTTTATACCCACTGGTTTACAAAAAGGTTCATTACATTGGCTATCTATTCTAAAAAGTTCTAAGTCCTAAGCTTCTAAGTGTTCTTCATAATCTTCCTCCCTTGAGTTCTTCACGCGACTCTTGATCACCTGCACATCAAAGCAAAAACAAACCACAGGAAAAGAGGTTAGAAGATTTGTTTGACACTCTCAGAACATTATCATCATCGAGTGTCGGGAGGGTACGACTAAAGCCGCATCCTACTCCCGTTACCAATCTGAGCCACCGGCGTCAGATCAGGTAGTCATTGTTCTTATCGTAAGGGACATCCGAGAGATAGAGAAAATAAAAGAAGTGGGGCTGATTCGTTTTGCCGCGATTGGATTTCCAGACTGATACGAGAATAAGGCAACATAGGCAAGTTTTGATTCAGACCCGGATGCCGGCAGGTCTGAGTCACCTTGATTTCAAAACTTCCAACATCTGAAAAAACATAAGCATCATCAGAACTCAAAGCATAAAACAAAACTAGGAAAGGGTTCACACCAATACAGGTAGGAATAGCCACCAAAGGAAACAAATCTGTACCAAACAGAATGAAAATCCAGTCCACAGCAGAACAAGAAAAACCAAAATATGGTATCAAGCTGCATCAGTTCAAACAGAACAGAGAATAAGACACACAACAAGCTGCGGCAAAATAACATAGGACAAGGCATCAGAAGGTTCTGCAACCCCAATTTCATAACAGAGTTAAAACAGTATAGCTCAAGAAATAGGCAACAAAACCGTAGAACCAATATCAACTACCACAAACCAGGCAATACGAGTTACAACCTGCAATAACAACATGAACAACAACAGGCCATTGGGAATAGAACTCTGCTGTTACCATTCGAGTCTAGTTCAGAAGCCAGGAGTATAGCAATAAGGGATGAACTTGACGAGAATGTCGATAACATTACTCACTAAAACAACCTTCTGCACATAATTTGCTTGGAAAAGCCCCATCAAATCAAGGTCTCTGCATAGGCCCTGTTAGTCCCAGAACTTTGCCACCCTCACAATAATCAATTAGTCCAATCTCAGACTATAGAGAGTGAATCACACATAAGGAAAATGTTCAGAAAGCATAAGATATACATAAAGTGAAAACACAACCAGACAAGTAACTTCTATCAGTCTCTTTCAAGAAAACATTAGGACAGGCTCACCTAATGGGGAATTAGCAGCAGTATGATTCTACCCCCTCAACAACCCAAGTCAGATCAGGTGGAAAGGTCGAAGCAATACAGAATAATTCCAGAACGCATGATAACATTCCTACAGATTCCTAAGCACATCATTACGCCTAGTCTCAAAGAAAATTGAGAGCATAGAAAAGCAGAGTGTAAACCTCATAAATTCAGGAAACCCATCTTGTCCTTGCAACCTGGACAGCTTCCCCAACTCATATGTTTTCAACAGCACAGTCACAATCTCAAGTTACTACAGTACAGTCTCATGAAAATCAAATGATCTCTCAAATGCAGCCATCAAACTTACAAGGTTCTGCGACAACTATACAGCAGAACAATGCTGCAGGCTTGCAACATAGTTCTATGTCTGGTTTAGCAACAACACAGCAAATCACATTGAGTAAAATTCAACCAAATAAAAGTGTAGATGCTAAGCAAGGAAATTCTGCAAACTCCCTGCAACAGGTCCCCTTTTGAGCTCCCTGCAAAAATAATATTAACGCTCATCAGCAAACCATCACCAATTCATTATCCTCACAAGGTAGGGTGAGTGTGATCTAGACAAACCTAAAAAAACCCATCAGTCAGGATCCACTACGCTTTAGCCCCAACTGGAACGCCAGGAACATCAGATGCTGCAGAATCAACAATACGAGTAGCAATATCAGCAACAAGGACAAATGAGGAGGAGGCACCTTACACCAGCCTATAACCTGCATAACCAATACATCATCATCAGATATGCTCAGGGAAATCCAAGGAGTGAAGCAGGGTGTTGTCTTTTCTTACCAAACAAAATTAACTAACCCAACGTTAGTTATTCACACGCAGGACATACAGGTCGATACAGGAACCTACAGACTCCTAAATCCACGAGTGGTATTCACAAAACCCCAGTCGGTATGGACAATTTTGAGTCGTCAGAAGGGAAGAGTTTAGTCTCAGAGCAGGAACGAGTGCAAGTCTCCAAAGAACATCACCCTAATCCTCAAATCCGGTGAATTCCCCATAAACCAAACTCTGGGCTGCTAATTTCACTTTGGCCCAAGTTCACTGCTATTCGTTCCCTGCCAAACAATAATTCAGAGTTAGCAAATCAATCAGAACATACCCATTGCGAAAGAAGAATATTCGAAAAAGATCTTATTCAGATCCTCAAAAACTTTGAGCATGGATAGACCAACATTTAACACAACAAATCAGAGATTGAATTTGTCATTCAATGAGCATCCAACAAATCAAACAGAACGGAAATTATCTCAGATCAAATCAACAAAATCCAATCAAGAGAACCTGAAAAGGAAAGGAAATCACAATCAGATTGAAATAAATCTCCAATCAATCCAGAAAGCAATCAATCATTGAAAATCAGTTTTCAAATAACATAAAATCGGAAGGAGGTCCAAGCCCACGAGTTTGAAAGTAGTATAAAGAGAGGGGAAACCCTAGCGAAGGAATTACGCAGAAAACCCTAAACAGCGTGAGCTCAGACGAAGTAATCGTCATCATCGCTCAGAGATCACCATCACTGAACGCGAGTCCATAACATCAGAGAGATCACCTTCATCGTTCACAAAGAACGACGGGCAATCAACTCCACGGCCTCAGCTTCAGCATCATCGGCCAAATCAAAGGTAAAACGTATTATCTCACATAGTTTCGTGGTTCGTTTCAGGAACAGAGAAGGTCACGGCGTGAGGAAGAAGAGAGCATCGAGGAAGAAGAAAGAGAAGAGGAACGATAATATGAGAAGAAGAGAGAAGATGTGCGCCGTTAGGGTTCTGGGGGGGAACCCTAATCCCCTTCCAATTTGTGATCCGTTTGGGTTGGGTCTGGAGGTAATGACCGGCCCAACCCTTTTATGTTTTATTTTCTTTTTCTTTTTTAATTTAATTATCAAATTTTAAAAAAAAATATTTAGGTTGTTTTTTTAATAGTAAAATTAAATTCTTTTTTTAAGTATTAAAAATGAAAATTCTTTTTTAAGTACTAAAAATCAAAAAACATTTTTTGTTAAAATATTAAAATTAAAACATTTTTTAAAATATTAAAACCAAGAGAAAATATTTTTTAAAAAAAAAAGATTAAGATCTTCTTTTTCTATTTATTCATTATCAAGTAAGAAAAAAATTAAGCTTAGACTCATATTAAGCTTCTCATAAAATAAGAAACCACAAAAAAAAACGTCTCATAGCCTCATGCTTCTGTTTTCATAATTGTGTTTACTAACCTAGTTCGTTCACTGTGCAGCTTACCATGTTGTTTCTTTATATTCGCGTTCTTAAAATTGAATTGTATCATACTGTTGTAACTGTTTCTCCTCTGTAACCTTGCGAATCTTAACAATCGCATTTACGTTTCCGCATTTAAAAGTCTGCATAATTCAATTATCTCACACACTCATCGAATATTCCAATCACACTACACACATCCGAAGGTTAGGTCTAGCGTTTGGCCGCCGCGCCAATAGTCCTCAAAGCAACTTCAAACCCTTTCACCCTGCAAACCCTAATTCTCCCAAACGCCTCGCCGCAGGCAAGATTACAACTTTACCCCTAGCATTAGGTCAAAGAGCCGCCGCGCTCATTTTAGGGTTTCCCGCCGTGGAATCCCTAACCTAATTTAACCCTAATTACAACTTAACAATTCAACGTAGAGATTTGGAGTTTCTACACTCCCCGTAAGCGTGTCCTTAAGATGCGTTTATTCCCCTTGAGACCTTGACCACAGTCAAGAAGTCTCTAACCTCCCTTTTGAGGGGAACTACGATTACTCTGATTCCACTCCCGTAAGGATACGTAGGCACAAGATGCGATGTCTTGCCGAGTAAACTTAGAATTAACCCCTTAGGTCTTCTTTCTCGCTTTTAATCCTTTTGTACATATACCTTAAGCAAATGAATAAAGCAAATAGTAAACATCTGAACAAAAGGTTCCTGTAGAGTACTACAGAAGTTTAGGGTGCTAATACCTTCCCTAAATTTAACCAACCCCCGAACCCTAGATCTTTCCCCGCATTGTGTTTACGATGCAAAAATAGGTTTTCCCTCTTTTGACCTTTTCCTTCGGATAAATCAAAGAGCGGTGGTGAATTGAATTGCGATTCAAACTCATTAATAGTTTGTGATCCTATTTCCACCGCAACACCTATGATGATCTTCGCTTGTGGTTTATCATTTGTTGCGATTTCTGGCTTTTTGCACCTGTTTGATCTCAGAGCTGCTGCTAGCATTGTAGCTTATCTGCTTTGATCTTGAACCAGTTTTGATGGCCTGATATTCAGACTGTTGTTGCTCTGATGAGCCAACCCCTTTGGTGCTGTTTGCATTTCTGTTGGATTGTCCCTGCCTGTTTCTGCTTTTTCGAACATGAAGCTTGATCTTCCTGTGATGTTTATGAATTCTTTTGAGGCAGTTTTGATTCAGTTTGGTGTTGTTGGTGTGTGGTTCTCTTCAGAACACAAACTCGGTTTCTTTGAACTGATATCCCTTTCTTTTCGTTGTTTCAGGGCTGGGGCGTTTGGATTCACAAACTGATTATGCTGCTGGCTGTTGTTGTCTGATGACAGGGGCTGTGATGTTGTTCTTCAACTGAGCCTATATGTTGGTAATTTGTTTTTCCAATGTGCTTGCACATTTGGCCTATCTTGCTTTCTGTCATGGTTTTGTGAACTGACCCGCTCTTTTGCCTTATTTTTGTATGCTGTTGTGCAATGATGTTTGAGCCGAGGGCTTTGATGCAGCGTATGATGCTGTTTTGATTTGCCTTCTATTTTCCTGATACTTTGTTGAGGCCATTCAAAGTCTGTTCTGTTTAGGCTTGGTTTTCGTGACATCACCTATATGGTTCAGCATTGATATTGCTCATGAATTGTTTAGGTTTTGAGTTCCCAATTCTGAATCTGATATTGATGCATTTGTGGCTTTTCAGGTGTTGGAAATTTCGGAACCAAAGCGACTCAGACCTGCCGGCATCCGGGTCTGAGTCCAAACTTGCCTATGTTGCCTTATTCTCGTATCAGTTTGGAAATCCAATCGCGGCAAAACGAATCAGTCCCGCTTCTTTTATTACTTCTATCTCTCGGATGTCCCGTACAGATAAGAACAGGTGTTACCTGATCTGATGCCAACGGCGCGGATCGGTAACGGGGGGTAGGACGCAGCTTCGGTTGTGCCACTCCCGGCACTCGATGATGACATTGTTCTGAGAGTGTCAAAAACAACTCCTAACCTTTTTCTATACTGTTTGCTTTGTTTTGATGTGCAGGTGAATTTGGAGATTTTGCGGCGAAGCTTAAAGACAGCATGAAGACACTTAGGAACTTCTAGGATTTAGGATAGATACTTATTGTAAATGAAACCTCTTGTAAACCAAGTTCAAATTCACTTATCAATTTGTAAACTATAAATATTTATGAAATGAAATTCAACAAATATTCATATTTACTTTCTCAATTGTAAATTCAAAGTATCCATGAATAATAATTCAGAACCATTTAAATTCCCTCTTGAGTAGTAACTTATAAGTACTTATGAGCACAAAGTTCAAACTTACTTCTCCTTTGCCTTCTATAAATGATATCCCGCCATATGATTATATCCCAACAAATTCAAATTAAAATCTCGTTGATCACATCACTTCTCAAAATAACCTTAACAGTATCCACTTCCTTTTCAACCCAAACTTTTGCCTCTTATTAAGAGGAAACAAAACTGTTTTAGAAATGTTTCAACATCAAACAAAGCACGGCCCCGAGTCCAATCATATTTCTGACAAAACATACCGACACCTTGACCCAAGTGGCAAATAAATGCCTCAGAACGTAATAACAGCCCGTTTTTCAAGGAATTAGCAGAATTTGCGTAAAATGACCAAAATACCCCTGGAACCAAATCTGCAAAACAAACACCTCCATAACTTGTTAGTGGTATGCGAAATGACTGACTAAATATAAGGGTAAAATTTGGGGTATTACAGTTGCCCCTATTTAAATAGCTACACCGGACGATTTGAGTGACAGAGACTCGAGGAATCGTGGTGGAGAGATTTAAATATAGATAACCGAAAATTTTGCCCTTATATGCGACGATATGCAATGCTATTGGACAGAGCGAGGACAGCTTAATGCAGATGATGATATGAATACGATATGATGCGTATGCTGGGATGATGAATGCGAAAATGATGACGAATACTACGACACATGGACAGACGCTACGAGAAGAACACACTGGGGAAAACGACGCGCTGGGACACAGTACAACACTGGGGAATTCTAAAATGATGGTCAGCTGGTGCGAACACGACCAATTATCATTTTTAGACCGGGAACGAGATTCTCAAATGGAGATGGCACCTATGAGACGACCTCCACTGGGGAATCTAAAAATAAAACTGGATCACGTATGATTGCAAGATCGATTACTGAATGCTGGAGCATTGAGCAAAGAATAACATCCAAGCTTCTGTAAACTATCCCTCGTAACAGGATCGAACGGACTTTTCGGAACTCCGTAACAAATATACAGGATAAAGACCGGCTGTATGCCAAAATAAATGGACTTTGATGAGAAATGCCCTGATAAGCTTCTCGCGGGAGAATTGTCACTTATCGTTGGAAGGGACTTATGTGCCAAAATGGATAAGCACTCAAATAAGGAGGCTGCTCCTTATCTGATAAATAAATCTTCTCGCATTTAAGGTCGGCGCCTGGAATACGATTCTGATTCTTCTCTTACTGAAGGGTAAATAAACTTCTTCATGCTTCAAGATCGTGCTCTCCTGAACATGAAAAGGGTAAACTAAACTTCCTCATACTTCAGAATCGTGCTCTCCTGAATATGATTCGGTTTTTTCGGGTAAATGAAATTCTTCATAACTTCAGAATCGTGCTCTCCTGAACATGAAAAGGGCAAATTGAACTTCCTCATAATTCAGAATCGTGCTCTCCTGAATATGATTCGGCTCTTTCTTGTAAATGAAATTTTTCATATTTCAGAATCGTGCTCTCCTGAATATGAAAAGGGTAAACTAAACTTCCTCATACTTCAGAATCATGCTCTCCTGAATATGATTCGGCTTTTTCGGGTAAATGAAATTCTTCATACTTCAGAATCGTGCTCTCCTGAACATGAAAAGGGCAAATTGAACTTCCTCATAATTCAGAATCGTGCTCTCCTGAATATGATTCGGCTCTTGAAATTTCTTCATACTTCAGAATCGTGCTCTCCTGAATATGAAAAGGGCTAATTGAACTTCCTCATAACTCAGAATCGTGCTCTCCTGAATATGATTCGGCTCAAACCTCCCCGTATTTCAAGATCGTGCTCTCCTGAATACGATTTGGTTCAAAACCCCCCATACTTTCAGACGACAGGTAAATGGAAGCCCAACTGCTCCATGGAGATGGCCATTTGCTGCGAGTCATAACGAAGATAGGATCGGCTTCTTAGGTGAGAAATGTTGTATATCGGTGCTGTAAGATGTAGGATTGTAATAATAAATTATCCAGGCATGAACTGGCATGTATCTGTAGTTGATTTCCTTGAAAGATAGTGCAAAATAAATGCACGTCCGGGTACAGTGATAAACTTCTCGGGCGAGAACATGCCGCGTATCTGCCAATGTATGGTGAAAATTTTTAGATGGTGCAAAATAAATGCACGTCCGGTTGGGCTTGACTATCGACATGACTGAGATTCAATCTAGGATCGAGCTAGAAAGAAGACTGATAATCGAGACTCCATCGAGGGAATGATCTCGAAGGGTAAATATCTTATCCTGGTGAGGAAAGATAGCTGAAGTAACCGTCATCCACGAGGATCGAGCTCTGTGGGGGAACTGGAAACACATATGTATTTTATGCTTAGGGCTGACAATCTATTTGAAGAGAATGGACGAACCCAGTTACTTGGCGGTAACGACCAATGATAGAGACACAATGAACCTGTGCATGCTAACGCGTATGTTAATGAATATGTTAATGTCTATGTAGTTAAATATGCAAGATGTTATGAAATGAGTATGCCATGAGTATGTAATGAGTATGTAATGAAATAGGCATGTGATGCTTATGCCCCTGCGTATGCTGACAAAACAGACTAGAGACAGGACGAGAGACGAAATAAACATCTCGACGGAGATACCCTGCGTTCTCTGCAACCAATACGTCAATCATGGGTAAGAAAGATCAATGGTAGAACCAAATCTAGTTTTAAAGTTCTGAATTCTCTGGGGAGAAGGTAATTTGCTTGGGTGCACAGTATCACGTCTTCACACGGGGAGAAGAAAACCTGAGGGATACTTTCGAGTTACCCCAAAAAAAGTTGTCAGCTTATAGTCTCGCTGGGGACTGTGATGAGGCAGTAGTTTAGGAGCCTGTTGCAACACTGAGATTTACTGGGGAATGAAGGCCGCCGTGAGTAAAATTCATCGGGTGCATGAAGAAAAGTTTTGAAACCACATGGTTTTGATCTTGAAGGACCTTATGGTAGTCGCCATTTGTTTCTTTTAAAACACGGTGCCCCAGGATACTTGCGTTGTGAGGTGTGGTCATCTCAAGAGGATTTTATAGAGAACACGGAGTCTGGTTGCCCCACTGTTTCCAAACTCTTTGAGAGATTCGTCAGGTCTCGACGTAACTGGCACAAACTAATCGTGTCACGATGAAATCTTTGGGAAATAGCTCTTAAGAATGTCAGACTCGCGTTGGTAAGCGAATTGGGAAACTGCCTGCCCCTGTTCAGCAGGATCTTCAAGTTCCACGGGTTATGTTTATATGTAAATCTCTAAGATATCAAGCAAAGTTGTCATGCCTGAAATGCCTATCCTGAGCTTGTCAATGTACACATATCTTTGTCCTGAATTTTTGTTTTGAAAAAAGATATCGCGATAACTTGTGACCGAAATCACTAGTCAGGATATAAGTTTTAATTATAATGCCAACATGAATTTTTTCTGAGCATAGCTCGTAGGAGTCAGGAAACGTGATCTTGTCAAGTATGCTTTCAACCGAAGTCCTACTTCAATTAGGTCTTTTAAAGGTTGTATCGTGGCTCGGTTCACGGTTTAAGAAACAAAGGATAAAGGCTCAAAGTTATATTTGTACCCACCCATTCTTCGTGATGTTCTCCAATCCTAATTCAGTTAACCGGATACGAACGCTTATATCTCAAGCGGATTTGCTATGGTCGAGAACTTATCAAGGCTTTGGACATGGCAGTCACTCACCTATTTCTTTTGGCAATTGGTCACACGACATTGTTCTTTATAGGGGTTCTAAAAACTACTGGTTTGTTGTTCTTATTCCCTAACTTTTGCCTGGACAACATCTTTTGATTTGCCTTTGGAGTCCAGCGGGATGCCCCAGTTTTGCCTAAGTCTCCTTCATAGGTTTCGACTTAGCAGGCTCTTATATTTTTTTTGAATATTTTTTTATGCACAAGTCGTGTAACTCTTTTGAAAGGCTCGTGACTGCCCCACTCCTTAGGTAACTGAGGGGTAGTCATTGTATTGGACTTCTTAAGATGCTAAGGATAAATTCTCGAAGGTTTGCTCTTCCTTTTTTGAGAGTCTAAGTGCTCGATCGGTTTAACTGAAACCTACCCTGCCCCAGGTTAGGATGAAGGTTCTTAAAAATAAAGAAAAAACTCCTACTTCAAGGCTAAAAAAGGTTGACTAGGGATTAACATCCTTATATCTCCAGTGTTTGGAATTTGAAACAATGCCTTACATCATCAGCAGGTTTTAGTTGAAAGCATACGACAAGAAATCTGCCGTTTTGGGTTCGTCATCCTCCCCCCAATTCTCCATCAGAACAAGAGATCGGGTAAAGTTGGCATTATAATTTATGAAAAATATATTTTGAATGAGTGAAACGAATGGATTTATTCAAGACAAACATATGCGTTGCATTAATTAATCAAAAATAAACAAGTTCGTACATGCTAAATATGCTTAATCAAAGAGAAATGCATATAAATAAACAAATGAACTGTCGGAAAAATCCTTCTAAATGTTTATGAGATCTTGCATTCAACAGTAACGGTTTCCTTTGGCGGAGCCTCAATGGAAAGGACGTCTGGTCTATGATCACTGTGAGTCGTCATGGCTTGCCCCAGTTATGCTGGTCGCATCTTCAACAGTTTTCAGTCGTTGCTTCAAAATAACTTTCCCAGATCCTTTGTTGATCCCGGTCATACCATCTTGAGGGTTATTGAAATGAAGCGAGCTAGGCCTTTGAATAATTACTGGATTCGGCTGATTTGCCACAGGAGTAGCATGCTTTGCAGAATTCGAACTCGACAAGTGAGGGACCCTGAGAGGAGTCTCGGTCTTCAGCTGAGCATCGCCAAAAGACAACTTCTTCGTTTCTAGCAAATTTCTGACAACTTTCTTAAGAGCATAGCAATTCTCTAGATCATGGCCGGGCGCACCCTCATGAAATAAACAATGAGCGGTAGCGTTGTAATTTGCAGGTAATGGATTAGGTGGAGGACCCAAAGCACGGGTGGTAATCAGACCTTGTTGTACCAAATAGGAGTATAATTCAGTGAAGGTCATCGGAATTGGAGGACAAGGCTTATACTGACTCTTGCGGAGATAAGGAACCTGGTCCTGTGATTGTTGATGAACAGGAGCGTCGGGCACTCGTTGACCGTTGACAGGAACTCGCATGGGCGGATAACCGGAAGGTTGTTGACGGATCGGTGCTTGATATACCGGAGCTGACTGCACAGGCTGGTATGTAGGAAACTGCTGATTGAAAGGAGGTGCAACAGCAGCTACATAGGGTTGTTGGACATATGGATAACCTTGAACATAATTCTGCTGATGTTGCCAAGGTTGAGGGGTAGCTGTTTTGCGGTTCCTCGAACGTGTAGGTCCTTTACCATGGTCGGAGTTAGGAGTTTTGCACTTTGGAGGGGTAGCTCGTCGAACTGGTTGAGCACTGGGAGGCACCAAACCGGATTGAAAACCGTGAGGAGGTACATTCTCGACAGTAACAGCTGGTTGAGGTTCCATAACGGTATTAGTCTTAGAAACAACAGTAGACTGAGTATCCACCTTCACACTAAGAGCTCGTAACATCTCCACAATCTTCCCTACACTTCCTCGAAGATCTTCGAGTTCATGGCTGACACGGTTGATCTCTTGGTTTTGATCTTCCATCCTTTTGAAGGGTCGTATTGATGCAGAGAACTTAGGGTGACAAAACTGGAAGGTGAGAGAACCGAGTATGAGAACCCGGGAGACACATGCAATGCGAAAGTATGATGCTAAAATGTGAATGCAAATGAAGATTTCATGGAATTCAAACATTTACGAATGTCGTGGGGTACCAAGGAAATCTTTTTCTTGTTTTTTCCATTTTATTTTTTTTATTTATGGTATCCCGCGATATCCATAAATGATGTTTGAACTCCATGAAATACAATGCAATGAGATGCTTTATGGATGCAATGCATGAAAACACACAAAGTCCTAGGTTAAAGGAACGTGAGCGGAGTCAAGGTCTACCCATCCCAAAAGGAGTGTACTATAGGTTAGTTGTACCTGCCGAACAAGGTTCTACAAAGTGCCCAAAGTCATCAGCCCATCTTTCGGATATTATCAACCTTCCGACTGACTCGGGGGTGAATAATATTCTCAAGAGAACCTCTTTTGAGTGTAGTATCGCGTAGCAACCATTGTAGGACTACTCCCACATAGTTCCCGCACTACGTCCTAAATAAGGCCGAGGTGGTGTTAAGGTACTACGGTTCCCAATATCACAGACTCCAATCGACCATGGAAAAAGTTTTTACGATTACTCGTTCAACCGAACCATTTTCGAAAAGGTCTGAACTGAGCGGTGATTCTCGAATCAGCTTGGTCGGGATTCACTTCCTATAAGCCTCATCGAATATATCCCCATCCTATAATAATGTCACTAGTCCGGGCGTAGGACTTATCTCACAGCACAAGGAACAGTCCCACCATGAAAGCATAAATATATACATGAATAATAACACAGATAGTAATAAGTATGAACAAGTTAGGGGTAACCCTCAAAAATTAAGACAGTCCCCAGTGAAGTCGCCATTTTCTGTTGCGGTGGAAATAGGATCACAAACTATTAATGAGTTTGAATCGCAATTCAATTCACAACCGCTTTTTGATTTATCCGAAGGAAAAGGTCAAAAGAGGGAAAACCTATTTTGCATCGTAAACACAATGCGGGGAAAGATCTAGGGTTCGGGGTTGGTTAAATTTAGGGAAGGTATTAGCACCCTAAACTTCTGTAGTACTCTACAGGAACCTTTTGTTCAAATGTTTACTATTTGCTTTATTTATTTGCTTAAGGTATATGTACAAAGGATTAAAAGTGAGAAAAGAGACCTAAGGGGTTAATTCTAAGTTTACTCGGCAAGACATCGCATCTTGTACCTACGTATCCTTACGGGAGTGGAATCAGAGTAATCGTAGTTCCCCTCAAAAAGGAGGTTAGAGACTTCTTGACTGTGGTCAAGGTCTCAAGGGGAATAAACATGTCTTAAGGACACGCTTACGCGGAGTGTAGGAACTCCAATATCTACGTTGTAAATTGTTAAGTTGTAATTAGGGTTAAATTATGGATTCCACGGCGGGAAACCCTAAAATGAGCGCGGCGGCTCTTTGACCTAATGCTAGGGGTAAAATTGTAATTTTGCCTACGGCGAGGCATTTGTGAAAATTAGGGTTTGTAGTTTGTAGTTTTGAGGATTTGAAATTGAGGACTATTGACACGGCGGTCAAACGCTAGACCTAATTCCTTCGGATGTGTGTAGTGTGACTGGAATATTGATAAATGCGTGAAGTGATTGAGTTATGCGAACAGGGAATAAAGACAGCAGTTAAAAGCCATGCAAACAGAAATTAAAAGGCAGAAATTTAAAGCGCGATTATTAGATTCGCGGGGTTACATATGAGAAGCAGTTACAATATAGTAATGAACTCGGAATGAAAAATAAGATGAAATAAGTAATAAGCTGCAAAATGAACGAACGACGTTAGTGGGCAGAGTTAGGCGAAACAATAAAGAAAAAGATGCAAATTTGAGATTATTACAATTTTTAATATTAGCTTGCAAAAAAGATTTAATTTAAAATATTTTACTCTTTTAAAAGGTTTTATTTTTAATATTTTAAGAAAAGTTTTTCTTATATTTATAAAAAAAAAAAAAAAGTTTTTTTATTTTTATATTTACAAAAGTTTTAGTTTTATATTTAAAAAAAATTTTAATTTTAATTTTTAAAAAAGAGGTTTTGTTTAATTTTATTATAAAAAGATTTTTATTTAAAAATAATATTTACACAAAAAAGAGGTTTTAAAACAATTTTCTTAAGTTATAAAACAATTTAAAAACAATTAAAAAACATAATTTTAAAAAAACAAAATAAAAAATATAAAACATAAAGGGGTTGGGCCGGTCATCACACCCGGACCCAACCCGGTTAGTGGTTCAATTAGAAGACAATGAGGGTTCTGGGAACCCTAATGTCCCTTGCGGCGCCCTTCACGTCTTCTTCTTCTCTCATCTCTCTCGCGATCGCCATGCATCTTCTTCTTCTCTCATCTATATAACCTAAAACAAAACATGAATGTCGTGAGGAAAACGTCTCAGAGCTCACATTTATGGTGAACGGCCGGTGATGAGGGTTTCCTCTGAGGCTTGGAGTTGATTGCCCGCCGTTTGAACGGCGAAGGTAATCTCCTCCTCCGGTATTTCGTGGATGATAGTGATGTTTGTTGTCGCCTATGGTTCGCTCACGATCTTCCTTCGTTAGCGTTTGCTTGCGATCTCCGTTAGGGTTTCGCTCGTGATCTTCGCTAGTTTTTCGCTCTCGCTCTCGCGGCTACCAGTTAGGGTTTTTGATGGTGAGATTGTTCCCTACTTATACTTTCTTTTTGGGCCTTTGATCCGTGATGGATTTGCGTTATTTTTGAGACATGATTTTGTGTTGATATGATTTGATTTTGTTTTGATTACGATTGGATACTCTGTTTCCTCTTTTAGGGTTCGATTGGGATTTTGGTGAGATTGGATTTCATTTTTCTGATATGAATCTGATACTGATTTGTTTTGATCTGTTTTGGGATTGATATCGAATCAAAATCTCTCTATTATTTTTCTGATATGGTTTGCCTTCAGGTTGGATTGATTGGTATCTGATATTGATTCATAGAACTTCTTGATGGATTCACTTTTCTGTTTGATATTTTCGATCTCGAACTGATTCATTTTTTGATTGATTCGTTTCTTTGATGCAGCTCAGATTCTTTTCCTCTTCTTCTTTCAGGACTGATACTTTAGCTTCGGTTGCGTCAAACACCGGGAAAGGTATACGGCGATGATGTTCATCTGAGCCGTGACAACTGATACTCTTTGATGACGCTGCGATTGCCTATGATGATCTTCGCTTGTGGTTTATCATTTGTTGCGATTTCTGGCTTTTTGCACCTGTTTGATCTCAGAGCTGCTGCTAGCATTGTAGCTTATCTGCTTTGATCTTGAACCAGTTTTGATGGCCTGATATTCAGACTGTTGTTGCTCTGATGAGCCAACCCCTTTGGTGCTGTTTGCATTTCTGTTGGATTGTCCCTGCCTGTTTCTGCTTTTTCGAACATGAAGCTTGATCTTCCTGTGATGTTTATGAATTCTTTTGAGGCAGTTTTGATTCAGTTTGGTGTTGTTGGTGTGTGGTTCTCTTCAGAACACAAACTCGGTTTCTTTGAACTGATATCCCTTTCTTTTCGTTGTTTCAGGGCTGGGGCGTTTGGATTCACAAACTGATTATGCTGCTGGCTGTTGTTGTCTGATGACAGGGGCTGTGATGTTGTTCTTCAACTGAGCCTATATGTTGGTAATTTGTTTTTCCAATGTGCTTGCACATTTGGCCTATCTTGCTTTCTGTCATGGTTTTGTGAACTGACCCGCTCTTTTGCCTTATTTTTGTATGCTGTTGTGCAATGATGTTTGAGCCGAGGGCTTTGATGCAGCGTATGATGCTGTTTTGATTTGTCTTCTATTTTCCTGATACTTTGTTGAGGCCATTCAAAGTCTGTTCTGTTTAGGCTTGGTTTTCGTGACATCACCTATATGGTTCAGCATTGATATTGCTCATGAATTGTTTAGGTTTTGAGTTCCCAATTCTGAATCTGATATTGATGCGTTTGTGGCTTTTCAGGTGTTGGAAATTTCGGAACCAAAGCGACTCAGACCTGCCGGCATCCGGGTCTGAGTCCAAACTTGCCTATGTTGCGTTATTCTCGTATCAGTTTGGAAATCCAATCGCGGCAAAACGAATCAGTCCCGCTTCTTTTATTACTTCTATCTCTCGGATGTCCCGTACAAATAAGAACAGGTGTTACCTGATCTGATGCCAACGACGCGGATCGGTAACGGGGGGTAGGACGCAGCTTCGGTTGTGCCACTCCCGGCACTCGATGATGGCATTGTTTTGAGAGTGTCAAAAACAACTCCTATCCTTTTTCTATACTGTTTGCTTTGTTTTGATGTGCAGGTGAATTTGGAGATTCTGCGGCGAAGCTTAAAGACAGCATGAAGACACTTAGGAACTTTTAGGATTTAGGATAGATACTTATTGTAAATGAAACCTCTTGTAAACCAAGTTCAAATTCACTTATCAATTTGTAAACTATAAATATTTATGAAATGAAATTCAACAAATATTCATATTTACTTTCTCAATTGTAAATTCAAAGTATCCATGAATAATAATTCAGAACCATTTAAATTCCCTCTTGAGTAGTAACTTATAAGTACTTATGAACACAAAGTTCAAACTTACTTCTCCTTTGCCTTCTATAAATGATATCCCGCCATATGATTATATCCCAACAAATTCAAATTAAAATCTCGTTGATCACATCACTTCTCAAAATAACCTTAACAGTATCCACTTCCTTTTCAACCCAAACTTTTGCCTCTTATTAAGAGGAAACAAAACTGTTTTAGAAATGTTTCAACATCAAACAAAGCACGGCCCCGAGTCCAATCATATTTCTGACAAAACATACCGGCACCTTGACCCAAGTGGCAAATAAATGCCTCAGAACGTAATAACAGCCCGTTTTTCAAGGAATTAGCAGAATTTGCATAAAATGACCAAAATACCCCTGGAACCAAATCTGCAAAACAAACACCTCCATAACTTGTTAGTGGTATGCGAAATGACTGACTAAATATAAGGGTAAAATTTGGGGTATTACAGCAGCCTTCTGGCATAGTTCATGTACGGCACCAAATTCGATTGACGAGTCTCCCACTCCATTTTAATCTGGTTAATCACAAGCGCCGAGTCACCATATACATCTAGGTTCTTGATTCTCAAATCAATTGCTTCTTATAGACCCATGATGCATGCTTCGTACTCCGCTTCGTTATTGGTGACTGGAAACGTCAGTCTCGCAGTAAACGGGATGTAGGATCCGTGGGGAGTCGTGATCATCGCCCCAATGCCACTTCCATAAGAATTAACCGCCCCGTCAAATATCAATTTCCACTGGGATTTCCTATCTGGACCCTCGTCGGGCAATGGTTCATCGCAATCTTTCGCTTTGAGAAACATGATATCCTCATCAGGGAATTCAAATTTCATCGGCTGGTAATCTTTGATCGGCAGTTCGGCAAGGTAATCAGACAATACGCTTCCCTTAATGGCCTTTTGGGAAACGTACTGAATGTCATATTCCGTCAACACCATTTGCCATCTAGCAATCCTTCCCGAAAGCGCTTGCTTCTCGAAGACGTACTTGATCGGATCCATCTTCGAAATTAGCATTGTGGTGTGATTGAGCATGTACTTTCGTAAACATTTGGCAGCCCAGGCTAGTGCACAACACGTCTTCTCCAGCATCGAGTAACGAGATTCACAGTCTGTGAATTTTTTTACTCAAGTAGTAAATGGCATGCTCCTTTCTGCCCGTCTCGTCGTGCTGACCGAGAACACACCCCATACTACTCTCAAGAACTGTCAAGTACATGATTAAGGGTCGTCCGGCCACTGGGGGTATCAAGATTGGAGGTTCCTGCAAATACTGTTTTATCTTATCGAATGCCTTCTGGCAATCCTCGTTCCAGATAATCGCCTGATCTTTCTTTAACAGTTTGAACATCGGTTCACACGTGGCCGTGAGCTGAGAAATAAACCTTGCAATGTAGTTTATTCTGCCCAGGAAACCACGAACTTCTTTTTCCGTTTTTGGCGCTAACATTTCTTGTATTGCTATTATCTTCGTAGGATCAACCTCGATGCCTCTTTCACTCACGATAAACCCCAGTAACTTTCCGGACCGTACTCCGAAAGTACACTTGTTAGGATTCAGCCTCAACCTAAACTTCCTAAGCCTCTCAAAAAGCTTCAGCAAATTGACCAGATGTCCCTCCTCCGTTTGGGACTTCGCAATCATGTCATCAACATAGACTTCAATCTCATGATGAATCATATCATGAAACAAAGTAACCATGGCTCGTTGGTAAGTGGCCCCTGCGTTCTTCAGACCGAAAGGCATTACCTTGTAGCAAAATGTTCCCCAGGGAGTGATAAACATAGTTTTCTCCATGTCCTCCGGCGCCATCTTGATCTGGTTGTAGCCGGAGAAGCCATCCATGAACGAAAACACGGAGAATTGAGCTGTATTGTCGACCAACACATCAATATGAGGCAGCGGGAAATCATCTTTAGGGCTCGCCCTATTCAAATCCCGATAATCGACGCACATTCGTACCTTACCGTCCTTCTTCGGTACATGCACTATGTTGGCGACCCACGGAGGGTAAGTAGTGACCGCTAAGAAGCCAGCATCAAGTTGTTTTTGCACTTCTTCTTTGATCTTAACGGCCATATCTGGTTGTGTCCTCCTAAGCTTCTGCGTAACGGGGGGACAATCTTCTCGCAGCGGCAAGTGGTGGACCATGATGTCAGTGTCAAGTCCGGGCATATCTTCGTATGACCAAGCAAAGACGTCACTATACTCTTGTAGCATCTCAACCAATCTCTGCTTGACATCGCTCTGCAACGCAGCCCCTATCCTGACGTTCCTGACAAGTTCTTCAGAACCCAAACTCACAATCTCGATCTCCTCTTCATGAGGCAGAATAACTCTCTCTTCTTGTTTCAACAAGCGGGCCAACTCTTCGGGAAGGTCTTCGTCTTCATCAATCTCTTCTTCGGCTTGATAGATCGGGCAATCGAAGTCGAAGTGAGTCGTAGAAGGTCCAGAGTCGATGTCATCTGTTATGTGGATCCTGCAATAACAAGGGTTAAGCTTAAAACAAGGATATGCAGGTTAGCACAAACCCCATTGCCATTTTATTGTTTTTCAAAACAAATATAAAACAGGAATAACAGAGATCATAATATTTGAATACGAAGAAAAAACGCCTTTTGATTTATTGATAAAATGCATGTACATAATCAAACAAGGCCCTGACAATAAAACCACTATGCCCCGGGTAGGACATAGGGTTGTACAATGATTGGAAAAAGTAAATCATTACTCTTCGCTTGTCATCTGGATGATATCCTTAACGGACCAGTTGTTGAGGCTCTCGCCTGGCTTGCTTGGCTGGATCCAAGAGTCTAGATCGTAGTCGCTATCTCCGTTGTCTTCAGACACCGCGTTGACGCTTTCAAATATCACCCCGCCACTGGTAAACTGGATCGGCCCTTTACCTCGCGACGCACTGCTAGAAGAGGAGGCTTCAGCTCCAGGAGAATATCCCAACCCAAACTTGCCTTGCTTGTTAGGTATCTCCAAAATTCGCCCCCAGCCTGGGGTAGATCCGGCTTGGACAATAGCCCGGGCTTCCTTGAAGGAGGAGAGAGTCATCTCTGGCTTTTCAGTGATTACAGGAGCTACGTCCTTGACTTTAACAGCTTCGAACGCTTGGCATAGGGTTTCGTGGATTTCCCCATCCATCTCAACATACTTGAAGGACGACAAATGGCTCACCATTATGTCTTCCTCGCCACATACAGTCACGATGCTACCTCTGACAGCATACTTGAGTTTCTGGTGCAACGTGGAGGTCACGACACCCGCCGAATGGATCCATGGCCGGCCCAAGAGACAGCTGTAGGCAGGCATGATGTCCATAATGTAAAAGATCGCGTCGAACGTTTCCGGCCCGACTTGGATCGGCAACGTCACCTCCCTGAAAACATGGCGTTTGGTTCCATCGAACGCTTTCACAACCAGATCACTGGGTGTGCAAATCACTCCACGAGTATCCAACTTCATCAATGCCTTCTTCGGAAGAACATTGAGCGATGACCCTGTGTCTACCAGCACATGCGATATAATCGTTCCCCTACACTCTATCGAGATGTGCAGGGCGCTGTTATGATTCCTTCCCTTCGGCGTCAGCTCTAGGTCAGTGAACCCTAACCCATTTCCAGCATTCACGTGGGCTACGACCTCTTCCAGCTGGTTTACCGATATTTCTTGCGGTACATACGCGGCGTTCAACACCTTCAGCAGGGCGTTGCGGTGTGCCTCAGAACACAATAACAGATTCAGGATGGAAATTTTCGAGGGTGTCTGATGGAGATGATCCACAATCTTGTAGTCACTCTTTTTAATAAACCTCATAAATTCCTCAGCGTCTTTCACGAGTAAGTCTTTTTCTACCCCGCAAGGGGTCTCTTCGACGACTTTACTCTTCCCTTTGTCGGTTGCATCAGCTCTGTCCGCCACGACCTCAGGTGGTGCAAACACTCTTCCGCTGCGAGTAATTCCGCTGATTCCCGCAAGGCTCTCCACAGATGACCCAAACGGTTCTAGCTCCAACTTCTGTCCATTGCAGTAGACCTCTGCCCCGTAATGCCATGGGACAGCATTAGTGCTTTCGAACGGTATTGGCCCAGCTTTGGTGATGGTAATCGTGGGCGGTCTGGGTGCAGAAATAGTTATCGTCTGGCGAGGGATGGTGATGGTGGCAACCTCATCACCTTGCTTCAGCATTACCTCTCCCGATCCACATTCAGCCCTCCAGCTAAACTGTAGAATCCCTTCAGTCATCAGACTTTGAATCCCCTCTATCAACTGTTCACATCCATCAGGACTTGTCGCACAACCCATACACAGCTCTCCACAACCTGGGAAGAAACCTCTTTTCATTAGCTTAGCCTTAACGAAGCTAAGCGGCGTCTTCAGATCTCTGACGTCAGTCAACAAATCCAAACTCTCATCTTCAATAATGGCGTTCACTCCACCTCCCCTATGATTCGGCATAGGGTTCTTTGTGACGTTTGGCACATTATCCGAGAAGTTGATGATCTTGGCGTCTACCATGTTCTGCACCTTGTGCTTGAAGGCTTTGCAATTCTCTATTGTGTGGCCTGGTGCCCCTGAGTGAAACTCACAAGTTGCATTCGCGTCATAACCTGGCAGAGGTGCCCCTGTCAAGGGAGCCAGGGTTCTCTTCTGGATCAACTGTAGCTGAAGCAAAGTCTGTAATAGTTGAGCGTACGACATGGGCGGAGTCTCGAGGTGACGACTCGACAGAGGTGCCCGATTCTGATACTTTCTGTACCCTTGTTGATTCGGCTGCTGCTGCTGTGGCTGTTGAACTGCCGGGATAGTTATGCTGGCCACCTGTTGGTGAGGGCCTTTACCCTTCCTTCGAGCGTTGGTCACGGCGCTCGTTTCTCCTTCCCGTATTTTGCCACCATAAGGTTTCTTTCCGCCTCCTCCAGCTGAGGATGACTCACCTTGAATTTTCCCCAGTTTGATCCCATTTTCAATGTGCTCACCCGTGATAATGAGATCTGAGAAGGTTCCAGACATACCGCAGACCAATTTCTCATAGTAAACCCCTGAGAGGGTAGCTACGAACATCTGCACAAGCTCATGTTCAACCATCGGCGGCTGAACCCTGGCTGCCAATTCACGCCACCGCTGGGCGTATTCCTTGAACCCTTCATTGTTCCTTTGTGACAGATTCTGCAATTGGACTCGGTTCGGAGCCAAGTCGCTATTGTATTGGTAGTGGTGCACAAATGCTTCAACAAGGTCCTTCCACGTGCGCACACTGGTAGGTTCCAGACTCATGTACCATTCGAGGGAGGGTCCGGACAGACTGTCTTGAAAGAAGTGCATCAGCAACTTCTCGTCCTCAGAATGAGCTGACATTTTTCTGTAATATGATCTCAGGTGGACGCGAAGGCAAGTGGTGCCCTTGTACTTTTCAATGTCAGGTACCTTGAACTTGGGAGGCACCTTGAAATCAGCAATCAGTCCCAACTTGGACATATCAACACCCAGGGTGTTCTGGTTCTCGATATTTCTCATCTTATCCTCGAGTGCCTTGAACCTTAGTTGTGCTTCAGCAGTCAGCTCCCCTTCAGCACCTCTCTGAGAGAACACATCGTCTTGGCGGTCTTCTAACCACGGCTGAGGCCCGAACAGATTCCCAACACCTGCATTGCCATTGCCCAGCCCAACATTGACGTTAGCTTCAAAATTTCCATTACCGACGCCCGTCATATTACCATTGAGTCCCATGTTAGCTATCACATTGCCGTTGGCACTGCCATTCCCCCCGGTCACGGGGACGCCATTCTGAGGAGTTTCAACTGGTGGAGGGGTAGGCACAATCCCACCATGGAGTACGCCATTGCTATCGACCCTTGAGATCAGAGGCTGGACCAAGGTTCTGAGCTGATCCTGGCCATTGGCGACCGCTTGCATGAGCTCCATGAAGCGGTCCATTCTTTCGCGGAGTTCCTGAACATCAGTTTGCACTTGCTCCATGATTCTGGTTTGATTTGCTCTGGTCGGATAGCGGTGAATAGGTCTCTGATCAATCCTAGAACAACCTGAAACAACCTGAAAACACAAAAGGGTTAGGAAAAATGACAAAGTGCTCGCTATGCAAATGCTTCATGCAAATGCAAACGTGTGTCTGTGTATTAGGGAGATCTCCCCCAATCCTAGTGCCTGAGTGCCAGTGTTGATAATAAGAAGTCCGAGTCCAGTCATGGAAATAACATCTCATATATAAAGAAATCCCATCAAGGCAGTACACAACGTCAGTGAGTACAAGATGAGTCAATAGCATGACCTCAGCCAACAAGCCTGGTGATGGCCAGCTTACAACAATGATCAAACAAAGGGAATACAAATAGTCAAGCACGGCCACGGGCGCGAAACTCTTCTAACAACCCCTTCGTTTCTGGATGACCAGGCCGAGTGAGTAACCCTTCGACGAGTAACTCCCTCTGCATAATGGTGTATTAAAGACCTTCGACCGAATCTTCCCATGCTCCTTCGCCGAAACAATCTTCTAACTTCTGCTTCTTGGATGCAAACGCCAGTTTGCGCTCCCTCAGGTTAGCAAGAGCTTTGTTGAGTTGGCCTTCGGCGGCATATCGGCGAGCGGTTTCTTCATCAAACCTATTCTCACTAGCCTTCACCTGGGCTTTCAGCTTGGAGATCTGTTGCATCAGCTTATCCTCCCGCTCTTTCCTATTGGCTAGGGAGGCCTTCCAGTGCTGGTTAAACTTGGATATCCTCCGATACGCTTCATCCAAGTGTTGCTTCTTCGTGGCCAGTACATCATTGACAGCTTTGAAGTCTCGACCCATGCGCTCACGCTCAGCTATCTGCTTAGTCAGATCTGTCCCCAACTGGTTCACCAGCTCTGTTTGCCTCTTGAAGGAATGAACAACTTCGTTTCTCTTGCTCCTGAGCTGAGCCAATTCTTTCTCCAATTCTTCATTTGCCTTTTTCAGCTCGTCTTTCTCAGCTAACACCTGATTATGCTGCTGAATATGTACGGTGGTGGGCTCTTCAATCATTGGAGGGCTTTCTGGCTTGGCAGGTGGAAACGGCATCCCTATAGCATCCGCTCTGGCTCTGATCCACGTCACATACGGAGTGTAGGCTTGGCTATTGCTTCTCCCCAGCAATGGTTTTCCCCTCTTACTGATACCATTCCAGGCGCGCTGAAGCTTAGATAACAAATCCCCCTCTAGAAGACCCGTGAGGTACAGAGATTCCTGCACCTCTTCATCCTTCGGCGGAGCTCTCAAAGCATAAGCAAATTGTTGGACCAGCAAAGACGGATTGTAGTTTATACAGCCTTTTCTGCCTATCAAAGGCAAGTTCGGAAACCCGCTGCAGCTGAAGATAATCTCAGTACCCAACCTATCTCTATCAAACCAGGTAATATCCTCTGCAGATAGACTCATCAAACGCTCGGACCACTCAGTTGTGGCTGCAGACGAAGCAAAGGGACCCCTCTTGGGTAGATGACTATCAAGCCATTTATAAAGCAAGGGTACACAACACGAGACGTTCTTACCCCTTCTGTTCTCGTTTTTGTAGTGGATGGAATGGTAGACATCTCCTATTAAGGTAGGGACTGGATTCCCTGAAGCAAAGATGTGGAAGGCGTCGAAGTCCACAAAGTCGGGCATATTGGGGAACAGAATGATGCCATATATGCACAGAGCGAGAATGGCGTTGAACACGACCCAACATCCGTCTTTGGCGCACTGTTGAGCCTTTCCTACTAAGAACTGCAAGGAGAAACCGGGAACCTTGTTCCAACTAGACAACACCAACTCGGAGGCATCCAGATGAAGTGAAGGCGCTAGACTAGCCAGATCTGGCTCAACATCCATATGAACAAAAGGCATCTGCCTCTTGATAGGCACACCTAACAAATCAGCATATTCCTCTAATGTAGGTGCGAGAACAAAATCCTGGAAAGTGAAACATCTCAACGGAGGATCGTAGAACTGCAGCAGAGCGTGCAACCCATTCAACTCGAACGCAGAAGGTTTACGAACCAAATTGAGCAATTTGCCGTAAGACTTTCTGAATTCGTCTCTCACAGAATCATCTGCTAAAGCAATCAAACCAGTCAGGATAACCACATCAGGGGCAGGGAGCTTGTAAGCCACGGTCTTCCTCAGAGAACCCATAACAATACAACAGAAGGCCAGAAATCCTGAATCGGGGGGAAACGGTACCTGCAACACAGACACACGTTAATGAAATGCAAATGGGTATGCAAAGCAATGTAAAATGCAATCATGCAGCAGGAGATCAAGGCAACTGTGTTGTGGAGATTCTGTATCAACAAAACCATGATGCTGCTCTATCAAGAACAACCACTATATCTGATAATAAGAAAAACCCCGGTATCGGACCACAAATCTGCTCTGTCAACAACACACACACATAGGACCATAAGTCTGCTCTATCAAGAACAACCATCTGATAATAAGGACCTCTGATACAGGACCAAAACTCTGCTCTGTCAAGAACACACATCTGATAATAAGGACCTCTGATACAGGACCAAACTCTGCTCTGTCAAGAACACACATCTGATAATAAGGACCTCTGATACAGGACCAAAACTCTGCTCTGTCAAGAACACACATCTGATAATAAGGACCTCTGATACAGGACCAAAACTCTGCTCTGTCAAGAACAAACATGCATCTGCAGATGAGATCCTCAGATCCCAATCATAAACCTGCTCTGTCAAGAATAACATACACATCTGCTGATGAGATCCTCTGATCCCAACCAAAACTGATTTACTGTCAAGAAAACCAGGTAGTCTGTAGGTCAAGGTTTCCTGCAACAAACCCAACCCTGCTCACAGGTATGAACCTAAACTGACTCAAGTTCGGCATCTTATGCGGTCATCAGCGTCACAGACATTCAAGAGGGGTGATACGATACCCAGAAGGTGTGGCATCACCATCTCATGAAGCGGCCTCACTCGGCTGAATTCCAAATGATCGGTCCCCAGAGTCGACAATCCTCCAAACCAACAACCCCCTCAACCCAAAGGGTTGAAAAAGAAGTCAATCGGGAGAACCTCGTCTGAGCGTGGATTTCATGAGACACTAGTGCCTGCCAAGCAAGCACGCGCCCACTAATTTCCACAACTAATGCTAAGTACACTCAAGCCTGGGTCTGGCTTCTCACTCATCAGAATGCCCCTACCATAACAGCATAGATAATCATATCATACTGAAAATAAAGTGCGGGAAATAAAGTGCGATAAATAAACACAACCCAACAAGTAATCATACAAGCACTAGGATTGACTCTCGCAGGGGACGTCGGATCCCCAAACAGACTCGCATTCGGGACGTTGGATCCCAGGAAACTATCAAGTCCCCAGCAGAGTCGCCAGTTGTCGCTTCCGCAAAAATAAGGTGCCGGCCAAATAAAAGAGTCGCCACCTTTCGTTATTTATCCCTCAGAGCGGGAAAGGAAACGATCGGAAAAACCTGACGAAAAGGTATAAGACAAGGTCGTCGCAACCATTGTCTGGGTTCGGGAGTCGGTTACGCATGGGGAAGGTATTAGCACCCCTCACGTCCGTCGTACTCGACGGGATCCACGCTTGTTGTGTTTACTGGACGAGTTGGTTTTATCTATCTACCTATCAAGGCTGGTCTGAAAAGAAAAGAAAATGACTCGGCAAAGCGTCGCACTTTATGCCTACGTATTCTCATCAGAGAATGAGAAATCAGAGTCAACGTAGTTCGGCTTACTACGGGTTACAGAGAAGGTGGCTCGCCAATACGTCAGTATTGTGCCTACATACTCTCAACAGGTATGAGAGATCAGAGCTTACGTAGTTCGGGGTAATACGGATTACGGGAATTCAGATTCATTTGTTTTATCGAGTAGGGTTAAACAGCAGTTCCAGCAGTTAGGGACAAAGCCTGTTTGCGGTAGAACTGAAGTTTAACGACACTCTTTTCTTCAGAAAAGCTTTCCTTTGAATTATGGTCCCACGGGGCAAAAAGGTTTGAAATTTGTTTTCTGTCTTTTACGAAAGAAGTGTTTTTTATTGTGTTTGCAATTTCAATTGCACTAGAGAGTATGACCTGAGAGTGAATGCGTCGCATGTCACCCAAAGGGTGCCATACTAAACATTCAGACTGTTGAAAAGAAGCTCTCCAACAATCCTTTCTCAGATAGCTTAAGGCTCGTAACGTACGAAAGAAATTATTCATGATTACTGTATTTAAAGCTGTTTTGAGATGAGAAGAGAACAGGCTCAACTAATGGGAGACTATCAATTCCTACTGTTGTCATGCCAAGGATTCATCCTATGGTTGAGGTTTGAAGCAGGGAACTCCTAGAAGTTATCATGCATAGGTTTCAACTTAAAGTTCTATCATCACTTCCTTATCAAAGGGAGTGAGAGTCCTAAGGGATCATGTCAATGATAAATAGAAACAGATAAAGCATCAGCTTAACCAGTAAACAGTAAACGACTGTAAAATGCATGCAATGCAAGTGAGGGAGGAAATGTGTGTGGGGCAGCAGCCTCCACAAGCTCATCTCAACCTCAAGCCAGATATGAATAACTGCAATCATACAATAGAAATAAAGTAAAGTGCTATCAAGCAAGATACCATAAACTGCAATCCTACAGAAGAAATAAAATGCTATCAAGCAAGCACAAACCACATGGGCAAGGGAGCTGGGCTCTACCGAATTCCCGCAAGCAAAGCCATACAGTAACAATACAAGCAGAGGGAGCAACTCAACCTCTAGTGCAATCATGCTCCTAGATTACATCAGTCTAAATATGGACTTATTCTAATGCATCAAGCAAGTCAAACAAGGCACACCAATACAGAAGAGAAAACAGACAAGAGAGAAGGCAGATCAACAGCTCCTGCAACTTCATGCTTCAGCTCTTCTGACAGCAGTCCAGTCTTCAGACTTCAATCACCCTTCAAGGCTACCATCTCTCATGACAAGTATCAACTTGCTTTTCCAGGTTTCAACCCATCAAACATAAGTATCCACTTATTCTCTTTTCTTCAAGCCTCAGCTCTTCAGTCAATTCCACCTTCAGACTTCACTCCTAACTGCCAGTATCAACTTGATTCCCTCAGGTTCTCAATGCATCAGTGCAAGTGTCAACTTATCCTTTATTCCTCAAGCCTCAGCTCTTCACCCAGTCTCAATTGAGTCCTCTTCATAAGTATCAACTTGGTCTTCAAGCTTCAGTTCTCTCTGCTTCACCAGTATCAGCTAGCTTTCCTCTTCATCTACAAGCTTCAGCTTCTCAAAGTGGTCTTTAATCACATGGAAGTATCAACTTCATCCTTCAATCATTCAAGCCTCAGCTCTTCACTAAATCTCCATTGGGTCTTCAAGTATCAACTTGCTCTTCTTGCTCTTCAGCTGCAATGGCAATGCTCAAGGAATAATCCTCTACCACACTCTTCAATGAAGTCCCCATCTTCAAACTCAAGACCAACATCTTTCAAGATACTCAAACCAGAAGACCATTGATTTAACAGAATGAGTGGAAATGATAAACAGCTTATTGACAACCAAAGGAAGCATGTAAGGGTTCATCATTATGAGAGAATGGTTCCCTCAAAGTTCTACTTCCCAGATAAAGCCACTCATCCCTCCAAAGGAGGGATGTGAATATCTTAGAAGGACTTTTAGTCATTGGGAGGAATGGAAGCACAAGATGCTTTCCATATTTGTGAAAGAAATCATTCTAGTCCTAAGGCTCTCCCTAGGTCTCCTATCTCCTAAAACCTCATCAGACATCTTCAGGCACAAACAATTCCAAAGCTCCAAGCAACTTCAAGCAACTTCAAGCATCCTCACCTTGTCTTCAACTTGTATTCAATCTCAACCAAAGGAAACCAAAACAAAAACCCTAGTCTAAGGGACCTAAAGAAGTTAGTCTAGTTGAGTTAGTGCCCTAGAATCATCTAAAACTAGCACCTAAACTAAAATCAAACAAAAATAGGAAACTATCCTTAAATTTCTATAAAAAATCCTAAGGGATCCTAATTCAATTAAGAATGCCTCATACAAAAACTAGGGACTAAATCATCTATTAAGCCCTAAAATTAAGTCCTAAATCCTAAGGTATCAACCTTAAACCCTAAAAAGGAAGCACCTAAATATCAATCTAGAAAGCACACCTATTTTCACCAAAAAAATGTGAGAAACATTCTATGGGAGCATACATGTCTAACCTAATCACACACAAAAAATTAGGATCAAAGTCATCACCACATGATCAAACAAAATTCCACAGAATTAAGCATCAAACTTAACCATTTTAATATCAATTAAAATTTAAAATTCCCATAAAATCAGAAAATACATAAAATGAAAATATTTTTTCTCTAAAAAATACTAGACTCAATCATGAGTAAAATGAAAAAAGAATGGGATTAATTGGATTAATTTTCAATTTTATATGATTTTTCCAAGAACCATGAACAAAATGAAAAAATAATGAAAATCCAATTAAAATAAACACACGCGCGGTGCAAATAGCAATAAAACACAGTTCACTATGACAAATGGGCCATCAGGGGGTGGGGATAACAACTATTTCACTAAGCCCAAAACCACTGATTAAATGAAACGCAACGTTTCATACTCAGAATTCCTTCACAACTTGAAATCAAAACGTGGTCGTTGGATCATGCCCTCAGTCAAAGTCCAACCCTCATCCAATGGCTATAGAGTCATCTTCAACCTTTTGAACATCTGAATCTTCGCGCGCAGCTCCGACCACCACCCGTGGTGCTCCGGTCATCACCCTCAACCCTAACTCTCTCCACAGGCCTCCATTCCAAGAGGTTCCTACATGAAACTTGTCCCAAATCTCCTCACGAGTTCGTTCATACCCTTAGTTCTCTCTGAAACCTCAAGATTCACCATAACCAACTTTCAACCGAAAATGGTAATACCCTAAATTGGTCACTAATTCTAAAATTAATGGTCTGAAATCCATCCTACACCGTTCTACAATGCATCTAACACCTTAATTCATCTTGATTCTACCTAATTCATGCTAGAGGAAGAAAGTTACTAACCTGAAAATCTTGGATGAACAGATGCACTAAACCTTCAATTCAAGCTTTCCAACCTTCCAGACACGATCAATGGAACCTTTCCTTGCTTCTGTATGCAAAAGAACCGGTTGAAAGCTCCTAAATCTTGAAATCCGATGGTGAGTTGCAGGTGGAAAATTCTGAGTTCAAGAACACCAATTAGCCACGAATTCTTCTTGATTATGATCTAGATTCAATCCCTAGCATCCATGGAAGAAGTTTCAATTAAGAAAATGGATGGAAAGTGGAGAATTTGGTGAAACCGAATCCAATTGCAAGCCAAGAAATCTCAATCTCAATCTATGCTCTCTCCTTCAATCATCACCAACCTTTGCATTTGATCATCTCTACTCAATATATAGATGATGTTTGGATGATCTAGAACCCTCTAGATCCTTCTAATGAGAGTTTCAATCTCTCATGTCATGATATTTTCAATCACATATCATGATATGCACCATTCTGTTTGCAGCTTGAAACCAACCTCATTCACTTCCAATTTCTCCCCTAGTGACATTTTGAAAGTGTTTAGCTTGCAAAGGGCCTTGCTCATGCCTTAATTCTAGGTTTTGCACATGTTACTTAATATGCAAGTCATTACTTTTCAAAGCAAGTCCACAATTTAGGCCTCAACTCAAAAATGTGGCTAAACCAATGCTCTTAAAATGTTTTCTAGAGTCAAAATGATATATTACATGCCATGGTTTGGATGTGTAGATTGAAAATATCAATTTCCAACTTTGGTTCATTTAACTTATACCCTTATTTTAGGTCATTTTTGCAACTTTGAGCTACAAGGGTTTCCAACATCTCATGACCTCCTTAATAGCCTTAAAACATCATTTTTGAACAAGTTTGATGTTGAACATTTTTCCATTTAAGGCTTGGAAATAGGAGTTATGGCCTTATACTTGAAATGACCTGTAATCTCCAAATGACCAAAATGCCCTTGACTTGTTAAAGCCATAACTTGAGCTCTACAAATCCTATCAAGGACTTCTAGTACTCTATATAAAGATAAGAGGATAAGGAACAACATTCATGTTGACCAAAAGTCTATAGGAATCATCCTCCTTGGGCAAAAGTTTGGTGCAAGTTGGGTAACTTTCAAGCCCCCAGATTCACATACCTCAGATGACCTGTAACTTGTCAAAGTCATAACTTGAGTTCTACAAATCCTATCAAGGACTTCTAGTA
This sequence comes from Lathyrus sativus, assembly GCA_963859935.3. Lineage (NCBI taxonomy): Eukaryota > Viridiplantae > Streptophyta > Magnoliopsida > Fabales > Fabaceae > Lathyrus > Lathyrus sativus. Next base: position 76,723,305 of record OZ012737.1, read on the forward strand.
CTCAAATTAAATCTAAGAACAAGCTCTACAACATTCATGTTCGGGGCAAGATGAGATGACAATCACATCTTGGGCTAAACTGCCTTGGAGATAGGGGTCAAACTAGGGGATTTTACACTGTCAAGCCTTAGAAACCCTAGCTTGAAACTTCTCAAGCTCTTCAATCATGATGAGTTGACCTTGGAATAATCCTTATAACATCTCAATGTGTCAATCGATGATCACATGACCCTTGAATTAGGTCTCAACCCTCTCCAAATCATCAGTTGACCTAGGGTTGACCCAGTCAAACCCTAATTGCACCAATCATGGCTGAGTCTTCTTAATCTTGCACAATGACCTATCTAGGCCTCAAGGTGATCTCCAACACTTCTCATGAGCTCTCTCAAGACCTCAAGTCCATCTCCATGACCTCAGAATCATCTGATGGCTTCCCACAACTCTCAAGTTAGGAGACACACTCTCTTGGTTTCAACCACTCTCTCTGGGGATCTTTTAACTTCTCTGACAAGGATATCAACCCTTGAGCACTTGAATAAGCTTCTTATCTAGCCTAAAATTCTTGTATAGCTCTTGATTGGTAATCATACCTCTTGATCTCCTGCATACATGTCAATGAAATGCAAATGATAATGCTAATGTGAATGAAATGAAACATAAGCTAGGTAAAGAAATGTTGGGCAAATTTTAGGGTGCAACACCTTATGAAAGCACCAAAGCCATCCTGTGGAACTATGGGGATGAGGTGTATTGTAACGGTCAGAAGATCAATTTGAAAAGTTTTCCTGTGGAGTCTGCAGAGAATGTTGTGGGAGCAGCACTAATTACCTGAAGCGGAAGGGTCTTTGCACCGCCCAAGCTGGTGGCTGAGAAAGCAGATAGAGGGAAGGGTAAGATGGTAATTGAAGAAACCTCCCAGGATGGTGACTTTGGAGAATGATTTGGAGGAGGTCATGAGGCTGATACACAAAAGCGACTACAAGATAGTCGAGCACTTGCAGCAGACACCTTCCAAAATTTCGATATTATCGCTGTTGTTGAGTTTCGAAGCTCACAGAAATGCACTGATGAAATTATTTAGCACCGCTTTTGTGCCTCAGGAGATATCAATAAATCATCTTGAAGGGGTTGTTGGGCATGTAAGAGCGGGAAATGGCCTTGGATTCACAGATCTAGACTTAACACCAAGGGGAAGAAACCACAATTGTGCGCTGCACATTTCTGTTGAATGTAGAGGAGTGGTTATGTCTCATGTCCTTGTTGACACAGGGTCATCTTTGAATGTGTTGCCGAAGAAGGAACTTAAGAAGCTGGATACTAGGGGCATTACTTGTACACCGAGTGATTTGGTTGTACGTGATTTTGATGGTACTCGGAGGTCTGTTTTCGGTGAGCTGACTTTGCCTATCCAAGTGGGCCCAGAAGTCTTCGACGTTGTGTTTTATATCATGGACATTCAGCCTGCTTATAGCTGTTTGTTAGGTAGACCATGGATCCAGGACAGCTGGGGCTATCACATCGACTCTACATCAGAAGTTGAAATATATGGTCGGTGGTAGTGTTGTGACAGTATGTGGAGAAGAAGACATCATAGTTAGTCACCTGTCTTCTTTCAAGTATGTGGAAGTAGATGGGGAAATTCATGAGACCCTGTGTCAAGCGTTTGAAACTGTTCAGTTGAAGGATAAGGAACCAGTGGTGAGAAAAGAGCCTGAGGTGGCTATGTCCTCTTTCAAAGAAGCGCAGGCGGTGGTACAAGCTGGCTCAACACAAGGATGGGGGCAAGTGATTGATATCCCTCAAAAACAAGACAAATTCGGCCTGGGGTACCACCCATCCTCTTCACAAAGCACACCAAAGTTCAAGGGGCCAATCAGGTTCACCAACGGAGGTGTTTTCTTCGAGCAGCTCAACGCCATTTCAGATGATGAAGCTGGAGACAACGACTGTGACATGGATGCTTGGATCAAGCCATGCCTTCCAGGATAGTGCTTATGCAACTGGTCCATCGAGGAATTTGTCCAAGTGACCAATTAACAGTAATACTTTGTTTTTCAATTATTGTACGACCCTATGTTCTACCCGGAGCATAGTGGTTTGTTATTTCAGGGCTTGTCTTGTTTATGCTTGAATATTATTTCATCTATTAATCAAAGGGCGTTTTTCCATTCAAATTTTGAGATCTCTGTTTTTCTTGTTTTATCTTTAACAATAAAATGGCAATGTGTTTGTTTGCATATCATTTGAAGCACTTAACCATTTTCATTGCAGGTCTCATATCATTGCAGATGACACCAACCAAGAATCTTCTATGACTCGCTTCGACTTTGACAACCCGACATTCCAAGCTGAAGAAGAGGTTGATGAGGATGAAGATTTTCCTGAGGAATTGGCTAGACTCTTGAGACAAGAAGAAAAGGTCATTCTGCCTCATGAAGAAGAGATTGAGATCGTCAACTTGGGTTCTGAAGAGGTTGTTAGAAATGTCAGGATATGGGCTGCATTGCAAAAAGACGTCAAGCAAAGGTTGATAGAGATGCTTCGAGAGTACAACTACATCTTTGCTTGGTCTTACGAAGATATGTTCGGGCTTGATACTGACATTGTAGTTCATCGATTTCCACTTCGGGAAGAGTGTTCACCCGTCAAGCAGAAGCTTAGGAGGACGAGACCAGACATGGCGGTAAAAATCAAAGAAGAAGTTCAAAAGCAGTTGGACGCTGGATTTTTAGCCGTGACAACTTACCCTCCGTGGGTCGCCAACATTGTACCTGTACCTAAGAAGGATGGTAAGGTACGAATGTGCGTTGATTATAGAGATTTGAATAGGGCGAGCCGAAAAGATGATTTCCCGCTTCCCCACATTGACGTATTGGTTGACAATACGACTCAATTCTCGGTGTTTTCTTTCACGGATGACTTCTCCGGCTATAATCAGATAAAAGTGGCACCGGAGGACATGGAGAAGACAACATTCATTACACCGTGGGGAACATTTTGCTATAAGGTGATTCCGTTTGGGTTGAAAAACGCAGGGGCAACTTATCAGCGGGCAATGGTGACTTTGTTTCATGATATGATTCATCATGAGATTGAGGTTTATGTTGATCACATGATCGCAAAGTCCCAGACGGAGGAAGAACATCTGTTCAATCTATTGAAGCTGTTTGAGAGGTTGAGGAAGTTCAAATTGAGGTTGAATCCAAATAAGTGCACTTTCGGAGTTCGGTCCGGAAAGCTATTGGGGTTTATTGTCAGCAGAAAAGGAATCGAGGTAGATCCTGCAAAAATAAGAGCTATTCAAGAAATGCCAGCATCGAAGACTGAAAAAGAGGTCTGTGGCTTTCTAGGGAGGTTGAACTACATCGCTCGGTTCATATCTCATCTAACGGCCACGTGTGAACCAATGTTTAAGCTGTTAAAGAAAGATCAGGCGGTGGTCTGGAACGAAAATTGTCAAAGAGCATTTGATAAGATAAAACAGTACTTGCAGAAGCCTCCGATACTGATGCCCCCAGTGGCTGGAAGACCATTAATCATGTATTTAACGGTTCTGGAGAATAGTATGGGTTGTGTTCTCGGTCAACACGACGAGACAGGGAGGAAAGAGCATGCGATTTATTACTTGAGTAAAAAGTTCACAGACTGTGAATCCCGCTACTCCATGCTTGAAAAAACGTGTTGTGCACTCGCTTGGGCGACCAAACGTTTAAGACAGTACATGCTCAATCATAAAACCATGCTAATTTTGAAGATGGATCTGATTAAATATATCTTTGAAAAGCAGGCACTTTCTGGAAGGATTGCCAGATGGCAAATGGTATTGACAGAATACGACATCCAGTATGTTTCCTAGAAAGCCATTAAAGGGAGTGTTATGTCAGAATACCTGGCCGAACAACCAATTGATGATTACCAACCGATGAGATTTGAATTTCCAAATGAGTACATTATGTACTTGAAAGCAAAAGACTGTGATAAGCCATTACCCACTGAAGGACCAGAGAGGGGATCTCCATGGCAGATGATATTTGATGGTGCAGTTAATTCGTATGGTAGCGGAATTGGGGCAACTATTACAACTCCCCATGGAACGCATATCCCTTTCACTGCCAGATTAACTTTCCCTTGTACCAACAATGAGGCCGAGTACGAAGCATGTATCATGGGTTTGGAAGAAGCTATTGATTTGAGGATCAAGAATCTTGACGTATATGGCGATTCAACGCTAGTTGTTAATCAGATCGAAGGAGAATGGGAAACCTGACAGTCCAATCTGATCCCTTACAAGGATTATGCAAGAAGACTGTTACCGTTTTTCGACCGTGTAGACTTCCACCATGTGCCAAGAGCGGAGAATCAAATGGCAGACGCTTTGGCTACACTAGCTTCGATGTACAAGGTCAATTTTTGGAATGAAGCGCCAAGGATTGTTATCTCACGCCTCGACATGCCCGCTTTCATATTTGCTATTGAGGGAGCTTCCGATGGTAAACCGTGGTTTCATGACATCCAGAATTTCCTTAAGAACCAAGAGTATCCACCAGGGGCATCGACCCAGGATAAGAAAACTCTTAGGAGATTGTCTGGAAACTTCTACCTCAACCCAGATGGTGTGTTGTATAGAAGGAATCATGATCTGGTACTACTCAGGTGTATGGACGAAAAAGAAGCAAGGTTGCTTATGGAAGAAGTCCACGAGGGTACTTTTGGCACGCATGCGGGCGGACATGCCATGACTCGAAAGATTCTACGAGCTGGTTATTTTTTGCTAACAATGGAGTCGGATTGTTTCAAATTCGCGAAGAGATGCCACAAATGCCAGATTTATGCTGATAAGATTCATGTGTCGCCGTGCCCGTTGAATGTAATGTCATCCCCTTGGCCGTTTTCCATGTGGGGCATCAATATGATTGGAAAGATTGAGCCCACTGCTTCCAACGGACACCGTTTTATTCTGGTAGCCATCGATTACTTTACCAAGTGGGTAGAGGCAGCATCGTATGCTAATGTTACCAAACAAGTGGTGGCAAGATTCATAAAGAAGGACATCATCTGCAGATATGGAATCCCCGAGCGAATCATTACTGACAATGGTTCAAATATGAACAATAAGATGATGAAGGAGCTAAGCCAGAGCTTTAAGATTGAACATCACAACTCATCGCCCTATCGGCCGAAGATGAATGGCGTTGTTGAAGCGGCCAACAAGAACATTAAAAAGATAGTGCAAAAGATGGTTGTTACATACAAAGATTGGCATGAAATGTTACCTTTCTCCCTACACGGTTATCGTACGATGGTACGCACATCAACCGGGGCAACTCCTTTCTCACTAGTGTATGGTATGGAAGTTGTCCTACCGCCAGAGGTTGAGATTCCTTCTTTAAAGGTTTTGGTTGATGTAAAACTTGATGAGGCAGAATGGATAAGGAATAGATTGAATCAACTTAGTCTGATGGACGAAAAGAGGCTAGCATCGATTGCATATGGTCGTTTATACCAGAGCCGGATGAAGAAAGCTTATGATAAGAAGGTGCGCCCTCGAAGCTTTCAGACGGGCGATCTTGTGCTGAAAAAGATTCTCCCACCACAGTCAGATCACAGGGGCAAGTGGACTCCCAATTATGAAGGTCCATTTGTTGTACGGAAGGTTTTCTCTAGAGGAGCCTTAGTATTATCCACCATGGACGGTGAGGACTTTGCATCCCCAGTGAACTCATACGCAGTTAAAAAATACTTTGCTTAAAAGAGACCCGCTGGACACAAAAAGAAAAGTCCAGGAAAAAATGGGGCATCCCGGCGAACCATAAAAAAGAAAAAGGTTCGGGCAAAAAATTAGGGATAAAAATGAAAAGATGTAAACCCGCAGAGTCGAAAACCTGAAAAGGCGACTTTGGAAAAAATGGGTATCCCGGTGAATCGAAAACCCGAAAGGGCGGTTCAGGCAAAAGTTAGGGATTGAAAAGCAAATGACTACGGTCTGCGTATGAACTTCATTGCTTAATGGATTGGGAGAACCTGAGGTCCGTTTAATCCGAATCAATCTCTTCTGAAGACGAAGCGTCGGGAAAGTGTCAGGGTCAAGCGAGTCATAGAGGAATCAGCTCATGGTGTTCGTCTGCGCCATATTGCCGACATTGTTGTACTTTTTGTTTAAGATGTACACTTTTGTATTTGCTTTTATGCATACTTGTAGTTTTTGCGCAGCTTCCTCTTTTCAGGAGTCGCATCTGTTGTAAAAACTTTGCCTATTTACAGGCCGTTATCAATAAACATATACTATTCAGTACTTTGTTTGTGCACTTTATGCTTTTTCTGTTTTGTTTGTGAAAAACGCCCGATGTTTTTGATGAACTTACATACATAAACTTGCAGGCCTTGGCCAATAATTTCTAAATCTTTGATATTAATTAAACAATGTCACGGATGATGACCAAGATAGGCTTGTTGTATAGGTTGTCTTGTCTGTTTGTCTTTTGCAGGGTTGTTACCCTTGGGGAAAGGTTTTATGAATATGATTGGATTTATCTTTTTCCCTAGATAGTGTTGTTCTCCAGCAATCGAGGTTGCATCTCTATCCCAGTAGAGTTACATGCAGTGGTTAGAATTTCCCTGGCAGTGTGCCAGTGCGCTTTTAATCCCCGCTGAGTACGAGATTGTGTTCACTCCCCAACGAGTCGAGATTCGGCCATATCCCCACAAGTAGGTGCCAGGTTTTCCCCAGCAGTGGCCTGGTATTTCTCCCTCTCACTCAGTCTGATTGAAGGAACTCAGCTTTCAGCAGCACAGACTGGGGCATCCGATAGAAGTTTTGTTCCCTATCAGGTAAGTTAGGTTGTTTATCCTGTTTGTTTTAAGTACTCGGTGAGTTATCTGTTCTTCAGAGGGTTTTGTATTCTAGAGAGTCAGCTCGGACATTTACCTCAGCAAGTGTTGATCTGCATCCTCGGTTGAGTTTTGGATCTTCTGCTCTTGTATGAACTTTATCCCCAGTAGGTGAGCCTTTCGAGGCCTTTTTGGTGTAAGTCCAATAGTTATTGGCATGGGTAAGCTTTTCCCTGCAGGATTGTTTGCTGCTCCTAACAGGATGGTTTCTTTTTCCTTGGCATTTATTTTGCTGTTTCAGTTCCGATGCATCTGCAAGTATGCATAGCATCTACCCAAATGCGTAGCATTTCCATTTCGTATGGAGCATTACGCCATTTTCAAACATTTGCATATGAAACATAGACCAGGTTGTTATCTCTCTGTTTCAGGTGTTTCTTCGGAGGTTTGATTTTCCCTTGGTATCCAGACCACGTGATCTCTTTTAGCCCGTGTGGTATCCAGACACCGGCTCATGTTTTTCCCCAGTAGTATCTTCGGATTTGAGTGGGACATGATAAGTATGGTGATGATCACCTCTCTCCGTTGAGTATCCAGACTCCGGCCCGTACCCGGTTGATGAAGTTTTCCTTCTTCCGTCGAGTATCCAAACTCCGGTAAAGATGGTTGTGGTATCTGTAACACCCCACTTCCCAAAATCAATTAAATTAATAAACATTATAAATAAACAAAATCAGAGTTCCAATTTCCCAAGTGGGATATCACATGAAAACAACGTTTCCTTATAAAAAGGTTTTTCTCCAAATACAGCGGAATATTAAATATAAAACCCAATAAAAGTTTGATACGTTCACAGGAAAATAAAATATAAGTTCTTCATAAAACAAATAAAAGCGCCCAAGTCCCGTGCTACGTATCAGAGCATCCTAGACTCGACTGTCACACCATAATCCAAGCTAGCTAAGTACCTGGATTATCTGTACTTCCGGAGAAGCACAGACACAACAACAGCAAAGGGGTGAGAAATCATGATCAAAAATATAATGGTAATGTAATACATGTAATAAGGCAGTAAAACACACCAACACATCAATTATTCACCCCAACAACACCATATAACGAACCTACTGTTCAAATTACAATATAACATATTATAATGCAATTATGCAACTCAACACCATGCATGCGGTACCGACTCATTGGTTCATTCAATCGAACCTGGATAGATCACTTACGCTCCTCCTGAGACATGATCTATCCCCCACCATTCTCCACAAAGGAGTACGGATGAATCACTTACGCTCCTCCTGAGACATGATTCATCCCACCAAAACACCATGATATGCAAGACACCAATGCATAATTATTATATTCTGGCACGCTAAGTGCACACGATCCTCCTGATCATATCATCATACAACAATGCATATGTATAGATATATTACACCAACACCATATAAATCAATCAGATAGTAAACGAATTCATACTATCACACCGGATATAACTACGTCCCCCCCCCCCACTCGGGGATACACGATCCTACTGATCACTACACACATATACATTAACTAATTGCTCACCAACAATATTAAGGGAAACGCGTACTATCACCAAGTACACAAGTTATATCCCATACTCATCATTTTCACACTACAGCAAGGCTAGAAGGATCACACGAGACCAATTCAGACATCTCACCAAAAGTCTCTGAGGTTACTCAGAACCTCCCTAAACCAACACCTCAGCCTATACACCAAAATCAATAATTCATCAACATCAATCCACAATCACAAACATGCCAATAGATATTATACTTACCAATTATCCTATAATTTCTACTCTAGAACCGACATTACGGTACATTACCGACACTTCAGAGTCACTCTGAATCTCACCAAGGTCCTAACCATAGTCATTAACGACACTATAGGGAAACAACATATAACTTTCCCAAAGTTATAATCATGGTCATTGCCAACACTACGGTAACAACACATAATCTCATCAGCTTTATATTCCTAGTTACTATCAACACTACAGTAACATCAACAATCCAACAAAATGGATCAATACTACTGTAACATCAACAATCCAACAAAATGGCTCAACATTACAGTTACTATCATCACCATATATATATACCCCAAAATGCATCATCAGCATTCATCAATCCCCCAACATCAACAATAATCATAGCATGCCAATATAAAACTTTATATAACGATAAATTCCTACGGGGTTAAGGAATCCCCTCTACCCTATACATGTATAAACCATTCCCAATCAAATTTCTCCCCCCTTACCTTATCAATTGGTTGATCGATAGAAATCCTCCTAGAATTGGTCTCTTGGCCTTCCCCTTTTCTCTTCCGTTCTTCGTTCCCTTTTTCTCAATTTCTCAAATGTATCGTACCACTCTCCCCACCCCTTCACATTCTATTTTCTTTATTAAATCTAATCCCAATTAATAAAATAACTTAATAAAATAATACAATATTATTATTAATACTAATAATATTATAATACTAATAATAATAATAATCATAATAATAATAATACTCATTATTAATAATACTAATAATAATAATAATAATAATAATAATAATATCGTTATTTCACCAAAATAATAATAATAATATTAATAATATTAACAAATATAATAAACATAATAATAATAATAATAATAATAATAATAATAATAATAATAATAATAATAATAATAATACTAATATCATTATTTCACCAAAATAATAATAATATTAATAATATTAACAAATATAATAAATATAATAATAATAATAATAATAATAATAATAATAATAATAATATCATTATTTCACCAAAATAATAATAATATTAATAATATTAACAAATATAATAATAATAATAATAATAATAATAATATCATTATTTCACTAAAATAATAATAATATTAATAATATTAACAAATATAATAAATATAATAATAATAATAATAATAATAATAATAATAATAATAATAATAATAATAATAATAATAATAATAATAATAATAATAATAATAATAATAATAATAACACCCCCACCAATGTTACTATTATTTTTATATTATTATATTTCACACCAAAATACCACCAATAGTCCTTCCACATTAGGGACACCCACCAAACATCACCAAATACACCCCCACCAAAGGACACACCAACGTATAATATTTAAAATAATTATAAAATGACTAAATAATTAAAATGGGTGTTACAACTCTCCCCCACTTTAATTATTTTCGTCCTCGAAAATTACCTGATGGAAATAGCTCCGGATACGCTTCTCGCATCCTGCTTTCCAACTCCCAGGTCACACTGCCTCCTGCAGCACCTCCCCAAGCTACCTTCACCAAAGGTATCTCTTTCCCTCGGAGCTGTTTCATCTTACGGTCCTCGATCCTCAACGGCATCGTCTCAACAGTAAGATTCTCCCGAACCTGAACATCATCTCTCTGAATAACATGAGATGGATCAGAAACATACTTTCGTAATTGCGACACATGAAACACATCATGTAAGTTCGATAACTCAGGTGGCAACGCCACCCTATAAGCTACAGCACCAATTCTTTACAGAATTTCATAAGGTCCAATAAACTTAGGATCCAGCTTCTTGGACTTCAATGCACGACCCACACCAGTCATCGGATTAACTCTTAGGAATACGTGATCACCTACACAGAATTCCAACTCTTTCCTCCGATTATCATGATAACTTTTCTGCCTACTCTGAGACACTTTCATTTTCTCACGAATCATTTGAATTGTCTCAGTAGTCTGCTGTACAATTTCTGGTCCAAGCACCATATTCTCACCAGTTTCATACCAACACAGAGGAGTCCTACACCTCCTCCCATACAAAGCTTCAAACGGTGCCATTCCGATACTAGAATGGTAACTGTTATGGTACGTGAACTCAATCAATGGTAAATGAGTATCCCACGCACCACCCTTTTCCAACACACAAGCTCTCAACAAATCCTCAAGTGACTGAATAGTCCTCTCCGACTGACCATCAGTTTGCGGATGATAAGCTGAACTCAACTTCAACTTAGTCCCCAAAGCTTCCTGCAAGCTTTTCCAAAATTTTGAAGTAAACCGCGGATCTCTATCCGATACAATACTGGACGGAACGCCATGCAACTTCACAATTACCCGAATATAAATATCCGCCAGCTTCGTTAATGGAAAACTAATGTTGATTGGTACAAAATGTGCAGACTTCGTCAATCGATCCACAATCACCCAGATAGCATCAAAATCTCTCGCTGTATTCGGCAAACCTGTAACAAAATCCATAGTAATGCAATCCCATTTCCAAACCGGAATCTCTAATGGTTGCATAAATCCAGAAGGTCTTTGGTGTTCTACCTTCGACTTCTGACACGTCAAACAGGCATACACAAATTGAGCAATGTATCTTTTCATACCAGACCACCAAAATAATTTCTTCAAATCATGATACATCTTCGTAGCTCCAGGATGAATACTCAGATTACTACGGTGTCCTTCACTCAAAATTGACTTTTTTAATTCCTCATTATCTGGTACACAAATCCTGCCTCTAAATCTCAACACACCTGTACTATCCAATTTAAAGTCACTATCGGAGTCACTTCCTACTCCAGGCATCAAATCTACCAATTTCACATCCAACTTTTGATTTTCTCTAATCATATCCAAGAAGTCATTATTTACCTGCAACATACCCAACATTACACTATTTGCAGTAGTCTCACAAACCATGCTCAAATCTCTAAATTGTTCAATTAACTCAATTTCTTTCACCATTAGAGCTGCCATATGAATTGCTTTCCTACTCAAAGCATCTGCCACTACATTGGCCTTTCCTGGATGATAACTCAAACTGAAGTCATAATCCTTCAAAAATTCCAACCATCTTCTCTGCCTCATATTCAGCTCTTTCTGATCAAACAGGTATCTCAGACTCTTATGATCACTAAACACTTCAAATCTTGAACCATATAAATAATGTCTCCAGATTTTCAACACAAAAACAACCGCAGCTAATTCAAGATCATGAGTCGGATAATTTCGCTCATGCACTCTCAATTTCCGCGATGCATATGCTACTACTTTACCATTCTGCATAAGAACTCCACCTAATCCCATCTTAGACGCATCACAGTACACCACAAACGGTTCACTCGGAGTCGGTAACACTAACACCGGTGCCGTAGTCAATCTCTTTTTCAACTCTTCAAAACTTTCTTCACAAGCAGCGTCCCATACAAAGACTTGGTTCTTTCTCGTTAACTGAGTTAATGGCAACGCCAAATTAGAGAAACCTTCAATAAACCTGCGGTAATAACCAGCTAAACCCAGAAAGCTCCTAATTTCTGTCGCTGTCTTCGGCGGTTCCCACTGCAATACTGCACTTACTTTTGACGGATCCACCGCTATTCCATCTTCAGATATTACATGCCCCAAGAAACTCACTTTCCTCAACCAGAAGTCACACTTTGACAATTTAGCAAATAGTTTATTTTCTTTCAACACTTGCAAGGCAATCCTCAAATGTCCTGCATGCTCTTCATCAGATTTAGAATAAATTAATATATCATCAATAAACACTACAATGAACTGATCCAAATAAGAATGGAAAATTCTGTTCATATACTCCATAAATACTCCCGGCGCGTTAGTCACTCCAAACGGCATTACAGCATATTCGTAATGTCCATATCGAGTCCTAAAGGCAGTCTTCTGAACATCACCTTCTTTTACTCTTATCTGATGATAACCCGATCTTAAGTCGATCTTACTAAATACACGAGCTCCCACCAGCTGGTCCATCAAGTCATCAATCCTAGGTAGAGGATACTTATTCTTAATAGTCACTTTATTCAATTGACGGTAATCGATGCACAAACGCATACTACCATCCTTCTTCTTCACCAATAACACTGGAGCTCCCCACGGCGATACACTTGGCCTAATAAACTTCCTATCCAACAATTCTCCAATCTGAGACTTCAACTCAACCAATTCCACTGCAGACATCCTGTACGGTGCCATAGAAATAGGCCTCGTACCAGGAACAAGATCAATACCAAATTCCACTTCTCGCGTCGGAGGCAATTCCGTAATGTCGTCAGGAAACACTTCCGGAAATTCATTCGCCACGGCTACTTCCTCTATTGACACTTTGCTATCCCCCGATAATGTTGCAAATAAAGCAAACACTCTAGTTTCATCTTCCAACAAAGCCCTCAATTCTTTATTAGACAAAGAACTTGCTAAAGCTTCCTCTTCAGGGGTCAAGAACAACAATTCCTTCCGAAAACAGTCGATGTAGACTCGGTTGAACTCTAACCAGTTCATACCCAGAATGACATCCAATTTACCAAGTGGTAGACAAATCAAATCCACTTCAAATTCTCTACCGAAAATAGTCAGCGGACACTTCAGGCATACCAAAGAAGTAGTCACTGAACCTATAGAGGGTGTCTCAATAGTCATTCGTCTCTCTAGAGTAGACGGCACCAATCCTATTCTCTCCACACAATCCACAGAAATAAACGAGTGTGTTGCACCCGTATCAATAATAGCAATCAAAGGAATATTATTGATAATACAAGTACCTTTGATAACACGCTCATCACTGGCAGCTTGAGTCCCTGCTAAGGTAAACACTTTTCCACTAGCCGGAGACGTCTGAGGCTTCTTCGGCTTCTCACAATGTGTACTGATATGACCCTTCTCACCACAGTTATAACAGGTCGGCATGGTTGCTCTGCAGTCAGCTATCACATGACCTGGTTTCCCACACTTAAAACACTTCTTGGCTTCATTAGGACAATCATTAGCACAGTGTCCCATACCACCGCACCGAAAACATTTCCCTTCAGCAGATGCTCTCCCATCTCTAGGCTTCTTATCAACAACAGCTTTACGTTTTCCCTTATCAGCAGCAACACTATAAGGAGTACCACTAAACCTCTGCTTACCCTTACGGTCATTAACAACTTTGTAGTGCGCAATCCTTGCTCGGTTATCGTTATCATATATCCTGCTCCTACTTACTAGCTCAGGATAGCTCCTGATCTTCTGACAAGCAATTCCCAACTTAATCTCTGGACGCAGTCCATTCTCAAACTTTAAGCACTTAGAAGTCATCGCCCCCTCCACATTATAGTGAGGACAATACTGCACTAGCTCCTCAAATTTAGCAGCATACTCCGCTACCGTCATACTACCCTGCTTCAACTCTAAGAATTCAATTTCCTTAGCACTGCGAATATCTTCTGGAAAATACTTTTCCAAAAAACCCTTCCGAACCACCTCCCAAGTAATGGCGGTTCCAGCAGCTTCCAATCTTTGGCGACTATTGTCCCACCAGGCTTCAGCCTCACCTTCCAGCATGTGAGTACCAAATCTCACCTTCTGCTCATCAGTACATTCCATCGTTCTGAAGATCTTCTCAATTGCCTTCAGCCACTTCTGAGCAGCTTCTGGGTCCAGAATTCCTCCTTCAAACGTTGGTGGCTTGTTGCTCCGAAACTGCGCCAAACTCCTGAATTGGGCATCTGCAGTTTGATTCTGATTAGCAACTGCCTGCGCCATTGCTTGCATAGCAGCAGCCAATGCAGCATCGTTCCTTCCTGCCATACTGCTCAAACATAGCAACACCAAGTTAAAAGATATTCAACTACATCATAAAGGACAGACTCAACTCGACTCAACAACACTGGCCGGACGGACCGACCTGCTCTGATACCAATTGTAACACCCCACTTCCCAAAATCAATTAAATTAATAAACATTATAAATAAACAAAATCAGAGTTCCAATTTCCCAAGTGGGATATCACATGAAAACAACGTTTCCTTATAAAAAGGTTTTTCTCCAAATACAGCGGAATATTAAATATAAAACCCAATAAAAGTTTGATACGTTCACAGGAAAATAAAATATAAGTTCTTCATAAAACAAATAAAAGCGCTCAAGTCCCGTGCTACGTATCAGAGCATCCTAGACTCGATTGTCACACCATAATCCAAGCTAGCTAAGTACCTGGATTATCTGTACTTCCGGAGAAGCACAGACAGAACAACAGCAAAGGGGTGAGAAATCATGATCAAAAATATAATGGTAATGTAATACATGTAATAAGGCAGTAAAACACACCAACACATCAATTATTCACCCCAACAACACCATATAACGAACCTACTGTTCAAATTACAATATAACATATTATAATGCAATTATGCAACTCAACACCATGCATGCGGTACCGACTCATTGGTTCATTCAATCGAACCTGGATAGATCACTTACGCTCCTCCTGAGACATGATCTATCCCCCACCATTCTCCACAAAGGAGTACGGATGAATCACTTACGCTCCTCCTGAGACATGATTCATCCCACCAAAACACCATGATATGCAAGACACCAATGCATAATTATTATATTCTGGCACGCTAAGTGCACACGATCCTCCTGATCATATCATCATACAACAATGCATATGTATAGATATATTACACCAACACCATATAAATCAATCAGATAGTAAACGAATTCATACTATCACACCGGATATAACTACGTCCCCCCCCCCCCCCCCCACTCGGGGATACACGATCCTACTGATCACTACACACATATACATTAACTAATTGCTCACCAACAATATTAAGGGAAACGCGTACTATCACCAAGTACACAAGTTATATCCCATACTCATCATTTTCACACTACAGCAAGGCTAGAAGGATCACACGAGACCAATTCAGACATCTCACCAAAAGTCTCTGAGGTTACTCAGAACCTCCCTAAACCAACACCTCAGCCTATACACCAAAATCAATAATTCATCAACATCAATCCACAATCACAAACATGCCAATAGATATTATACTTACCAATTATCCTATAATTTCTACTCTAGAGCCGACATTACGGTACATTACCGACACTTCAGAGTCACTCTGAATCTCACCAAGGTCCTAACCATAGTCATTAACGACACTATAGGGAAACAACATATAACTTTCCCAAAGTTATAATCATGGTCATTGCCAACACTACGGTAACAACACATAATCTCATCAGCTTTATATTCCTAGTTACTATCAACACTACAGTAACATCAACAATCCAACAAAATGGATCAATACTACTGTAACATCAACAATCCAACAAAATGGCTCAACATCACAGTTACTATCATCACCATATATATATATATACCCCAAAATGCATCATCAGCATTCATCAATCCCCCAACATCAACAATAATCATAGCATGCCAATATAAAACTTTATATAACGATAAATTCCTACGGGGTTAAGGAATCCCCTCTACCCTATACATGTATAAACCATTCCCAATCAAATTTCTCCCCCCTTACCTTATCAATTGGTTGATCGATAGAAATCCTCCTAGAATTGGTCTCTTGGCCTTCCCCTTTTCTCTTCCGTTCTTCGTTCCCTTTTTCTCAATTTCTCAAATGTATCGTACCACTCTCCCCACCCCTTCACATTCTATTTTCTTTATTAAATCTAATCCCAATTAATAAAATAACTTAATAAAATAATACAATATTATTATTAATACTAATAATATTATAATACTAATAATAATAATAATCATAATAATAATAATACTCATTATTAATAATACTAATAATAATAATAATAATAATAATAATATCGTTATTTCACCAAAATAATAATAATAATATTAATAATATTAACAAATATAATAAACATAATAATAATAATAATAATAATACTAATATCATTATTTCACCAAAATAATAATAATATTAATAATATTAACAAATATAATAAATATAATAATAATAATAATAATAATAATAATAATATCATTATTTCACCAAAATAATAATAATATTAATAATATTAACAAATATAATAATAATAATAATAATAATAATATCATTATTTCACTAAAATAATAATAATATTAATAATATTAACAAATATAATAAATATAATAATAATAATAATAATAATAATAATAATAATAATAATAATAATAATAATAATAATAATAATAATAATAATAATAATAATAATAATAATAATAATAATAATAATAACACCCCCACCAATGTTACTATTATTTTTATATTATTATATTTCACACCAAAATACCACCAATAGTCCTTCCACATTAGGGACACCCACCAAACATCACCAAATACACCCCCACCAAAGGACACACCAACGTATAATATTTAAAATAATTATAAAATGACTAAATAATTAAAATGGGTGTTACAGTATCCAGACCATGGTGACTGATATTGTTTTGTTTTTTCGTTGAGTATCCAGACTCCGGTATTTTCTCCAACAGGTATTTTCTTGATCCGTTGAGTATCCAGACTCCGGTCAATATTCCTTTGTGATATCCAGATCACAGCGAGTGTGTTTGTGCCTTATGGTATCCAGACCATGGCTTATGCTTGTTTTATTACGCTTTCTCCGTCGAGTATCCAGACTCCGGTAAAGTCAGTTGGGTATCTGGACCCTGTTGAATCTTGTTTGTACCTTCTCCGTTGAGTATCCAGACTCCGGTGATGGCCGTTATGGCATCCAGACCATGGTAGTTTATCTGATGCCCCGTGATATCCAGATCACAGTAATTGTTGCTATCTCCTATCTCCGTGTGGTATCCAGACCGTGGCACGTAATGTTTTCTCAGCCTATGTGGTATTCAGACCACAACTAATTTTGTTTCCCAGCAACGTCGTTTGACTTGAACTCGTAGGATATCCATATCTTGATAAGTATATTTCTATTCGCATAGAGCATCCAGGCTCAGATTGCATCGAGCGTCCAGGCTCCAGGTGTTGAGTATCCGGACTCAGATTTATTAACCGAGTATCCAGACTCAGGTTTATTATTTTTAAGCATCCAGGCTCAGGCTATTGAGTATCCAGACTCAGATGTGTTCTTTGAGCGTCCAGGCTCCAATTTATGTTTTTGAGCATCCAGGCTCCGATTCACCGAGCATCCAGGCTCTAGTTCGTCGTTTATTGAGCATTCAGGCTCTAGTTTTGTGTTTATCAAGCATCCAGGCTCTAATCTTTGAGTATCCAGACTTAGTTTTATTTCTTTGAGCAATCAGGCTCCGTTTATCGAGTATCTAGACTCAGAGTTATGTTTTGAGCATTCAGGCTTTGATTTTCGTAGAGTATCCAGACTCCGGTAACTTGGATCGTTACTTTTTTTCCAGTATGGTATCCAGACCATGGCACCATTTTTGACGTTTGTACTCTCTTTCCCCAACAGGGTTGCTTTGAGATCATTTCTGCTATATTCGGATTTTCTGCGGTTGGCAAATATCCGGGTTCTTTGGTGATCAACCGTCTTTTACCTTGATTGCGTGAAAGTCGTTCGCTTTTCACTCCTTCAGGTCCAAGTCGTTTGAATAGGGGCAGTTGTTGCACCCCAAAATTTGCTCAACCTTTTCTTAACTTGGTTATGTTTCATTTCATTTTCTTTCTAGCATTTGCATTGCATATCATGTTGCATTGAACAGGGGATCAAGAAGTTTGTGTACCTCAAGAGGAGTCTTCTCAGAGGTTTGAGCCTAAGCAGGGGTTGCTATTCAAGCTTGAGTGGTCATCAGGACATCTTGAAGTGGTCGATGTATTGTGAAAGGACAAATGGATGTGTGTGGGACAGCTCCTAACTGAGAGGCCAACTAAAGAGCATCAGAGGTTTGTGAATGCATGATTTTGGGTATGACATGTAAAGAAAGCTTATTGAGGGCCTTGAGGGTCATTGTGGAGCTTATGCAAGTGGTTGTGTGAAGTGGAACAAGCCACAGTTGAAAGTATCGCAATTAGGGTTTTCATCTGGTAAATCCTCAGTCAACTGTGCAATTGAAGAATATAGAAACTCAATTCAAAGTCTCTATGGTCATGGGATGTTGTGTTAACACATATGAGACATCATTTCAAGCTCAATTCATCAAGGGTTAAGTGTGTGAGAAGTTACTAAGTTAGGGTTCTCAGGGTAAAATCCCCTATTTAGTGCCTGACTTCAAGACCACCTACCTCAAGATAAAAGTCTCATCTAAATTTTTGGCCAACATGGAACTTTTAGATCATGTTATTATCTTTAATTTGAGTACTAGAAGTCCTCGATTGGATTTATATAACTCAAGTTATGATCCGGACAAGTTACAGGTCATTTGAGGTATGTGATTTTGGTCAACAAAAGTCAACCAACTTCCAAGCCAGTTTTGACCTAGAAGGGTGTTTCTCCTCAACTTTTTGTCAACATGAAAGTTGTAGGTATTGATCTTAGCTTTCCTAATTGTATTAGAAGTCTTTCATATGATTTGCAGAACTCAAGTTATGAGGTTTACAAGTCAGGGGTATTTTGGGAAAGTAAGATTACAGGTCATAAAATTATAGGTCAATTTCACCAACTTGCACACTTCAAATGGAAATCTTTTCAACATGAAACTTGCTTCAAATGGGGCCATTTGCACTACCAAACCATCTCTTGTCATGGTGGGGGCTTG
Source organism: Lathyrus sativus (assembly GCA_963859935.3). Taxonomy (NCBI): domain Eukaryota; kingdom Viridiplantae; phylum Streptophyta; class Magnoliopsida; order Fabales; family Fabaceae; genus Lathyrus; species Lathyrus sativus. The sequence goes on from OZ012737.1 coordinate 76,742,691, forward strand.
GATTGAGAATTTGGGGTTTGAATTTTTCATAAAGGAGGTTTAAATTGAGAATTTGAGAATTAATGGATTTTAAACTTTTTCAAGGAAAGTTTGTGCATTTTTTGATTGCAAATAACAATTCAAAGACATTGCCATATTCACATTGGAATTTTGAAGTCTCAAAATGGGCCATTTTCATGGTTTCTTCCTCTTGAAGTAACAAAATGAAAATCAACCATAGGATCAAAAGTAAACCTCCAATATCATTCCTTTAATTTACACAACTGATTTGTAGTGGATTTGGATCAAAAAATCAAGTGGTGTAGTGGTAAAAACGTGCATGGCCTTTTCAAAAAAGTGTTGAAATGTGAAAATTCAAAGTGGGCTGTTTTGCTTGAATTAAGGCCCCATTTGATTACAAATCCATCATATAAGTATTCTAGATGAATTTTGAGACAGAGCTAGGTCATTTTGCTGCATGAACAACCAATTCACGTTTTCAAAAAGTGGTGAAAAACTCAAAATCCAATTCTTAGATTCAACCATTTTTAGACCAAATCAAGCTTACAAACACCTCAATTGAAGTTCATGGAGTGATTCTAGATGTTTTTCGTTAAGCTTCATTACCATTTCAAGGCCTAGTGGAGGCTCTCCACTAGGTAAATTTTATTTCAACTTTACACTCTTAATACTCCATGATTTTCCACCATTTTCGTTGCATTTGAACCTTTGTGATATGTAGATCATTTATGGATCATTATTGTTTGTGTTTATGACATTTGTTTTTTTGAGCTCAAAGTTGTGTAGTTTCTTTTTGATGTTTTTTCATGGTATTTTGCTCTAATTTTCATGGATTCTTACTCCTTGTAACATGTAGATAATGTTTGGACCTTTTATTTTAAGTTTTGGTGAACTTTAGTTTTTGGCATGTTTGCTTGTTGTTTGATTTGTGGAGTGGTTGTTGGGATTTAACGAAAATGGAGTTTGGATTCATGTTCCTCTCGGAGAGTAGATGAATTTTCATCTAAAAATTGCAAGAATCGGTTGAGTTTTGGTGGAGCCACAGTGGGGGGGAGGCGCTCACGGCAGCCGGAGCCACGACAGGGATGACCGGATACATTTCCGGCGAGCTGGTCCGGTCGAAGGTCACTTGGAGAAGATGAAGATGACGTGTCGCTGCCTGGTTCGTCCGATCGGTTGGTTTCTGATCGTGTGTTCCACATTAAGACTCATGTGTTCTTTCTTTTGCTCATGCACACACAATTTAAACCTCAATTCATTAATTCAGGTGGCACATTCTGGTGCCTTGGATTTGTTTTCTCTTTTTATTTCTTTTATTTGTTTGCACTTTGAAAATTCGTAAAAAATAGCAAAAAATGTTTAAAAATTCTGAAAAAAAATCATGAACATACTTTAACATGTCTTTTAATTTTGTGCATTTTTAATTTCGTTTTTTGATGCATTTTCCATTTATTTTCATATTTTACTTTTAAATGGTCATTTAGTGATGTGAAAAATGTGTGCTAACTTGTTGATTTTATTTCTTACTCATGGTATGGATTAAACTTCTAATTTTTTTGAGCATTATGTTGACATGTTAATTGATCCTTGGATATTTTTTACATGATTTTTAAGTGTTGTTTCCATGTGGTTTGAATTTGATTTTGTTCCCTCTCCATTTCTGCCCTATTTTAGGACACTCTTGATGTTTGCCTTCTGTTGAGGCACTTCCCTTTTGTTTTTCAATCTCCCCTTTTGACCCCTGGTTCCTGATACCTTGGGGGTCCTCTTAGATTTTACTTGGCATTTTTAGATGCATTTTCTTATTTTTCATGTACTTTGCAAGTTGCTTCATGTTTATGCATCTTTGCTGATGTACTTGTTTTGTTTTGCTTCCAAAAGCTTGGTTGTGCATTATTGATGAATCTAATTCTGATTGTTTCATGTTAGGGGTTTGTTATAGGTCTTGTGTGCTAATTCATGGGTCTTCAACTTGTGCATAAGTTGTCCATTTGATCTCATACTTTCATGTTTGCATATTGTGTTTCTATAAGTGATGTTTGCTTGCATTCTTTGATGTTATTGTTTGCATTTGCTTATGATGTTGTGCTTTGGCTTTTGAGATCTCTTCTCCTCATTCCCTTTCTGTCCAATGACCTTGGAATACTACTTAAGGTTGCTTGGTTCCTCCTGAGGAGGAACCTGAAGCTTGCCTAAAGTAATGAATCCATGAGGACTTTTTCTCATTGTTTTTGTTACTTGTTTTCTATACATCTTCTTCTCCTCTTCTCTTGTGTTTATTCATACCATGGATTAAGGTTGAGATGAGCTTTTGGAGGTTCCAGCCCCACACATATTTCCTCCCTCACTTGCATTGCATCCTTGTCTTCCTTGTTGCATTTATGTTTGCATCCTGCATTTGCATTGTTTCTTCTTGTTGTTTCTTCTTCTTTTGTCTTCCTTCCCTTAGGACAAGAGAGGTTATGATAGACATTAGGGTTCTAAACATGTATGACAATATTAGGTAGTCCCCTTTCAAACTCAACTTTAGGTGCACATTGCATGACAACTTTTAGGGTTTGGACTAGTCCCCCTTAGTTCGTCCTCTTTCTCTTCTCATCTTCAAACAACTTCAATCCACTTAATAAAGCTTGACCATTGTTGCACGCCACGAGCCTTAAGACATTTGGGAAATTATGATTGGGTGGTTGCCTCTCAATTATCTAGAATGTTAGTGTATGTCCTTCGGACGATATACGAAGCATTTGCTCCTAGATCATAGTCTCTAGTGTAGCATGTGTCGCAAACCAAATTCAAAACATTTCTTCCTTAAAAGACACAAAAACAATTCAAACTCTTTTTCACCCCTTTGGGTCTTAATCAGGAAAACTCTTTTCATAAACAAGAGTGTTGTTAACTTTCAGTCCTATCGCAAATGGTAACGCCTAAGTCTCTAAAGGTTGAGCTGCATACACCAACTGCTAGAACTGTCTATTAACCCTACTCGGGTAAAACTTTTGAATAGCCTGTGTTCTCGTAAGCCCGAACTACGTTTGCTCTGATCTTTCGTACCAGACGAAAGTAAGTAGGCACAATACGCGACGTCTTGGCGAGCAACCTCCCCCCCCCCCCTCTTATTTAGCCGTAGTTAGGCGAACTACGTTGACTCTGACTTTCCCATTGCACGAGGGAGTACGTAGGCACAGAGCGGCGATGCTCTGCCGAGTCAGTTTCTCTTTTCTTTTTCTTTTGTCCATAAGCCTTTACCGTAGATAGTTTACACACCCTTTTAGTTAGACAACACATGTGTGGATCCTGTCGAGTACGACGGACGTGAGGGGAGCTCATACCTTCCCCTTGCGTAACCGACTCCCGAACCTAGGACTTGGTTGCGATGACCTCGTCTTTTCCCGTTTTCGTTAGGTTTTTTCCGATCGTTTCCTTTCCCTTCTCTGGGATAAATAATGATAGGTGGCAACTCTGTTAGTCATTGTCGGCCTCTTTTTTCGCAGTAGTGACACATTATGTAAGGTCCCAAGGAGGACCAAGAAACCTTTTTTTGGAGCCACAAGAAAGAAATAAAAACAAAGAAAAAGTTCAGGTTTTTACCCAGCAGGGCTGACACGGGCGGCCGTGTCAGCCCGCTGTTTGAGTTTTCTTTGCACATGTCTCCCAGGCCTTCTGACACGGGCCGTGTCACACCCCTGTCTCGCCTCAAAAATCCATGTTGTAGGCACATTTTGACATGGGCCGTGTCAGGCCCCTGTTTTTTTCACTTCATGCCGTTTTTTTGTGTTTTGTGTTGTTTTAAGCCGACTAACCCGTTGTGTTTGTATGGTTTTTGTGCGTGTTTATTATTGGTCATTTTTAACCTTTGGTTTCAAAAACTATTTTCAAGAAAACAAACTCTCGATTCACATCGAGCCATTTTTTGACCTTGTAAGTCGATTGCCTTGTGCATCGCCATCAACCTTGTTCGCTTCACCTCAAAAATTTTAAGCAATCAAGCCCTTGATTCAACGCCAAGCGGATTTTCTCAAACAATTGTTGAACTAATTCACCATCTTTAATAAAAGGATAAATTTCTCTTTGTATTGAACTAAAGAAAGAGGATTGAGTGTAGACTTCTTACTCTCCGAGTGTCGGGATACTCACTGTAGTGTGTGTGGTCTTGATACTCGTCTTTCAATACGAAGACGCTTGTGTTCTCCACACCTTGCTCTCCTAAAACCTCGGTCCTGTGCCGAGTGCCTTTTTTAAAATCATTTTCATAACAAAAGCTTGAATGGTCGTGGAGTGGTTAGGCGTAGGCTTTCTGCTATCCCGAGTGCTTGACATTTATCGTAGAGTTTATCGTCGCAAAGCACTTACCATTCAAAACCAAAAACACTTTAATAAGAGAATTAAGTTCTCTTTGTGTTGAATTAAAGAGAGAGAATTGAGTGTAGACTTCTTCCTCTCCGAGTGTCAGGATACTCACTGTAATATGTGTGATCTTGATACTCGTCTTTCAACACGAAGACGCTACGTTTGCCACACCATTTCATAATAAAACCTAATCTTTCAAAAAAAAAGGGTATGTTACATCCGTTCTACCGCAAACAGGTAACGCCTAAGTCTCCAATGGTCGAGCAGCAATATGCCTAAACTGCTAGAATGCGCACGACATCATCATCCATGAAATCATCGGTTAACTTTATCCCGAACTACGTTTGCTCTGATTTCTCATGCCAGATGAGGATACGTGGGCACAAGACGGCGATGTCTTGGCGAGCACATTTCCCCCTATATCCGTAGTTCCCCGAACTACGTCGACTCTGACTTTCTCATATCTATTGAGAATACGTAGGCCTAGGACCGCGAAGTCCTACCGAGTCCTTTCTTCCCCCCTTTACCTCTCCTTTTCCGGTTTCTAACCTTTCTCTTTATCCCCTAGAACGCACTCATTTATCAATAAACTTTAAAGCAAATGTTACCACACGTCGACAAACAAATGGTTCCCATCGAGTACGATGGATGCGAGGGGTGCTAATACCTTTTCCTTGCATAACCGGCTTTCGAACCCGCTTTTGGTCGCGAGACCATCTTATCCATTTCTTCCCTAGGGTTTTCTCAATGTTTTCCCTTCCCCTCATGGGATAAATAAAGTTTGACAGCGACTCTTCTATCTATCTTTTCGCCTCCCCGTCGTAGCATTTTTTTGAGTAGCAACACAGAGGAGATGAGAATTGCCTTGAGCAAATAACAACAAACAGAAGACGCTTGGAAACACAAGTATCAAGTGGCTATTGAGGAGAATGCAGAACTCCAAAGGCAGTTGCGAATGAAGAATGAAGAAGTGCTTTCTTGTAAGAAGAGGAAGGCGCAAGAGGATTTATTTTTCTCTAGCCCTCAATTAAATCTATGGAAATTGATTGTGGATAAGCTCATTCTCAAGAAGGTCCAGGTGGAAGAAGAGATCAAGAAGCTCAATATGAAGCTGTTAGAAAGATCTCCTTAGGACTTTTATTTTATTTTCGCATCTTATTTTCAGCTTTATCGGTTATTTGATATATGTCCATTGTTTGAGTAATAACTGGAGCTATGAGAATCAGAATTGCGCATTCTAATAGGAGTTGGAAAGCTAATACAGAGAGCTACAACTTTTATCTTTTAGGTAGAGGATGATGCAGAGTGTAGCAGGTCCAAAATAATTCGTTAAAGTCTGGACCCAAAATCTGCCGTTTGAAATATTTAGTTTTGGGCCCGGTTTTTTATGTTTTTCGACCCAGTTGGGTTAAAACCAGATGTGTTGATGCTTTCTTATACCTAGCTTCCGTACTACTGTCATTTAAACTTCTTTTCACAAATTTTACTTTTGGATTTTGTGCAATTTTTACAGAGAACTAATTCCCAAAGGCAAATCCTGCTGCTTATGGATTCCATCGCTTTTCTAATATCAATTTAATTTGATTTCTGTTCAATTCTTTTCTATAGAGTCATTTACTTAATTTTATTGCAATCATTTGCTTAATTCGATTGTGTTCATAGGATATAATTGATTAAATTCGATTGTATGCATGTTCCTAAATTTAATTGTGTGTTATCGTATGCTTAATTCGTTAACTCGTCATATTCTTAACTGTTTGCTTAATTCGGTAAACAGGAACATAATTCGTACGATTTTGATAAGCACTTGTCTGATTAATATTATAATCAAATAGGATTGAAGTCTCTTAAGGAATGGTGTTATAATAGCCGATGATAAGTCGGAACCCGAATTAGTAGGATTATTCGTTTTAGATTATCTGATAATCACTTTTTTCTCTTATTTTATAAATCAGAACTTAAAACCTCCATAAACCTTTTCTTTAGTTGGTTGAAATAATACAAGAATCCTTGTGAGAACGATACTCGAGTTGTCCTTACCGCTAACTATTTTTTTTAAATTACTCGTTTTTGATTCGTGCGCAACAGAGAATCAAATTGGCGCCATTGTCGGGGATTCTTGTTGATTTTAGCCAATTTTAGAATTTTAGTTTAGAGTTTTGTTAGATTTTTTTGTTTTTGCTTGTTGATTTTTCAGGGTTCTAGTATAGTGATAAGCATTCCAACCTAACATGTGAGTTTGGAAGCTACTATTTTGATTTGCTCCAAACTTTTTCCAGAAAATAAGAAACAAAATCTTAGAACATTACACTTTTAGAATATAATTATAAAAGAATCTGACCCTGAAAATCGCAAATTCCTTATTTTCCTATTTTATTTGATTTATTTTTTATTTTCATCTTTTCAAAAAAATCTGAAATTTTTTGTAGAGATTTATTCTGATTTGATTTGATTTTTAGTTATATTTTCATAATTTTTAGATTTTATTTTATTTGGTTTTCTATTTTTCCATTCTTTTTCTAATTAGGGACATTGTTGGTATTTTTCAAATTGTTTACTGCATTGCTGAATTAGTTTTGTGATTTCTAATTCTCTATTAATTTTTTTCCCTTTTGATAACATGGTTGAACAAAGAACATTAAGAGAGCTTGCTGCTCCTGATTTTCATTATAATGATTTAAGTATTGAATATACTGAAGTTGATGTTCCTTTTGAATTGAAATATGGTTTAGTACACTTGTTGTCAAGGTTTAATAGATTTGCAGGTGAGGATCCGAATAAGCATATGAAGGAATTCCAAATTGTGTGCTTTAAACCTTCCGAACCTTCACTAGAGGACCTTTCCAAGAAAATGACTATAAATGATCTTTAGTTTCAGCAACAAACAGGTTCCAGTATTCAGGCTTTGCAAACACATATTGGACAGCTTACCACTGTAGTGAATGCCATGCAGCAAGCTCAAGAATCAAACCAACTACTCGCCCAAACAATAGTGAATCCAAAAGAGTTATTATCTGATTTAGTTTATCATATTTATCCTGAGTTGTTATCTAATTTTCCATCTTTATTAGATTATGATGATACTTATTCTTGTGATTTATGTACTGACACTAACGTTTGCTCTGTTAGTTCTGAGATTAATGATGCCTTGCAGGGTGATGCTTTTCATGATATCGTTTATGCAGCTGAAACTCTTGATATCATGGCTTCCCTGACCATGCCTTCCATTAAACAACCTCCTTCCTTAGAGCTTAAACTACTTCTGGACAATCTAAAATATGTCTATTTAGAGAGGAATGAAAAGTTACCTATTATAATTTCTTCTAACCTTGATTTTGATCAAGATAATAAACTTTCGCAGGTTTTGAAGAAACATAAGAAGGGAATTGGATGGACCTCGATGGAAGATGGAAGAAAAGCAGTGAGGCAACCCCTTAATTTTTTGATCTCTGATGTTGTGGAAAAGGATATCACATTTACGTGCCCGTTCGTCACTTTTATTTATCAAAGATTCTTTTTTTATCCTGGAATAAAAGGCGAAGGCACTAATAAATATTTCAAGATCAATGGATGCTACCCAAAGTTACTTTATGACATCCCCACTTTGAAAGAGGAGCCTGCAGAAGATCTCTCTTTGGGAAAGGTTGCTTATGTGATTACCTATCCACCTTGAATACTCGGATGTATTCTTTCCTTTCTCTCACTCTTATTTATATTTATGTTCTTTCATTGAGGATAATGCATGTTTTAAGTGTGGGGGAGGGAACCATTTCTTTATTTTGTTTTCTTTGTTTTGTTTTAAATTTTCTTTTGTTTTGTTTTTATTCTTAAGTTTTTTTACTTAGAAACACAATGCATCTTTTGAAATTTTTAGGCTATAGATTAATTTGAGGTTAAATTGTAGAGACTTAGAAAAAATTTATAAGATCGGTACCGTTTTAACACCTTAAGTCTCCCGAATATGGAAATCAATTTAAATATTTGTTATGACATAGCTCTGAGTTCTTATCCTTTAATAGCACTTAAGTAGTTTATCTAGCAGTCAGCACCATCTAGAAATTACACACTAAGTAATTAAGCTGATGCAAATAAGTGAATGATCTCGTGCTTAATAAAAAGTCTAAGTAGGAATCTGCCTTTTAAGTTAGGTGACCCTCACTCGGTCACTTAGGCTAACGGTTGCGAAACCTTTAAAAAAAAGCAAAAGCGTTTAATTTTGAATTGTTGAAAATATATGGATCATAGTGACTAATAAGCTTATTTACCATGTCTTTGAATAGATAAAGGGCTTAATATGATTGCATTAGAATGAAAGAGAGCAAAAAGGAAGATGAGTAAGTGATTCTTAAGCATAATAACATGATTTGGATTGGTTTGTATAGGAGGGAGCTTTATGACCACACAATTGCGAATTTGTGTTCTTACGATATCCTTAGTATGCAAAAATAGTACCTATCAATACAATCTTGATCGAAGAAGAGTTTACAGCCTAGAATGAGTATCTAAATGCTTTTATTTTTCATAAGTCTTGATAATATTTTGCTCGGAGTGCAAAAGTTTAAGTGTGGGGGAATTTGATCATGACATCTTCATACACATTCTTCCATTGATATACTTAGACATTCCTACAGTTTATTTGATTATTTTTACTATTTTAATTTGTTTTCATATTTAAGTTTGTTTTTACCTTTATTTTATTTTCGCAGCTTATTTTCAGCTTTAGCAGTTATTTGATATTTGTCCATTGTTTGAATCATAACTGGAGTTGCAAGAATCCGAATTGTGCACTCTAATAGGCGTTGTAAAGATAAGATAGAGAGATAGATCTTTTATGTTTAAGGAAGAGGATGATTTGGAGTGTAGTAGGTCCAAATAATTCGTTGAAATAAGGACCCGAAATATGCCATTTGAAATATTTAGTTTTGGGTCTGGTTTTTTATGTTTTTTGACCCAACTCAGTTGGGTTAAAACCAGAAGTCTTGATGCTTTCTTATACCTAGCAGTCGTACTACTGTCACTTAACCTTCTTTTCACAAATTTTACTTTTGGTTTTTGTACAATTTTTATGGAGAACGAATTCCCAAAGGCAAATCCTGCTGCTTATGAATTCCATCGGTTTGAGGTTATTCTAATACCAATTTAATTTGATTTTTGTTTAATTCTTTTCTATAAACTCATTTTCTTAATTCGACTGTGTTCATTGGATAGAATTGATGAAATTCGATTGTATGCATGTTCCTAAATTTAATTGCTTATCGTTTGCCAAATTCGTTAACTTGTCATATTCTTAACCGTTTGTTTAATTCGGTAAACAGGAACATAATTCGTATGATTTTGATAAGCGCTTGTATGATTAATATCATAATCGAATAGGATTGAAGTTGCTTAGGGATTGTTGTTATAATAGCCGATGATAAGTCGGAACCCAAATCAGTAGGATTAGTCGTTTTAGATTATCTGATAATCACTTTTTTCTCTTATTTTATAAATCAAAACTTAAAACCCCCATAAACCTTTTCTTTAGTTGGTTGAAATAATACAAGAATCCTTGTGAGAACGATACTCAAGTTGTCATTACTGCTAACTATTTTTTTTTAAATTACTCATTTTTGATCCTTGCACGACAGTGAATCAATCCTGGAAAGAGATTAACTTCAAAATATACATTTCAAAGTCCAAAATTGGAAGATCTGAGGAAGTTGGGAGGTTTCGTAGAAGATTCGTTGGCATTCAGAGACAAGTATGGAAGTATGTTGTCATTGCTAAGACTTCGGGTGGATGAAGGGATGCTGTTAGCGCTCGTGCAGTTCTACGATCCAATCTATCATTGTTTCACGTTACCAGATTACCAACTGCTGCCAACTTTAGAGGAATACTCTGCGCTAATGGGATTAGGCATCACTCCTAAACCATTTCTAGAAGAGAAGGGAGTCCTAGTGAAAGGGTTATTCTAGAGATCACGCATTTAGAGCTGACCGAGGTACAGTCTCACATGACTATTAAAGGAGGTTTCTATGGATTACCAGCTGTGTTATTATTTGAAAAAGCTTAGTACTATGCTGAGTTGAAGAATTCGGAAGCATTTGAGGCCATCTTGGCATTGTTAATTCATGGGCTCTTCTTGTTTCCAAGTGCTGATGACTTTGTCGACGAGAGTGCAATCAACCTCTTCTTGATCAAGAATCTTGTTCCCACCTTACTGGATGACGTGTATTTTTCCATTCATTTGAAGAACTATCATGGAGAAGGCCAGATTGTATGTTGCACCGCTCTCCTTTACAAGTGGTTTATTTCGCACTTGCCAAAGTCACAATTGCTTTGGGATATGCAGAGCGAACTCTCATGGACAGAAAGGATTTTGTCACTCAAGCACTCGGACATCAAGTGGTACAATCCTATATATGGAGGAATTGTCATGATCCATAGCTGCAGAGATTTCCCTAACGTGCCTCTCCTTGGCACCAAGGGATGTATAAGCTACAATCCTATCTTAGCTCGTCTCCAGCTTGGATAGCCGATGAAGGATGAGCTTGAACCAATCTTTTGGAAGAGTACTTTCTGTGAAGAAGGGAAAAATCTAGTTCTCAAAGCTCAGATTATGTACGCATGGCGACATATTCACACAAAAGGGATGACCGCTTTGGGATACCCTGATTTTTCTGTCTCAGAATCTTACATACTATGGGTTAAGGAGAGAGCTCTGAAGATGTTCTACACCCGCTTTGAGTCAATCCCTGTAACTCTAGAAGATCCTACTTCTGTTGAGGAATTGAGAACTGCATTGGCTAAAGCTGAAAGGGGAGCGAAAGCTTGGAAAGATAAACACTTCATGGTTGTACAAGAAAATGAAGAACTTTGGAAACTTCTTCGTCAAGATAAGGGAGGGAATTGGCAATAAGGGTCCTCTCGTTATAAAATCTAATGCCTCAATTTCCATTGTTTTACTATTTAATTTGTATTTGTACTTTGGCTTTGAATATGTATTGATTTTTGTAAAACTCTCAGTCATGTAACTTATGAAGATGTTATGCTATTTTGTTAATCTCCATTACTATAATGTTTGTAAACATTTTCTTTGGATTCCTTGAATGTTTGGTTTGCATTTTCATTTTCATTCATAAGCATTGCATATGTATTTTCTGTTCTTTGGCTCATCTCGTTGTCTTATCTTCAGCCGATCACACTGAGTTTCCGACACCAGTACAAAACACGAGCCCAAGCTCGTCAAAAGATGGTTGAACAGAATTTGAAATTGTATAGGGTCAATAATGAACTTGAAGATCCGCGTGGAAGTATGGGGCATATAATGGAGGTCCTGCAAGTCATCAACATATAAATGGACACTCAAGCTACTATTGTTTCTGAAGTTACCAACATAGTTGTGGAGCCGGTTACGGGAGGGGAAGGTATTAGCACCCCTCACGTCCGTCGTACTCGACGGGATCCACGCTTGTTGTGTTTACTGGACGGGTTGGTTTATCTATTTGCCTATCAAGGCTGGCTTAAAAAGGAAAAGAAAATGACTCGGCAAAGCATCGCGCTTTATGCCTACGTATTCTCATCAGAGAATGAGAAATCAGAGTCAACGTAGTTCGGCCTACTACGGGTTACGGGGAAGGTGGCTCGCCAATACATCAGTATTGTGCCTACGTACTCCCAACAGGTATGAGAGATCAGAGCTTACGTAGTTCGGGATAATACGGCTTATAGGACTTCAGATTCATCTGTTTTATCGAGTAGGGTTAAACAGCAGTTCCAGCAGTTAGGGACAAAGCCTGTTTGCGGTAGAACTGAAGTTTAACGATACTCTTTTCTTCAGAAAAGCTTCCTTTGAATTATGGGCCCACGGGGCAAAAAGGTTTGAAGTTTGTTTTCTGTCTTTTACGGAAGAAGTGTTTTTTATTGTGTTTGAAATTTCAATCGCACTAAAGACTATGACCTGAGAGTGAATGCGTCGCATGTCACCTAAAGGGTGCCATACTAAACATCCAGACTGTTGAAAAGAAACTCTCCAACAATCCTTTTTCAAATAGCTTAAGGCTCGTAACATACGAAAGAAATCATTCCTGATTACTGTATTTTAATGTTGTTTGAGATGAGAAGAGAAGGGCTCAACTAAAAGAAGACTATCAAGTCCTAATGTTGTCATGCCAAGGATTCATCCTATGGTTGAAGTTTGAAAAAGGGAACTCCTAGAAGTTATCATGCATAGGTTTCAACCTAAAGTTCTAATCATCAATTCCTTATCAAAGGAAGTGAGGTTCCTAGGGGATCATGTCAATGATAAACAGAAACAGATAAAGCATCAGCTTAAACAGTAAACAGTAAACGACTGTAAAATGCATGCAATGCAAGTGAGGGAGGAAATGTGTGTGGGGCAGCAGCCTCCACAAGCTCATCTCAACCTCAAGCCAGAATGAATAACAGTAATCATACAGAATAAATAACAACTGCAATCATATAGTAAAAATAACATGAAATTCTATCAAGCAAAATAAACCACGTGGGCAAGGGAGCAGGGCTCTACCGAATACCCGCAAGCAAAGCCATACAGTAAAAATACAAGCAGAGGGAGCACCTCAACCTCTAGTGCAATCATGCTCCTAGATTAAAGTCAGTCTAGATATGGACTTATTCTAATGCATCAAGCAAATCAAACAAGGCACATCAATACAGAAAAGAAAACAGACAAGAAAGAAAGCAGATCAACCCCTCTCTTACAACTCCAAGCTTCAGCTCTTCTAACAGCAACCCAGTCTTCAGACTTCAATCACCCTTCAAGGCTATCATCTTCCATGACAGGTATCAACTTGCTTCTCCAAGGTTTCAATCCATCAAACATAAGTATCAACTTGTTCTCTCTTCTCCAAGCTTCAGCTCTCCAGTCAATTCCACCTTCAGGCTTCACTCCTAACTACAAGTATCAACTTGATTCCTTCAAGCTCTCAATGCATCAGTGTAAGTATCAACTCATCCTTTATACCTCAAGCCTCAGCTCTATACTTAATCTCAATTGAATCCTCTTCATAAGTGTCAACTTAGTCTTCAAGCTTCAGCTCTCTTTGCTTCACCAGTATCAACTTGGTCTTCTTCATCTACAAGCTTCAGCTTCTCAGAGTAATCTTCAATCACATGGAAGTGTCAACTTCATCCTTCAATCCTTTAAGCCTCAGCTCTTCACTCACTCTCCATTGGATCTTCAAGTATCAACTTGTTCTTCTTGCTCTTCAACTGCAATGGCAATGCTCAAGGAATCATCCTCTTCCACACTCTTAAATGAAGTCCTCATCTTCAAACTCAAGCCCAAAATCTTCCAAGATACTCAAACCAGAAGACAATCGATTGAACAGAAGGAATGGGAATGATAAACAGCTTACTGACAACCAAAGGAAGCCTGTAATGGTTCATCATTATGAGAGCCTGGTTCCCTCAAAGTTCTACTTCCCAGATAAAGCCACTCATCCCTCCAAAGGAGGGATGTGAATATCTTAGAAGGACTTTTAGTCATTGGGAGGAATGGAAGCACAAGATGCTTTCCATATTGGTGAAAGAAATCATTCTAATTCTAGGCTCTCCCTAGGTCTCCTACCTCCTAAATCTTCATCAGACATCTTCAGGCACAAGCAAATCCAAGCTCCAAACAATTTCAAGCAACTTCAAGCATCCTCACCTTGTCTTCAACTTGTCTTCAATCTCAACCAAAGGCAAACAAAACAAAAACCCTAATCTAAGGGGACTAAAGAAGTTAATCTATTTGAGTTAGTGTCTTAGAATCATCTAAAACTAGCACCTAAACTAAAATCAATCAAAAATAGGAAACTATCCTATAAATTTCTTCAAAAATTCCTAAGGGATCCTAATTCAATTAAGAATACCTCATACAAAAACCAGGGACTAAATCATCTATTAAGCCTTAAAATTAAGTCCTAAATCCTAAGGTATCAACCTTAAACCCTAAAAATGGACCTTCTAAAGGTTTCAACCTAAACTACCACCTAGGTTCATCACAAAAATGTGATAAAAATGCTATGGGAGAATACATGTCTAACCTAATCACACACAAAAAATCAGGATCAAAGTCATCACCACATGATCAAACAAAATTCCACAAAATTAGGAATCAAACATAACCATTTTAATATCAATTAAAATATAAAATTCCCATAAAATCAGAAAATGCATTAAATAAAAATATTTTTTCTCTAAAAAATATTAGATTCAATCATGAATACAATGCAAAAAGAATGGGATTAATTGGATTAATTTTCAATTTTATATGATTTTTTCAAGAACCATAAACAAAATGGAAAAATAAAAGGAAATCCAAATAAAAAGATAAATGCACGGTGTGGATAGTAACCAGAATCAGTTCAAATAATGGATTGGGCCTTCAGGGGGTGTGAATATCAGCCAATTCACTAAGCCCAGCATCAGCACTCAAGTGAAACGATGCGTTTCATTAATTCAGATCCTTCACAAACTGAATTTAAAACGTGGACGTTGGATGAGGGTCCTAGTCCAAGGTCAAACCATGATCCAATGGCTCTACAATCATCTTCTACCTTTTGAACATCTGAACTTCGCGCGCAGCTCCGGCCACCACCGGTGGTGCTCCGGTCATCGTACCCAACCCTAACTCTCTCTAGGATCCTCCATTGCAAATGGTCTATACATGAATCTTGTCCCAAATTTTGTCACGAATTCATCCATACCCTTTATTCTCTCTGAAACCTCAAGATTCGCCATAACCAAATCTCAACCGAAAATGGTAACATCCTAGATTGGTCACTAATTCTCAAATTAATGGTCTGAAATCATTCCTACACCGTTCTATAATGCATCTAACACCCTAATTCATCTTGATTCTACCTAATTCATGCTAGAGGAAGAAAGTTACTAACCTGAAAATCTTGGATGAACAGATGCACTAAACCTTCAAATCAAGCTCTCCAATCTTTCAGACACGATCAATGAACCCTTTCCTTGCTTCTGTATGCAATAGAACTGGTTGAAAGCTCCTGAATCTTGAAACCCGATGGTGAGTTGTAGGTGGAAAAATTCAATTGCTCATACACGATTCAACCATGAATTCTCTTGGATTATGATCTGGATTCAATCCCTAGCACCCATGGAAGAAGTTTCAATCAAGAAAGTGGATGGAAAGTGAAGAAATTGGTGAAACCGAATCCAATTGCAAGCCAAGAAATCTCAATCTCAATCTATGCTCTCTCCTTCAATCATCACCAACCTCTGCATTGGATCACCTCTACTCAATATATAGATGATGTTTGGATGATCTAGAACCCTCTAGATCCTTCTAATGAGAGTTTCAATCTCTCATGCCAGGAGATTTTCAATCACATATCATGATATGCACAATCCTGCAAACAGCTTGAAACCAACCTCAATTCCTTCCAATTTCTCCCCTCATGACATTTTGGAAGTGTTTGGCTTGCAAGGGACCTTGCTCATGCCTTGAATCTAGGTTTTGCACATGTTACTTATGGTGTAAGTAATCACTTTTCAAAGCAAGTCCACAAATTAGACCTCAACTCAAAAATGTGGCTAAACCAATGCTCTTAAAATGTTTTCTAGAGTCAAAATGATATATTACATGTCATGGTTTGGATGTGTAGATTGAAAATATCAATTTCCAACTTTGGTTCATTTAACTTATACCCTTATTTTAGGTCATTTTTGCAACTTTGAGCTAAAAGCATTTCCAACATCTCATGACCTCCTTACTAGCCTTAAAACATTATTTTGAACAAGTTTGATGTTGAACATTTTTCCATTTGAAGCATGGAAATAGGAGTTATGGCCTTATGGTTGAAATGACCTGTAATCTCCAAATGACCAAAATACCCTTGACTTGTCAAAGCCATAACTTGAGTTCTACAAATCCTATCAAGGACTTCTAGTACTCTCTAGAAAGCTAAGAGGATAAGGAACAACATTCATGTTGACCAAGAGTTCATAGTAATCATCCTTCTAGGGAAAAAGTTTGATGAAAGTTGGGTAACTTTCAAGCCCCCAAATTCACATACCTCAAATGACCTGTAACTTGTCAAAGTCATAACTCGAGTTCTACAAATCCTATCAAGGACTTATATTACTCTCTAGAAAGCTGAGATCCAGCTCTACAACATTCATGTTAGGGGTAAGATGAGATGACAATCACATCTTGAGCTAAACTGCCTTGAAGATAGGGGTCAAACTAGGGGATTTTACACTTTCAAGCCTTAGAAACCCTAGCTTGAAACTTCTCAAACTCTTCAATCATGATGAGTTGACCTTGGAATCATCCTTATAGCATCTCAATGCATCAATCCATGATCACATGGCTCTTGGATTAGGTCTCAACCCTCTCCAAATCATCAGTTGACTTAGGGTTGACCTAGTCAAACCCTAACTGCACCACTCATGGCTGAGTCTTCTTAATCTTGCACAATGACCTATCTAGGCTTCATGATGGCTTTCAAGACATCTCATAAGCTCTCTCAAGGATTCAAGTCCAACTTCATGGCTTCAGAATCATCTGAAGGTCTTCCCCATAACTCTCAAGTTAAGAGGCACACACTATTGGTTTCAACCATTCTCTCTGAGGACCTTTTAACTTCTCTGACAAGGATATCAACCCTTGAACACTTGAATAAGCTCCTTAGCTAGCTTCAATGTCTTGTATAGCTCTTGATTGATAATCATACCTCTTGATCTCCTGCATACATATCAATGAGATGCAAATGATAATGCTAATGTGAAAGAAATGAAACACAAGCTAGGTAAAGAAAAGTTGGGCAAATTTTGGGGTGCAACAGCTGCCCCTATTCAAACGGCTTGAACCTGACTGGGTGAGAAGCGAACGGCTCTCAACCAATCAAGGTACGAGACGGTTGAATACCAATAAACCCGGAAATTTTCCAACTACACAAGAACACGGTACTCTGATGGGGACAAATCTTCGAAAACTGAAATATTAGCTGCACGACAACTAGCTTGGGGATTGGTCACACAGTAACCAATGGTACATGGTCGATAATACCGTCAGGCATCAAGATTCCTCGGGACCCATCAGGTTAACAATCAAGCTAACCATGCCATCGGGCATTCAAAGCAATCTTTGGGCATCAGTCGGACTTCATCAATAAGTCGGGAATAAAATTCTCGGTCAATCATGAACCAATTGGGGACATCCAAACTTCTGCCATCAAGCACTCCATATCAGCTGAGAGAACTGCTTCGTCAATACGGTTGGACTTCAATTATCAAGTCTTCCAGGGAAGCTTCAGCTTCGCTATTCAGAAACCTGCAGGGGATGGCGCATCTCCGCCGGGGATTCCGGAGAACTATCAAGTAACTCTGCTTTGGGGATCCAGAAATCATTCTGGGTGAGTCATCTCTTCTGGGGAAATTAAGAATCGTCTTGAACACATAACTCCGTGGGGACTTCAAGAATCATGTTGGACTAATAACTCTGCTGGAGATTTCGGGAATCATCCCAAGCAACCACTCTGCCGGGGATTTCAGGAATCATCCTGAGCGGCTCTCTCTGGCGACTTTACAAGGGATTTTAAGAATCATCTTAAACGAACGCCTTCACTGGAGAATTTAAGAATCATCTTGGGCAAACGACTTTGTTGGGGAATTCAAGAATCATCTTGATCATACCGTTCTGCTGGGGGAATCCAAGAATCATCTCGAGCCAGCGGCTTCGCGGAGGAACACCTGCTGAGGAAAGCGATGTCAATCGCCGAGATAAACTGCACGGCGTTTGCAGCCAACCTTCCTGGAGGTAACGACTCCAGTGGGGAAATACAGCATCAGCTATTCAACACTCTACTGGGGACGACCAATCATGGCCCAAACTGCTTTCCAAGGACTCGGCTCCCTTGGGGAACTGCAAACTTGGCTGGGGAATAAGGAATCATCCTGCTTGCTAGGGAGAGTACGACTCTGTGGGGAATCTCGATTCTGCTGGAGACTTCAGTCTTGAACTATTGATTGCTGCACAATTCAGTATGTGACTCAGCTAGAGAGATGACGATCCTTCGAGATGCATCTGATTGGGGGAAGAGAATCTTCCATGCTTGGGGATACATATCAATGTCTACGATCAAACTCCACAGGGAGAGGCTGCTGAATTTGCTGGAGAAGAAGGAATCATCCTGCTTGGGGACGCATGCAGCGTACCGCCTGGTATATGTCGTACCTATAACAACACAAACAAACAGACAAGATACCCTTCTCAAAGGGACCTATCAAGGTTATCATCTTGTGACAATGTTCGAGTAATTCATTGTTTCAACAATCAGTGGCCTAGGCCAGTAAGTTTATGTATGCACGTTTTATCAAAAACATCGGCGTTCTTTTTCGCAAACAAAACAGACAAATGCTAAACAGACAAACAGAATTGCTGAATAGTATACATTTTATTGATAACGAACCCCTGAATGGGTAAAATGTTTTACAACGGATGCAAGCCCCTGGAATGAGGAAGCCGCGCAAAAATAAAACATAAATATACATCAGTATATACACAAATGTCGGCAACGAGGCGTAGACGAACACCATGAGTTGATCCCTCTATGACCCACTCGACTTCGATACTTCTCCGACGCTTCAACTTCAGAAGAGATTGATTCAGATAAACGGCCCTCAGGTCTTCCAAACCACTAAACAATGAAGGTCCACACGCGGAACGCAGTCATTTGCTTTTTCAAATCCCTAACTTTTGCCTGAATCGCCCTTCCGGGTTTTCGATTCACCGGGATACCCTTTTTTGCCAAAGTCGCCCATCCGGGTTTTCGACTTTACGGGTGTACATTCTTTCAATTTATATCCCTAATTTTTGCCCGAACCTTTTTCCTTTTTTATGGTTCGCCGGGATGCCCCATTTTTGCCTGGATATTCTTTTTCTTTCCAGCGGGTTGTTTTTAAGCAAAGTATTTTTTAACTGCGTCCGCGTTCACCGGGGATGCAAAATCTTCGCCATCCATCGTGGATAACAACAAAGCTCCTCCCGAGAAGACCTTGCTGACGACGTACGGACCTTCGTAATTAGGAGTCCACTTGCCCCGGTGATCGGAGTGTGGAGGAAGAATCTTCTTCAGGACGAGATCACCCGTCTGAAAGCTTCTAGGACGCACCTTCTTATCATTAGCTTTCTTCATTCGGCTTTGGTACAGACGACCATGCGCAATCGATGCTAACCTCTTCTCGTCCATCATGCTGAGTTGGTTTAGTCGGTTAGTAATCCATTCTGCCTCGTCGAGTTTCACGTCAACCAAAACTCGTAAAGAAGGGATCTCCACTTCTAACGGTAGGACAGCCTCCATACCGTACACCAAGGAGAAAGGAGTTGCCCCGGTTGACGTACGTACCGTTGTACGATAACCGTGCAATGCAAATGGCAGCATCTCGTGCCAATCTTTGTAGTTCACAACCATCTTCTGAACAATCTTCTTTATGTTCTTATTGGCCGCTTCAACGGAGCCATTCATCTTCGCCCGGTAAGAAGATGAGTTGTGGTGTTCAATCTTGAAACTTTGGCACAGCTCCTTCATTATCTTGTTATTCAGGTTCGAACCACTATCGGTAATGATCCGTTCAGGAATTCCGTAACGACAGATGATGTCCCTCTTTATGAATTTAGCCACCACCTGCTTGGTCACATTAGCGTATGAGGCTGCCTCCACCCACTTGGTGAAGTAGTCGATAGCTACTAGAATGAAGCGATGACCGTTAGATGCAGTGGGCTCGATCTTGCCTATCATGTCGATGCCCCACATGGAGAACGGCCACGGGGAGGACATGACATTTAACGGACATGGCGGCACATGAACTTTATCAGCATAAATCTGGCATTTATGACATCTCTTCGCGAATTTAAAGCAATCTGATTCCATCGTCAGCCAGTAGTATCCTGCTCTCAGGATCTTTCTTGTCATAGCATGCCCGCCGGCGTGCGTACCAAATGTGCCTTCATGGACTTCTTCCATGAGCATACTCGCTTCTTTCTCATCTACACATCTGAGTAGCACGAGATCGTGATTTCTTTTATACAAAACTCCATCACGATTGAGATAAAAGTTCCCAGATAGCCTCCTTAGAGTCTTCTTATCCTGGGTTGACGCTTTCGCAGGATACTCCTTAGTCATAAGGAAGGTCTGGATGTCATGGAACCACGGCTTGCCGTCGGAGGCTTCCTCGATCGCAAAGACGAATCCAGGTCTATCAAGACGAGAAAGGACAATTCTTGGAGCTTCATTCCAAAAATTGACTTTATACATCGAAGCCAACGTGGCTAAGGCATCAGCCATCTAGTTTTCGGTCCTGGGCACATGATGGAGTTCCACTCGATCAAAGAACGGAAGTAGCCTTCTGGCATAGTTCATGTACGGCACCAAATTCGATTGACGAGTTTCCCACTCCCCTTTAATCTGGTTGATCACAAGCGCCGAGTCACCATATACGTCTAGGTTCTTGATTCTCAAATCAATTGCTTCTTCCAGACCCATTATGCATGCTTCGTACTCCGCTTCATTATTGGTGACTGGAAACGTCAGTCTCCCAATGAACGGGATATGGGATCCATGGGGAGTCGTGATGATCACCCCAATGCCACTTCCATAAGAGTTAACCGCCCCGTCAAATATCAATTTCCACTAGGATTTCCTATCTGGACCCTCGTCGGGCAACGGTTCATCGCAATCTTTCGCTTTAAGAAACATGATATCCTCATCAGGGAATTCAAATTTCATCGGCTGATAATCTTCGATCAGTTGTTCGGCGAGGTAATCAGACAATACGCTTCCCTTGATGGCCTTCTGGGAAACGTACTGAATGTCATATTCTGTCAACACCATTTGCCATCTGGCAATCCTGCCCGAAAGCGCTTGCTTCTCGAAGACGTACTTGATCGGATCCATCTTCGAAATTAGCATGGTGGTGTGATTAAGCGTGTACTGTCGTAAACGTTTGGCAGCCCAGGCTAGTGCACAACACGTCTTCTCCAGCATCGAGTAACGAGATTCATAGTCTGTGAACTTTTTACTCAAGTAGTAAATGGCATGCTCCTTTCTACCCGTCTCGTCGTGCTGACCGAGAACACACCCCATACTATTCTCAAGAACTGTCAAGTACATGATTAAGGGTCGTCCAGCCACTGGGGGTATCAAGATTGGAGGTTCCTGCAGATACTGCTTTATCTTATCGAATGCCTTCTGGCAATCCTCGTTCCAGATAATTGCCTGATCTTTCTTTAGCAGTTTGAACATCGGTTCACACGTGGCCGTGAGCTGAGAGATAAACCTTGCAATGTAGTTTATTCTGCCCAGGAAACCACGAACTTCTTTTTCTGTTTTTGGCGCTGGCATTTCTTGTATGGCTTTTATTTTCGCAGGATCAACCTCGATGCCTCTTTCACTCACGATAAACCCCAGTAACTTTCCGGACTGTACTCCAAAAGTACACTTGTTAGGATTCAGCCTCAACCTGAACTTCCTAAGCCTCTCAAAAAGCTTCAGCAAATTGATCAGATGTCCTTCCTCCGTTTGGGACTTCGCAATCATGTCATCAACATAGACTTCAATCTCATGATGAATCATGTCATGAAACAAAGTAACCATTGCTCGTTGGTAAGTGGCCCCTGCGTTCTTCAGACCAAAAGGCATTACCTTATAGCAAAATGTTCCCCAGGGAGTGATAAACGTAGTTTTCTCCATGTCCTCCGGCGCCATCTTGATCTGATTGTAGCCGGAGAAGCCATCCATGAACGAAAACACGGAGAACTGAGTTGTATTGTCGACCAACACATCAATATGAGGCAGCGGGAAATCATCTTTAGGGCTCGCCCTATTCAAATCCTGATAATCGACGCACATTCGTACCTTATCGTCCTTCTTCGGTACAAGCACTATGTTGGCGACCCACGGAGGGTAGGTAGTGACCGCTAAGAAGCCAGCATCAAGCTGCTTTTGCACTTCTTCTTTGATCTTAACGGCCATATCTGGTCGCGTCCTCCTAAGCTTCTGCTTAACGGGAGGACAGTCTTCTCGCAGCGGCAAGTGGTGGATCACGATGTCAGTATCAAGTCCGGGCATATCTTCGTATGACCAAGCAAAGACGTCATTATACTCCCTCAGCATCTCGACCAATCTCTGCTTGACATCGCTCTACAACGCAGCCCCTATCCTGACATTCTTGACTAGTTCTTCAGAACCCAGATTCACGATCTCGATCTCCTCCTCATGAGGCAGAATAACTTTCTCTTCTTGTTTCAACAAGCGGGCCAACTCTTCGGGGAGGTCTTCGTCTTCATCAATCTCTTCTTCGGCTTGATAGATCGGGCAATCGAAGTCGAAGTGAGTCGTAGAAGGTCCAGAGTCGATGTCATCTACTATGTGGATCCTGCAATAACAAGGGTTAAGCTTAAGACAAGGATATGCAAGTTAGCACAAACCTCATTGCCATTTTATTGTTTTTCAAAACAAATATAAAACAGGAATAACAGAGATCACAATATTTGAATACGAAGAAAAACGCCTTTTGATTTATTGATAAAATGTGTGTACATAATCAAACAAGGCCCTGACAATAAAACCACTATGCCCCGGGTAGGACATAGGGTTGTACAATGATTGGAAAAAGTAAATCATTACTCTTCGCTTGTCATCTGGATGATATCCTTGACGGACCAGTTGTTGAGGCTCTTGCCTGGCTTGCTTGGCTGGATCCAAGAGTCTAAGTCACAGTCGCTATCTCCGCTATCTTCAGACACCGCGTTGACACTTTCAAATATCACCCCGCCGCTGGTGAATTGGATCTGCCCTTTACCTCGCGACGCACTGCTAGAAGAAGAGGAGGCTTCAGCCGCAGGAGAATATCTCAACCCAAACTTGTCTTTCTTGTTAGGTATCTCCAAAATTCGCCCCCAGCCTGAGGTAGATCCGTCCTGGACAATGGCCCGGGCTTCTTTGAAGGAGGAGAGAGTCATCTCTGGCTTTTCAGTGACTACAGGAGCTACGTCCTTGACTTTAATAGCTTCGAACGCTTGGCATAGAGTTTTGTAGATTTCCCCATCCATCTCAACATACTTGAAGGACGACAAATGGCTCACCATTATGTCTTCCTCGCCACATACAGTCACGATGCTACCTCCGACAGCGTACTTGAGCTTCTGGTGCAACGTGGAGGTCACGGCACCCGCCGAATGGATCCATGGCCGGCCCAAGAGACATCTGTAGGCAGGCATGATGTCCATAATGTAAAAGATCGCGTCGAATGTTTCCGGCCCAACTTGGATCGGCAACGTCACCTCCCCGAAAACATGGCGTTTGGTTCCATCGAACGCCTTCACAACCAGATCATTGGGTGTGCAAATCACTCCACGAGCATCTAACTTCATTAATACCTTCTTCGGAAGAACATTGAGTGATGACCCCGTGTCCACCAGCACATGCGACATAATCGTTCCCCTACACTCTATCGAGATGTGCAGGGCGCTATTGTGGTTCCTCCCCTTCGGCGTCAGCTCTAGGTCAGTGAAACCTAGCCCATTTCCAGCATTCATGTGGGCTACGACCTCTTCCAGCTGGTTTACCGATATTTCCTGTAGTATATATGCGGCGTTCAACACCTTCAGCAGAGCGTTGCGGTGTGCTTCAGAACACAGCAACAGGTTCAGGATGGAAATCTTCGAGGGTGTTTGATGGAGATGATCCACGATCTTGTAGTCACTCTTTTTAATCAACCTCATAAACTCTTCGGCGTCTTTAACAAGTAAGTCTTTTTCTACCCCACGCAGGATCTCTTCAACGACTTTACTTTTACCTTTATCAGTTGCATCAGCTCTGTCCGCTTTATCCGCCATGACCTCAGGTGGTGCAAATACTCTCCCGCTGTGAGTAATTCCGCTAACGCCCGATAGGTTCTCCACAGACGACCCAAACGGTTCTAGTTCCAACTTCTGTCCATTGCAGTAGACCTCTGCCCCGTAATGCCACGGGACAGCATTAGTGCTTTCGAAGGGTATCGGCCCAGCTTTGGTGATGGTAATTGTGGGTGGTCTGGGTGCAGAAATAGTTATCGTCTGGCGAGGGATGGTGATGGTGGCAACCTCATCACCTTGCTTTAGCATTACCTCTCCCGATCCGCATTCGGCCCTCTGGCTAAACTGTAGAATCCCTTCAGTCATCAGACTTTGAATCCCCTCTATCAACTGTTCACATCCATCAGGACTAGTCGCATAGCCCATGCACAGTTCTCCACAACCTGGAAAGAAACCTCTTTTCATCAGCTTAGCCTTAACGAAGCTAAGCGGCGTCTTCAGATCTCTGACGTCAGTCAACAAATCTAAGCTCTCGTCTTCAATAATGGCGTTTACTCCACCTCCCCTATGATTCGGCATCGGGTTCTTCGTGACGTTTGGCACATTATCTGAGAAGTTGATGATCTTGGCGTCCACCATGTCCTGCACCTTGTGCTTGAAGGCTTTGCAATTCTCTATTATGTGGCCTGGTGCTCCTGAGTGAAACTCACAAGTCGCGTTCGCGTCATAACCTGGCGGAGGTGCCCCTGTCAAGGGAGCCAAGGTTCTCTTCTGGATCAACTGTAGCTGGAGCAGAGTCTGCAATAGTTGCGCGTAGGACATGGGCGGTGTCTCGAGGTGACGACTCGACAGAGGTGCCTGATTCTGGTACTTTCTGTACCCTTGTTGGTTCGGCTGCTGCTACTATGGCTGTGGAACTGCCGGGATAGTTATGCTGGCCACCTGTTGTTGAGGGCCTTTACCCTTCCTTCGAGCGTTGGTCACGGCGCTCATTTCTCCTTCCCTTCTTTTGCCACCATAAGGTTTCTTACCTCCTCCAGCTGAGGACAGATCACCTTGAATTTTCCCCAGTTTGATCCCATTTTCGATGTGCTCACCCGTGATAATGAGATCTGAGAAGGTTCCGGACATACCGCTGACTAATTTCTCGTAATAAACCCCTGGGAGGGTGGCTACGAACATCTGCACAAGCTCACGTTCAACCATCGGCGGCTGAACCCTGGCTGCCAACTCACGCCACCGCTGGGCGTATTCCTTGAACCCTTCGTTGTTCCTTTGCGACAGATTCTGCAGTTGGACTCGGTTCGGGGCCAAGTCGCTATTGTATTGGTAGTGGTGCACGAATGCTTCAACAAGGTCTTTCCACGTGCGCACACTGGTAAGCTCCAGACTCATGTACCATTCGAGGGAGGGTCCGGACAGACTGTCCTGAAAGAAGTGCATCAGCAACTTCTCGTCATCAGAATGAGCTGACATTTTCCTGTAGTATGATCTCAGATGGACGCGAGGGCAAGTAGTGCCCTTGTACTTTTCAAAGTCAGGTACCTTGAACTTGGGAGGCACCTTGAAATCAGCAATCAGTCCCAACTTGGACATATCAACGCCCAGGGTGTTCTGGTTCTCGATATTCCTCATCTTATCTTCGAGTGCCTTGAACCTAAGTCGTGCTTCAGCAGTCAGCTCCCCTTCAGCACCTCTCTGAGAGAACACATCATCTTGACGATCTTCTAACCACGGCTGAGACCCGAACAGATTCCCAACACCTACATTGCCGTTGCCCAGCCCAACATTGACATTAGATTCAAGACTCCCATTACCGACGCCCGTCGTATTACGATTGAGTCCCATGTTAGCTATCACATTGCCGTTGACACTGCCATTCCCCCCGGTCACGGGGACGCCATTCTGAGGAGTTTCAACTGGTGGAGGGGTAGGCACGGTCCCACCATGGAGTACGCCATTGCTATCAACCCTTGAAATCAGAGGCTAAACCAAGGTTCTGAGCTGATCCTGGCCATTGACGACCGCTTGCATGAGTACCATGAAGCGATCCATTCTTTCGCGGAGTTCTTGAACATCAGTTTGCACTTGCTCCATGATTCTGGTTTGATTTGCTCTGGTCGGATAGCGGTGGATTGGTCTCTGATCAATCCTGGAACAACCTGAAACAACCTGAAAACACACAAGGGTTAGGAAAAAAAATGACAAAGTGCTCGTTATGCAAATGCTTCATGCAAATGCAAACGTGTGTCTGTGTGTTAGGGAGATTTCCCCCGATCCTAGTGCCTGAGTGCCAGTGCTGATAATAAGAAGTCTGAGTCCAGTCATGGAAATAACATCTCATATATATAAAGAAAGCCCTTCAAGGCAGTACACCACGTCAGTGAGTACAAGATGAATCAACAGCATGACCTCAACCAACAAGCCTGGTGATGGTCAGCATACAACAATGATCAAACAAAAGGAATACAAATAGTCAAGCACGGCCACGGGCGCGAAACTCTTCTAACAACCCCTTCGTTTCTGGATGATCAGGTCGAGTGAGCAACCCTTCGACGAGTAACTCCCTCTGCATAATGGTGTACTGAAGACCTTCGACCGAATCTTCCCATGCTCCTTCGCTGAAACAATCTTCTAGCTTCCGCTTCTTGGATTCAAACATCAGTTTGCGCTCTTTCAGGTTAGCGAGAGCCCTGTTGAGCTGGCCTTCAGTGGCATATCGGCGAGCGGTTTCTTCATCAAACCTCTTCTCACTGGCCTTCACCTGGGCTTTCAGCTTGGAGATCTGTTGCATCAGCTTATCCTCCCGCTCTTTCCTGTTGGCTAGGGTGGCCTTCCAGTGCTGGTTAAACTTGGATATCCTCCGATACGCTTCTTCCAAGTGCTGCTTCTTCGTGGCCAGTACATCGTTGACAGCTTTGAAGTCTCGACCCATGCGCTCACGCTCAGCTATCTGCTTAGTCAAATCTGTACCTAGCTGGTTCACCAGCTCGGTCTGCCTCTTGAAGGAGTGAACGACTTCGTTTCTCTCGCTTCTGAGTTGCGCCAATTCTTTCTCCAATTCTTCATTTGCCCTCTTCAATTCATCTCTCTCAGCTAACACCTGATTATGCTGCTGAATGGGCACGGTGGTAGGCTCTTCAATCACTGGAGGGCTTTCTGGCTTGGCAGGAAGAAACGACATCCCTATAGCATCTGCTCTGGCTTTGATCCATGCCACATACGGAGGGTAAGCTTGACTATTACTTCTCCCCAGCAATGGTTTTCCCCTCTTGCTGATACCATTCCAAGCACGCTGAAGCTTGGATAACATATCCCCTTCTAGAAGACCAGTGAGGTACAGAGATTCCTGTACCTCTTCATCCTTCGGCGGAGTTCTCAAAGCATAAGCGAACTGTCGGACCAGCAAAGACGGATTATAGTTTATACAGCCCTTCCTGCCTATCAAAGGCACGTTCGGAAACCCGCTGCAGCTGAAGATAGTCTCGGTACCCAACCTATCTCTGTCAAACCAGTCAATATCCTCCGCAGATAGACCCATCAGACGCTCAGACCACTCAGCTGTGGCTGCAGACGAAGTAAAGGGACCCCTCTTGGGCAGATGACTATCAAGCCATTTATAAAACAGGGGTACACAGCACGAGACGTTCTTACCCCTTCCGTTCTCGTTTTTGTAGTGGATGGAATGGTAGACATCTCCTATCAAGGTAGGGACTGGATTCCCTGAAGCAAAGATGCGGAAGGCGTCGAAGTCTACAAAATCGGGCATATTGGGGAACATAATGATGCCATATATGCACAGAGCGAGGATGGCATTGAACACGACCCAACATCCGTCCTTGGCGCACTGCTGAGCCTTTCCCACTAAGAACTGCAAGGAGAAACCGGGAACCTTGTTCCAACTAGACAATACCAACTCGGAGGCATCCAGATGAAGTGACGGAGCTAGACCAGCCAGATTAGGCTCAACATCCATATGAACAAAAGGCATCTGCCTCTTGATAGGCACACCTAACAAATCAGCATATTCGTCTAGCGTGGGTGCGAGAACAAAATCCTGGAAAGTGAAGCATCTCAACGGAGGATCGTAGAACTGCAGCAGAGCGTGCAACCCATTCAACTCAAACGCAGAGGGTTTACGAACCAAACTGAGCAATTTGCCGTAAGACTCTCTGAACTCATCTCTCACAGAATCATCTGCTAAAGCAATCAAACCAGTCAGCTGAACCACATCAGGGGCAGGGAGTTTGTAAGCCACAGTCTTCCTCAGAGAACCTATAGCAATACAATAGGAGGCAAGAAATCCTGGATCGGGGAAAACGGTACCTGCAACACAGACATACGTTAATGAAATGCAAATGAGTATGCAAAGCAATGTGAAATGCAATCATGCAGCAGGAGATCAAGGCAACTGTGTTGTGGAGATTCTGTGTCAACGAAACCATAATGTTGCTCTGTCAAGAACAACCACTATCTCTGATAAGAAGAAAACCCTGGTATCGGACCACAAATCTGCTCTATCAAGAACACACACACATAGGACCATAAATCTGCTCTGTCAAGAACAAACATCTGATAATAAGGACCTCTGATAAAGGACGAAAAACTCTTCTCTGTCAAGAACAAACATCTGATAATAAGGACCTCTGATACAGGACCAAAACTCTGCTCTGTCAAGAACAAACATGCATCTGCAGATGAGATCCTCAGATCCTAATCATAAACCTGCTCTGTCAAGAACAACATACACATCTGCTGATAAGATCCTCCGATCTCAACCAAAAAACCTGTTCTGTCAAGAATAAATACACATCTGATGATGAGATCCTCTGATCCCAACCAAAATTGATTCACTGTCAAGAAAACCAGGTAATTTGAAAGTCAGGGTTTCCTGCAACAAACCCACCCCTGCTCACAGGTATGGACCTAAACTGACACAGGCTCGGCATCCTATGCGGTCATCAGCGTCACAAACATTCAAGAGGGGTGATACGATACCCAGAAGGTGTGGCATCACCAGCTCATGAAGCGGCCTCACTCGGCTGAATCCCAAATGATCGGTCCCCAGAGTCGACAATCCTCCAAACCAACAACCCCCTCAACCCAAAGGGTTGAAAAAGAAGTCAACCGGGAGAACCTCGTCTGAGCGTGGATTTCATGAGACACTAGTGCCTGCCAAGCAAGCACGCACCCACTAATTTCCACAACTAATGCTAAGTTCACTCAAGCCTGGGTCTGACTTCTCACTCATCAGAATTCCCCTCCCACAACAGCATAGATAATCATATCATACTGAAAATAAAGTGCGGGAAGTAAAATGCGATAAATAAACACAACCCAACAAGTAATCATACAAGCGCTAGGATTGACTCACATAGGGAACCGGAGAACCAGAGATTCTGGGTTCGGTCCCCAGCAGAGTCGCCAGCTGTCGCTTCCGCGAAAATAAGGTGCCGGCAAAATAGAAGAATCGCCATCTTTCGTTATTTATCCCTCGGGGCGGGAAAGGAAACGATCGGAAAAACCTGACGAAAAAGGAATAAGACAAGGTCGTCGCAACCATTGTTTGGATTCGGGAGTCGGTTACGCAAGGGGAAGGTATTAGCACCCCTCACGTCCGTCGTACTCGACGGGACCCACGCTTGTTGTGTTTACTGGACGGGTTGGTTTATCTATCTACCTATCAAGGCTAGCTTAAAAAGGAAAAGAAAATGACTCGGCAAAGCATCGTGCTTTATGCCTACGTATTCTCATCAGAGAATGAGAAATCAGAGTCAACGTAGTTCGGCCTACTACGGGTTACGGGGAAGGTGGCTCGCCAATACATCAGTATTGTGCCTACGTACTCCCAACAGGTATGAGAGATCAGAGCTTACGTAGTTCGGGATAATACGGCTTACGGGAATTCAGATTCATCTGTTTTATCGAGTAGGGTTAAACAGCAGTTCCAGCAGTTAGGGACAAAGCCTGTTTGCGGTAGAACTGAAGTTTAACGACACTCTTTTCTTCAGAAAAGCTTCCTTTGAATTATGGGCCCACGGGGCAAAAAGGTTTGAAGTTTGTTTTCTGTCTTTTACGGAAGAAGTGTTTTTTATTGTGTTTGCAATTTCAATCGCACTAAAGACTATGACCTGAGAGTGAATGCGTCGCATGTCACCCAAAGGGTGCCATACTAAACATCCAGACTGTTGAAAAGAAACACTCCAACAATCCTTTCTCAGATAGCTTAAGGCTCGTAACGTACGAAAGAAATCATTCCTGATTACTGTATTTTAATGTTGTTTGAGATGAGAAGAGAAGGGCTCAACTAAAAGGAGACTATCAAGTCCTAATGTTGTCATGCCAAGGATTCATCCTATGGTTGAAGTTTGAAACAGGGAACTCCTAGAAGTTATCATGCATAGGTTTCAACCTAAAGTTCTAATCATCACTTCCTTATCAAAGGAAGTGAGGTTCCTAGGGGATCATGTCAATGATAAACAGAAACAGATAAAGCATCAGTTTAACAGTAAACAGTAAACGACTGTAAAATGCATGCAATGCAAGTGAGGGAGGAAATGTGTGTGGGGCAGCAGCCTCCACAAGCTCATCTCAACCTCAAGCCAGAATGAATAACAGTAATCATACAGAAGAAATAACAACTGCAATCATACAGTAAAAATAACATGAAATGCTATCAAGCAAAATAAACCACGTGGGCAAGGGAGCAGGGCTCTACCGAATACCCGCAAGCAAAGTCATACTGTAAAAATACAAGCAGAGGGAGCACCTCAACCTCTAGTGCAATCATGCTCCTAGATTAAAGTCAGTCTAGATATAGACTTATTCTAATGCATCAAGCAAATCAAACAAGGCACATCAATACAGAAAAGAAAACAAACAAGAAAGAAAGTAGATCAACCCCTCTCTTGCAACTCCAAGCTTCAGCTCTTCTAACAGCAACCCAGTCTTCAGACTTCAATCACCCTTCAAGGCTATCATCTTCCATGACAGGTATCACCTTGCTTCTCCAAGGTTGCAATCCATCAAACATAAGTATCAACTTGTTCTCTCTTCTCCAAGCTTCAGCTCTCCAGTCAATTCCACCTTCAGGCTTCACTCCTTACTACAAGTATCAACTTGATTCCTTCAAGCTCTCAATGCATCAGTGTAAGTATCAACTCATCCTTTATTCCTCAAGCCTCAGCTCTATACTTAATCTCAATTGAATCCTCTTCATAAGTGTCAACTTAGTCTTCAAGCCTCAGCTCTCTTTGCTTCACCAGTATCAACTTGGTCTTCTTCATCTACAAGCTTCAGCTTCTCAGAGTAATCTTCAATCACATGGAAGTGTCAACTTCATCCTTCAATCCTTTAAGCCTCATCTCTTCACTCACTCTCCATTGGATCTTCAAGTATCAACTTGTTTTTCTTGCTCTTCAACTGCAATGGCAATGCTCAAGGAATCATCCTCTTCCACACTCTTCAATGAAGTCCTCATCTTCAAACTCAAGCCCAACATCTTCCAAGATACTCAAACCAGAAGACAATTGATTGAATAGAAGGAATGGGAATGATAAACAGCTTACTGATAACCAAAGGAAGCCTGTAAGGATTCATCATTATGAGAGCCAGGTTCCCTCAAAGTTCTACTTCCCAGATAAAGCCACTCATCCCTCCAAAAGAGGGATGTGAATATCTTAGAAGGACTTTTAGTCATTGGGAGGAATGGAAGCACAAGATGCTTTCCATATTGGTGAAAGAAATCATTCTAATTCTAGGCTCTCCCTAGGTCTCCTACCTCCTAAATCTTCATCAGACACCTTCAGGCACAAGCAAATCCAAGCTCCAAACAATTTCAAGCAACTTCAAGCATCCTCACCTTGTCTTCAACTTGTCTTCAATCTCAACCAAAGGCAAACAAAACAAAAACCCTAATCTAAGGGGACTAAAGAAGTTAATCTATTTGAGTTAGTGTCTTAGAATCATCTAAAACTAGCACCTAAACTAAAATCAATCAAAAATAGGAAACTATCCTATAAATTTCTACAAAAATTCCTAAGGGATCCTAATTCAATTAAGAATACCTCATACAAAAACCAGGGACTAAATCATCTATTAAGCCTTAAAATTAAGTCCTAAATCCTAAGGTATCAACCTTAAACCCTAAAAATGGAGCTTCTAAAGGTTTCAACCTAAACTACCACCTAGGTTCATCACAAAAATGTGAGAAAAATGCTATGGGAGCATACATGTCTAACCTAATCACACACAAAAAATCAGGATCAAAGTCATCACCACATGATCAAACAAAATTCCACAAAATTAGGTATCAAACATAACCATTTTAATATCAATTAAAATATAAAATTCCCATAAAATCAGAAAATGCATGAAATAAAAATATTTCTTCTCTAAATAATATTAGATTCAATCATGAATACAATGCAAAAGGAATGGGATTAATTGGATTAATTTTCAATTTTATATGATTTTTTCAAGAACCATAATCAAAATGGAAAAATAAAAGGAAATCCAAATAAAAAGATAAATGCACGGTGTGGATAGTAACCAGAATCAGTTCAAATAATGGATTGGGCCTTCATGGGGGTGTGAATATCAGCCAATTCATTAAGCCCAGCATCAGCACTCAAGTGAAACGATGCGTTTCATTAATTCAGATCCTTCACAAACTGAAATTAAAACGTGGCCGTTGGATGAGGGTCCTAGTCCAAGGTCAAACCATGATCCAATGGCTCTAGAGTCATCTTCTACCTTTTGAACATCTGAACTTCGCGCGCAGCTCCGGCCACCACCGGTGGTACTCCGGTCATCGTCCCCAACCCTAACTCTCTCTAGGATCCTCCATTGCAAATGGTTTATACATGAATCTTGTCCCAAATTTTGTCACGAATTCATCCATACCCTTTATTCTCTCTGAAACCTCAAGATTCTCCATAACCAAATCTCAACCGAAAATGGTAACACCCTAGATTGGTCACTAATTCTCAAATTAATGGTCTGAAATCATTCCAACACCGTTCTACAATGCATCTAACACCCTAATTCATCTTGATTCTACCTAATTCATGCTAGAGGAAGAAAGTTACTAACCTGAAAATCTTGGATGAACAGATGCACTAAACCTTCAAATCAAGCTCTCCAATCTTTCAGACACGATCAATGAACCCTTTCCTTGCTTCTGTATGCAATAGAACTGGTTGAAAGCTCCTGAATCTTGAAACCCGATGGTGAGTTGCAGGTGGAAAAATTCAATTGCTCATACACGATTCAGCCACGAATTCTCTTGGATTATGATCTGGATTCAATCCCTAACACCCATGGAAGAAGTTTCAATTAAGAAAGTGGATGGAAAGTGAGGAAATTGGTGAAACCGAATCCAATTGCAAGCCAAGAAATCTCAATCTCAATCTATGCTCTCTCCTTCAATCATCACCAACCTCTGCATTGGATCACCTCTACTCAATATATAGATTATGTTTGGATGATCTAGAACCCTCTAGATCCTTCTAATGAGAGTTTCAATCTCTCATGCCATGAGATTTTCAATCACATATCATGATATGCACAACCCTGCAAACAGCTTGAAACCAACCTCAATTCCTTCCAATTTCTCCCCTCATGACATTTTGGAAGTGTTTGGCTTGCAAGGGACCTTGCTCATGCCTTGAATCTAGGTTTTGCACATGTTACTTATGATGTAAGTAATCACTTTTCAAAGCAAGTCCACAAATTAGACCTCAACTCAAAAATGTGGCTAAACCAATGTTCTTAAATTGTTTTCTAGAGTCAAAATGATATATTATATGCCATGGTTTGGATGTGTAGATTGAAAATATCAATTTCCAACTTTGGTTCATTTAACTTATACCCTTATTTTAGGTCATTTTTGCAACTTTGAGCTACAAGCATTTCCAACATCTCATGACCTCCTTAATAGCCTTAAAACATCATTTTGAACAAGTTTAATGTTGAACATTTTTCCATTTGAAGCTTGGAAATAGGAGTTATGGCCTTATGGTTGAAATGACATGTAATCTCCAAATGACCAAAATACCCTTGACTTGTCAAAGCCATAACTTGAGTTCTACAAATCCTATCAAGAACTTATAGTACTCTCTAGAAAGCTAAGAGGATAAGGAACAACATTCATGTTAACCAAAAGTTCATAGGAATCATCCTTCTAGGTCAAACGTTTGATGCAAGTTGGGTAACTTTCAAGCCCCCAAATTCACATACCTCAGATGACCTGTAACTTGTCAAAGTCATAACTTGAGTTCTACAAATCCTATCAAGGACTTCTAGTACTATATAGAAATCTGAGATCCAGCTCTACAACATTTATGTTGGGGGTAAGATGATATGACAATCACATCTTGAGCTAAACTGCCTTGAAGATAGGGGTCAAACTAGGGGATTTTACACTGTCAAGCCTTAGAAACCCTAGCTTGAAACTTCTCAAACTCTTCAATCATGATGAGTTGACCTTGGAATCATCCTTACAGAATCTCAATGCATCAATCCATGATCACATGGCTCTTGGATTAGGTCCCAACCCTCTCCAAATCATCAGTTGACTTAGGGTTGACCTAGTCAAACCCTAACTGCACCACTCATGGCTGAGTCTTCTTAATCTTGCACAATGATCTATCTAGGCTTCATGATGGCTTTCAAGACATCTCATAAGCTCTCTCAAGGCTTCAAGTCCAACTTCATGGCTTCAGAATCATCTGAGGGTCTTCCCCATAACTCTCAAGTTAAGAGGCACACACTCTTAGTTTCAACCATTCTCTCTGAGGACCTTTTAACTTCTCTGACAAGGATATCAACCCTTGAACACTTGAATAAGCTCCTTAGCTAGCTTCAATGTCTTGTGTAGCTCTTTATTGGTAATCATACCTCTTGATCTCCTGCATACATATCAATGAGATGCAAATGATAATGCTAATGTGAATGAAATGAAACACAAGCTAGGTAAAGAAAAGTTGGGAAAATTTTGGGGTTCAACAATATGCCAAATGGTACTTCAGCCTGGATCAATCTCGTATCCATAGTTTCCAGGATTTGGCTGACACTTTCATGAAGCAGTATAAACATAACAAGGATTTAGCTCCTGATAAGAGACAACTGCTAAGCATGTCGTAGAAAAGTTATGAATCTTTTAAGGAGTATGCACAGCGTTGGAGGGAGATGCCTCTCAGGTGGAAGCTCCTCTAACTGAAAAGAGCTGACAAACTGGTTTGTGGACATGGTAAGGCCATAGTTTTATGAGAAAATGATTTGTAGTGTGATAGCTAGCTTCTATGATACAGTAGCTGTAGGTGTGAGAGTAGAGTTGGGGATGAAAAATGGGAGGATGACCAATACTTCCAGTAGTTCCAACAACAACAATGCCAAAATATTTATTGGCAATTTTCACAAAAAGAAAGAAGGGGAGACAAATGCCATAATAGTAGGAAAAAAGAATCAGCCCTGAAAATAGCCATACCGACAGTATCAACAGCCTCAAAAGGCCGTATTCAACAATCTCAGCAAAGTTTCGCTCAATAACCAATGTATCCCGTGCAGTATGCACAATAGTCGTATATGGAAGCTGTAAAGCCCACGTTCAACAATTCAGTTCCGACTTATCAGACGGTGCAACATGCCCCTATGTATCAAACAGTACAACAACAAGGGTATCAACGAGCACCAAGTGCTCTAGCTTATCAATAATACTAACAGCCTCGAGCTCAAGCGCCCAGACAAAACTTTCAGAATAGAAGACCAGCTGGAAGGCCTCCCATTCCTCCGATTCCAATTACCTATACTGATTTATACCCATCCTTAGTACAACAAGGTTTGATTACGACTCGACCATTGGGACCATCGTTAGACACCTCATCTCCTTATTATAATCCTTGTGCTCGTTGTTTATTTCATGAGGGTGTTGCTGAACATGATTTAGAGGGATGTCTTGCTCTGAAACATCTTGTCAGAGAACTTATGGAAAAGAAAATCTTGTCTTTTAATGATGTACAACTCAATGTTAAGAATAACCCGTTGTCGAACCATGGGGGAGTTCATGCCATAGAGGAGGAATCAGATGAGTGGATAATTTGTGATGCATCGAAGATCAATACTCCATTAGGATCTCTTCATGAATATTATTAAAGGTAGGTCTGATTGAAGGTGTTCATGCTAATTGCGAAGAATGTTCTATTAATCCCATAGGATGTTGTATGGTTCAGTGAAATGTGCAAAAACTGATTAATGACGGATTTCTGCAAGTATGTAGTAGGATGAAAAGGGAGGAAGTTTCAGTGATTGAGATCGTTTTCAACTTACCAAAGAATAGTTAAAAGGTCCTCGTGTTTAATGTGCCCGAGCCTGGTTCAGTGATTCCGATCTTCGAAAATGTTAAACCTGTTTTCAATGTCTCTAAACCTGCTACATCAACAATTGGTCAACCCAGACCGGTTATAATTCAAAAGCCAAGTCCTTTCTGTTTTGAGAGTACAAAAGTTATCCCTTGGAGGTATGATATGACAGTGATTTATCAAGGATTAGGGTCAGAATGAAGAAACAAAGGGTAATCAAGTAGAGGTGACAAATATTGCAGGAACTAGAAAAATAACCCGCAGTGGTCGGATCTATCAACCCAAGATAACGGTGGTTCCCTAAAAAGAGGTTATTCTTGTTGTGACTGTCAAAGATAAAAAAAGTGCCACCAAGCAAAGAAGACATGAAGTTTCTGAGAATTATTCAAAAAAGTGACTACGAAGTCGTCGATCAACTTCATCAAACTCCTTCAAAAATCTCCATCTTGTCTCTGCTAATGAATTCTCCCTCTCATAAGGAAGCCTTGTAGAAAGTGTTAACACAGGCGCATGTGAAGAAAGATATAACAATTGGTCAATTTGATTATGTGATCGCCAACATTACTGCTTGCAATACTTTAAGTTCCAACAACGAGGAGTTTCCAAGAGAAGGATGTAATCACAATCGTGTGTTACACGTATCTGTTAGATGTCAGGAAGACGCTTTGGCACAAGTCTTGGTTGATACCGGCTCTTCTCTGAATGTGTTGCCCAAAAGGACGCTTGCCAAACTAGAGTATAAAGGGAAAGAGATGCAGCCAACATCGTTTATTGTTAAAGCTTTTGATGGTTCAAGGAGGATTGTTGTTGGAGAGGTAGAGTTTCCAGTTATGATAGGTCCTCATGTATTTGACATCATGTTTCAAGTAATGGACATCAATCCAGCTTACAGCTGCTTGTTCAGATGACCATGGTTTCATGCAGCTGGTGCGGTGACTTCTACCTTACATCAGAGGATGAAATTTGTCGTAGATGATAAATTGGTAATTATGCACAGTGAAGAAGACTTGATGATGAGTAACTTGTCGTTATCTAGGTACATTGAAAGAGATGAAGATGCGCTAGAAACTTCTTTTCAAGTGCTTGAGATAGCTAATGTTGCGATGGTAGAAGAAACAATAGTTAAGAGTGGCCTGTCTTTTGTGTCTGCTCAAAGCATGAAGTCTACGCTGAAAGAGGGTATTCCTGTAGATTGGGGAGAGGTCATCGAAGTGGAAGCAAGATTGGGTCACCAAGGGTTGGGTTACAAACCAAATCATGATGGGACATCAACCTTAGTCAAAGGACGCCCGGAGACCATTCAAGAGGTGTTTATCATTGGGGGTTTCCAAATCAACGATGTTGAGGATGATTTTGAAGAGGAAGATGTTGATCACCTGGTGTATCATTGCGAAGCTGCCTTGGACAACTGGGAAGCTGTTGAGATTCCTATTATCATACCTGTGCTGAAGTAATTTATTGTTGTTCTCTTTTGTTTTGTTGTTTTCAAACTTCCGTAGCCATGCCCAAGGCTATAGGATCATTTTGTAGGGCCTCATGCTTTCAAGTTATTATGATTAATGAAGATGTTTTGTTAAACTCCTCATTTTGTTTCATTTGCTGTTTTTGCTTTTACTTTCAAAGAAAATGGCAATATTTCAAGGAAAAAAACCAAAACATTTCTTTCTTTTCCTGTTGCATCTGTCTTTGTGTGTTTTACTAATTAAGCCATTTTGAATATGCAGAGAAATCCCAAAACCCGTTGAATCCAATGACTTTGTTTTCCCTCCTGACTTTGACTCACCCATATACTAAGCTGAAGATGAGGATGAAGATTTTGAGATCTTGGATAAACTGGCAAAGATGGAAGAATATGAGTACATAGAGCTTCAACCTCACCAAGAGTAAGTGGTTGTTGTTAATCTCGACACTGAAAAAGATAAGAAGGAAGTCAGAATTGGGACAACACTTGGGGCAGAAATCAAGCAGCGACTATGGAAGCTTTTAGAAGAATATGTTGACATATTTTCTTGGTCATACACAGATATGCCCGGTATTGATACTGACATAGTGGTTCACAAGTTACCGCTTCAACCAGAATGTCTTCCTGTCAAACAGAAGCTCCGAAGAACTAGGTCTGACATGGCTCTCAAGATTCGAGATGGGGTAAAAAAAGTAGATTGATGCAGGTTTCTTAGCAGTGTCCAAGTATCTAGAATGGGTGGCTAATATTGTACCTGTGCCAAAGAAAGATGGAAAAGTTAGAATGTGTGTTGATTATAGGGATCTGAATAAGGCTAGTCTGAAGGATGATTTCCCTTTGCCATATATCGATACTTTGGTAGACAACACGACTAGTTTTGCAGTATTCTCATTTATAGATGGTTTTTCTGGCTATAACCAAATCAAGATGGACCCAGATGATATGGAAAATACTACTTTTATCACTCCTTGGGGGACTTATTGTTATAAAGTCATGCCTTTTAGTCTGAAGAATGCTGGTGCCACTTATCAAAGAGCTATGGTTGCGTTATTCCATGACATAATGCACAAAGAGATAGAGGTGTATGTCGATGACATGATCGCCAAATCTCAAAGTGAAGAAGACCATCTAGATCATCTTTTAAAGTTATTTGAGAGACTTAGGAAATATCAGTTGAGGCTGAACCCTGCCAAATGCACTTTTAGAGTGAGATCTGGAAAGTTACTCGGTTTCATCGTTAGTCAACGAGGGATTGAAGTGGATCCTTACAAGGTTCGAGCTATTCAGCAAATGCCAGCTCCACAGACTAAGAATCAGGTTAGAAGTTTCCTTGGGAGATTGAATTATATCTTCAGATTTATTTCCAATATGACTCAGCCAATTTTCAAGTTGTTGCGCAAAAATCAGACGGTTGTTTGGAATTTGGATTGTCAACAAGCTTTTGATAAGATCAAGGTTTACCTTCAAGAACCTCCAATCTTAATTCCTCCTGTTCCCGAAAAACCTCTTTTTATGTACTTAATTGTGCTTGAAGAATCAATGGACTGTGTATTGGGTCAACAAGACGAGTCTGGACGTAAAGAGCACACCATTTACTATTTGAGCAAGAAGTTCACTAATTATGAAAGTCGACATTCACTTTTATAGAAAACTTATTGTGCTTTGGCATGGGCTGCCAGGCGTTTGAGGCAATACATGATCTGTCATACTAATTTACTGATTTCAAAAATGGATCTGATAAAGTATACCTTTGAGAAGCCTGCTCAGACAGGGAGATTCACCTATTGGCATATGTTATTATCAGAATATGACATCCAGTATGTTGCTCAGAAGTCTATTAAAAGTAGCATATTGTCAGATTACCTTGCAAACCAGCCGGTAGAAGACTGTGAACCGCTGAAGTTTGACTTTCCCAATGAAGACATCATGTTGATAAAGAAGGATTATGAAGAGTCAGGGCCAGATGAGGGTCCCGAGCCTGGTTCTTGGTGGAAGATGATGTTCGATGGTTCCTACAATTACAATGGGCATGGTATAGGCGCCATTTTGATGAATCCAGATGGTGGTTACATTCCGTTCATAACCAGGTTATGCTTTGAGTGTATCAACAATATTGTCGAGTATGAAGCTTGCATTTTAGGCCTCGATGCAACAATTGACCTTCGAATCAAAATTCTTGAAGTGAGTGGTGACTCAGCCTTGGTGATTTATCAAGTCAAAGGTGAATGGGAGACTAGATATGAGAAACTGGTCCCGTATAGAGCATACATTGTTGAAATGATCGATTACTTTGATGAGATCACTTTAAAACATGTCCTGAGGACTGAAAATCACATTGTTGATGCATTGGCTATGCTAGCCTCAATGTGGAAGATCAGATTTGTTAATGAAGCGAAGCTCATCCGAATCGAGAGGAAGACAAAGCCTGCTTATTTTCAGAAAGTGGAAAAAGAAATAGATGTGAAACCTTGGTTTCATGATATTAAGAAGTGTCTTCGGGCTCAAGAGTACCCAGTTGATGCTACATCACTTGATAAGAAAACTTTGAGAATATTGGCATCCAAATTCTTTCTGTGTAACGATGTGCTTTACAAAAGAAATTATGACATGGTCCTGCTGAGGTGTGTCGATAGATGAGAAGCGGATTTGTTAATGCAAGAGATTCATGAAGAAACATTTGGAACTCACGCCAATGGATATGCCATGTCCAAAAAGATCCTAAGAGCTAGGTACTACTGGTTGACTTTGGAAACCGATTGCATCCAATACGCTAGGAAATGCCACAAATGCCAAATTTATGCTGATAAGGTGCACGTGCTCCCGACATTGCTAAATGTTTTATCATTGTCGTGGCCTTTCTCTATGCGGGGCATTAACATGATTGGGGAAATTGAGCTGAAGGCTTCCAATGGACACTGGTTCATCCTAGTCTTTATTGACTACATTACAAAATGGGTTGAAGTTGCATCTTATACCAACGTTACTAAACAAGTGGTTGCCCGTTTTATTAAGAAGGAGATTATCTGCCGGTACAGAATCCCAAGCTGAATCATAACAGATAATGGTACCAATTTGGATAACAAGACAATGAAAAAGTTGTGTGATAACTTCAAAATTGAACATTACAACTCTTCTCCCTATCGTCCCAAGATGAATGGAGTTGTCGAAGTTGCGGACAAAAACATCAAGAAGATTTTGCAGAAAATTATGAAGACCTATAAGGATTGGCATGAGATGCTGCCATTTGCATTGCATGGGTATAGAACGTCTGTTTGCACTTCGACAGGGGTAACTCCTTTTTCATTGGTATATGGGATGTGTTGCACCCCAAAATTTGCCCAACCTTTTTCTGGCCTTGGTTTATGTTTCTTTTCTTTGTTCTAGCATATTGCATTCCATATAATTTTGCATTTACAGGGGATCAAGATATGTGTGTAACAAGAGGAATTTGCCAAGGGTTCTAAACCTAATCAAGGGTTTATGTTCAAGTCAACAGAGTGGTTATCATCATCAGAGACAAGTCAAAGCCCTTTGGATAGGCAAAAAAGTGTATGTGGTTCACCTCCTGTTTAGGAGGCCATTTGAAGTTCATATGAAGACCACAAGTCCATGGTTATGGAGGGAGATTATCACTTAAGCTCATTAGAGGCCTTGAGTGTTAGAACACAGATTGGTTCTTAATTATATCTCTATGTTTTGATGATAACTCTTATGAAATTTTGTATTAAAGAATTATATACTCTAAAATTTGTTTGAGAATGTTTGCTGCAGATATTAAAGTGAATATTATTCTGGAAGCAAATTAGATCTGAACATGAAAAATATGCAAGGCTCTGAAGCGTCAGAAGCATCTCTTAGAAGATTCTGAACGCTGCCTCCAGAAGACTCTGAGCGCTGTCTACAGAAGGATCTGAAGCAGAAGCTATAGAAGAATCTGAAGCAGAAGCCAGAAGCATCTGAAGCATTGAAGACTTTTGTATGAAGAGTGTCAAGCTTTGTTTGTTTCAGAAGACTCTGATAGTACTACGCTGCCAGTACTAAGAATCTGATCCCAAACTCTGCTCTGAACAACTACACGCTGAAAGCACACTTGCTGCAAAGACTCTGATTCAGCAAACTCTGATGAACATCAGAAGACTCTGACCAATCTAGACTCTGATGATATTTGCTGAAACTTGTTGAAGAAGAATTCAAATTATATCCGTTGGTTTGGACAAACGACTCTTTCCTCATTTATGCTAGACACAAGAACACAGACAAAAAGGATTTTTCTGTGCATTCTATTTCTAGGAAAGGTCATGTGATGTGAAGACAAAAAAGGCTCAGACCTTTTAGTACACAGCCTTCAACGTGATAGCTACTTGGACATCTTTGCCTATAAAAGGAAGACTCCATCATTCTTCTTTAGTTGACGTATTATTGAAAGAAATTCAAAGAAAGCTCTCATACAATTTATTCTCATTTGCTGAATTTATTTCATAGTTCTTAAATCTTAAGTGATAAATCACAGTTGTGATATAACTTAATTAGAAGCAATTTAAACACTTGTATTGTTCTTACATTTGATTGTAAAAGAACCTTAAGAAGATCCAGTTAGGATCAGTAGTTCTTGAGAAGACTAAGAACAGTTGTTCTTAGTGCTTACTATTGTAATCAGTTGATTAAATAGTGGATTAAGTCATTGTTTGAGAAAGGCAAATCACTCTTGATAGGGTGGACTGGAGTAGTTGAGTTCAACGAACCAGGATAAAAATCCTTGAGTTTTTATTGCTAAGTTTTTCTATATACTTATTCAACCCCCCTTCTAAGTATTTTTTCACCTTCATTGAGGGTCATTGTGGAGCTCATCCAAGTGTTTATATCAAGTACAAGTGGCTACAGTTGAAAAGGGTGAAATTAGGGTTTCAATTTTGATCAGGATAAAGTTTGTTTCTTCAAGCAAATTTGTTTCCATGGATATACATATGTCCTAAGGTGTTTGGGGATGAAAGATTGACCATCAATTTTAATCATAAGAGCTTCAATTGATCAGTCAATTAAAAATCAAAAGATTTAGGGAAAAAAGTCAACTGTAGTTTGACTTTTGATTTAAATGGTGTTCCAATGGGGGGATCATGGTACATGAAGCTCATATGGATTGGTGAAGTGTACTCAAGAGGTTTCAAGGCCTCAAAAGACTCGGAACAGCAACAGTCGACTCGGTAGTCATCGATCGATCGTTCGGTTGACCAAAAAGTCAACTCTGCAATCATAGGGAATTTGACCTCTAAGTGTGAATAGAAAATGTTCCTAATTGTTGCACCCCAAATTTTGACACCTTAGATCCTCATCATCACTTTAGGATCATATCATTTTGATTATCGAACCTTAACCCATTTCAAGTTTATCTTTGTCAAGATAAAGATGAATCAGGGCTCCGTACCGTCAGAAATCGAAGCTTTGAGGGTTTGATCAATCAATGTTTTGGATTGACATCAAGGATACTACATTGGGTCAAGTATGAATCCAATTTGAAGTTGTCACCCAAAGATTGGAGTCAGTGCAGTTCAGGATCCCCGATTAGGGTTTACGATAAGGAAAAGTCAACTGTAGTTTGACTTTTGATTTAAAAGGTGTTCTAATGATGCAATATTGGTCCACAAGGTTCATATGGCTTAGTGAAGTCCACTCAAGAAGTTTCAAAGTCTTGGAAGACCCGGAACATGAACAGTTGACTCGTTAGTCAACGATCGATCGCACGGTTGACCGAAAAGTCAACTCTTCAACCATAAGGAATTTGACCTCATGATATGAATCAAAAATGTTCCTTATGTCATATTACAATTGACCACAAAATTTCATGAACATTGGATCAAGGGTTGGGGAGTAATCGCAAAAGTAAGGAATTAGGGTTTTGAAAGGGGCAAGACCATAACTCCTCAACCACACATCCAATTGAGTTAGTTCAAAGCTAATTGGAAAGCCCTTGACAAGTCCTACAAAATTCCCAAAGTGGTCCATGATCAGAAAATGCATAGATTTGGAGTTATGACCAAATTCATTTCAAGAAGGGAAATAACTTAGAAAAAATTCTAAGTTATTTGGCCTTTAGGCATGTTTTTTCAGCAACTTTGAGAGGTCTTTTGACCTAGTTTTAGTGGGAATTTAAAAATCTTAAAAACATGAAAGTTGTAGGTCTACATGAGGGCTTTCTAAAATGTGTTAGAACTCCTCAATAGCATTTGTGAGCTGAGAGTTATGGATCATGGAAGTTGAGGCTGCCACACTTGAAGTCACCATTCCAACTTTTTCTCAAATTCAAATTTCAGCAACTTGAACCACCCTCAGCAATTGGATCATGTTTCATTCTGATAATTTGAGGCCTAGATGAATGGAAAACCAGAAGAAAGAAGGGATTGATGGATTTTGCAACTTGCAAGCAAGTTGACAATATAATAATCAATTAAAGGAAGAAGAAAGAGAAACTTTTTGAATGATTTGTGCAGCTGCAGTCCCCTACTCTTCTAGCCTCACTTCAGTCACTTCATCCCCCTCATTTAATTTGATATCTTGCCCTACCTTGAGCCCAAGAACTGATGAGAAAATCTGCCACATGATCTTGGCAAGATTTTCTTCAAAGTTTCCCTCCAAAGGCCAAATCACCAAGTCTTTCCACACCCCCACTCTCCCTATAAATAGAGGATTTCTCTATGTTGTTAGACACACCAGAGAACTCTTAAAAACCAA
The DNA here is from genome assembly GCA_963859935.3 of Lathyrus sativus. NCBI lineage: Eukaryota > Viridiplantae > Streptophyta > Magnoliopsida > Fabales > Fabaceae > Lathyrus > Lathyrus sativus. Next base: position 76,787,413 of record OZ012737.1, read on the forward strand.
GAGGAACTCCCAGCTCTCACTCATTTCTCACTTACCTTATTTTCCAAAATCTCAAGTTTACCAAAAATCTGTCTTGAGCAGTTGGCTGTCCAAACTCATTTCCACGCATTCCAAACCACCAAAAACCATCTGCGCAATCCATAAATGTTATGTAGAAGGTGTTCATACTCTTAAACCACTCAAAAACACCATTCTCCCAAAACTCAACCCTCAAACCAAGCAAGTTTGACCATATACTCAAAATCTGCCAAACCACTAACCATAGTTGTTTTCCTCATTCTAACCATTCACACACCCTTGATATATGATATAGCAACTATACATGACATAAAACAACACAATCCTCATTTATTTTGAGTTTTGTCACAAGTTTCTTCAAGCACAAGGAAGTTGTTTTCATCAAATTCTGGTTGGACAGCAGCTGGAGTATTTTCAAGGTTTTCCATACTACAACAAGTTGGTGTGAAGGTCTACAACAGGTTGGTGGTTATCATCTTGTTCATTTTATGTCATAAGCATTTCTTGTCATGATTGGTGTTTAAGTGAAAAAATGAGTTCATATGAAATCTACTAGTTTGTTCTTGCCAACTATTTTGAGCATGTTCACAATGCCATTGCCTTGATATGATTATGTCTTGTGGTGTTTGAGCTTATTTGCTGTCATGAGTTGTTTTTGTTTGTTATCACCAAGTCCTTTGGTTTTATTTTGGTTCTATTTCTAACAGCATGAGAAAGTATATGCTAGGAGTTTGAAATCTTTGTGAGGCTGTGACTGTTTTTTGTCTTGAAACTGTTTTCAAATTGCCATGATATACCAGGTTTTTTCTTAAAGTCACATTAATCAAACCTTGCATCATGTTTTGATCCTTGAGTATGCATGGATCATATTTTGTATGACAAGTATGTGAGCTACATCATTGAATTCCTACACTTTTTCAATACAAACCACAAACATGTTGTCAAAATCACTAACAGTCCCACACCAAATTTTTGTTTGAGGCATCTCTATATGATATTTTGCATCCTAATCCCATGAATATGACATTTGTGACTTGTACATGCCATCAATCATCATCACCTCTTTCTGTCCTGAGCTGAAGCTTACATGTTGCATTTTCCAAGCATTTCTTACTACCTACACGCCACTTTTGGTTTGAAACCAGTTCTGTTTGATTTGTGCACTTGGAATCATTAGATAACATGTGTATGAGATGTTCACACTTTCATTTGAGCATGTTTCCTCTATGTTGAATTCTAGCCATCATCATGCATTTTCAAGGCATTCTTTGCATTTGACATGATTTTTTCTGATTGGACTTGATTTGGCTTGAGTGTTGCATCAGAAATCATTGGATTATATGTTTATGAGTTGTGCACAACCTCACATGTTCATATTTCTTGTTGTTGCCTTTCAACTTGCATTTTCAAGCCTTACATACTAACAACATATCCAATTCATGATTTAAGATGTTTCTGTTTGAGCTATGAGTGTGTGGTCACTAGTTAACATGTTTTAAATTTGTGTGTGATGATTTAAGTTTACCATGTATACCATGACTTACCCTGCCGCATCACTAGCTGCTTCTTGTTCAACAGTTTTACATTTTTGCAAACAGCATGCCATTCCTGCTCTGATTGACTTATGTCTGAGCTATGAGCATGAATCCTTTAGTTAACATGATTAGGATATGTATGTGATATTTTGCATGAGTTGAAGCATACACATTTTGAACTGCGCCAGTTGCATCTCATTCTGTCATGACCCTCCTCTTGCATCAGCAGCTGATCCTTTATCTCAACAACCTTGTATCTTCCATTATGTTTGTAACAACATATCAGATTTTGTTTGAAGAGGTTTCTAATTGACCTTTGGGGCTAGAATCATCAATTAACATGTTTAAAGCTTGTGTGTGATGCATAACTGCCTTGAATGTACCATGACCTATCTTGCTGTTTAATCAACTTGTTTTGCAATTTCATAACTGACAGCATGCTGTTTTGAGTGATGTGTGATTAAGTCTTGAGCATGAAAGTTTCAGTTAACATGATTAAGATGTGTGTGTGTTAATTTCATGACCTGAATCCATATAATCTGAACTATGACAAATTGCATTCAACAGTTTTGTATTCACAGCCACACACACCATACATTTATTCTGTTTGAAGCATTTTGGATTGATTCATGAGCATGAGATCATTTGTCAACATGATTAAAGTCTGTATGTGATGTATATGCAAACAGAACCTACTTAATTTGAGCTTTGACAGTCTTGCATTTCATTTGCAATATTTGCAACCAATGAACCATTTTCATCTTTGTTTGAATTATGACTGATTTTGAAGTGTAGAATCATCAGTCAACATGTTTATAGTTGGTGTGTGATACTTGTTTGACCTGAACCTGCTCAATTCATGTTTTGATCTCCTTTATGCATTTCAAAATGTCAAATTGCACTTGCCATCGTGTTTTTAATTGAGAGCATTATATCACAAATTGGTTGGTATCATTGTATTCCTTATCAAAATCAACCATGTTTGACTAAAATTTCACTTAATTTGGTTCAGTTTTGACACAGTTTGATTGAAAACGCATTTTAGCATTTCACTTGTTTTTTGCCCAAACATGGCCCAAAAATTTCACAAAGGAACCCTTATGTATTTTTAGGGGTGGCTAAATACCTGAATGTATCGCCACCCCAGTGGTTACAACATGCACCTTAAGTCACCATTCATGCCATATGCCTGGGTTCGATCCTCAGTGATGACCCTTTTTGGCATTTTTTATGTTTTCTTAAGTTTTCATTATTTTCTTCTTCTTTTCTACCCATGTAATGTGCGCGCCTAGTTCCTAAGTGGTAATGCCTTGTGTTTGTAAGCATGAGGGACTGAGTTTAACTCTTGTCATGGCCCTTCTTTTTTTTTTTATCACTTGTTAATTCTTTTTTCTTCATGAAAATTCAACATTGCATAACTTATTCATGTTTTATTATTTTCAATCCATTCTTTTTGCAAAATGTTCATAATATTCTCTATTTTCATTTAATGAAAGAATATCTCAAATTTTTCATGTTCATAATGTCTTTTTCCTACTTGAAAGTTGGTTTATTTTTAGGGTCGTTACCTTGCATCTTGTTGAACTTCTTTTGAAATATGCTTAATTTATATTGTAAGATTTGATTGTGATTGATTCCTTGTGTTTGTTAACATGTTTCTCATTGGTTGTTACCATAAACTTGTTGCTTTTTTCCTAAAATTTTGAACTTAAACTGTTGTGACATTCCTTGCATGTTTGCTTATCATCAATGCCTAATGTTGTTACATTTGATACACCTTGAGTTTATAACATGATCATCTTGAGTTGTGACTTACTTGCATGATTGTTGCTTCCATATTTGTTAATATGTATCCCTTGGGTTGCTACCTTTATCTTTGTAAAGATACATCATTCTTGGTTGTAACCATTTATCTCAATCTAATCCTTGCTTATTGCGATATGCATGCTCGCTTGGTTATAACCATACCCCTTGTATTCATCTTGCTTGATTGTTTATATTGCTTTGTTAAATACTCTTCCCCAAGTGATGGAACTCTTTAGTTCTCATCCAAGTTGCCTCCCCTCTCTCCTTCTAAAGGAAAGGTCTCTCCATTGACCCTTGTGTCACGGATAGCTCATTACCCACTCCCTTGACTTTGTAAAGTCATCTTGAACCTTAGTATAAGCCGTTAGACTTTGCTCTAAGTATAAAAGACTCACCTTTACTAGGAGTTTTCTTCAACTAGAACCCTAGGATAGAGTTTTCAAACTCTATGTAAGAATCATAGTAATGATTACTTACTCCCCTCTTGAGTGTTACAATTTAGATCTAGAGAGTTTTGTTAAACTCTATACAAACATTGTTATGTTTGTTCCCCTTTGAACCTTAATCATAATCAAGTGTTCTTTAGCTCTAGTGAGGTGAACTACGATTGCGTTGATTCTATCCTAGTTAGGATACGTAGGCAGAGGACGCGATGTATTTGCAAGCAAACTTAGAAACTATCTTTAGGTTTTAACCTACATCTTTTACCCAATCACAATCCATAGCAAACATTTAACAAACTTAGCAATGCAAATAAACAAAAGGTTCCTGTAGAGTACTACAGATGTTTAGGATGTGAAATACCTACCCTGTGCATAACCAACCCCCGATCCCCAAATCTCTTAGCGTTGTTGTTACATCGTGCAAAAGGTTCTTTCTCTCTTTAGACCTTTCCTTTGGATAAATTAAAGTCTGGTTGTGAATTAAAGAATTAAAGATTCAAGTTAATCAATAGCTTGGTATCACGATTCTTACCGCAACAGAAATGGCGACTTCACTGGGGAAGATTTAAACTTGAGGGTTTAGCCTATTTTGTTTAATTACATGCTATATTTGTGAATATTTGCTTAACCTGTATATTTGTCAATATATTTGTTTGTATGTCAGATATTGGGTACTTTGAGTGGTGAGACGGTCCTATACCCAGACTTGAGTGCAATTATGATAGGATGGTGGTATATTCAAGAAGGCTTATAGGGATTTGATTCCCGACCAAGCTGACTTGAGAAACCACCGCTCAGTGTAGGCCCTCTTGAGAGTTTAGTATTGTTGATCGAGTATTCGTGAAAACAATGCTACTTTCGACGAAGGAGCCTATGACACTGTGGACTTTTAGACTACATTCTACCCCACTTTGGCCTTATTAGGATGTAGTGCGATGGCTATAAGGAAGTATTTCCTAAATAGTTGATACGCGATACTACACTTGGACGAGACTCTCTTGGGAATATTATTGATTACCAAGTGATTTAGGAAGTTGATAATATCCGAAAGATGGGTTGTCGACTCTGAGAACTGTTTAGAACCCTGCTCTACAGGTTTGAAAATCCCTAGTACATACCTTCTGGGGATGGGTAGACCTTGGATTCACGCTCGCCCTTTAAACCTAAGCATGTGTTTTTGTGCATATGTGTGATCTTTGCATTTGCCTGTGTTTGTGCATTCTTGCATTCATAAACATCATATCAACATAAGCATATCATGTCGCAATTGGTTTTATCGATCTCTAGTATTTTTTTTTAAAAGTTGTAACTTTTCCAATGATTGACGAAATGAGGGTTTTGACCTAATCAATCTTCTGAGTTTTGTAAAACCAGTTGCAGTTTTTGCACTTGCATCAGCATTTTGCATATCATATTTCGTTGCGTTGGTCTTTTGGTTCATTATGTGTTCCGTTGACAACAGAGAGAGAGAGAGAGAGAGAGAGAGAGAGAAAGAGGGGGAGAGTATAATACAAAGGCAAACACTCAGAAAGATGGACCATCTTGAGCAAGAAAATCAAGCACTCCGAGAAGAAGTTTCTCGTTTAAAGAGTAACACAAAGGCATTCGCTGCTTCCGTCAGGGATATGATGGATACTTAAGAGCAGGAAAATCAGAAGCTCAGCGACGAGCTAGAAAGGGTGAAGTGTGCCAAAAGGAGTTTGACAAATTTTGTCAGAGATTTGATCTTATCCCAATGACAAGAAGGCTCAGCTTCGTCTACCAATCAGCCATATGAGCAAACTTGTGGGTCCCAGGGTATTCCTATACCTTATGCACGGTTGTTCCCTATACTCTTGCAAAACGGTTTAGTCCAGAAGGAGATTTCGCCCCTTCTCCCTCCGGGCCACCAAAGTTATTTCACTGCTGATGCTTTCTGTGCCTTCCACCATGGAGCGTCTGGTCATGATATCAAGGAGTGCTACATCCTCAAAGGCAAGGTGCAAGAGATGATCGAAGCAGGAATCATATCTTTCAAGATATGCAAACCTCAAGTACAAGTCAACCTTTTGCTTAATGAAGAAGCAATCCCTTCCCTGCATATGGTGGACTAAAAAGAAGACCTGAGACTCACGATGTCAGAGGATAGTGCTCTTTCTATGTTTTGTTAAACATTTTTTAATTCCCTAAGGCTGGCAGTTGTAGACTGTTTCAGCATTGTGTTGTATTTTCTTTGCATTTGAATTGCTTGTAAGTTATTGTTCATTTTGAATTGGCAAGATTAATGAAATGTTTGTGCATATTTTGATTAAGTCCATTCATTTCACTCTTTCTTTTTCCTTTCATTGTTATGAGATGATGAAAGATGCAAAAATTTCTTTTCTTTACTAAACTATTGTTTAAAACAAAGATTGGGGAGGATGATGAAAATTATATCCATAACTGTTGTCGATATGCTTTCAATTTAACTTTGTCGATGATGTAAGGCATTGTTTCAATCCCTAAACACTGGAGAAATAAGGAAGATAATCCCTCGTTAACCCCTTCGAGCCTAGAAGTAGGATTTTTCTTTCTTTACAAAAACAAAAACCTTAAATTTCAAACCTAGGGCGGGTAGTTCTCAGTTAACTTGAAGATATGTGCATACAAGGCATTTTTCATATAAAGGTGGTGTACTCAGGTTTTTCTTCGCACACAACAAGCAAGTGTCGAAGTTTAAAAGACGATGTTGGTTCACCGTAGCCATTAAACTAGGTGGTCCCCTTCTTTCTCAAAAAAAAAGAGAATAAGAGAAAAAGAAAATTGAAAAGCCCGCTAAGTCAAAACCTATGAAGGAAACATAGGCAAAAATGGGGCATCTCGTTGACTGTATATTCGAACAAAACAGTTCAGACAAAAGTCAGGGATAACAAAAGAGGGGAATTTTGTAAGATTCTTCACTTTAAAAAATCCTCAAATAGAAAAAGCTATCAAACATAGCAAGGGAGTTGTGGCTACCCTAGGTTTGTAAACTATCACCAGTTCAATTCTTAAGCCTGTAAAAACCTGAATGTATAGTTTGAGTTAACTGAGCGTAGGATTGAAGTTCATCATGGAGAATGGGTGGGACAAATAACTTTGAGCCTTTATCCTTTGTTTCATGAACCATGAACCGAGCCACGTTACAACCCTTAAAAGACCTAATTGAGGTAAGGTTGTTTTGAGAGCATATTACAGCAAGGTTGGATAACCTGACTCCTAATGATCTTTGTTAGTTATGTGTGTTCATCACTTTATCTATCATTTGTAAAATGATTGGATCACTTTCACTTTGATCACTTCGCTGTGTGTGTTTCATCAAAAAATGTTTTCAAAAGATTGCATGAATTTTACATTGAAAATTGCCAATTTTTAATGAACAATATTGCGTGCAAGATGATCCAATGTCAAAGGAACCCCAACAAATGCTGTCAGCTAGGGAATTTGACTTGATAAAGGAAGTTCAGCCTGGGGCAACCAATTTGAAGGATTTGTTAATCATTTGTCATAAAGTTCAGCTAATCAGAGCCGATCAGGTCAGGATCAGATGAAGCTCTAAAATGAACAGTTTAGTCTGGGGCAATTTTTTTACAGCTAGCAAGGGCAAGTTTGTTCCCCAGTCGTTACTTCCACAGTCTGAAGACTTTGTTGTACAAATACCGTTAAACTGGGGAAATCACGTCGAGATTTGTAAATCTCTCTATAAGTGTTTGAAGACATTGAAGTAATCTTTATGTCAATTCTTTTGTAAAAGCATCCTTATGACTTCGTCTCAGAGGCTATATAATCTGGGGCAGAAAAGGTTTGCAAACTATTTGTCGCAAGTGTCGTTGCTCACTTGAAGAGGATTATCACCATCATGAGGCATAAATGTTTTGTTCTCATAGTACCTTTTTCCAAGCTCTCCAGTTAAGTTGTTACTTCAGTTGATCTGGGAATCTCTCGATGTGATTTTCCGTCAGCAAATAATTCAAACTCATGACAGCAATCCAAGTGAAGTCATGACGTTTTGGCCTAAGAAGATTACTCTCTCCCAAAGAAGGTGGTAACCTTGAAAGTGGAATTATAGTTCTTCATGATCATCCCCTTTGGATGTCCAATTTTGGTGAAGTTGGTTGGGTCTCCGTGTCGAGATGTTTATTTAATCTCATGTTTTGTTTTGTCTGTTTTGTCAGCGACAACATAAGCATGGCATAAAGCATATGCATAGCATCTGTGCGTTTTGCTATCTCTGGTTATTACCTGTTCCTGTTTCACCCTGGTGTTTTTCACCGAGTGACTGTGTGTGTGTTGTCTCTCTCCCATAGAGTTGTCAGCCCTTAAGCATAAAATGTCCATCCTTTCTCAATTTCCCACAGAGTTTAATCCTCGTGGATGATGGTTGCTTCAGTTATCTTTTTCCATGATTGGATAAGATGTGTCCCCATTCGAGTTCATTTCTCAATGGTTGGAGTCTTGTTTGACAGTTTCTTTCTAGCTCGGTTCTAGATTGAACTTCGGTCCCTGTCGGTCGCCGAACCTACCTGGATGTGCATTTATTTTGCACTATCTATCAAGAAGGACATTTTTGCATCGTCTTCAACAAATAAGTGGCCACCTCCCTCGAGAAGCTTATTTCTAGTACGTTTTTCAGATAAGTGGCAGTCTTATTCGAGAAGCTTATCTTATGGACGTTGAGGCACGGTCGTGACCAACATTGTTTGAAAAATCCAGTGGATACTGGTATTGTTAATTTGGTGGTGACCAATCATATTTCAAGAAAGGTCAGTTGGTAATTGGCATTGGGAAAATCCATGGATAACAGGTTGTTCACCTTTGGATATGTTTGATTCCAAGCACAGGTTTCGTACCTTTGGAAGAAGTTTGCTTCTATCCTAAGCTCAGGTTTTATACCTTTGGAGATAGATATTGGTTTCCATCCCAAGCTCAGGTTTCGTACCTTTGGAGATGTATTGTTTGATTCCAAGCACAGGTTTCGTACCTTTGGAAGAAGTTTGTTCCTATCCTAAGCACAGGTTGTGTACCTTTGGAGATGTATTGTTTGATTCCAAGCACAGGTTTCGTACCTTTGGAAGAAGTTTGTTTATATCCTAAGCACAGGTTGTGTACCTTTGGAGATGTATTATTTGATTCCAAGCACAGGTTTTGTACCTTTGGAAGATGTTTGTTGCCATCCCGAGCACAGGTTGTGTACCTTTGGAGATGTATACTTTGAATCCCGAGTTCATAAATCCCCAGAGACTAAAGGGGTTGCATTTGCATGAAGTGTTCTATATCCTAATGTTTTGAGGGTATTAGTTTTTGATCCTAAGGTTTTAAGGGTCTTCATCCAATCCTAATGTATTGAGGGTTGTGTCTCTTCTATATCCTAATGTATTGAGGATGTTCAGCTTTCGTTCCTAATGTTTTGAGAGCCTGGGTACAATCCTAATGTGTTGAGGGTTGTGTCTCTACTATATCCTAAGGTTTTGAGGGTATTAGTTTTTGATCCTTAGGTTTCGAGGGTCTTCGTCCAATCCTAATGTGTTGAGGGTTGTGTCTCTTCTATATCCTAATGTATTGAGGATGTTCAGCTTTCGTTCCTAATGTTTTGAGAGCCTGGGTACAATCCTAACGTGTTGAGGGTTGTGTCTCTGTTGTGTCCTAACGTGTTGAGGGTTGTGTCTCTGATGTATCCTAACGCTTTGAGGATATTAGCTTTTGTTCCTAAAGTATTGATGGATATATTTATGCTTCCTGTTTGCAGACCTGGTTGTCACCAAACTCTTTGAAAATCCGGTAATTAATACCCAGTGGTTACTGGCATCTCTTAAATCCAATTGTTATTGGTATCATCAATTTTGGCTGTTACCAATCTTCGCTCAAAGGCCTAGTAGTTACTAGCATTACTTATAATCAGTTGTTATTGGTATCTGTTGATTTGGTTGTCACCAATAATCTGCAAAGTCCAGTGGTTACTGGCATCTTTTAAGCCCAACTATTATTGGTATCATCTAATTTGGTCTTTACCAATAATCTTTGAAAGCCTAGTAGTTACTAGCATTATTCAAAACCCAATTGTTATTGGCACCTTCTGATTCGGTCGTTACCAATTTTCATCCTTGAAAATCTAGTAGTTACTAGCATTGCTTCAAATCCAATTGTTATTGGTATACCTTTGATTTGGTTGTCACCAAACCTTTTTATAGTCCAATTGTTATTGGTATATCTTTGACTTGGTTGCCACCGATTTATCTAAGCCCGATTGTTATCGTAACTTCGATGTAATTGTCACCAAACCCTTTGAAAATCTAATAGTTATTGGTCTCCTTTGATTCGGTCATTACCAATCTCTCCAGTTAAGTCTAGTAATTACTAGCATTATCATAACCAATTGTAATTTTAACGTTGATTTGGTGGTCACCAGTTCTTTCTAAGTCCAGTAGTTACTGACACTGCTCAAAAGTTAATCGTTATTAGTATCGTGAACTTGGTTGTTACCAATTTCCCCAGTTGAAGTCCTGTATTTTATCAATGCTATTCGGAATTCCCATTTAATTATAACTTTTGGATTGGTCGTCACCATCATCCCCAGTGAGTCTAGTGAAAACTAACACCACTTGAAACTGTTTGTTAATTCTGGTAGTCACCAATGTTCCCAGCAAAGTTGTCGCTTTCCCCATTCGAGTTTCGGAGATCTAGTAGATACTAGCACCCCCCGGTGCGTCTGTTCTTTTTTCTAGTCTTTCCCTGAAGATCCTGTTTGAACTCTTCTTTATAAGGGAATTCCTCATTTACTTTTCACCAGTGAGGTTTGCGTCTCTTTTCTTTCGTTTCCCCAGTGAAGAATTGCCTTATTCCCCAGCGGTGTGTCTCCTTTTCCCCAGTGAAGATGTGTCTTCCCTGGTGGAATCTGTGTCCCCTGTGTGAAAGATTCCCTTGAACAGCATCTTTAGTCATGTTTGAACTATCTTGCTTACTTTGCCTTGGATCTTTCCCCAGTCTGTTGAATCCCCCGTGAGTAGTTACTCGTTGTATTGTCGTTTTCTTTTATTTTTGCTCGCGTGTCTGCATCTGTCTTGCATTCAAGCATCATAAAGCAACATTTAGAACTCATTGCATTTCAGCATCTGTCCTTTTGCATACCATCGGGTCTAAGGGACAAAATTTCTGGTTTGCTATATTTAAATACCTTTCACTACGATTCTATGAGGATTGTTATCTCTCATTGCCATCTAGTGAAGATATTTAAATAAGGGCAACTGTTGCACCCCAAATTTTGACCCCTTAGATCCTAATCATCAGTTTAAGATCATATTCATTAGATTATCTAACCTTAACCCATTTCAAGTTTATCTTTGTCAAGATACAGATGAATCAGGGCTCCGTACCGTCAGAAATCGAAGCTTCGAGGGTTTGATCAATCAATGTTTTGGATTGAGATCAAGGATACTACATTGGGTCAAGTATGAATCCAATTTGAGGTTGTCACCCAAAGATTGGAGGCAATGCAGTTCAGGATCCCCAATTAGGGTTTTCGATCAGGAAAAGTCAACTGTAGTTTGACTTTTGATTTAAAAGGTGTTCTAATGATGCAATCTTGGTCCACAAGGTTCATATGGCTTAGTGAACTCCACTCAATAAGTTTCAAAGTCTTGGAAGACCCGAAACATGAATAGTTGACTCGTTAGTCAACGATCGATCGCACGGTTGACCAAAAAGTCAACTCTTCAACCACAAGGAATTTGACCTCATGATATGAATCAAAAATGTTCCTTATGTCATATTACACTTGCCCAAAAAATTTCATGGCCATCGGAGCAAGGGTTGAGGAGTAATCGCAAAAGTCGGGAATTAGGGTTTTGAAAGGGGAAAGACCATAACTCCTCAACCACACATCCAATTGAGTTGGTTCAAACCTCATTGGAAAGCCCTTGACAATTACTACAAAAGTCCCAAAGTGTTCCATGATCAGAAAATGCATAGATTTGGAGTTATGACCAAATTCATTTCAAGAAGGAAAATAACTTGGAAAGAATTTTAAGTTATTTGGCCTTTAGGCATGTTTTTTCAGCAACTTTGAGAGGTCTTTTAACCTAGTTTCAGTGGGAATTTGAAAATCTAAAAAACATGAAAGTTGCAGAGCTACATGAGGGCATTCTAAAATGTGGTAGACCTCCTCAATAGCATTTGTGAGCTGAGAGTTATGGATCATGGAAGTTGAGGCTGCCACACTTGAAGTCACCATTCCAACTTTTTCTCAAATTCAAATTTCAGCAACTTGAACCACCCTCAGCCATTTAATCATGTTTCATTCTGATAATTTTAGGCCTAGATGAATGGAAAACCAGAAGAAAGAAGGGATTGATGGATTTTGCAACTTGCAAGCAAGTTGAAAATATAATAATCAATTAAAGGAAGAAGAAAGAGAAACTTTTTGAATGATTTGTGCAGTTGCAGTTCCCTACTCTTCTAGCCTCACTTCAGTCACTTCATCCCCCTCATTTCACTTGTATCTTGCCCTACCTTGAGCCCAAGAACTGATGAGAAAACCTGCCACATGATCTTGGCAAGATTTTCTTCAAAGTTTCCCTCTAAAGGCCAAATCACCAAGTCTGCCCTCACCCTCACTCTGCCTATAAATAGAGGCTTTCTCTATGTTGTTAGACACACCAGAGCACTCTTAAAAACCAAGAGGAAATCACAGCTCTCACTCATTTCTCACTTACCTCATTTTCCAAAATCTCAAGTTTACCAAAAATCTGTCTTGAGCAGTTGGCTGTCCAAACTCATTTCCACCCATTCCAAACCACCAAAAACCATTTGCGCAATCCATAAATGTAGTGTAGAAGGTGTTCATACTCTTAAACCACTCAAAAACACCATTCTCCCAAAAGTCAACCCTCAAACCAAGCAAGTTTTACCATATACTCAAAATCTTCCAAACCACTAACCATAGTCGTTTTCCTCATCCTAACCATCCACACACCCTTGATATATGATATAGCAACTGTCCGTGACATAAAACAACACAATCCTCATTTATTTTGAGTTTTGTCACAAGTTTCTTCAAGCACAAGGAAGTTGTTTTCATCAAATTCTGGTTGGACAACAGCTGGAGTATTTTCAAGGTTTTCCATACTACAACAAGTTTGTGTGAAGGTCTACAACAGGTTGGTGGTAATCATCTTGTTCATTTTCTGTCATAAGAATTTCTTGTCATGATTGGTGTTTAAGTGAAAAAATGAGTTCATATGAAATCTGCTAGTTTGTTCTTGCCAACTGTTTTGAGCATGTTCATAATGCCATTGCCTTGATATGATTATGTCTTGTGGTGTTTGAGCTTATTTGTTGTCATGAGTTATTGTTGTTTGTTATCAACAAGTCCTTTGGTTTTATGTTGGTTCTGTTTCTAACAGGATGAGAAAGTATATGCTAGGAGTTTGAAATCTTTGTGAGGCTGTGACTGTTTTTTGTCTTGAAACTGTTTTCAAATTGCCATGATATACCAGGTTTTTTATTAAAGTCACATTAATCAAACCTTGCATCATGTTTTGATCCTTGAGTATGCATGGATCATGTTTTATATGACAAGTATGTGAGCTACATCATTGAATTCCTACACTTTTTCAATACAAACCACAAACATGCTGTCAAAATCACTAACAGTCCCACCCCAAATTTTTGTTTGAGGCATCTCTATATGATTTTTTGCATCCTAATCCCATGAATATGACATTTGTGACTTGTACATGCCATCAATCATCATCACCTCTTTCTGTCCTGAGTTGAAGCTTACATGTTGCATTTTCCAAGCATTTCTTATTACCTACATGCAACTTTTGGTTTAAAACCAGTTATGTTTGATTTATGCACTTGGAATCATTAGATAACACGTGTATGAGATGTTCACACTTTCATTTGAGCATGTTTCCTCTATGTTGAATTCTAGCCATCATCATGCATTTTCAAGGCATTCTTTGCATTTGACATGACTTTTTCTGATTGGACTTGATTTGGCTTGAGTGTTTCATCACATATCATTGGATTATATGTTTATGAGTTGTGCATAACCTCACATGTTCATATTTCTTGATGTTCTGAGTTATGCCTTTCAACTTGCATTTTCCAGCCTTACATACCAACAGCATATCCAATTCATGATTTAAGATATTTTTGTTTGAGCTATGAGTCTGTGGTCACAAGTTAGCATGTTTTAAATTTGTGTGTGATGATTTAAGCTTACCATGTATACCATAACTTACTCTGCTACATCACTAGCTGCTTCTTGTTCAACAGTTTTACATTTTTGCAAACAACATGCCATTTCCTGTTCTGATTGACTTATGTCTGAGCTGTCAGCATGAATATGTTAGTTAACATGATTAGGATATGTATGTGATATTTTGCATGAGTTGAAGCATACACATTTTGAATTGTGCCAGTTGCATCTCATTTTGTCATGACCCTCCCCTTGCATCAGCAGCTGATCCTTTATCTCAACAACCTTGTATCTTCCATTGTGTTTGCAACAACATATCAGATTTTGTTTGAAGAGGTTTCTAATTGACCATTGGGGCTAGAATCATCAATTAACATGTTTAAAGCTTGTGTGTGATGCATAACTGCCTTGAATGTACCATGACCTATCTTGTTGTTTAATCAACTTGTTTTGCAATTTCATAACTCTCTGCATGCTGTTTTGAGTGATGTGTGATTAAGTCTTCAGCATGAATGTTTGAGTTAGCATGATTAACATGTGCGTGTGTTAATTTCATGACCTGAATCCATACAATCTAAACTATGACAAATTTCATTCAACAGTTTTGTATTCACAGCCACACACACCATACATTTATTTTGTTTGAAGTATTTTGGATTGATTCATGAGCATGAGATCATTTGTCAACATGATTAAAGTCTGTATGTGATGTATATGCAAACAGAACCTACTTAATTTGAGCTTTGACAGTCTTGCATTTCATTTGCCATATTTGCAACCAATGAACCATTTTCATCTCTGTTTGAATTATGACTGATTTTGAAGTGTAGAATCATCAGTCAACATGTTTATAGTTGGTGTGTGATACTTGTTTGACCTGATTATGCTCAATTCATGTTTTGATCTCCTTTATGCATTTCAAAATGCCAAACTGCACTTTCCATCATGTTTTTAATTGAGAGTATTATTTCACAAATTGGTTGGTATCATTGTATTCCTTATCAAAAATCAAGCATGTTTGAACTAAAATTTCACTTAATTTGGTTCAGTTTTGACACAGTTTGATTGAAAACGCATTTCAGCATTTCACTTGTTTTTTACCCAAACCTGGCCCAAACATTTCACAAAGGAACCCTTATGTATTTTTAGGGGTGGATAAATACTTGGATGTATCGCCACCCCAGTGGTTACAACATGCGCCTTAAGTCACCATTCATGCCATATGACTGGGTTCGATCCTCAGTGATGACCCTTTTTGGCATTTTTTATGTTTTCTTAAGTTTTCATTATTTTCTTCTTCTTTTCTACCCATGTAACGCCCGCGCCTAGTGCCTAAGTGGTAATGCCTTGTGTTTGTAAGCATGAGGGCCTGATTTCAACTCTTGTCATGGCCCTTTTTTTTTTATCCCTTGTTATTTCTTTTTTCTTCATGAAAATTCAACATTGCATAACTTCTTCATGTTTTATTATTTTCAATCCATTCTTTTTGCAAAATGTTCATAATATTGTCTATTTTCATTTAATGAAAGAATATCTCAAATTTTTCATGTTCATAATGCCTTTTGCCTACTTGAAAGTTGGTTTATTTTTAGGGTCGTTACATTGCATCTTGTTGAACTTCTTTTGAGCTATGCTTAATTTATCTTGTAAGATTTGATTGTGATTGATAAATAGAGGTTTGTTAACATGCTTCTCATTGGTTGTTACCTTAAATTTGTTGTTTCTTTCCTAAAATTTTGAACTTAAACTATTGTGACATTCCTTGCATGTTTGCTTATCATCAATGCCTAATGTTATTACATTTGATACACCTTGAGTTTATAACATGATCATCTTAAGTTGTGACTTACTTGCATGATTGCTGCTTCTATATTTGTTAATATGTATCCCTTGGGTTGCTACCTTTATCTTCGTAAAGATACATCATTCTTGGTTGTAACCATTTATCTCAATCTAATCCTTGCTTATTGTGATATGCATGCTTGCTTGGTTATAACCATACCCCTTGTATTCATCTTGCTTGATTGTTTATATTGCTTTTTTAAATACTTCTTCCCCAAGTGATGGAACTCTTTAGTTCTCATCCAAGTTGTCTCCCCTCTCTCCTTCCAAAGGAAAGGTCTCTCCATTGACCCTTGTGTCATGGATAGCTCATTACCCACTCCCTTGACTTTGTAAAGTCATCTTGAACCTTAGTATAAGCCGTTAGACTTTGCTCTAAGTCTAAAAGACCCACCTTTACTAGGAGTGTTCTTCAACTAGAACCCTATGATAGAGTTTTCAAACTCTATGTAAGAATCATAGTAATGATTACTTACTCCCCTCTTGAGTGTTACAATTTAGATCTAGAGAGTTTTGTTAAACTCTATACAAACATTGTTATGTTTGTTCCCCTTTGAACCTTGATCATAATCAAGTGTTCTTTAGCCCTAGTGAGGTGAACTATGGTTGCTCTGATTCTATCCTAGTTAGGATATGTAGGCATAGGACGCGATGTCTTTGCGAGCAAACTTAGAAACTATCTTTAGGTTTTAACCTACATCTTTTACCCAATCCCAATCCATAGCAAACATTTAACAAACTTAGCAATGCAAACAAACAAAAGGTTCCTGTAGAGTACTACAGATGTTTAGGATGTGAAATACCTATCCTATGCATAACCAACCCCCGATCACTGAATCTCTTAGCGTTGTTGTTACATCGCACAAAAGGTTCTTTCTCTCTTTAGACCTTTCCTTTGGATAAATTAAAGTCCGATTGTGAATTAAAGAATTAAAGATTCAAGTTAATCAATATCTTGGTATCATGATTCTCGCCGCAACACTAATGACATATTGAACTTACCCATGAAGTTTCATGACCATTGGATCAAGGATGGAAGAGTAATCGAAAAATCGGGAAATTAGGGTTTTGAAAGGGGCAAGACCATAACTCCCTAACCACACATCCAACTGAGTTGGTTCAAAGCTCATTGGAAAGCTCTTGACAAGTCCTACAAAAGTCCCACAGTGGTCCATGAGCAGAAAATGCATAGATTTGGAGTTATGGCCAAATTCATTACAAGAGGGAAAAATAACTTAGAAAAATTCTAAGTTATTGAACTTTTTAGGCATGTTTTTCAGTAACTTTGAGTGGATTTTTGACCTAGTTCCTTTTGGAATCTGAGGATCATGAAAACATCAAAGTTGTAGAGCTACATAAGGGCTTTCCAAAATGTACTAGAACTTCTCCATAGCTCTTATGAGTTGAGAGTTATGGATCCAACAAGATGAGGTTTCAACACTTGAGTCCAACATTTTTACTTTTTCACAAACTCACCTTTTGGTCACTTGAGCTATTCTCAGCCCTTGGATCATGTTTCTATCTGATATTTAGAGAATATGGGGATAAGAAATGCAGAAAATTAGGAGGTTTGATGAGTCTTGCAAGTTGGAGGCAAGTTGAATTATTTTAATCAAAGAAAAGGAAGAAAGAGAAACTTTATGGAAATCTTGCAGCAACAGCACTCCTACTACCTAGCCACACTTCTATCATTGTTATGTCATTCATGCCACTTGAGTAATGCATCAGCTTGAGCCAAAGACTTGGACTTGGAGCTGCAACAAATCTCAAACAAGATTGCATTTTCAAAACTCCCTCAAAAAGTGCCAAAGTACCAATATGCCCCAAGCCTCTCCTTGCCTATAAATAGAGGTTTCCTCTATGTTGAGAGTTACACCAGAGCACTCTACAACCTAAGAGAAAACCCTTGCTCTCAGCTTGCTTTGCATTTTCTTACAAGTGAAGAAAACCATCCAAGACACCAAAAATATGCCTTGAAGTAAAACATCTTCCATAATCATTTTCACCCATTCAAAATCACCAAAAACCATCCATACAATCCACAAATGATGTGTAGGAGGTGTTCAAGCCTTTAAACCAGTCAAAACCCTCATTTTCCCAAAAGTCAACTTTCAACAAAGGAAAGTTTGACCTTATATACAAAATCTGCCAAATCACACACCAGGCTTGTTTTGATCATTGTAAACCCCTAAACACCTTAGGTTTATGATGTACCAACTGTCCATGACCTAAAAAACCATCATCATCACTTGTTTCGAGTTTTGTCCAAAGGGTTCACTTGTTTACTTCAAGTGCAAGAAAGGTTGTCATCTTCATCAAGGCATTGGATTGGATTTTATTTGAAGGCTTCAAGGTTTTCCATACTGCACAAACTTGCTTGGAGGTCTACAAGAGGTTGGTAGTCACTATCCTTCTTTAAACTGTCATGAATGTGTTTGATGTGCATTAGTTTGGTTTGAGATTAAAAGCAATGTGTTTTGAATGCAAGGCACTTCATGTTTGAATCTGTCCTATTCTGCTTGTTTGCTCATCAATGTGTATCACTTTACCATGTTGTATTGCTATGTGCTAAACCTTGAGTTTCTCTCAAATGCTACCAAGTATCATGTATGAACAAGTGAAAGTTGGTTTACAACTGTTTTGAAGTTTGATGTTGTCAAGTTTGTGAATGTTGTTGATTTGTTTCTGTTAACAGTAGCATTTTTGAATCATGAACATGTTTGTTAGCAT
The DNA here is from genome assembly GCA_963859935.3 of Lathyrus sativus. NCBI lineage: Eukaryota > Viridiplantae > Streptophyta > Magnoliopsida > Fabales > Fabaceae > Lathyrus > Lathyrus sativus. Next base: position 76,805,985 of record OZ012737.1, read on the forward strand.
TTTGACTTGAAAATACCTATATGTTGGATCCATGTTGTGCTGATCTCATTTGAAACTACTTTGGTTTTGGTTCTGCACTTTTCTGTTCTTGCATTTTTCAAAATCTTGTGCCTTTTCAACTCATAGGTCATTTTCATTTCTAGCCTACTTTTGAATCATTTTTATGCTCAAACCTGGTTTATGACACATTTGGAGGATGGTTGTAAGTTTGTTTGGTAATGTTGGATTTGGGATGACTCATGTGATGTTGATGACCAATACCATCTTTTGCTGTTTTAATGCTTGTGGTTGTCATGAGATGTTTTGCTTTGAAATTTGATCTTTACCCTTGTCATGATTAAGCATGTCCTTATGGTTGGTTTGAACTGCTGATGGTGAATGGCCTATGTTTGCTAACATGAGATTTTGATACTCTTTGAATCATGTTTGCTTGATGATTAGCATTGTTCTGTTTTGCATCAATTGTTGTCATCACTTAGGTTTATGTAATAGGGTTATTTCAATGATAGCATATGCATATTTGGTCTGCATTTATCAACTGTGGTAAGCCTTTGTGTTTTGTGTTGATGTTTTGAAAAGCATTGTGTGCATTTTGTCTTAAGCTACTTGGAGGCACCTTTGATCATATCTTGAATGTTTGCATCAACATGCCATGATTTTCTGTTGGAACACCAATACCAAGCTGCTATGCTTTGTTCTCAACCTTTGCCAATTTTACTTATCTTGATTTATTTGTAGACAGAACATGTTGTTTGTGATGGTTAGCATGCTAGAACTAGGTTTTTTCTGTTGGAACTGGTTTGTATTCATTACTATAGTGTGGTATCTTCCATTGCAAGGCATTAATTAATTGAGATGTTTGATGTTGCTCCTGTTGTACATGTTTAGTTTGATATACTGTTTTGCTTAAGGCCGAGTTATTCTGATGTGTATGCACATTTGTTTGATATGATGCTAGCTGCTATAACTGTCTAAAGCCAAATTGCCATTAACTTGCAAATCTGTTATGTGCATTGAGCCATATGTGTATGCATGCTGTTTTGATAACCAACTTGATGTCATGACATTTGATCTATGCTCAATCTTTTAATCATGTCTTGTATAGTTTGTGTTGAGATCATGAAAGTATTGTTTTGACAAGCATAAGCTACTACCAGTTTCTGTTTTATACTTTCAATTTATGTGCCATCTGTTTTGATCTTGCAAGATACTTTGAATTCATGTTTTGATAGTTGAGAATCCTTTAATGTGTGGTGATTGAATTGTGTATGCATGTTGAACTGATCTTATTTTCCAAAACCACATATCAAGCATTTTGGTCCATTTATGCAACTTGCATACCAGTTTTGGTTTGGAGATGTTCTTGACTGATCTAGGCATGTAGAATCATTGAATAACATATTTAGAAGATGTGCACACCTTCATTTAACCATGATCCCTTCTGTTTTGAGCTATGGCCATCATAATGCATTTCCAAGGCAATTTGTGCAACTTACAGATCAGTTTTTGATTGGACTTGTTTTTGTATGATTTTTGCATCAAGAATCCATGAACCATGTATTTGCAACTTGTGCATATCTCCATCTGATCATATTTCTTTCTGTTTTGAGTTGTGGCTTTCAAATTGCAATTTCAAGCTTTACTTTGCAACTTGCATACCAGATCTTGTTTGGATATGTTTTTGTCTAATCTTGGCATCTATAATCCATGTTTTACATATTCGAAAGTTGTTCAGGCCATTACATGAGTTTAAAGGCATCTGGATTGGTCCTTTGATTTCAAAATGCATATCACACACTCACATTGCAGCTGCTATCAAATTTTGATCTGTGTGCCTTATCTTGAAAAATTGATAATGTCATTGCATTCCTTATTAAATTTCACCCAAGATAGACCAAAATTTTGCTGAAAATGTTTGAGTTTTGACTAAGTTACGATGTTCTCGTTTTCATGCTATTGCCTTGTGTTCTTGCTAGCTTGCCTTGCCCAGAAAATCACGCTTGCTTGGTATATGAATACATGGGGTGGCATTAATACTTGGATGTATCGCCACCCTAGTGGTTAAATGCCTTGCCTTTCACTATCATGCCCCCGGTTTGAGCCCAGCTTGGGGCGTTTTGTTTTTTATTTCTTTCATTTTTCATGTTTTGCATTTATTGTTTCTTTTCCCTTCCTTATCACACGTGTGTTCAGTGCTTTGTTGGTTAAGTTTTATGCTTGCAACCCTAAGGTCAAGAGTTCAAATCCTAGTGTGAACATTTCCTTTTTTTAAAGCACTTGATTATTTCTTCTCTTCCTTTTATTTTTATTCTTATTTATTTCTTTTCTTTATTCATTTCCTTGCTTGTTTTTTATTTTTATTTATTGTAAAAAATAGTTTTAGGTATCCAAAAAACCAAAAAAATCATTTGTCTATTATTTTTAATATGTTATTTTTGTTTTCCATGTTTTTATTTTATTTTCTATTTTATTTCATCATTTTTTTATTTTGAATTCACCATTTGATTTTCTTTCTCATTTTCATTTGCGATTGATTTATTTAGTATTTACTTGGCCTTATGCCATGATCCCCCAGGATTCCTAGTCCCTCCGTTTAAGATGGGAGTAGAAGAGACATTAGGTGTTCAATCCTATGCATAATAACATTAGGGTAGTCTCATTCCCTTTCATCTCAATCTTAGGATCACCATTGCATGACAACTTTAGGCTTGGATTTAGTTCCCCTTTTAGTGTCCTTTCTCTTCTCATCTCAAAACAATCCAAAACACCTAATAAAGGTTAATGAATATTGTACGTTATGAGCCTTAAGCTACTTGGGAAATGGTTGTTGAAGGGTTTCCTTTCAACGGCTTGGATGTTTAGTGTAGCACCCTTTGGGTGATATGCGACGCATTCACTCCTAAGTCATAGTCTCTAGTGCAATATGAATTACAAACAATTCAAAAACACTTCTCCTCTAAAAAACATAAAAACAAACACTTCAAATACTTTTTGCCCTTTGGGGCCTTTAACTTTGGAAAACCATTTTCATAACAAGAGTGTTGTTGACTCTTAGTTCTACCGCAAACGGTAACGCCTAAGTCTCCTATGCTCGAGCTGCATACACCAACTACTAGAACTACTTGTTAACCCTACTCGGACCTAAAAAATAGTTGAACAAACCTGTGTTCCCCCGTTAGCCCGAACTTTGCTTGCTCTGATCTTTCATACCAGATGAAAGTACGTAGGCACAAGACGCGATGTCTTGGCGAGCAACCTTCCCCCCTTTCACTCGTAGTTAGTCGAACTACGTTGACTCTGACTTCTCATTTCAGATGAGATACGTAGGCACAAAGCGTCGTTGCTTTGCCGAGTCATTTCTTTTTCTTTTGTCCTCAAGCCTTTAGTTAGATAGTTTCAATCACCCTTTTAGATAGGCAACAAGCGTGGATCCCGTCGAGTACGACAGACGTGAGGGGTGCTAATACCTTCCCCTTGCGTAACCGACTCCCGAACCCAAGATTTGGTTGCGATGACCGATCTTATCCCTCTTTTAGCTAGGTTTTCTCTGAGTGTTTCCTTCCCCTCTCTTGGGATAAATAACGCGCGATGGCGACTCTTCTGTCATTGTCGGCCTCGATTTTCGCAGTAGCGACAGCTGGCGACTCTGCTGGGGAAGACAGGTGAAACCTGACTGAAATATCCCCTATGCGAGTCAATCCTAGCGCTTGTTTGTTTATTTTTGGGTGTGTACATATGTGCTTTATATTTATTTGCTTTCCGCATTTTACTTTCCGCATCATATATCATTATTGTCGTGCTGTGGGGAGGGATTGTTCCATTGAGAGATAAGCCAGACCCAGGCTTGAGTATAGACTTAGCATTAGAAGTGGAAAGTAGTGGTGAGCCTGTATGCCTTGCATGCACCAGCTAGCCATGAAATTCGCGCTCAGACGAGATTCTCTTTAACGATTTTATTTCTAGCCCTTTGGAATCGAAGGAATTTTGGATCTGGGGATTGTCGACTCTGGGAACCAATCACTTGTGAGTCAGCTAAGTGAGGCCTCTTACAGAGATGATGATGCCAAACCAGAAATGGTGAACGTATCATCATTTCTAGAAAGTCTGTGACGCTGATGAATGCATAGGATGCCGAACCTTGTCAGTGGATAGGTCCATACCTGTGAGAGGAATTGGGTTATGCAGGAAACCTTGGCTTTCAGATTACTCGGTTCCTTACAGTGTGAATTGGTCCTGATATCAGTGGGTCCTACTATCGGTACTTTGTTCTTGTTAAGGCGAAGCTCTGGATTTTTCACGATCAACAGCAGTGATCTTGATCCCTTGTTTGTTGCATTTGCATTTTTTGCATTGTTTTGCATTTGCATTTCATTTTTACATATCCATCCTCAGAGATTAGGAAGCTCACCCATCTTTTGTCCAACTCAGTTAATTGATTTCCTGACATTCGCATTGGACTTGATTTAGCCTCCGGAGGAAGCATGGACACAGCAGAGCAGAATGTGGTTGTTGCAAGGGAAGAGTTTGAATTGATGAAGAATCAGCTAGATCAACTTGTGGAAGCCATGACAGCTATGACCATAGGAGAGGCTGGTATTCAGAGAACTTCAAAGAACAATGTTGCTCAAGCTTAGCCTGTGCAGATTCCTGTTGAAGATCAAGAGCATCCTATTCCCAGAGATAGAGATTTATCTTCCCTTCACGACATGGACTATCAGAATTTCACTTTCCCTGTGCCAGATTCTTAGAGGGTTGTTCCAAAGGTTAATGCTAGAGACCCACAGACTGCTAAGATTATGAGAAGATGTCAAATGTTGGAAGAAAAGCTTGATACCCTAATGAGTCGGGATACTCTTAATCTAAATGCTTCGAGCATGTGTTTGGTGCCAGGTCTTGTGATGCCTCCGAAATTTAAGATGCCAAACTTTGAGAAGTACAAAGGAGATAGCTGTTCGAAGCAGCATTTGGTAATGCTTTGCAGAAGAATGACCTCACATGTCCACAATGACAAGCTTATGATTCACTATTTCTAAGACAGTTTAAGTGGAGCATCGTTAAGTTGGTATATGCAGTTGGAAAATGGTAGCATCAGATCATGGTCAGATCTAGCCAATGCCTTCGAGGAGCAGTACAACTACAACCTCAACATGGCTCCCAGTCACGTGCAGTTACAAGAATTATCTCAGGCGGAGAATGAATCCTTCAGAGGGTATGTGCAAAGATGGAGAGAATTCGCTGCTCGTGTTCGACCACCGCTTCAGGATAGAGAATTGATTGACATCTTCTTGGGTACTTTGAAGGGTCGTTACTACGATATATTGATTAGTGGCGGAACGTTAAACTGCGTTGACTTAATGATGGTCAGGGAACTTATTGAAAGCGGACTCAAGATTGGAAAGATTAGAGACATTCCCCTTATCTCAGTTGAGGAAAATGGGTCAGTTTTCAGTTCACAAGAAGAATGGGAGAAAGGAAGTGATCTTATCTCAGAATCTTCAATATCTCAGAGTCATTTTTCTGACGTTTCAAGTGTTCAAAGCCAACAGTCATACCGTCATCAGCCGCGTCAGCACGCTCGACGAAGACCAAGGAAACCCGAAAGGCAGTTTACTTAGCTACCGGTGTCGTACAGTCAGTTGTTGCCGGATTTGGTCAAAGGTGGGTTGATAGTGCCGGAAGAGACTAATCTAATGATCCCGTCGTACCCTCCAAGTTTCGATGTCAACGCCCGCTGTGAGTACCATGTTGGGGCACAGGGGCATTCAATAGATGATTGTAAGGTGCTTAGGAGCCGAGTTCAGACTCTGCTAGACTCTAACAAATTCTCCATCACGCCTCAGGGTATTATTCAGATTAATGATTCCCCTTCATCCAGCCACGGGGGCACAACAGTTCTTGTTATGGAAGGATCCACCGAGAGTGTGTGTTCTGAAGAATTTCAAACTAAGGGCTCAATTGAATATGAAGGAAGTTGCTAGAGGTTTATGTGCCAGTTGCCACATCTGTTTTCTCTGCTTACGTGTTTAGCTTTTGCTATTTGCTGACCAACACCAGACTTGTTGGCTGGGGTCATTGTATTTTGTACTCGGTTGTGCTTGTTTGCTTCCTTTGTTGGTTTTGCATAGTTGTGTGAGGTGTTTATCTTCGTGTTTATAGCTTATTTTTGCTTTGTCCTGTTGTAGATTTGTGTTTGTTTTCTGTATTGAATTCTCACGTAACAGGTACCTCAGAACCGTGGGTCTTATTTCTAGCTTTCCTTAGAGTTGCAGGAATCCCCACAGAATTATGGAGCAGGTCCAAGCTGAATTGATGGAAGTCAGAGGCCAGCTAGGGCAGATTATGATGGACATGCAAGAGTTGCGTCTGGATCAAAAGACACTCAGAGAAGAAAACCATCAGCTGAAGACCCAGGTGGGCTTGATCATGGAAGTGATAAAGAATATGCTCAGAAAAGAAGGTGATCAGCTACCTGAGGCCGCAACAAAAATGCTTGTTCTGCTTGTGCCTGTGGAACCTGTGCCAAGGTGTGATAAGCCACAGATATCTCATGCACGACAGAGAGCTCTAGAATTTTCTCGTCAACACCTTGCTTCTCAGGTTAATCATATGCCTGAGAGGTATCAGAAGACAAGGCTATGCAACAGAGTTTTCGATCAGATTCCTACGACGTATGCTCAGCTGTTGCAACCTTTGTTTCAACACCAGGTGATTAAGCTTCGGACCATGAATCCTTTGACTGGTGAGCCTCCATCACGTTTTGATGTGAATGCCCATTGTGACTCTTAAAGAATGTATCTCAACCTCAATGGGAAGGACTGATGGAGAATATTCTAGACATCTCTAGACAATTCAAGACCTTTCTAAACACTTCAAGACATTTTCTCTGATACATCAATTTAGATTAAGACCACCATGTTGCTTCATTCCCAGGCATGTGAGCCCTTAGATTCAAGTTTGCATTGGGATGGTTACCGAGTCAACTATCTAACTAACTGATTTAATCTCCAACTCAGTGAGTTTAGGCTAAATAACTCCAAGGCTAGTTCCAAGGCTACATCCAAAGCTCACTCCGAACCTAGCAACTCCGAAGCAAAAATCTATATAAGAAAATCACCACCATTTCACAAGGAGGGAACCATTATCAATCATCTTCTCAATCTCCACACCATTCACTCTCAATTACCTTACATTCTCTCTGAATTTTCTGCAACTTTCTCTCACATTCATCTTCATCCTCTCCTAAAAACCCTCACAAAAGCTCAATTTCCACCATTAGAGTGTAACAATCTTCACATCGAAATTGTTATTCTCTTGAGCTAAACCTCATTCCACCATATTCCTACCTGGATTCCTGGATTTACAGTAATTCTTCTCCAATTCTAGTAATCATCTCAAGCTTTTTCAGTGCAAATCGGTATTTAGAGCATTTATCGTGTTTTTATCGATTTTGCTACAATTTGATCTCAAGCTTGGAATTCTCTAGTTTTCTTTGCTTATTCTCATCACATATCAATAACAACAATCACCAAGGCAATCCTCCGCCTTGTAGGTTGGTAATTCACATTTGATTTGCTGTTTTGATCACTTTCGCGCATTTACGATGTAGTTCGATCATTTTTCGGTGTTGATTAATCATGTCATTCTTTGATCCTTGATCTTCATATTTAATGTTTTCAATTTATGTTTAATTAATACCTAAGTGATTTTGAACTTCATTTTTCGTGTACAAGTGTTAATCATAGCATGTGGATGATTGGATAAGTCTTTTGGTTGTTGAAAGTGCTTTTTCAAAAGCTGTTTTTTTGCCTTTGTTACAAAGGTAATCGGTTACCAATATGTGGTAACTGATTACCCTGCACAATTTTCACGTGTTTTTGCAAATTTTAAGTAGGTAACCAGTTACCTGCATGTGGTAACCGGTTACCACAGTGACAAAATGTCATTTTTGCCTATTTTTAAGCTTGTTTGCTATTCTTTCCTCACGTAACTTCCATGACTTGATATGCTTGATATTTGTGGATGTTTTATGAGCTGTTTAACTTCTGTATGAAGCATGTATCTAAATTTTCAATGTGCGATTTTTCGATTCTCGATAAATCGCATCTTTTGACATCATTGTATGATCATGATCATTCTTGCACATTCTTTGATCACATGCTACGTGACTTGTGATTCATACTAAATCATATTTGGTATTGTTTTACACTTCCTTTCATGTTTTCTTTAAGTTTGTTCCTCTTTGGAATGAACTTAATCTTGTATAATCGATAATTCATCCTTTGCTTCAATGATTTTTCATTCCTTTGGAAAATTGTTAGCATTTTCCCCTCTTGATTAATTATTCGAAAATTTGTTTCGATTAGTCGATCCTTCCCTTTTCTTCTCCTTTAGATCTCCTAGATCTTTGTCCTCTCTTTCCCTCCTGCGGAGTTGAAGATTCGCAATGCATTGGAGCAGTGTACAAACTCGGCACCATTGGGTTGTCCGTTCGTTTCTTGCACCGCACTTTGGTGTTAGAGAAGGAATGACCCTGTGCCTAGAATAGTCGCCTCTATCTCCTTACTGTGGTATCCCTGATTTCTCCAGTCGAGTCAATCCTTGATCACTGGCACCCTTATCTCCTCTTTGGAAGTGACTCTCTCCTTTCAATTCAACACTCTTTTCTCTTGAGGCCAATCCATTCTTGGTTCCCCCAGAGTTTTGTAATTACTCTTTTCCTTGGTTGGTCAACCATTCTTCGGTTTAAAACCTAATTCTCTTTTTCCTCAGCTAAGTTAATATTTTTTTCTCCAATTTACACAGTCTTCCTGTTAAAACCTAGTCCCTATCGGTGTTTGCAACGTTCCCTCGATTCTCTCTCCTTCTTGCTGTTAAACCATTGTCTATCAGTGAAACACCAGTCAACGTTTCCTCAGTTAATCACAACCTGTCTATTATTATTGAACCTTCTTTGGGTTAATTTCCTTCTCTTGACTAATCACCCGATCATTGGTTGATCACGGTCTGCCCATTAAAACCAGCTTTTCTATAGGTTAATCACCCGCCTTTTAGTCGATCACAGTCCGTCTGTTTGAACCAACCACCATTTTTCTCAGTTAATCACAGCCCTTCTATTAAGATACCGAGTTTCTTTTGAGTTAATCACCTTCTTTTGGTTAATCACTCATTCTTTTCAGTTAATCGCAGTGCGTCTGTTAATCACCAAACTCCCTGCAGTTAGCAACCTTTCTTTGGTTCAAATACTTCTAGCTTTGGGTTAGTAACCTTTTTTCGGTTCGAATACCCTTTCCTTTGGTTCAGTGTTGTTTGTTCAGTCAGTGTACCATTCTTTGGGTCACAACCTTCGCTCGGTTCCACACCCGTTCTTTGGGTCACAACTTTTTCTTGGTTCCACACCCATCTTTTGGTTGATCACCGTTTATCGGTTAAAACCAGCTCCTTTCTTCTTACGATCAACCACTATTTATCAGTTAATATGCCAATTTCCCCTCATAGTCAAAAATCTCATTTTGGTTCAGTACTCTCTTTCTCTTGGTTCGTCACAGTCCGCCTGTTGACACCAAATTTTTTGCTCTCCCCACAAAGTCTTACTCTTATCTTTCTTCGGTTAATCACTACTTACCAGTTAATGCATCGAATCCCCCGTGGATCTTACCTTTATTTTGATTCTTGTCCCTTACTCTATTTTTCTCTTGGCTCTGTCGTCATTCTTTTGTTTTCTCATCAGTGGAGTCATCTCTTTTCTTCTGCATTTCCCGACAGAGTTCTTGTCCCGCTTCTCTGTTCCTCAGTAGAGTTTTCTTTCGTCTTTTGTTTCTTGGTTTTGACACCATTCCTCTTGCATTCCCTAGTTGGGTCTTGCTTTCTCTTTTAGCTCTTGGATTTGACTCCGTCTCTTTTTTCCTTTTCTTTTAATGTTAGTTCCCCGAACTACGTAGACTCTGATTTCCTCATTGCATTATGAGGGTACGTAGGCACAAGATTGCGAAATCTTGGCGAGCCACCTTCCTCTGTCTTTTTCTTCTTCTGTCTCTCTGGTCCGCCCAGATCCTCTTCTTTTCCTTGGTTCCTTGAACTACGTAGCTATGACTTCCTCATTGCACTATGAGGGTGCGTATGCACGATGGCCCCAAACCTCCGCGAGCACTTTCTTTCTTTCTCTTTCTTTTCTCTCTTTTCTTTCCTTTTTAGCTAGAATCATTTAGATAGATCACGCATCCAAGCCTAAAAGCAAGCAAAATGGTTCCCGTTGGGTACGACATATGCTTAAGGTGCTAGCACCTTCTTTTCGCATAACCGACCCCCTTTCCCATTTCTCCTCCCTTGCATTTTATCGATATTTTCCCTGTCCTTTGGGACTAAATAAAGTTCGGCAGCGACTCTGTTGTACCTTTGAGTGTGTGATTCACTTAGGAATAATCTCACTAGCTTCAATTGGCGACTCTGCTGGGGAGTCCTTCCTCTTGCACGTTGGAGTCCCGCCTTGCTTTGTATGTTTCTTGGCTAGCTGGGACTCCCCAGCTTTAGCTAGCGACTTTTCTGGGGAGTCCTTGCGCTTGCAAGTTGAGGTCTCGCCTAGTTTTGTTTGTTTTTCTTGCTTGTTTGGGTGTTTATCTTTAGGATTTACTCGCTTTATCTTTATGCTATTTACTGCATTTCTTTATTGCTTTAAATATTCATATGCTGCATATTCTGGATATCTGCTATATTCTGCTGTTGTTGGAATGGGTAGATATTATTGGAGAGATAAGTCCTAACACCGGGCTTGAGCATACATTCGCTTGAGAATACTTCCGTCATGTGAGAATTTGCTACGGCGGGGGGTTTTCAATTGAGTCTTATGGTTTGGGCGACCTTTCTAGGGACCAGCTTGTTGTGTCTAGATCACACCTGTGAGAGGGGTATGGGTTTTTGCAGGAAACCAAGACTCTTCATACCTTTTGTTCTCTCACGCACGTTAGATTTTTTGCACCGACACAGAATTACGCAGATATTCAGTTTGAGCAGATTTGGATATTCAGATTGTGCATATTTAATTGATCGGATTTGTGTTTGGCTTCATGATTTGTGTGTTGCATGTCATTTCATCATAATCATTAACATTTTTGCATGTGCAATTTCCAGGTTATTTGAAAGCTTATTCTTTGTTGGCATAGTCACAGACGATGAGTACTGGTTGCAGAGGTATCTTCAGTTACAAGTTTGTGAAGCCTAAGCTCAAGACTTTGAGGGGTTTGGCATCTTGTCTGGTTGAAGATAACAGGGGTGTTTTTAGAGATGGTAGTGGGAATATTTTGGCCATTCTCAACACTGAAGTCCATATTACTGCCATTCATACACTTGTTCAGTTCTACGACCCGCCACTAAGGTGTTTCACATTTTAGGATTATCAGCTAGCACCTACACTTGAGGAGTACTCTCATATCTTGGGGATTGAGATCAAGAGTCAGGTTTCATTCGTCTACACCAACAGTTGTCCGAAGTTTCTCTAATTGCTGAAGCTCTCGGCCTTAGTAAGAAGGATGTGGAAGACAATCTCAAGACTAAAGGAAAGGGTATTCAGGGATTTACTTCGAAGTTTCTAGTAGATAAGGTCTTTTTTTTGTTGAAGTTAGAAGTTGGAAGGCTTTCAACGCCGTCTTTGCTTTACTGATATATGGGATCGTCTTATTTTTGAACATGGAGGATTTTGTTGATCAGGCTGCCATCAATATCTTTTTGTCCAAGAATCTTGTTCCTACACTTCTCGCTGATACTTATTATTCTATTCATTCCCTGAATGAGAAGAAGAAAGGGACTATTGTATGTTGTGCTCCTATGTTGTATCGATGGTTCATATCTCATCTTCTGCAGAAGGGTCCTTTTGTGGAGAATAATGGGAACCTCAAATGGTCTCAGAGGATCATGTCTCTTACGGCTGATGACATCTCTTGGTATTCTCGAGCCCACGATGGTACCAAGATCATTCTTTGTAGTGGTAAATTCCCTAATGTACCTCTCTTGGGTACAAAAGGTGGAACTAACTATAATTCGAGGCTTGCCTTTCGTCAGTTAGGATATTCGATGCTTGACAAACCAGATCCTGAGGTAGTGGAAGAGTTCATCTTTCATGAAGGGGTTGATAACATGGGTTTGTTGAAGAGATTTAGTACTGCATGGGTACATATTCACCGTGAGGGTAGAGACGAGTTGGGTAAGAAGAGTTGTATTACGAAAGAAGCCTACACGCAATGGGTCAAGGAACAAGTTCAAGCGACTTTGCTACCATTTCCTTTCGAGTCTTCTGTACAAGTGAAGCTTCCTGAACTTACCATTGTTTCTCCTTCCGATGTTGATCAACTTAAGCAGGTTATAGAGAAGTTGAAGAAGGAGAATGCTGATCTTCGTCTCGACCTTGATAGAGTCACATTCGAGAAGGAGAGCTTATAGATGGATCTTCTCTAGAAGAGAGAGCTCATGAGCAAAGAGGTGGAGTTTGAGCAGAACAAACGCTGGAAAGTAGGTGATGCTTTGAAGAGTAATTACGACGGACTTGCCTTAAATAAGAGACAACTTGCCGATACTCAGTATCAAGCCCATAAGGATGAGTTAAGCTACAAGAAGCAACTTCCAGATCTTCGAGCAAAATTTTCAGATTATGAGACAAAGTTGTAGAGTGAGCGGGATCGTGTTGACCAGTTGATGAAAGACCTTTCTCAAAGTCAAGCCGAGCTTGACAAAGTCTTCAATGATGTTCAGGAGCTGCAGAATCAGGTACGTCAGGGCTGAGAGGAGATCAGCCAGTCTCACTTGGAGAGTACTCATTGGGAGTGTTAGAGCCATCATCTGCAAGTCCTCTTGGATCAGAAAGAGGTATTTATACAGAATCTTCTTCAGGGACCTAATCATTCTTTATTGCGCAACCTCGTGAAGGATGCAATGTATTGGAGTGAGATGGATGTTCGTCTAGCCGGATTTGTCAAACATGCGTTGGAGGACTTACCAGGGTTGTTAAAAGATGCTTATGCTGATGTGCTGCCACACCAGACTCCTTGGGTTGTTTTACACTTCTTGTTTGTTTGTAGGGTTGTATTTGATAGGATTCATGCTAATCTTGCTGTAGCCCAAAAGGAATATATTTGAGTTGTATTGGAGCTTGTGCTTCTTTATCTCATTTATTTGAATGAACTTTTTCTCTTGTTAATTTATCTTTGTGCCTTTACTTATATGCTTTATGATTATTGCTAGTAAAGATAAATCTCACGAATTCCTGGAATTTAAAACTTTATTTTTTGCATACATTGCATCCAATCATATTCATATACATGTCCTTCATCCAGAAACCACATGCTTACACTGTCCGTCTCCGTCTTGTAGCAAGACGACGACTCGACATCGATATTTCACTCCCTCAAACAAGACCATGGTCATGGATGATATTTAACAAGAGAATGCTACCTACAAGGAGACTTTAGCTCAGTTTCAAGGTCAGGTGGATCAATTCCAGACTAACATGGACGTTATTATGGACTTCCTTCATGCTCAGAAGGACGTTGTTGTTGCTACTTCTTTTGTTGCAACTATTACTGATGCTACTGTCGTCACTCCTATGGTGATCCCTACTCCTGTTGTTGCTTCTTCTCCAACTATTGCCGAAGCGCCAGTTGAGACTGTTGTTCAACCTTCTATCAATCTACCTTCTGTTAAGCCTGGTTTAAATAGAATTCCTGCTGCTTTCCCATGGGGAATGCCTCCAAATTTCACTCCTCAAATTGCCACTTGTAGTGCTTTTGTTCAGTATCAAACTTTTATTACACCCATGACCAATGGAAATTCTGCTACTTATCCTTGAGGAATGCCTACTCCGATTCCACATCCTATGGTGAATCATGATAATCACGAGATTCCTCAGACGTAGGTTCGCCAGAATCTTGTGTCTACTGATGTTGAGATTCTTGATGAAGACGAGCATGTGTATAGGGTCCCTCCTATTCATATTCCGGTTCAGTCTCAGCCTGCTCAAACTATGGTTCAGAATGTTCATTCTATGCCCTACCCTAGGGCATCTTCTGCTGCTATGGTACTTTCTACCGGTTATCGGTATGGTTTTCAAATGGGTCAGAATGTTGGTCGGATAGTAAATTCTGGGTTGGTGTATCCGTCTCAGTTTTCTTCCCTCCAAATACCTGCTTCAGCCGCATCACAACTTCCAAATCCTCAGGCTATTGTCAAACCCACTGATCATAACAGACCTGCTGAGTATAAGTTGTTGGATAAGAGAATCGTGCGATTGAAGGATATTCTGTTTTTGGCATGGAAGCCAAAGACTTGTTTTTGGTTCCCAATGTCGTGTTGCCGCAGAAATTCAAGATTCCCGACATGCCAAAGTACAAGGGCTTGAGTTGTCCTTGCATCCATGTGACCATGTACTGTAGGAAGATGGCGTCCTATGTCGACAACGATGAACTGCTGGTGCATTGTTTCCAATATAGCTTGTCTGAAGCTTCTCTAGATTGGTATATGGGTTTAGAACGTAGCAAGATTCGCTCGTGGAGAGACCTATCAGAGGAATTCTTAAAGCAATACAAATATAATCTTGATCTGGCTCCTACCAGATTGCAGTTGCAGAATCAGTCACAGCGTTCAACTAAAACATTCAAGGAATATGCACAAAGATGGCGAGAGATGGCTTCTTGGGTGCGACCTGCTCTTTCTGACAATGAATTAATTGACATTTTCATGGGCACTTTTCAAGGATTGTATTATGATAAAATGGTGGGCAGTTCTTTGACAAATTTTGCTGATATTGTGACTATTGGTGAAAGGATTGAGAACGGGTTGAAGATTGGTAGGATTGTTGGTTCAGCTGTTCAACAACCAACTAAGAAAACTTAGACTAGTCATTCAAAGAAAAAGGAAGGTGAAGCGAATGTTGTGATGGCGAAGGCCTCTCCTCGGTATCCGGTTCCCATGGCTCCCATGCCGTATTATCCCTATCCTTATGTTGCTGCTGCTCAATATCAACAACCGCCGTATCAGTATCATCGACAATAACAAGTTCAGAATTATCAAAATCAAAATCAACCTCAATGTCAACAGTCTCAGCAAACCAACATAAATCATCATCAGAACAAACAGAATAACAACAATCAGAACAATCGTAAGAGGATGAATTTTGATAGAATTCATGTGCCTTATACAGAGTTGTTTCCTTATTTGATTCATCAAGGGGCAATATTCCCTCTAGAGGTTGCACCTGCAGTTCCTCCCTTTGGTCTGAAGCATAATCCGAATGCATCTTGTGCTTACCATGCTAGGTACATAGAACATGCTACTAAAGATTGTATTGTTCTCAATGTGAAAGTTCAAGAGCTTATTGATCAGAAAATCTTGACATTTTCTGAGGAGCATCCTAATATACAAACTAATTCCCTTCCTACCCATGGTGGACCTACGGTTAATATGATTGAGGAAAATCGAGGGGTTGAGTTGATCAGAGATGTTGACAAAGTGAAAACTCCAATGACTGTTGTGATCAAGAAGTTAAAAGAACAAGGGTTATTGAAAGGTCTTCATGAGAAATGCCAGATCTGTGACGATAATCATAATCAGTGCCGAAAGTTTAAAGGCCGCTTTCAAATCTTGATGAACCAAGATGTAGTTCAGTTTTCCAGAGCCAATTTTATGGAAGAGGTAGCTACTATTGAGTTTTTCATGATTGTATATAGGAAGGTTAGATTCATCCTATCACTGTTTGTGTTCCTAAGCCATTCCCGTATCAAAATTCAAAGGAGGTTCCTTGGAAGTACGGTCCAACCGTGTTCTATGGGGGTCGAGAAATCCAATTCTCAGAATTTGAAATCGTGAACGTAACCACCACTAGGGGGATAACTCGTAGCAGACGGGTGTTTACTCCAAAGGTCGTATCTAAGCCGATGCAAGTTACAACTATCATTCCTCCTAAGGAGAAATCTACTTCAGTAACCCCTGTTGTACAATAAAGGGCATCAACTGCAACATCAGCTCCAGTCACTCCGTCTACAAATGTCACCAAAAGCGAATAAGTTGTAGATGCTTTTGATTGGATGCATTTTGTGGCAATACATTAGAGTGTATATGAATGTCATGACTGATGTTATGACATACACTAAGAGTATTCTGCAGGGTAAGTGAAGTTGGATGTCATGACTGGATGCTGTAACATTGATCGTATGACATCAGGCGCGCAGTTTTAGTTTTCTGGTATTTAGAATGAGGGAACTCAGGCTAGAATACAGGAAATATTTTAGAAGCTCAAGCTGGAAGTCAAGAAACATTTTAGAAGCCCTGGTGAAATAAAATGTCCCTGACCTAATTGGTAAGGATGCAGATTCGTGAAGAGAGGTTTGGGTAAACCTAAATTTTGCACAAAGGCCCAAAGGATACCTGCTGCTATAAATAACAAGAGGATGAACCTTAATAAAGAGTAGATCTAGCAGAGAGATTATAGTGTGTATCTTGTGAGTGAATATCTTTGCTCTTCACGTGTGTCTAGGAGTCTTAGAATTCCTTGTGTACCAAGCAATTATATGATGTATAATTGCTTTGGTTATTGTGTATGAACAGGTGTGTTCATTGTGTCACTCAAAGCTGTTAAGCAAGAGTGTGTATCACTTGATCAAAGTTGTGAAGCAAGATCAAGGTGTGTTTGAAGTGAGTCTTCATATCTATTTTGTAATTGTGTATTGATATCACTGAGGTGATTGAGGGGGAGTGAGTAGGAAACTCATGTCTAGTGGTCTCTAGGCTGAAGTGTCATTGGGTAGGTCTTAAGTGAAGAGTGAAAACTGGGATTTTTTGACTCTGAATTAATTCTACTAATAGTGAATTTCCTCCCTGGCTTAGTAGCCCCCAGATGTAAGTGTGGTTGACACTGAACTGGGTGAACAATTACTTGTGTTTTTTACTGCTTTCTATTTACAGCTTATTATTAAGTGCAGTAGTTTGTGTTACATTGGATGTCATAACATCCGTGATAACATCCTTTGTATGCTTTCCAGAATTTCAATTGGCATCAGAGTAGGCACCCTGCCTATTATTTTCTGGGTGAGATCTAGGGAAGATAAATTCTGGTACTATGGATAAAGACATAGGATTCACAAATAGACCACCAATTTTGGATGGCTCTAATCATGACTATTGGAAACCTAGGATGATTTCCTTCTTAAAGTCTTTAGACAGCAAGGCATTGAGAGCTGCAAACTCTGGCTGGGAACATCCAGTGAAGACTAATGAAGATGGATTGTCTGTGCTTATACCTGAAGAAGAATGGACCAAAGAGCAAGAAGCCTTGGCTCTTGGGAATTCTAAATCTTTGAATGCATTATTCAATGGTATAGACAAGAACATTTTCAGACTGGTGCATCATTGTGAGCTGGCTAAAGAGGTTTGGGATACTCTCAAAACAACTCATGAGGGAACCTCTAAAGTCAAGATGTCAAGACTTCAAATGCTGACCACCAAGTTTGAAAGTTTGAGGATGAAGGAGGATGAGACTATTCATGAATTCTACATGAATAATATTGAAATTGCAAATACCTCAGGAGCTTTGGGAGAAAAAATGTCTGAAGAAAATCTTGTGAGGAAAATTCTCAGGTCTTTACCTAAAAGGTTTGCCATGAAAGTCACTGCCATTGAAAAAGCTCAAGACATATGCAATATGAAGGTGGATGAACTCATTGGGTCTCTCCAAACTTTTGAAATGGGAATATGTGATCAGGATGTGGAGAAAAAGAATAAAAGCATAGCTCTTGTATCAAATACTGCAGAGCTCTCAGATGAAGACAATGATGGAAGCAAGGAGAATCTCTCAGAAGCTGTAGCTATGCTTGGGAGACAATTCAACAGACTCATAAAAAGGTTAGATAAGAAGGGTAGACCTAGTGACAAGTTCATCCCATCTGACATTAGCAGAAGAGCTAAGCCTGCAGAAAAGCTCAATCAAGGCAAAAGAGGTCAATGCCTTGAATGTGAGGGATATGGACATATTAGAACTGAATGCCCCACCTATCTAAAGAAACAGAAGAGAGGCCTAAATGTAACCTGGTCTGGTGGAGACTCTGAAAGTGGATCAGAAAAGGAGTCTGTCAGGCATGTCACCGTTCTAAACAATGTATGCACATCTGATGATAACTCAAGTGAGGATGAGCTGATTTTTTATGAGCTTGCAGCTTCATATAAACAAATGTGTTTCAGAAGTGCAGAGGTATGCCAACAAGGAGAAAATCAAAAAGGGATCATTAAGAAGTTGGAGGCTGAGAAGAAGGAACATCTTGCAACAATAAACTCGCTCAATAGTGAGGTCAGCCTGTTGAATTATAAACTTGAGCAGATGTCAAAATCAATCAGGATGCTAAACCCTAGGACTGACACTCTTGAAAAAATTCTACATAGTGGCCAGATAGCAGGAGACATATCTGGACTAGGGTTTGTTGGTGAACAGAAACCCATCTTGGGGTTCAAGAGACCAGAGTCTGAAAATAAAAGGTCAAACCAGATGCCATAACCAATGTCACAACATCAGAGGAACAAGAACATGAAGCAGACAAGAAGAAAGTTCCAAAGGTTTACTGTGGAAAATTTGGTCACCTAAAACCTTTTTGCTTCAAACTGCATGGATATCCTAGCCACACTCATCAAAGCTCCTGCCAAGAAGCAACAATGGGTGGCAAAGGAGGTTGGTCTGATAGCTCACACCTCTCTAAGAGTGTTAGCTAAAGAAGACTGGTACTTTGATAGTGGATGTTCTAAGCACATGACTGGAATAAAGAATCTGTTGTTGGACATCAAACCTCATTCCACTAGTTATGTGAAGTTTGGTGATGGAGCAAAAAGAGAGATCAAAGGTGTTGGGAAACTAGACTGCTCTGAAGTATCTAACCTGGACAATGTATTGCTAGTGAAAGGACTGACTGCCAACT
Source organism: Lathyrus sativus (assembly GCA_963859935.3). NCBI lineage: Eukaryota > Viridiplantae > Streptophyta > Magnoliopsida > Fabales > Fabaceae > Lathyrus > Lathyrus sativus. The sequence continues at coordinate 76,824,923 of OZ012737.1, forward strand.
TGATCAGCATTAGTCAGCTCTGTGATCAAGGACTAAGTGTGAAATTCACTAAAGAAGAATGTGTGGTCACAAATGGTGATAATGAAGAAGTAATGAAGGGGTCTAGATCTAAAGACTATTGTTACTTATGGGAGCCTAAGGACTCTAGTATATCCACAACATGCTCTATGGCCAGAGAAGAAAAGGAGGTAAAGTTGTGGCATCAAAAACTTAGGCACCTTCATCTAAGAGGAATAAAGAAGATCATCTTTAAGGAGGTTGTGAGAGGAATTCCAAAACTAACCATTGGTGAAGGAAAGGTATGTGGAGAATGTCAAGTAGGCAAGAAAACCAAGACATCTCATCCAAGGGTTGGACACCTGACTACCTACAGAGTTTTAGAACTATTGCACATGGACTTGATGGGACCAATGCAAGTAGAAAGTCTTGGTGGTAAAAGGTATGTCTATGTAGTTGTTGATGATTACTCCAGATACTCCTGGATAAGCTTCATCAGAGAAAAATCGGATGTATTTGAAGTATTTAAAGAGTTTTGTATCAGACTTCGAAGAGAAAAGGAATGTGGTGTGGTCAGGATCAGAAGTGATCATGGTAAGGAGTTTGAAAACTCTAAATTTGTTGATTTCTGCTCATCTGAAGGGATCAGTCATGAGTTCTCCTCCCCTATTACTCCTTAGCAAAATGGAGTAGTGGAAAGGAAAAACAGGATTATCCAAGAATCTGTTAGGGCCATGATTCATGCAAAGAAATTACCAATGCATTTTTGGGTTGAGGCTATGAACACAGCCTGCTATGTTCACAACAGAGTAACTTTGAGAAAAGGAACTGCTTCTACCCTATATGAAATGTGGAAAGGAAGGAAGCCAACAGTGAAGTATTTTCATATTTTTGGAAGCAAGTGTTACATCTTGATAGATCGATAACAAAGGAGGAAAATGGATCCCAAAAGTGATGAAGGCATTTTCCTGGGATACTCTATAAACAGCAGAGCTTATAGAGTATACAACACCAGAAAAAAAAGTCTTGATGGAATCCATTAATGTTATCATTGATGATCAGCATGAAGAAACCAATGTCATTGAGGATGTTGAAACATTCCTTGAAACACCTGCTGAGGACATGGTCAATACTGAACAGGTTCACAATGGTCGGCCAGATTCTGAATCAGAAACTCCCAACAAAAATCCCTCTGTCAGGATTCTGAAAGATCATCCCAAAGATCTTATCATTGGTGACCCCACCTGTGGTGTAAGGACCCGAGCTAGAGAAATCATCTCAAATTCATGCTTTGTATCCAAAATTGAACCCAAAAATGTAAAGGAGGCCTTAACTGATGAATATTAGATCAAGTCTATGCAAGATGAGTTGGAACAGTTTGAAAGGCATAAAGTTTGGGAATTGGTTCCAAGACCAGAAGGAACTAACATCATTGGAACCAAGTGGATCTACAAGAACAAGTCAGATGAACAAGGAGTTGTGATCAGAAACAAGTCTAGATTGATGGCATAGGGCTACACTCAAGTAGAAGGAATTGATTTTGATGAAACTTTTGCACCTGTTGCAAGGCTAGAATCAATCAGGCTTTTGTTAGGTATTGCCTGCATTCTGAAGTTCAAACTATTCCAGATGGATGTAAAAAGTGCCTTCCTAAATGGATACCTAAATGAGGAAGTGTATGTAGAACAACCCAAGGGATTTGGTGAACCTAATCTACCAAACCATGTGTGCAAGTTGAAGAAAGCTCTCTATGGATTGAAGCAAGCTCCTAGGGCTTGGTATGAAAGATTGACTGAGTTTCTTACCACCCATGGATACAGGAAAGGAGGAATAGACAAGACCCTCTTTGTGAAAAATGAGGATGGAAAACTCATGATTGCTCAAACCTATGTGGATGATATAGTCTTGGGTGGAATGTCTAAGAAATTGGTTAAACAATTTGTCAATCAGATGGAATCTGAGTTTGAGATGAGTTTGTGTGGAGAACTAACTTACTTTCTTGGGCTGCAAGTCAAGCAAATGGAGGAGTCTATATTTCTGTCCCAAAGTAAGTATACCAAAAGCATAGTCAAAAGGTTTGGTTTGGATAATGCTGGTCACAAAAGAACACCTGCACCTACTCATCTAAAGTTATCAAAAGATGAAAGTGGTACTAGTGTGGATCAAAGCCTGTACAGAAGCATGATTAGAAGCTTGTTGTATCTAACAGCCAGCGGACCTGATATTGCATTTGCAGTTGGTGTATGTGTCAGATATCAAGTAAATCCTAAGGTAAGTCACATAAATCAAGTCAAAAGGATTCTCAAATATGTGAATGGAACCTTTGATTATGGTATACTTTACTCTCATGGGTGTGATCCTACATTAGGGAACAACCTCATATCTTGGTTCAGCAAAAAGCAAAATTGTGTCTCATTACCCACTGCTGAAGCCGAATACATAGTAGCTGCTAGTAGTTGTTCTCAGCTGGTCTGGATGAAACAAATGTTAACTGAATACAATGTCACTCAGGATATCATGACATTGTACTATGACAATCTCAGTGATATCAATATTTCTAAGAACCCAATCCAGCATAGCAGAACTAAGCACATAGATATAAGATATCACTTCATAAGAGACCTTGTGGAAGACAAAGTGATTTCGTTGGTGTTGCGGTGAAAATTTGATGTCAAGCTATTAATTAACTTGAACCTTATTTCTTTTACAACTGATCTTTAATTTATCCAAATGAAAGGTCTAAAGAAAGAAAACCCTTTTTCGCGATGTAAAACAATGCTAAGAGATTCGGGGATCGGGGGTTAATTATATCTAGGAAAGGTATTAGCACCCTAAATATCTGTAGTACTCTACAGGAACCTTTTGTTTGATTGATTGCTAAGTTTGTGAATTATGTTATGGTTAAGGGATAAGATAAAAATAAATAAAGTCCTAAGTGGTTTCCTAAGTTTGCTCGCAAAGACGTCGCATCTTCTGCCTACGTATCCTGACTAGGATAGAATCAGAGCAATCGTAGTTCGCCTCACAAGGGGAAAGAACACTTGATGAAGATCAAGGTTCAAAGGGGAACAAACATGACAATGTTTGTGAGGAGTTTGACAAAACTCCCTATTCTAAATTGTAGAAGGGGAAAGTAAGAGATCATGACGATGATTCTTACACAGAGTTGACAAACTCTTTCCTAGGGTTCTAGTTGAAGAACGCTCCTAGTACGGGTGGGTCTTTTAGACTTTAAGCAAAGTCTAAGGTTTCTAATCCAAGTTTGAAAATTACTTAACAAATTCAAGGGTGTGATTGAATTGTCCATGACATTGAGGGTCAAGTGGGCAGACCTTCCTTTGGAGGGAAAACGGGGAGACGACTTGGACGAGAACTAACGAGTTTCGTCGCTTGGGGATAAAAGAAAATAAAATGCTAAACAAGATGACAATCAAAGAAAAGCATGAGCATGGTTACGACCAATTAAATAATAAGAGATGGTGAGAATGAAGCATGGTGATAACATTTAACAGATGAAATAACCGATACTGCAACAGCGGTTCGCACTTGAAGAAAATCAACATATGAAAATGGTAACAACTAAGAAATAAATCCTAGCATGTTATATATCATATATGGGCATGGATTCAAACAATTTTCGAGAAAAATGTTGAAGGGAAACACATACACATTTATCTGCAATTACATGAACGATCGCGAAAACACGCACATTTGCACATAAACAAACTAAGTGATAAAATGAGAAAACATGAAAAGTAAAAGCATGGCATGAAAGTACACATTAATACGAGCACAACAAAAATACGAGCACAACAAAAAAAGAACGGATGAAAAACGATGAAAAACGAGTGAGATATGAATTTTCGAAGTTTACACGAAAAATCACAAAATTAAACAAAAGACTTGCCCTCCTCAGGGGTCGAACTCAGGAACAAGGGGTGAAAGGCGCATGGTCATACAACTGGGGTGGCTATACATCCATTGATGAAGCCACCCCTAATTAATTATAAGGGTAAGTTGGTTCTATGGCTGGGAAAGAACACACATAGCCGGGCATTTACGTTTTGTATCGTATCTCCCTAACCGTTTATCGGAATGGAACAAAATTTATATGGATTTGGGGTAGAATCAAACAAGGAATCTAATGATGGTCTTAGTTTTCCAAAATTCTCAACCCACTGCAAAATTCGACAGCTGTTGTATTGAAGTGTAATGAGATGCATTTTGATATGTGTAGCCTCACACACTCATGTTCAAAACATATCAACCATGCACACATCATAGATAAATGGTAATGAATGAATTCAAGTCAATTTTGTGGTTAAAAATGCACTGTTATGAAAAGTCACATACAAGATGCAAAGTTGACATGAAATTATGCATGAAAGTAGGTATTTCAAGTTCAAGGTAACCATTGATCATAACAACCTTCTGTACACCTCCAACACAAGTTAAGGAATGAGTTTCAAATGAATTTTAAAGGCTGTACTGACTGTTTTGAAATTTGGTGATTCAAAGTGCATTCTTTGTGTGTGATCATGCATTTTTGTGTGTTTGTGTTTCAAATAGTTTTAACTTCAAGTGATCATGCAAACACATCATAAATGATAAGTATAAGATGTTAGAACATGCATTTCAATACAAAACAAACTGATGTAGAAAATTGGTATGTGATGTGTCATTTTGTGAAGAAAATGAGCATTTGAAGAGTGAGATTCATGACAGGGTGTTTTTCATGTAAAGTAATGATGTTAACAATTCCAAAATGATGGATATGAGGTGTACATAATGTGGCTTTGGTCAAAAAAATATCTTAGGTAAAAAATGGTAATGTGAGTGGCTTTTGTGATTTAGTATGAACATGTGTTTCTCAATTTATGCACCAACAGTCCAATGCAAACATATACACACTTTTCAATTGCTCAATCAATCATGCTCATAGTAGCTGGCTTTCAATGCTTATGATAAAAGTGAATTTCCTAATGTTTGAATCCTTGACAGTAGTGATATAGCAGCATAAAGCAACATGTGATGGTTTTTTCTTTTGAAGCATGTTTACAATGTGATGCTTACAACTTTGGCTTTTAACAACACAAAAACATTAATGTACTTAGGCTGCTAACTAACTGTTCTGCTATGATGATGAATGATCCAAGAACAGAATTTGATGCAAACATGTTTAAATATGATAACAGTCATGCAAAGCAATTAATAGAACAAGCTAAAACTGATATGTGCTAACTAAGATCAAAAGGTTCACAACTGATTTCAATTATGGTTCTAAATCAAACTAGATTCTAAGAATTCCACCACAGTCAAAATAAGGTCCTCACAGCAGGACAACATTTCCTCTTCACTGCATCAAATCAGGTTGCTAACAAGGTTAGTTCCATTGCAGGCCTAAGTGTTCCTTGTAACAGCTGGGAGTTTGAAAGTTTGCAAACATACTCCTATTATTTCTTGAAATGAGGGACAGAAGACAAACTAATACTAAAAGCTGCAGTCTCATGAACATGTGAACAAAGGTAACAGAGGTGCTTTTTACTAGAGGATTGATTTGTATGCATTGAAATACTAAGCTGGTAGGTTCTTGGCATGACAAATCAAGACCATGGTATCCTTGCATGTTAATACAAATCAAATATCACAGTCTGAATATACTTACACTCCACATACCCATGTTTTCTAGGTACAACAAAAATCAAACCAACAATACATTAGAACCTAACAGCATTAAAACTAACAAGTTTGTGTTTTCAGCAAGTAACCACAATTAGTCCCTTTTCTCAAATGTTTTGGGACATCATAATAGTTGAATTCAGCATACCAACATGACAAAAACAGGTTCAAATACTTGTGCTAATACTCATGAGCATCTTCATCATTCTCTAAACATATGTCATGAAAATCAACAAGATGTACATATCTCAAATTCTAATAAAAAACACTCAAAGATGTGAATTCATGAAAAATGATGCTAAAGCCAATAAGAAACAGATACATACCTCTTGATGACCCTTTTGAATATGCTAGAATAGTTGAGAAAACCAGAGACCTCTTACTTCACTTTCTTGCCTTTGAACTTTTCTTCAACTTTAAGCAACAATGCACTTATGATGCCAAATGAAGAGATAGGGGTTTCCAATGGTTGATTGGTGCTTGAACAGTTGAGAGATGTTATTTATGAGGTGTATGAATGATCAAAACCTCAAGAAAAGGATTGGAGCAAGATTTGGAGATTTTTGTAGCTTTGGTCAAAGTATGATAGGTAGAAGTTTGACTTTTTGATTTCTAAGGTTTCTTGAGGTTTTAGTGGATTACACCCCTTCTATATGTTATTTATAAGTTTTGTGGAGGGTGGTTGAGATGTTGGAAAGGGCAGAAATGATTTTGAGCAATTTTCACTTCATGACCATTTTTGGTGTTTTCATGGATTTTGGTGTTTTTTGAGAATTTGAAGCAAGGAGTGGAAATTGTGATAACAGAGATTCTCTATGGTTTCTATCAGATGAATTGTGTGAAAAATGAGGTGAATGAGCCCTCCTTTTATAGGAAAAGAGATTGAGGTGCTTGCTAGGGACCTTTCTTCATCATGAAGCAAACTTGTGATATTTTGGAGCAAACCTTCAAGGGAGGGTTTTCATCATTGATTCTGATACAAGGCTATTTTGTCAACATTTCCCACTGATTTTTGATGTTTGTAGCAGGCTAGAAACCATAGGGAAGGGCTGGTGCAGCTTCACTTTACACCTCATGGTTGGAATTGTCAAACTTGGCAACTTTGCCCACTTGTATGGCAATGAAGTCCAAGCTTTGATTTTGTGCTATTCCTCCACAATTTTCTCTTGTTTCATGCTACACATATCTGATATATCACATACAACAAATTGGATCAAGAAAATTTGGCAAAATTAGTGAAATAAGTCATTCTTGAAAATTGGCCAATGTGGGACTAAAGTGTGAAACCCTCAACTTTGAACACATGTAACTTTCTGCTCATAACTCCTCTTGAGATGTTCTAGTATAATTTAGAAAGCCCTCACATAGCTCTAAAACATTCATGTTTTCATGAGTTTCAATTTCTCAAAGTAACTTGGCCAAAAAGCCCTCCAAAGTTGCTAAAAATGAGCTTAAAAAGTGAAATTTTCCTAAGTCTTTTTCCCTTCTTGAAATGAATTTGACCATAACTCAAAACCTATGAATTTTCTGATCATCGCCCACTCAGGGACTTTTGTAGGACTTGTCAATAGCTTCCAAATGAGCTTTGAACCAACTCAATTGGATATGTGGTTAAGGAGTTATGATTTAGCCCTTTTCAAAACCTTAATTTCCCGATTTCTCGATTACTCCTTCATCCTTGATCCAATGATCATGAAAATTGATATGCAAGTCCAATATGACATAAGTAAAAACTTTGTTTCACAACTTGAAGTCCATTTCATAAAATTTGGAGAGTTGACTTTTCGGTCAACCGTACGACCGATCGGTGATTACCGAGTCGCCTGTTGACATTCTGGACCTCCTGAGACTTTGAAACTTCTTGGATGAACTTTAATAAGCTACATGAACTTCATGGACCTCAATCCCACCATTACAACACCTTCCAACATCAAAGTCTAACCACAGTTGACTTTTACTAGTTAAAAACCCTAATCGGGGCCTCCGGACTGCACTGTTCTTGATTCTGAAATGATTTCTTCAAATTGGATTCTCATTTGACATTATGTAATATCCTTGACCTTGTTTCTTATTTGAATGAGCCCAAAACATTGACTAATCACAAACTCTGAAGTTTTGATTTCGACTGTACGAAACCCTGATTCATCTGCAATTTGACAAAGACAGACTTGCACTGGTTTAAGGTTAGACAGTTCATGAGTATGCTCCTAAAATGATAATGAGAATCTAAGGGGTCAAAATTTGGGGTGCAACAGTTGCCCCTATTTAAATATCTTCACTAGATGGAATTGAGAGATGACAATCCTCGTAGAATCGCAGTGAAAGGTATTTAAATATAGAAAAACCGAAAATTTTGTTCCTTAGTTTCGATGATATGCTAAAGGACAAGTTATGACATGAATTCTAAATGATGTTTTATGATGCTTGAATGCAAACAACACAGACGCAAAGGTAATAATAAAAGAAACAGTAAAACAAACAATGACAAATGCGAGGACTCGACACTGGGGACTTGTACTGGGGAAAACTAAATTAACAGTTCAGACATGACTGATAATGTAAGAAGGAAAACTTCACATGGGGAATAGGCAAATCCAATAAAGATGACAATCTTTTTGGAAAAGAAGTACCTCACCGGGGAGAAGAATAGACTTTCACTGGGGAAAAGGAGATATTCTTACTGGGGAGATGGAGACTTAATTCCACTGGGGGGAAGGAGAAAAGCAGACTTCACCGGGGAAGCAAAAGACTGGATACAACCTCACTGGGGATGATCAGGTGAGGAACTTCCTATAGCGAAGAGTTCAAACGGGATCTTCAGGAATGGACTAGAAACAAGACTAAGGACACTGGGGATACTAGTGAAGACTAGATCTCCGGGACTTGACTAGGAACATGGATCCCTGGGGATATATCCTCAGCTTCTGCAAATAGTTCACACAGTGCTGGTAATCAAGAAACGTCCTGGGGAAATTGGTAACGACCAGAATTCCAAGTAATGCCAGTGACGACTGGTCTTTTAATGGTGATTGGTGACGACCAAATCAGGGTACCAATGATAATTGGTTATGAAACAATGCCAGTTACGACTGGATTTTTAATGAAGATGGCGACGACCATGCTGGAGAATACCAATGACAATTGGTTACGAGGATGCTAGTGATTACTATATCTTAGCTAGGGTGTTGGTAACGACCAAAACGAAACAGGTTCCAATAACGATTGGACTCTAGATGATGATACCAGTTACGACTGGGTTTCAAAGGGAAAAAATTGGTGACAACCAACAAGATACCAATGACGATTGGATTTAGGCAGTGCCAGTGACGACTGAACTTCATGGGGAGAGTTAGTAACAACTAACAATATACCAATAACAATTGGAACAATACCAGTGACGACTGGATTCCCTGGGGAAAGGTTGGTAACGACCAAACCAAGAGGCGCCAATGACAATTGGACTTTTAAACAGTGCCAGTGACGACTGGACTTATACGTGGATTTGTTAGTGACGACTAACGAGATACCAATGACAATTGGATTTAGACAATGCCAGTGACGACTGGGCTTAAAAGGAAATAGATGGTGACGACCAAATGAATGCCAACGACAATTGGTTTGAACAAAATGCCAGTTACGACTTGACTATTACTTGGAAATGAAGCAAGTAATAACTTAGACTTCACGGGGATTGATAGATGTCACCGACTCGGGGAACAAACGAATCACACTGATCCCATGATGAGGGGTGTATGTAGACTTGGGAAATAAACCCGAAGACCTACTGGGGAATAGAGCCTGTAGGTAGATTTTACTGAGGTGAATTCAAACAGATGTCCAGAAATACTTCGTTGGGGAAAGAACCTTCATATCATCATAAGAAATCCTGAGGGATAATCTTCAATCTTGATAACCATACATGGCCAAAGGATTCTTCGTCGCTCAACTTGCTAGCATTTCATTAGGGAATGTAAATTCTGACTGTGTATCAAGACTCCTGCTACCCTGAAGTTTCGGGGAAGTATGATTTTCCTCGAGTCTTTCCACAAGTTAAAACATTTTGTTAAATCTTTCCAAGTTATTTTCAAAAATTTGGACTTTAATGCTTTCAAAAACAATCGTTGACTAACGAACGGTATTTTGCATAACAAAGAAAATAAGGAACTGATAATTTGCACAAGAAAGAAAGGCTCAAAAGGCTGATTTTATTTAAAGGATGAAATCTTGCCAATGACAATATTCCATGGAAATTTTACAAGTAAAATGGAAAAAGTGGATAAGGTTACATTGAATCCTGTGACCTAAATATCCCTAAAGACTAGAATTCTCCAAGATCCTTGCTTCTGACGAGAGCTGTTGAGATGAATCTTTGTTGAGTCTGCAGTGTTGATGACTTCGTCTGATGCAGCGAAACGCCTTTGTCCCTAATTTTTGCCTGGATCGCCCTTTCGGGTTTTCAATCCACCGGGACGCTCATTTTTGCCTAAGCCGCCCTTTCGGGTTTTCAACTTAGCGAGCTTTTTGATTTCTTTTCTCTTTTTTCTTTTCTTCTCTTTTTTCTTTTTTACCCTAACTTTGGCATAAACCGTTATTTGGGATTTTCTGGTTTATCGGGTACTTTTTAGGCGTAATATTTCCGAACTGCGTTAGAGTTTATCGGGTGTGTGAGTTGTTCTTCGTCCATGGTATTAAGGATCAGTGAACCTCCGGAGAATATTGTCTTCACAATAAAGGGGCCATCGTAATTAGGCATCCACTTCCCTCTTGCGTCTTTGTGAAATGGTAAGATCTTCTTGAGCACAAGTTCTCCTTCGCGGAACTTTCTGATACGGACCTTTTTATCGAACGCTCTCTTGATTCTTTTTTGATACAACTGGCCGTGACACATCGCAAACATGCGCTTTTCATCGATGAGATTCAGCTGATCAAATCTTTCTTTAATCCATTCTGCCTCTTCTAACTTGGTTTCCATGATGACTCTGAGGGATGGTATCTCGACCTCGATGGGAAGAACTGTGTCCATTCCATATACCATAGAAAAGGGAGTTTCCCCTGTGGAAGTGCGGACGAAGGTTCTGTATCCGTGCAGGGCAAATGGTAGCATTTCATGCCAATCTTTGTAGGTTTTAACCATTTTCTGCAAGATCTTCTTGATGTTTTTATTTGCAGCTTCCACAGCTCCATTCATCTTTGGACGGTAAGGGAAAGAGTTGTGGTGTTCGATTTTGAAGTCATCATATAATTCTTTCATAACTTTGTTGTTCAGATTGGTGCCGTTGTCTGTTATAATTCTGCTTGGGACGACAGATGATCTCCTTTTTAATGAAGCGAGCCACCACTTGACGTGTAACGTTGGTGTAGGATGCAGCTTCAACCCATTTTGTGAAATAGTCAATGGCAACCAGAATGAAACGGTGTCCATTTGAAGCTTTCGGTTCAATTGCCCCAATCATGTCGATGCCCCACTGTCGCTACTGCGAAAATCGGCGCCGGCTGACAGAAGAGTCGCCACCGTGCGTTATTTATCCCTCAGAGCGGGAAAGGAAACGCTCGAAGTAAACCTCGCAAAAACGGGGAAAAGGTATGGTCATCGCAACCATAGCCTGGGTTCGGGAGTCGGTTACGCAAGGGGAAGGTATTAGCACCCCTCACGTCCGTCGTACTCGACGGGATCCACGCTTGCTTGGGTTGTCTACTGGATGCAAAACAATCTTATCTACGGCTGCTAAATCTAAACGGAAGGGAATTGACTCGATAGAGCGTCGCACTCTATGCCTACGTATTCTCAAGAGAGAAAGTCAGAGTCAACGTAGTTCGGGACTACGGGGAAAATTGGCTCGCCAAGACCTCGCGTCTTGTGCCTACGTACTTCCACTGGATGGAAGATCAGAGCTTTACGTAGTTCAGACTAACTACGGCTAAACAAACATTCTCACACAGCAGTGAGAAAAACAACTGGTTTCACAGGGTCGGGAACCTATGGTCAAAACTATGGCTGAGTCTCAAATGCACTTGGGCAAGAGAGAAAAAGGGGTATCAATTAGTCGTCAGCGGGAAAGTCTCGATCGCACAGCCGCGAGAGAACAACAGAGTCAGTCGTTAGTGTGCTCGCTAGGATATCGCATCCTATGCCTACATATCTTCGTCTGGTACGAAGAATCAGAGCAGCTGTAGTTCTGCTACTACGGGACCACAGCTCAAATCTCGTTTTATTAATCTCTGAAAGATGATTACAATGAGTCGATACTGAAAATAATTCTCCTAGGAAACGCTATCCTATCCTATCTTAAAAAATTGAATGAAAATAGCCCCCTAACAAATGGGCTTCTAAGCTATCCTAAAAGTCGGAAAATAATCTCTATGAAAATATCCCTAAAAGAAAATGAACTTTAAAAATATTAAATCGGCACTTTAATATTTTTTCCTTTTTTCTCCTTTTCTTTTCAACATATTTTTCTTTTCTCAAAATATTTTTCTCTATATTTTTCACAATACTTTTCTTCTTTTCTTTTCTTATTTCTTTTTTTCACAAATGTTTCTTTCACTTTTTTCTTTATTTCTTTTCTTATTTCTTTTTCTATATTTCTTTAAAAGAATAAAAATAAAAAAACAAGAAAAGGGGAGGGGGTGTAAATGGATTACAGGGGATAACAGGAAAATAAAATAAAAAAAACTGTGCTGATTGGGCCCAGCCCAATTCTCTTCAGAAAAACGCAGGGGGGGCGTGTGAGTAATTTGGAGGTGTATGGAGGAATAGGGCCCAGGCCCAGAACACAAGCAAAAAAACGGAGAGGAGTGTGTGTCAAAAAAATGACTGGGCCTGAGGCCCGCGACCCATCCTCTCCTTCTCCTTTCTCCCTTCCAAGTTTCAGAAAACCCTAGATTCATCTCTACTTTCTCCGCCGCCGCCGTCACCCCTCTCCATCTCCTCCGTTCACAAACTTCGCCAGAACGAAGAACACCGCCTCACACAAATTAACAAGATCATCCCAATCCTGATCTTTCCACCCTTTCGATTCCATCCTCCTCTAACTCTTAACAGCAACTCAGGTGGATCCTGAGATCTGTTCTCGAGAACGAACGAAGTTGCGATTGAGTGTTGATGAATCTTGAAGCGATGTAGAGCTGACAAATCTGAGGATGAGTGATGAAGATCTAGAAGAAAGCTATGAAGACCACTCAAGATTGATGCAGATGTTTGGAGTAATTTCTGGGAAGATGATTCTGTTTGATTGAAGTTCTTCTTGGAAGTTTGTTGAACTTCGTCCTGGAGATTGGAAGAAATACGAGGACCTTGCATGTTCTTGTTGGGGGAATTTCTGGAAAAGATGGATGATCGCTTACGAGGATTCTTCTGGTGACGCGTTCTTGGATTGATGATGATTGCTTAATGGAGATGAGGGTTTGATCGGAAGATTGTTGACGATCTCTGGGATTTTGTTCTTGTGATGTTGATGATGAACTCTCTGGTTACTGGATTTTCTGGATAGTGGAAGATGAATGTGGTTGGGTGGCGATGAAGGATTCTGGTAGGATTAATGGTGGTTTCTGGGCGTTTTTCTGGGTTTGATTGATGAAGGAGGAGGTTGACGATGAATGTTCATCGTGGCTTGATGAATTTCTGGAGTTTGTTGGTGGAGACGAGGGGAAGAAGATGAAGATGGTTGGATGTGGCCGGATTCTGGAGTTAGGGTTTTCCGGCGACGGCGCGGTGGCCGCCGGCCATGCAGGCCGGTCGGAGGTGCGTCTCAGGCGTGATGTATGGAATTGCCACGTGGTGAGGGACGGTGGAGTGGCTCTCTGCATGTGGGACGCGTGTCCCACGCGTGGCTGAGAGAGAGGGAGCTTCTGGGATATGTGGCGTGATGTGGACGCTGCAGGGTGGGCCCTTTTTCCCCTCTACACGTGTCATCTGCTGGTATTTAAGGGCTGAAGCTGCGCTGGCGTGCTCTAGAAGCTTCTTGATGGTGCTGGAACTAGCTGGACCCTTGTGGAAGCTTTTGGACACTTTCTGAACCTTCTGGACCAATACACTCTAACTGGGCCTGCGAAAATGCACTGAAGCCCAACGAAAATGAATAAAAACCCACAAAAATCTGAATTGAATTAAAAGATTAATTAAATCTGATTAACCTAGACTAAACTCAATTAACAAAATTCTAATAAATCTCTAATTAAAAATATTCTAAAATCTATATTAAATTCTGAAAAAGACTATTATTCTATAAAAGAAAATTCTAATTCCTATTAACCTATTTAATGTCTAATATATGAAAAATCTATTTATGAAAAAATCTATTCACTTATTATTTCTATAAAAGAAAATCAATAATATCTATTAAAGACTATTAAAAGAAAAATCTATCTATTATTCTATATCTAAAATTAAAACAATTAATTTCTATTAACAAAAAAAATATTAAAATCTATTTAATCTCTAATAATATCCTATATTATTCTAAAATGAAAAAATGCTATTTAAATTCTATTAAAAGAAGAATTAAACTATTAAAAAATCCTATTAAACCTAAAAATGATTTAAAAGCTATTAAAACCCTAAAAAATCCTATAAAATCCAGAAAAATCACCATAATTCCCAGAGGGACAAAATGAGCACCGAACGACACAAAAATAATCGGTAAAAAATAAACGGGCACCGAAATATCCCAAAAATCGATTCTACTGATCAAAAACACCTGAAACACGAGACGGGAGCTGTGATCCCTGATAAAATCAATATCAATGCAAAATGCAATGTATGCGATATGCAGATGCGAATGCGGTTATGCGTCGAAACATCGAGCCAAATGCGAGACCCGGTTGGTCAAATTTTGGGGTGCAACAGCTGCCCCTATTCAAGCGACTTCGACCTGAATGGGTGAAGAGCGCTCAGCCTTCAAACATTCAAGGTAGATGACGGTTGAATACAAATGGAACCCTGAAATTTGCCAACCGCAAGAATATACTGCAAAACTGCTTGAGAAATAGCTTCCAATAAACTGAAGTTTGGTTGTCACGGCAACAACTGGTCAATTTCCTGATAAATTTTCTTCTCCTATTCAACACCTGTGTGACGCCACAAGTATTGAAATAATGCTTCGTAAAGCAAACACCTTGATTCCCATCTCTCTCATGGGATCAAATCTGGTCAACTCACAGTTCATTGCGAACTTGAGGACAATTCTCCTGGGGAATTCTGAATGGAACTGCCTGGCACCTATTTTGACGAAGGGGGCAGCTTCAGAAGTCTGATATATGTCAATCTTTGTTGTTGTTGTTGTTTTTTCTGATGCTGACGTAACAACCAAATGAAGAATCACTCCGCTGGGGAAGACAAGAAGCTGAACCACACAACTCTGCAGGCGAACAAATTCGAAATCCAATAGGTAACCATCTTGGTCTATGTTTCGACATGCGTATGCTTGAAATGATGCAATGTCCTATACGACATGTAAATGCTATGCGTTTTGTTTGAAAATGCGAGGCCCAGACGGCATGGATATGCTATATGCTTGTATAAATGCTATGACTATATATGCAAATGCTAATGCAGGCTCGAGCTGCCAGAGAACACCAGGTCTGAGAACCACTTGGCAAAATAAATGCCGAAGGAAACGTCAACTCTACTGGGGATGACCTGAAGTCACAGAACCATCTCAGCAAAATAAATGCTGGAAACGAGAAATCAAATCCGCTGGGGATAACTGCCCTGCTGGAGAAATAAAAAGGCAACCCTGCTTGACGACTTCACTGGGGAAAGAAAGACAACTCTGCTCGGGGATGCTTTCTTCAAACCATTGGCAACTGATTGCGCTCTGCGGGGATTGACCCAAACTGAGGTTGATTACGCGCAGCACACTGCTGGAAATGCTCCTACCCTCAAGGATATCAATCTTAATCTGCTGAAGATACTCCTGATCCTACTCTGATACGGGGTAAAAGACAATCTCGACTCTTCCGGGGATAATAAGCAACTTTTATCTGCTGAAGAGTGGCAATTCTGATTTGACAATATCCACAAGGAATTCAAACATTACTCGAAGCGCTGGCATCCGTCGAGCTTCGTATCGGGGAACATGACGACATGCGAGTCATTGGGAAATATTGTGTCAGATACCTTTAGGTTTTTTTGCTTTTCTGGTTTAGAATAAACATGGACTATGTACACAGTGGAAGTATGGGAAATACTAGACAAGAACTAGCATTCAAAGGTAGACTACCAGGCGAGAACTGATAGGAAAATAGGTTAGGAAAACTGATTTTTGTGTTTGAACCAGACGGGCTGACTGGACAACAAGCTGAGGTATAGACAACCAGGCGAGAACTGGCTGAAAGCTAACGTACACCAGGCGAGAACTGGTATAACACATAGGTTAAAACTCACGAGAACTGATTACGCGACGACCTGTACCAGGCGAGAACTGATACAACTCTTGAAGAAACGGTGACCAAACGAGAATTGGTTACCCATAAACTGCACCAGGACGGGAACTGCTGCTTACAATAAACTGCACCAGGACGGGAACTGATGCTAACGGAAGGGTGGACCAGACGAGAACTGGTTATTGATTTGCCAGGCGAGAACTGGACTTTGGAAACGACTGGTTACTGACACGCAACAGGTTTAAACTGCAGGATAATGATCCAATGACAACAAGATCTTCTTATTTGAAAGGTTCAGGTTTTTGATAAGGGTATTGACATGATCCCCGATACTCAACTCCGGCTGGGGATAAACAAGCGGGTTTGAATGACTTGCCTCTGGTACACTCAGCTGGGGGATAAAAGACTGGCTTGCACAACTTGCCCCAGTACGATTCAACTTGCCCCAATCTAACTCTTGGGAATACCTGCTCTGAACAGCTTGCCATGAGACGACTTCGAGAATATCTGCCCCAACATCTGCACGACAAAAGAATTCAATCTCCAATTAAACACCTAACAACCCAGTTGATTTCAACATTCTCTGCGATGACTTGCCCCTGAATGAGCGTTCTAGCGACTCAACCCGATCTGATTATCCATTGGAAGCATCTGCTTTCAAATCTCAGCGCTCTGCATAATTGCCCCTGATTGGGTCTTGAGAAGACTCACTTCTGGTCAACTACTTCTCAAATAAACTGCCCCCGATCAACTGGAACTTCGGGACTTGTCCTCAGACTGACTGATACTGAACTTACTGGAAGATAATGCCCCTGATTCACAAGGCTTTCACAACATACACCATTCTGGTTCAGACTGCTGGATTACTCAGTCCTATTTGATTACTCCCTGGTGGAATTCCTTTCATGCCAACTACTAACCTGCAATTAGAATCGTCTGTCCACGAATGGTAATCTTAATGCAGTGGTTATGCAGATTTTGAAAAAATTTGAGCTGTCACTCATTTACATGCAATGATACTTGTGAGTGACGAATGAACCAAAGTTCAAACGCAGTGCTTACATGGTCAGTGAAAATACAACAAGGATGTGACTAGCAAGTCAAGAAGAGTCAGGTTACTCAACCTTATCGTAATACGCTTCAGAATAACCCTACCTCAATTAGGTCTTTTGAGGGTTGTATCGTGGTCGGGTTCACGGTTCGTGAAACAAAGGATATTCGGCTCAAATTTGATTTGTACCCACCCCTTCTACGTGATGATCTCCGATCCTAAGGTTCAGTTAACCTGGCACAAGCACTCGCCTCTTCGAGAAGTATGTTGAATGGTAAGAACCACAGTTAAGGAATTCACAAGCTTTTCTTCTAGAGTGATAGTTACTCCTTCTTCGCTTTCGGTGTCTGTGTACACGACTTTGTGATTTGCTGGGGAAAATTTTCTTTTTAATCCCTCTTTTTCATTCTTTTGATTCCCTAATTTTTGCCTGGACTGACTCATTTTGAGTTCCTTTCGATTTTTCGATTTCTTTTGAAGTCCAGCGGGATGCCCTGATTTTTGCCTAAGTATTAGCTTTCTCAGCTTTTCTTTCTTTTTACTTAGCGGGCTTTCTTTCTTCTTTCTTTTGGAACAAAGTCGTGTGACACTGGTTGTCTTGATTGCTCCGAAAGGATTGTAACTGCCTCGCTCCTGATTGGTGAGATTTGACCTCTTGATAGGTATAAACTGCTTGGTCCTCGAAAGACAACACTCCTCTGCAAGACTTGAATGCTCGGTCAAGCTAACTGTCAACTACCCTGCCCCGGGTTAAGATGTGAGGGTTTATAAGTCCGAAAAAACTTCTACTTCCTGGCTCGAAGTGGTTAACAAGGGACTAACTCCTTATATCTCCAGTGTTTGGGGGATTTGAAACAATGCCTTGTACGTCATCGGTACGGTCTTATCTGAAAGCATACAATCATTGGTTATGAGTTTCAGTTTCGTCATCCTCCCTCCTAACTTTGCTAGTCACAGCGAAAAAATGGAGTGAATAAAATGCAAGTGTCAGTGCAATGCCATAAATGAGCGACAGCGACATGATTAATTCAGAAAAATGCATAGTCACTTTATTATCATCACCATTCAAAACATACAATGTTAAAAGCAGGTAGTAACTAACAGAAAAGAAACTACAAATGCAAATGATATAAAAGCTTGAGAACTGCCACTGCTGAGGCGCCTGCCTGTCTGAACCACTGGATTTTGCTGGGGAACGCCCTTCTGAGTCACGAGCTTAGACAACTGAGTGGTTAGGGATGAACAAACAGAAATCCTTCTCGAAAGGAAATGCGATCCTGATCAATCAACTGCTGTACCTTCGCCTGAAATGCTTTACAATCTTCGGTTGAATGCCCCGGAGAGCCACCATGATAACCACACTGAACGTGGGGATTGTACCCAGGAGGGTAAGGTTCTGGAACTGGCTTAAGAGCTTTCGGCTCCACCAAAGACTTCTGGATCAAAGATGGTAGCAACTGGCTATACGGCATAAGCACTGGGTGAAAAGGAGCTTTCCTTCGTTCCAAGTTGTTGCGAGGTCTGTTCTGATTCTGACGCTGATTCTGATAACCTCGGCCACGAGCTCGCTGCTTTGCAATGGAAGCGACATAAGATTCCTGACGGGGTGCCCCAGGTACGGCTGTCTGTTCAGTATAACAAGCCACGGAAGGTACTGATCTCTGATAAGATGATGAACCAACAAAATTCACTGATTCGCTTCGAGGATATTCAACCTTTGGCATGACTGAGTTGATCACAACTTCTTCTACACTCTGATAGTCACAAGGGTATTCAGTTTCACCAGCTTGATCATATGAAGTAATCTGAATTTTCCCCATTCTTATGGAGTACTCAAGGCGTTCTCCTAATGCTACCACGTCAGAGAAACTTGCCGGAATTCCGAGCAATCTTTTGAAGTACGGATATTGTAAGGAATCCACAAACATGCTTGCCAGCTCTTGGTCTAACAGCGGGGGACGCACTCTAGCAGCAAATTCTCTCCATCTCTGAGCATACTTCCTGATCGGTTCATTGATCTCTTGAGACAACTCTTGCAAATGCATGCGATAAGGAGCAATGTCTAGGTTGTAATCATACTGCTTCAGAAAAGCTCTGGCTAAATCCATCCATGACTGAATCTGATTCCTCTCTAACTGCATATACCACCTCAAAGATGCCCCAGTCAGACTATCTTGAAAGCAATGGATCATCAACTTGTCATCTCGCGCAAACGCAGTCATTCTTCGACAGAACATCATCAAATGCAGCTTTGGACAGCTATCTCCCGTGTACTTCTCAAATTTCGGCACTTTGAACTTGTAAGGCAACACCAGGTCAGGAACCAAACACATGCCTACAGCATCCAGGTTGACAGCATCTTTGGCTTTCAAAGCTTTCATTTGCTCTTCCAACACTCGGAGTCTTCTACCATCGTCAAGGGCTCTTGGATCTACCATCCCAGCTGCTGGAATATCTCTTCGGTAATTCATCACAGGGAAAGCAACACCTTAATTGTTGACAGGAGGAGGACGCTCATTCTGGGCAACAAACTGCTCATGTCGATCTCGGTTCTCAACAGAAGGCTGTACAACTTGGTCTGCAGCAACGTTGTTCACTTGCGGGGAATCTTCCATGGAATCATACAGAGGGTTGGACGCCATAGTGAACCCTGTCAAGGTGTTAGGAGACTGGAAATTGCCTTCAGACATGGCTACCGATAATTTTCAGCTGACTTCGACACTTGATTCTGCTCAAATCTACTCAACCCCTAGGTAGGTCTTCTGACAATCAACAGCTGCTCAATCCAAACTCCGGGTAATCCCCTTCAGGAAACAAAGACTGGATCAGCACTCTGGCTAGCTGGAGGATGATATGCAATGCAACACTGATATGCATATGATATGCAAAATGCAGCAAACGATGGGACCACAGCCCCCACACAAAATCTGAATACTGCTGCGCTGCTGACGGAGACGTTCTCTGAAAAGAAGACCAGAATAACGGGTAGGTTGGAAGTCAAGTTTCCTGCAAATAAAAACCCCCCCACTCACAGGTGTGGACCTATATCTGACAAGGTACGGCATCCTATGCGGTCGTCAGCGTCACAGACTTTCATGAGGAATGATACGATTCCCAGAAGGAGTGGCATCGTCATCTCATGAAGAGGCCTCACTTAGCTGACTTCCAAATGATCGGTTCCCAGAGTCGACAATCCTCACGTCTGGACTCCCCTCAGATCCTCAGGACCGGAAAGGAGCACCTCTGCGAGAACCTCGTCCGAGTGCGAATTTTCGTAGGGAACTGTGCCTGCTCAGCAGACAGGTTCGTCTACTACTTCTCCGCAACTATATCTAGGTGTATACTCATACTCGAGCCCAGGTCCGGCTTATCTCAATCATAGAACACCCGTAACACCCCAACAGCAACAGATAATATCGATAAATAAACACCAAAATAGACAAGCAAACAAACGCTAGGATTGACTCTCTCTTAGGGGACGTTGGATCCCACATGCATGGGGAACTATCGCAGTCCCCAGCAGAGTCGCCAGCTGTCGCTACTGCGAAAATCGGCGCCGGCTGACAGAAGAGTCGCCACCGTGCGTTATTTATCCCTCAGAGCGGGAAAGGAAACGCTCGAAGTAAACCTCGCAAAAACGGGGAAAAGGTATGGTCATCGCAACCATAGCCTGGGTTCGGGAGTCGGTTACGCAAGGGGAAGGTATTAGCACCCCTCACGTCCGTCGTACTCGACGGGATCCACGCTTGCTTGGGTTGTCTACTGGATGCAAAACAATCTTATCTACGGCTGCTAAATCTAAACGGAAGGGAATTGACTCGATAGAGCGTCGCACTCTATGCCTACGTATTCTCAAGAGAGAAAGTCAGAGTCAACGTAGTTCGGGACTACGGGGAAAATTGGCTCGCCAAGACCTCGCGTCTTGTGCCTACGTACTTCCACTGGATGGAAGATTAGAGCTTTACGTAGTTCAGACTAACTACGGCTAAACAAACATTCTCACACAGCAGTGAGAAAAACAACTGGTTTCACAGGGTCGGGAACCTATGGTCAAAACTATGGCTGAGTCTCAAATGCACTTGGGCAAGAGAGAAAAAGGGGTATCAATTAGTCGTCAGCGGGAAAGTCTCGATCGCACAGCCGCGAGAGAACAACGCATCCTATGCCTACATATCTTCGTCTGGTACGAAGAATCAGAGCAGCTGTAGTTCGGCTACTACGGGACCACAGCTCAAATCTCATTTTATTAATCTCTGAAAGATGATTACAATGAGTCGATACTGAAAATAATTCTCCTAGGAAACGCTATCCTATCCTATCTTAAAAAATTGAATGAAAATAGCCCCCTAACAAATGGGCTTCTAAGCTATCCTAAAAGTCGGAAAATAATCTCTATGAAAATATCCCTAAAAGAAAATGAACTTTAAAAATATTAAATCGGCACTTTAATATTTTTTCCTTTTTTCTCCTTTTCTTTTCAACATATTTTTCTTTTCTCAAAATATTTTTCTCTATATTTTTCACAATACTTTTCTTCTTTTCTTTTCTTATTTCTTTTTTTCACAAATGTTTCTTTCACTTTTTTCTTTATTTCTTTTCTTATTTCTTTTTCTATATTTCTTTAAAAGAATAAAAATAAAAAAACAAGAAAAGGGGAGGGGGTGTAAATGGATTACAGGGGATAACAGGAAAATAAAATAAAAAAAACTGTGCTGATTGGGCCCAGCCCAATTCTCTTCAGAAAAACGCAGGGGAGGCGTGTGAGTAATTTGGAGGTGTATGGAGGAATAGGGCCCAGGCCCAGAACACAAGCAAAAAAACGGAGAGGAGTGTGTGTCAAAAAAATGACTGGGCCTGAGGCCCGCGACCCATCCTCTCCTTCTCCTTTCTCCCTTCCAAGTTTCAGAAAACCCTAGATTCATCTCTACTTTCTCCGCCGCCGCCGTCACCCCTCTCCATCTCCTCCGTTCACAAACTTCGCCAGAACGAAGAACACCGCCTCACACAAATTAACAAGATCATCCCAATCCTGATCTTTCCACCCTTTCGATTCCATCCTCCTCTAACTCTTAACAGCAACTCAGGTGGATCCTGAGATCTGTTCTCGAGAACGAACGAAGTTGCGATTGAGTGTTGATGAATCTTGAAGCGATGTAGAGCTGACAAATCTGAGGATGAGTGATGAAGATCTAGAAGAAAGCTATGAAGACCACTCAAGATTGATGCAGATGTTTGGAGTAATTTCTGGGAAGATGATTCTGTTTGATTGAAGTTCTTCTTGGAAGTTTGTTGAACTTCGTCCTGGAGATTGGAAGAAATACGAGGACCTTGCATGTTCTTGTTGGGGGAATTTCTGGAAAAGATGGATGATCGCTTACGAGGATTCTTCTGGTGACGCGTTCTTGGATTGATGATGATTGCTTAATGGAGATGAGGGTTTGATCGGAAGATTGTTGACGATCTCTGGGATTTTGTTCTTGTGATGTTGATGATGAACTCTCTGGTTACTGGATTTTCTGGATAGTGGAAGATGAATGTGGTTGGGTGGCGATGAAGGATTCTGGTAGGATTAATGGTGGTTTCTGGGCGTTTTTCTGGGTTTGATTGATGAAGGAGGAGGTTGACGATGAATGTTCATCGTGGCTTGATGAATTTCTGGAGTTTGTTGGTGGAGACGAGGGGAAGAAGATGAAGATGGTTGGATGTGGCCGGATTCTGGAGTTAGGGTTTTCCGGCGACGGCGCGGTGGCCGCCGGCCATGCAGGCCGGTCGGAGGTGCGTCTCAGGCGTGATGTATGGAACTGCCACGTGGTGAGGGACGGTGGAGTGGCTCTCTGCATGTGGGACGCGTGTCCCACGCGTGGCTGAGAGAGAGGGAGCTTCTGGGATATGTGGCGTGATGTGGACGCTGCAGGGTGGGCCCTTTTTCCCCTCTACACGTGTCATCTGCTGGTATTTAAGGGCTGAAGCTGCGCTGGCGTGCTCTAGAAGCTTCTTGATGGTGCTGGAACTAGCTGGACCCTTGTGGAAGCTTTTGGACACTTTCTGAACCTTCTGGACCAATACACTCTAACTGGGCCTGCGAAAATGCACTGAAGCCCAACGAAAATGAATAAAAACCCACAAAAATCTGAATTGAATTAAAAGATTAATTAAATCTGATTAACCTAGACTAAACTCAATTAACAAAATTCTAATAAATCTCTAATTAAAAATATTCTAAAATCTATATTAAATTCTGAAAAAGACTATTATTCTATAAAAGAAAATTCTAATTCCTATTAACCTATTTAATGTCTAATATATGAAAAATCTATTTATGAAAAATCTATTCACTTATTATTTCTATAAAAGAAAATCAATAATATCTATTAAAGACTATTAAAAGAAAAATCTATCTATTATTCTATATCTAAAATTAAAACAATTAATTTCTATTAACAAAAAAAATATTAAAATCTATTTAATCTCTAATAATATCCTATATTATTCTAAAATGAAAAAATGCTATTTAAATTCTATTAAAAGAAGAATTAAACTATTAAAAAATCCTATTAAACCTAAAAATGATTTAAAAGCTATTAAAACCCTAAAAAATCCTATAAAATCCAGAAAAATCACCATAATTCCCAGAGGGACAAAATGAGCACCGAACGACACAAAAATAATCGGTAAAAAATAAACGGGCACCGAAATATCCCAAAAATCGATTCTACTGATCAAAAACACCTGAAACACGAGACGGGAGCTGTGATCCCTGATAAAATCAATATCAATGCAAAATGCAATGTATGCGATATGCAGATGCGAATGCGGTTATGCGTCGAAACATCGAGCCAAATGCGAGACCCGGTTGGTCAAATTTTGGGGTGCAACACCCACATAGAGAAAGGCCATGGTGAAGACAGTACATTCAACAGTGTTGGAGGCACATGCATTTTGTCCGTGTAGATCTGACATTTGTGACATTTTTTGGCGTACTGAATGCAGTCGGTTTCTAAAGTTAACCAATAATAACCAGCTCTCAAGATCTTTTTGGACATGGCGTATCCGTTGGCGTGAGTACCAAACATTCCTTCATGAACATCTTTCATTAACAAGTCCGCTTCTCTTTTGTCAACACATCTGAGTAAGACCATTTCATGATTTCTTTTGTAAAGTACACCATTGCTGAGGAAGAATTTGGATGCTAATCATCTCAGTGTTTTCTTGTCAAGTGTTGTAGCATCTGCGGGATATTCTTGTTTCAACAGATAATTCTTTATATCATGATACCAGGGTTTGCCATCGGTTTCTGCTTCGATCATCTGACAGTAAGCAGGTTCTGTCTTGCGTTCAATTTTGATAAGTGTGCCATCATTGACATCTCTAGTTTTCCACATTGAGGCCAGCATGGCTAAGGCGTCGGCGATGTGATTCTCTGCTCTTGGAACATGTTTAAAGGTGATTTCGTCAAAATACTTGATCGTTTCAACGATATAAGCTCTGTAAGGGATCAGGTTTTCATGTCTTATCTCCCATTCACTCGTGACTTGGTAGATAACCAAAGCTGAGTCTCCACTGACTTCGAGATTTTTGATTTGGAGATCAATGGCTGCTTCAAGACCAAGGATACACGCTTCATATTCAGCAATGTTGTTTGTATAATCAAAGTCTAGTCTGGCTGTAAACGGAGTGTAACCACCTTCAGGATTCATTAAGACTGCACCTACGCCATGTCCGCTATAATTGGAGGAACCGTCGAACATCATCTTCCACCAAATATCTGTCTGTTGACCTTTGTCAGAACTTGTTTCTTCACAATCTTTCACTAACATGATATCTTCATCCGGAAAATCAAACTTCAGAGGTTCATAATCTTCGACATGTTGATCTGCGAGATATTCTGATAACACACTGCCCTTGATAGATTTCTGAGCCACATATTGAATATCATATTCTGATAGTAGCATATGCCACCGGGCGAGTCCTCCGGTTTGTGCAGGTTTCTCGAAGATGTACTTTATTGGATCCATTTTCGAGATCAACAAAGTGGTGTGACAAATCATATACTGCCTCAAACGCTTAGCGGCCCATGCTAAAGCACAACAAGTCTTTTCTAGGAGTGAGCATCTGCTTTCACAATCAGTAAATTTCTTGCTCAGATAATAAATGGCATGCTCATTCCGTCCGGATTCGTCTTGTTGGCCCAGAACGCAACCCATTGAATTTTCAAGTACTGTCAAATACATAAAGAGAGGCTTTCCCGGAACAGGTGGTATCAAAATTGGAGGTTCTTGGAGATAACCTTTGATTTTATCGAACACTGTTTGACAATCAGAATTTCATACAACTATTTGATCCTTTCGTAACAACTTGAAGATCGGTTCACAGGTAGGGGTCATATTGGAAATGAACTTGGATATGTAATTTAACCTGCCAAGAAAACTTCTAACCTGATTTTCGGTCTGCGGAGCTGGCATGTCTTGAATGGCACGGACTTTGTCTGGATCCACTTCAATCCCCTTGTGGCTGACAATAAAACCGAGTAATTTTCCTGATCTGACTCCGAAAGTGCACTTTGCGGGATTCAATCTCAACTGATATTTCCGGAGTCTTTTGAATAACTTCAACAAATGTTCTAGATGGTCTTTTTCGTTTTGAGACTTGGCGATCACATCGTCGACATATACTTCTATTTCTTTGTGCATCATGTCGTGGAACAAAGCCACCATAGCTCTTTGATAAGTTGCGCCTGCATTCTTTAGACCGAATGGCATAACCTTATAACAATACGTCCCCCATGGAGTGATGAAGGTTGTTTTTTCCATGTCGTCAGGATCCATTTTGATTTGATTGTAACCAGAGAAACCGTCCATAAAGGAAAACACTGCAAACCGAGCTGTATTATCTACCAAAGTATCAATATGTGGTAAAGGGAAGTCGTCTTTTGGACTGGCTTTGTTTAAATCTCGATAATCTACACACATTCTTACCTTTCCATCTTTCTTTGGTATAGGAACAATGTTGGCTACCCATTCTGGATACTTGGACACTGCAAGGAAGCCTGCATCAATCTGCTTTTTTACCTCATCTCTGATTTTGAGAGCCATGTCGGGTCTGGTTCTTCTGAGTTTCTGTTTAACCGGCGGGCATTCAGGTCGGAGTGGTAGCTTGTGAACTACTATATCTGTGTCTAGTCCCGGCATATCTTGATACGACCACGCAAACACATCCACATATTCTCTTAGAAGTTCTTCTAACTGTTGTTTTACCTCTGCCCCAAGACTTGCCCCAATTTTGACCTCTTTCCTATCTTCTTCAGTGCCAAGATTAATAACTTCTACCTGTTCCTTGTACGGCTGAAGTTTGGTGTACTCGTAATGTGCCCATCTTACCAGTTCCTCAGGGACTTCAAAATCTTTGTCCCCGTCTTCGGCTTGGTATATCGGTGAATCCAAGTCTGGAGGGAATGCAAGGTCACAGGTTTCAATGGGTTTATGGTTATCACTGCATGTTTGGAAGGGTTTATTTTATTAAAACACACAACAACAAATGCAACACATATGGAAAGAGAAAACTGTTTTTTATTTTTGGTTTTTTGTATTGCCATTTTCTTTTCAAACTAAAACAGAAAGACGGCAAAAACAACACGAGGAATTTTAACAAAATAGTTCATTTTCATTGATATTTCTTTGAAAGCATGGGGCCCTTACAAAACATTCCTATAGCCTTGGGCACGGCTATGGAGATTTTAAAACAACAACAAAGAAAGAAAATAACAAATTACTTTAACTCGGGAAAAACTACAGGAACTTTGATAGCCTCCCAGTTGTTCAAAGCAGCTTTGTCATGATACACTAGTTGTCCTATGTCTTCATCTTCAAGATTTCCTTCCACGGCGTTGATTTGAAAACCGCCACTGACGAATATTTCTTGAATAGCCTTTGGCCAGCTGTTGTCATGCATCGGTTCTTCACCTTGAGTTGGTTTGTAACCCAACCCCTGGCGATTCATCTTCGGCTTTACCTCAATGACTTCTCCCCATCCTGCGGGAGTACCTTCTTCCAGCGTAGCTTTGACGCTTTGAGCAGATGCGAAAGTTGGACCACTTTTTGCCACCGTCTCCTCTATTATCACTGCGTTTGCTATTTCTAGTGCTTGGAATGATGTCTCTAGCCCGTCCTCTTCTGCTTCAATGTACCGGAACGACGAAAGATTACTGACCATTAATTCCTCCTCACCATGAACAATTACTAGCTTATCATTTACCACAAACTTCATTCTTTGATGCAGGGTAGAAGTTACCACCCCTGCTTCATGGATCCAAAGACGTCCTAATAAACAACTGTAAGCCGGATTAATATCCATCACTTGAAATACAATGTTGAACTCATGGGGTCCCATCAAAATTGGCAACTCTACTTCACCAATAATCGTTCTTCTCGAACCGTCGAAAGCTTTTACAATCAATGATGTTGGCTTCATCTCTGCCCCAGCATATGCTAATTTGGCAAGTGACCTTGCGGGCAGTACATTTAATGAGGATCCTGTGTCGACCAGTACTCGGGCCAAAGTATCTTCTTGGCATTTGATGGATATGTGTAGTGCACGATTGTGATCACGTTTTTCCTTCGGTAACTCAGCATCGCTGAAACTTAAAGTATTGCACGCCGTGATGTTAGGCACTACTGAATCAAATTGCCCGAGTGAAATATCCTTGGTTAAGTGTGCTTGTCTTAATACTTTCTGTAATGCCTCTCGGTGAGCTGGCGAATTGATTAAAAGTGACAAAATTGAGATTTTCGCTGGCGTCTGATGAAGCTGATCTACCACCTTGTAATCACTTCTTCGGATAATCCTCAAAAATTCATCATCTTCTTCTTCTGTGCTTGGAGCTTCTTTTTCTTTGATTACCACAGCAGGAATAACTTCTTTTGGAATAGATATTGATACTTTCGGCTGATAGATCTGACCGCTGCGGGTCATCTTGCTAGTACCGGCAATGTTGGTCACATCTTTCTGATTATCTGCCTGAACAACCTTTCTCGTTTCTCGGTCCACTACGGTCACATCGTACTTCCATGGAACGGCTTTTGTATTATCATAATGGAACGGTCTTGGTTTTTATACTACAATTGGTCGAGGTTGACCAATAGCAGCTCTGTTGAAAACGGGCCTTGCACCTCTGTTAAACACTAGGATTTTCTCTCTTTTCTTGGATAGATCAAAAACTGGTTCAATCACAGAAACTTCTTCTTTTATCACTCTGCCACACACTTGTAATGTCCCCTCATCCATTAACCTTTGTACATCTTCCTGTATCACATCACATCCACCGAAATTAACGGAACATTCTTCGCAGTTGTTATGAAGTCTTCCCAATAGCCCTGCCCCTGGCAATTTATCATGCAAAGTCTTCAATGGCGTTCTGATCTTTGACACATCATTAATTATCTCCTCATCTGATTTTTCTATGGCGTTTACCCCTCCATGGTTTGGCAGTGGGTTACTTTTAACGTTAGGTGGTACATCATCAAAGGACAGGATTTTCTTTTCTATCAATTCCCTCACCAGATGTTTCAAGGCAAAGCACCCCTCTAGGTCGTGGCCTGCGGCACCTTCATGGAAAGCACAATGGGCATTTGGGTTGTAATGTGAAGACGTTGTATCTGGATTTAGTGGTCTCGTTGTGATCAAACCCTGATGGACCAAAGATGGATATAACTCAGTATACGTCATTGGTATTTGTGAGAGTGGAGGTTTTGTGGTCGGCCTCCGATTCTGGTATTGTTGTCTGGGCTGTGGCATCCTCTGCGGTTGATTCTGTTGAAAGGGCGGAACATTGGGCGCTCATTGATGCCCTTGTTGGTTTTGCTGATACATGGGCGTTGGTCGCCCTGACTGATAGTTTGAAATGGAATGGTTGAATGCTGGGGTCACAACTGCCACATATTGCTGCGGGGCGTACTGTACCGGGTACACGGGTCTTTGTTGATGAAACTATTGAACATAGTTAGGTTGGATTGGCTGGATGAAACTTTGTTGAGGCGGCTGATATTGCTGATATGGAGGTCTCACGGTACGATTTCTTCTTCCCATTACGGCATTTGTTTCACCTTCTTTCTTTTTGTGAAACCCACTGCTGACTTTCTTGATACTGCTGTTGTTAGAACTGCTGGAGCTGCTGGCTACCTTTCCACTTTTCATTCCCAATTCTACCCTCACTCCCACGGCCACAATGTCTGAAAAACTTGCAAACACGCTGCTGATCATTTTTTCGTAGAATTCTGGTCTCACTGTGTCAACAAACCAGACTGTTAATTCTTTTTCATTCAGAGGAGGTTCTACCTCAGATGCTGTCTCTCTCCACCGTTGCGCATACTCTTTAAATGATTTTGTACTTTTCTGTGACATGCTTAACGATTGTCTTCTATCCGGGGCCATATCCATGTTGTACTTATAGTACTTCATAAAAGCGTCAGCCAGGTCTTGGAAATTGTGAATCCTCGATTGATCCAAACTTAAATACCACTTGGCCGGAGCCCCTTTTAAACTATCTTGGAAACAGTGGATCATTAACTTGTCGTCTTCAACGTGCGCAACCATTCTTCGATAATACATGATTAGATGTGTGTGAGGACAGGTTGCACCAGAATATTGATCGAAATTTGGAACTTTAAACTTGGGTGGAATCACCAATCCGGATACTAGACACATATCTCTGGCGTCAGTACCAAAGATATCGTTCCCTTCCATCGCTCGGACCTTTCTTCCTATGGTTTCAACACTTTGTTTTAACTTCTCATGTGATTCATTATCCTCTTCATACCCCTCAAGACCTTCGTATACTGGTGGAGGATTGTGAAATACAGGGCGTGCCTGAATCTGTACAGCAGCTGGAGTATATGTAGGAATTGCCTGAGGAACTTCTCCCTCTAGGGAAACTGTCTGCTGAGTGACTCTTGGTGGAGGTACAAAGCCTGGAGGTAACCCATAGGTTGGCATATTTGCAATAGTAACAGCCGTCGGGATTGGATCTGCAGTGATTTCAGAGACAACGGTGGCTCGAGTGTCCAACATTGCACGAATGACTTGTAAGGCTTCCCTGATCTGTCCCATGCCTCCTCGGAGCTCTCCGAGTTCATTGTCGATTCTGTCCACATCTAAGTTTCGTTCTTCCATCCTTAAGCGAGCTTGGGCTTGGGTGTTGTATCGATGGCGAGGTCTCAGTGTGATTCTGAAGACAAGACAGAGGGATGAGACACAACTCAGGAACATGCATATGCAATGCTTATGAAATGCAGACCTGCAAAATGCAGATTTTAAACATTCAAGGGAATAAAAGCTTTATTTGCAAATATTATAACAATAATAGGAAAAACAGACAAATCTTCATTGATAATAACTGGAGAGTTTACAACATCAAACTGGAAATGGAAATACAAGCTTCTTGCTACAAAATAACAGAAAATACAACAAGGATTCTAGATTCTTCGACTGGATGGTCCTTCATCTTCAGGCTGATTCTTCTTTCCACTTATCAACTCTTGAAGTTCTTCCTTTTCTTGCATTGCCATGAAGTACTTACTTCTCCATTCTCTCCCTTCTTCCTCGGCTTTTGCTAGAGCAGATTTCAATTCTTCTATTAGGGTAGGCTTGGGCGAGTCAGGCTCAAAGCGAGTATAGAACATCTTCATTGCCGCTTCTCTTACCCATGATAGGTAAGATTCTGAAACAGTGATGTCAGGGTAATCCAATGCAGTCATTCCTCTAGTGTTGATACGGCGCCAAGCATATATGATCCTAGTTTTGTAAGCTCGATCCTTTCCTTCCTCAATGTAAAAACTTCTCAAGAGGGCCAAGTCTGGTTCGTCTTTCATCGGGTATCCCAGCTGACGGCGAGCTAAGATGGGGTTGTAGCTGATACAGCCTTCGGTGCTAATAAGTGGAACATTCGAGAAATCTCTGCAACTCTGAATCATAGGTATCCCCCCATAGATGGGATCATACCAATTGATGTCGGTATGTTTGAGCAGAAGAAGCTTTTCAGTCCAGGTGAGTCCATTTTGCCTATCCCAAAGAATTGGCACCCTTGGCAAGTGCGAAATAAACCACTTGTAATGGAGAGCAGCACAGCATACGACTCGTCCACCTCCGCGACGATTGTTACGATGAAAAGAGAAATAGGTATCAGCTAACAACGTGGGCACTGGATTCATGAGCCCAAAAAGAGTGATTGCATTTGCTTCCACAAAGTTATTGACAGTTGGGAACAAGAAGAGCCCATAGATTAATAAAGCCAGAATGGCTTCAAATGCCTCCATCCTCTTTGCCTCTACATAGATCTGGGCTTTTTCAAACAAGAACATTGCTGGTAAACCATACATGCTCCCTCGGGTAGTTAAATGAGAACGTACTTCAATTACTTCTAGGTTTAAGAGATCTGCAATAGTTTCTTCATTTGGAGTTCTTTCTCGTGCGGAGAACGGTCTAGGAGTAACGCTCACCCCCATCAGTGCGGAGTATTCTTCCAATGTTGGGAGTAGTTGGTAATCTGGGAAAGTGAAACAGTGATAGGTTGTGTCGTAGAACTGTATGAGTGCTGATAACATTTCTTCGTCGACTTGGATCTCTAGTAGAGGCAACACATTCCCATATCTTTCTTTGAATGCTTCAGAATCTTCTACCAACCCTGCTAGTCTTTTAAGATTTCCCAGATCTGGGATTTGGAACATACCTCCTGTGGTTGTTTTCTTTCCCGAATTCATTGTGATAATATCTGCAAAATAAACTTTATTTCCTTGAATGTTTAAATAATGAGAATGCAAATGTAAATGCAAAAGTTTTATGGAACTCAAATTTACCAAAATATCCTTTCATTTCATTGATTTTTCAAAGGGGTATTACAAAAGATTTTAGTACATCTTACAAAGGCCCTAACATTACAACTTAATATGCTCTAAAAGAAAGTCCTCTCTCTTCTTGATTCTTCTGAGCTCTTCTTCCACCTGTGCTTTCTCAAGGATGAGTTTGTCTACCATAGCCTTCCAAGGAGTTGATTGATGGTTGGAATAAAATGCATCTTCATGTGCCTTCCTCTTCTTGCTTGCAACTGCTTCCTCTTCTTTCAACTGAAGTTGTTTGCGGAGTTCCTCGTTCTCTTCCATAGACACCTGATATTTGTACTTCCAGGATACCTCAGTCTGTTGTGACTTCCTCAGAGCAACCTTCAGCTTCTCTTCCTCAGACATGAAAATCAACGGTTGTTCTTCTATTAAGACCATAGGCTTTTGTGGAGGATAAGGCATTTTCAACTGAATGGCCCTCTTTAGGACCCATTGGAGATAAGGTTCAAAAGAGATGTAGTTAGGTCTTCCCATGTCCTCTTTTCCTTTCCTGTGTATATGCCCCCATGCTTTGAGAATTTCATCTTTTAATTCTGAAAC
This sequence comes from Lathyrus sativus, assembly GCA_963859935.3. NCBI lineage: Eukaryota > Viridiplantae > Streptophyta > Magnoliopsida > Fabales > Fabaceae > Lathyrus > Lathyrus sativus. The sequence goes on from OZ012737.1 coordinate 76,857,461, forward strand.
TCCTATGAAGAAAATACCTTCTACGTGAGCACTGCAGGGTTTGTCTTTCAGCGGATAACCAAGTTGTCGACGAGCAAGCACGGGGTTATAGCTGATTCCCCCATTTTTACCAAGGAGAGGTATATTCCCGAAGCTTCCACAACTATCAATGATTTTGATCCCATCGTAACTACGGCTGTACCAGTCAATATCGGAGTGAGTAAGAGCCATAATCTTTTCAGACCACCATTCTTTTCTCCAAAAAGTATGGGCTTTGGGTAGATGAGAAACAAACCATTTATACAACAACGGAACACAACAGACGATCATCCCTCCTTTGTGAAGATTTCTTAGATGAACAGAGTGGTAAGCATCAGCTAGTAGAGTAGGTACTGGATTCTTCTTCAAGAATATTTTGATGGCATTGAGATCCACAAAGTTGTCAAAGCTCTGAAATAGAAAGATCCTATAAATAAGCAAGGCTAGAATAGCCTCAAAAGCATCCATACTCAAGTGATCGGCATAATACTGAGCTTTCCCAATCAAGAATTTTGCAGTCAGCCCAAAGATCCCTCCTTTAGTAACCATGTTCTTCTGAATGTCTACCAACCCGATACGTGTAGCTTTAGCAATTTCTTCCTCTTTAGGGTCCTTCTCCATGACGGGAAAAGGAGATGCATCAAGGATGGGCAACCAAATCAGACAGGAATACTCTTCAAGTGTCGGTACTAACTGATAGTCAGGAAATGTGAAGCAGTGATAAAGTGGGTCATAGAACTGGAGTAATGTGGAAAGGAGTCCCAGATCTATTCTCTTCTTCATTCTCAGTAGAGACAACAAATTCTCGTACCTGCTCTTGAACCCTTCTACATCTATGATCAGAGTGCTCAACCTTTCAATCTCATCCACATTAGGGCTTTTGTAAGTGTACTTTATAGTTTTCTTTTTTCCATTGTCCATGATGTTCCCTGATATTTTATAAATAAGAGACTCTGAGTTCCATAAAACTTTTATGACATGATGTTTATGGATGCATGAATGCACAAACACAGGTAATCACATATTCACAGATTTACACAAGTAAACAGACAAGGTTTTTGGTTTGGAGAATATGAGCAAGGAGTCAAGGTCTACCCTCTGTTAGATGCCCAATTGTGCTTATTGGAGCTATCAAATATGGACATCTTTCACTCCTTTTTATGCCAAAAACGTATTTATTAAGCTTTGCTTTTGTTAATGTGCATCACTGTGTCAATTTCTTTTGGTCCTTTTGATTTGTGCGTTATTGTGCAGGATTTAAGTGTGAAAGAGCATTATTGAAGGCACAAGAAAGTTGGCAAAGGAATCAAGCAAAGAGCATAACAAAAGTTGGTTCGCTCAGCGAGAACTTGGCGAGTGAGTAGCGAGTGTTCGCTACAGCCTCGCCTAGCGAGCACGTAGCGAACAGCTCCAGACTTGGGCAGAATGGTTTTCAACATCAATCTTGGTCAGCGAGCAAGTGGCGAAGAGGCTCGCTAGGCGAGCTCCCAGCGAGCACCTAGCGAAGCAAAACAGAATGTCCCAGGCACCCTTCGCTGGCTCATTCGCTGCAGCGAGCACCTGTTATGTATCTTGCAGACCTCGCTGGCAGGTTCGCTAGGCGAGGCTGTAGCGAGCATTCGCCAGCAGCTCGCCTAGCGAGTAAGTAGCGAGCGTGCCCAGATTTGTCACTTACTATAAGTAGCTTGGGCCACTTTTTAAAGAATATCTTCTTTTTCACTTTTACATTTGTTTTGCTGCAAGAAAGGGTTTTGTGACCTAAAAACCTATTTTGGCTTATTTTCCTTCATCTCTTAACATAATCAAACAACAACAAGGTGGATCATCATCAAAGTTGGATCATTGGACTTGGATGTTCATCAACCGACCTTAAAACTTCTTTTGCAAGCTACCATGAGAATGTGTAGCTAAGTTCATCTTGTTGTCAAAGATAGATGTAGGTAATCATTGAACTTTGTATTTGTATGGATGATCTCCATTTGTAAACTCTTGAATGATTAATGTATGGTGAAAACTTTGTTTTATTCATAATCTTTTGTGTTGGTTAATGATTGAGAAATATTTATCAACTCTTGACCTAGGTTTTCACCCATCTCTTTTCTTGAGCTAGAAATAGTCTTGGATGATTTTGTTCACTTAAAATGTTGAACTTTAAAGTTGTCATTTTTATAGATTGTGTGAGAGATCAACAATGGATTAAAATGATAAACTTTACAATATGAGTTAGAGATAATCATATTGAGAGGATATTGTGAATACATTGATCATTTGAAAGAGTTTATTAAATGTTGATCGGAAGTATACATGCAAAGTGATTACCAAAACCTAACTTTAACAATCTTTATTCAAATCGTTAAAACCTAACTTTTATCGCATTTATTCCTTTCATGCAAAATACTTGTTACCTTAAACACAAACCCTTGGATACCACTAAACTATAAATTTAACAATTGTTGAACTGCAGCAATATCTGATATTCCCTGTGGAGACGATAATATAAACCCGACACTTAACCACTGTTCTAACAAAATGGCGCCGTTGCCGGGGAATATAAATTGATATTGCTAGCATCGCAATAGTTGCCGAATTTTTAGTTTTGAAGTTTTTACTTGTGCTTGTAATTTGTTTGGTTAGTGTGCAGCCCTTGTTTATGCGAGGACAGATTCCTGAGGACCAAATTCTTTTTGATCCTGAGATTGAAAGAACCGCAAGGAGACTGAACAGTAGAGCAAGACGCAGGAGGCAACAAGCCAGGAAAAGACAAAATCAAAGAGAAAGTTCTTCGACTTCCACATCACTACCACATTTCACACCAATCATGGCAGAACCACCACCCCCTCCACCAGTTTCTACTCCATACACAAACAGTCCCAGACATACAGCTCAGTTTGCACGTAATCTCCAAAATGGAAGACAAGCGGAAATGAAAACGGGAATCCTAGCTCTTGTCTATCAAAATCCTTTCACAGGATTAGACCATGAGGATCCGTTTACTCATCTTACAAAATTTTATGAGATTGCGGGCGCAACTGGAGCTACCGAAGCTGACGAAGAGTCATTGTTTAGGAGATTATTCCCTCATTCCTTAATTGGGAAAGCGAAGGAGTGGTATCTTGACCAATCGACAACAATCATGACCGATTGGAATCTCTTAGAAGAAAAGTTTCTTGAACGGTTCTTTCCACATAACCGGTTCATGGAGGCTAAAACTGTAATTGCAGTATTTTCGCAAGGAGCTAGTGAATCACTGAATGAAGCGTGGGAGCGTTACAAATCTATATTGAGAAAATGCAAGGGACATGGTTTCGATGAGCTAACTCAAATTCATATTTTCCGAAATGGACTCCTTTCGGTTCATAAGACCCTATTGGATGCAACGGCGGGAGGTTCTTTAATGTCAAAAAGCGCCGAAGATGCAACTGCGATCATTGATAAAATGGCACTTAATGATCACCAAGGGAACCACAACCGAGGGGTAGCTCAAAGAAAGCCGGGTGTGCTTGAGTTAGGAACAAATGATGCTATACTTGCGCAAAACAAGCTCATCTCACAACAGGTGGAACTTTTAACTCAACAAATCAAGGAGCTAAAAGAACCGTCAAAAGCTAAACAAATAGCTTGTTGCGAGCTTTGTAAAGGCAAACATGATACTGGATTTTGTCCGCCTCCCGGATTCGAAGAAGTGAACTACATGGCTAACCAGAGAGATTACCAACAAAGGCAACCACAACAACAACCATACCATCATCCTCAACAACAACAACAACAACACTATCAAGGATACCAACCTAGAGGTAACTACCACAATAACCAAGGTTATGGGGGAGGAAACTCTAACCGTCAAAATCCGTATGTACCTCAACAACCGCCGGTTGCAACTTCTAAGCTAGAAGATACATTGACGCAATTCATGCAAATGTCTATGGCAAACCAAAAAAGTAATGATGCGGCTATAAAAAATCTAGAGACTCAAGTTGGTCAACTCGCAAAGCAATTAGCGGAACAACAAGCCGGACCATCTTTCTCGGCAAATACGCAAACAAATCCGAAGGAGCATTGTAAGGCTATAAGGACGAGAAGTGGGAGGGAGTTGATTGATGAGAGTGAAAAAAAAAGAGGTAGAGAAAAAAATTAACGATGAACTTGATGGTGAAGTTGGTGAATGGAGTGAGGAGGAAGTAGAAAATAAAGAAAAACATGGTGAAGTTGAAAAAGACATAGTGGTTGGAGTTGAAAATAAAAAAAATGGTGAAGTTGAAAATAATGAAAATGATAAAGAAAAAGAGGATGAAGTACCAAAGAAAAGAGAAAGGAACCCAAGAGCATCTAGAAGCAAGGAGATGGTGAGCACCACTCCGGTTCAAATTTTGCCTTACCCGCACGCTCCATCTAGGAGAGAAAATGAACGGCATTACGCACGGTTCATGGACATTTTTAAACAATTACAAATCAATATTCTGTTCGCCGAAGCTTTGGAACAAATGCCGAAGTATGCCAAATTCATGAAGGACATACTTACAAAGAAGCGGAGGTACACGGAATCGGAAACAATAGTACTCGACGCAAGTTGTAGCGCTATCATCCAACGTACTCTACCAAGAAAAGAAGTTGATCCGGGGAGAGTGACATTGTCGGTTACCATTGGTGACGTTTATGTTGGAAAAGGATTGATTGATTTGGGGTCAAGCATAAATCTTATCCCGTTGTCTATCGTGAAAAAGCTTGGCAACATTGAGATCAAGTCCATCCGAATGACGTTACAATTAGCCGATAAGTCTACTACTCATCCTCATGGAGTAGCTCAAGACGTGTTGGTTAAAGTGGACAAGTTTTTCTTCCCGGTGGATTTTATTGTGATTGATATGGAGGAAGATGATGATGCGCCTTTGATTCTTGGAAGACCTTTCATGGAAACCGCTCGAATGATGATTGATGTGGATGACGGTTTGATGAAGGTAAGAGTTCAAAACGAAGAGGTCACTTTTGACCTTTTTGAAGCAATGAAGCATTCAAAGGACAAGCATGATAGTTTCCGAGTTGACGTAATTGAGGAAGCTTCCTTTGAAGTTGCAAAGCATGTTAACGACATAACCCCCATGGAGCTAGCCCTTAATAACTCCTTTGAAGTTTTCACTCTTGAAGAAGAGGAATCTCTAGATGAATGCTTGAGAGAGCTTGATAGTCTTAAGGATTTGGAACCGTGGGAAGTAGAGGAAGAGGTCTTAAAAAAAAGAGGTCAATGAAGAAAAGCCAAGCATTGAATTAAAAGATTTACCCAACAATTTGAAATATGCATTTTTGGATGAAGCCGAGGAGAAGCCGGTTATCATTAGCAACCTCTTGTCAAAAAATGAAGAATCTCTTTTAATTGATGTGTTGAAGAAAAATCAAGAAGCAATGGGATGGACTCTTTCCGACCTAAAAGGAATTAGTCCTTCTTATTGTATACACAAGATCTTAATGGAGGAGGATTTCAAGCCGGTAGCTCAACCGCAACGCCGTTTGAATCCAACAATGAAAGAGGTTGTGAGAAAAGAAGTTGTAAAACTTTTGGATGCGGGAATGATCTACCCTATCTCGGATAGCCCTTGGGTAAGTCCGGTGCATGTGGTTCCTAAGAAGGGGGGCATTACCGTTATTCGCAATGAGAACAATGAGTTGATTCCTACTAAGGTAGCAACGGGGTGGAGGATGTGCATAGACTATAGGCGGTTAAATACCGCAACTCGGAAGGACCATTTCCCACTTCCGTTCATGGATCAAATGCTTGAAAGACTCTCGGGACAAGAATTTTATTGTTTTCTTGACGGGTATTCCGGGTACAACCAAATTGCGGTTGCCCCGGCCGATCACGAAAAGACGGCTTTTACATGTCCATTTGGAGTTTTTGCTTACCGTAAAATGCCCTTTGGGTTATGTAATGCGCCGGCAACTTTCCAAAGGTGTATGCAAGCCATTTTTGCCGACCTTATAGAGAAAACAATGGAGGTTTTTATGGATGACTTTTCGGTGTTTGGGGGATCTTTTGGTTTATGTTTGGAAAATTTGACAACGGTACTTGAAAGGTGTGTGAAAACAAACTTGGTGTTGAATTGGGAGAAATGCCATTTTATGGTGACGGAGGGGATTGTTCTCGGCCACAAGGTCTCGTCAAAAGGACTCGAAGTGGATCGTGCTAAAGTTGAGGTGATAGAGAAGTTGCCTCCTCCGACGAACTTAAAGGGAATCAGAAGTTTTCTTGGGCATGCCGGTTTCTACCGACGATTCATCAAAGACTTCTCAAAGGTGGCTAGACCTTTGAGTCATTTGCTTGCCAAAGATCAGGTATTTCTCCTAACTGATGATTGTTTAAAAGCTTTTGAGACATTGAAAGAGAAGTTGGTCACCGCTCCTGTCATAGTCGCCCCAAATTGGAATTTGAATTTTGAGCTAATGTGTGATGCGAGTGACTATGCAATTGGAGCGGTGCTTGGCCAACGAAAAGAAAAAAAAAATTATACCATACATTATGCGAGCAAAGTCCTTAATGAGGCACAAGTTAATTATGCCACTACTGAAAAAGAATTGCTCGCAATAGTGTATGCACTTGAGAAATTTCGTTCATATCTCATTGGCTCAAAAGTTATTGTCTACACCGACCATGCGGCGATTAAATATTTGCTAACCAAGCCGGATTCTAAGCAAAGGCTTATCCGGTGGATCCTTTTGTTGCAAGAATTCGATGTTGAGATTAAAGACAAAAAAGGATCCGAAAATGTGGTAGCAGATCATTTATCTCGCCTTGTCAATGATGAGGTGACCGCCTTAGAAAAAGACATCCGAGAAGAGTTTCCTGATGAAAAGCTTTTTAAAGTGCAAGTGAGGCTGTGGTTTGCGGATTTTGCAAACCACAAGGCGAGCGGTTTTGTGCCGCACGACCTAACTCTTAACCAAAAGAGGAAATTCATTTCGGATGCCAAATATTATGTGTGGGATGATCCCTATTTATTTAAGCTGGGCGGTGATAATTTATTGAGAAGATGTGTTACGGGCGATGAGGCCCAAAGTATTTTATGGCACTGTCACAACTCGCCTTATGGTGGTCATTTCAATGGGGCTAGAACGGCGAATAAAGTCCTTCAATCGGGATTTTATTGGCCTTCTATTTTTAAAGACGCAAATGCCCATGCGCAAAATTGTGACAGTTGTCAAAGGAGTGGTGGAATAGGAAAGAGAGACGAAATGCCTCTTCAAAATATTCAAGTGGTAGAATTATTTGATTGTTGGGGCATTGACTTTGTCGGACCATTTCCACCGTCTTTTGGAAATGGGTATTTGTTGGTAGCAGTTGACTATGTGTCAAAGTGGGTTGAGGCGATTGCCTCACCAAGAGCGGATGCTAAAACGGTAATAAGCTTTTTAAAAAGAAATATTTTTTCCCGTTTTGGAACCCCTTGAGTGTTGATTAGTGACGGAGGTTCACACTTTTGCAATGCGCCACTTGAAAAAGTTTTGCAACATTATGGTGTAACGCATAAAGTGACCACTCCGTACCACCCACAGGCGAATGGTCAAGCCGAGGTCTCGAATAGAGAGATCAAAAGGATTTTGGAAAAAACTGTGTCTAATCGAGGAAGGATTGGTCTCAAAAGTTAGACGAAGCTTTATGGGCATATCGCACGGCCTATAAAGCTCCGATTGGGCTAACTCCATTCCAATTGGTTTTTGGTAAAACTTGCCATTTACCGCTTGAGATGGAGCACAAGGCCTTGTGGGCGTTAAAATTTTTAAACTTTGATCAAGAGTTAGTCGGTGACAAGAGAAAAGTGCAACTTCTTGAGTTGGAAGAAATGCGCAATGCCGCATACCACTCAAGCTGGTTGTACAAGGAAAAAGTGAAGGAGTACCACGACAGAAAGCTCTGCAAGAAAGAATTTGCGCCGGGGCAGCTTGTGCTTTTGTTTAACTCCAGGTTGAGGTTATTCCCTGGAAAATTAAAATCCAAGTGGTCTGGTCCGTTCCGCATCAAAGAAGTGAAATCTTTCGGAGCTGTGGTAATTGAGGACATGGATGGGAAAGACAACTGGACTGTGAATGGTCAGCGCCTAAAGATTTACCTCGGCGGGCATGTGCACCGTGGAAGCTGTGCAATTCTCCTTGATGTTCCAGCTTGAACATCATGGACCATCGAGCTTATCCGACGTTAAACAAGCGCTAGTTGAGAGGCACCTCAACATTGTAAGTTTTTTTATATATGTTATGTTTTCTAATGTGTTATGTGGGGACTGATTTTGATTTATGCTTGAATTGGGATCTGCCTGCTGTGCTTTATTTTTCAAAATTTTGTCATGCTCGCTAGCTTCTCGCTAGGCGAGCACGCAGCGAGCGTTCGCTAGCAGTTCGCTAGGCGAGCACTCAGCGAGCGTTCGCTAGCTTCTCGCTAGGCGAACCTCGCGAACCTGACAATTCTGTTTAAGTGGTGGGCCACTTATTGGGCCCAAAAGTTTGATTTGTTGCTTCTATTTTGTTCCCCCATCCCTTGCTCACTCTCACACTCACTTTCACTCTCACATATTCTATTCTAAGCTAACATTTGTTCCTAATCTTGAAACCCTAATTGTGCTTCAGATCATCTACACTACTGCACCAGGTTTGCCAAGTTCCTCATCTCTTTACTTTCTCTATTTTTATATTTTTTTGAATTGAGGGATTAGGGTTATTTTGTGCATGTTAGGGTTTGAGATATATTGAGTTTCATGTGGTTTTAGAACAAACCTTAGCATTGTACACGTTTGGTTTCTGGGTTTAAATTTGTGCAATGTCGTTTGTGGTTTCTGATGCCAGCAGTGGCTTTCCTGAAAATTTCGCAGCGATTCGCTAGCAGTTCGCTAGGCGAGCTCGTAGCGAGCATTCGCTAGGCGAGCTCGTAGCGAGCATTCGCTAGCAGTTCGCTAGGCGAGCTTGTAGCGAGCATTCGCTGGCATCTCGCTAAGCGAAGCTGTAGCGAACATAGCAGACTCTGTTTTGTCTATTCTATGCTTCTTACTAACGTTTTGTTATGCTGTTGTTTCTCTGATGTTATGAATGCAGATGGCCTCAGCTAATTTCGGGAAAAAGCGAAAGGTGGGATCCACCTCTAGGACGGTGCCTATCCAGTTCGACACGGACAAATTTGTGGGGGCAAAGCAAGCTGCCCGGTACCAGGCGCTGCAAAAGCGAAAGATTTTGCCGGAGAGAAGGTTCATGATTGACTCTGAGGGAGAGTACCGCAACTTTGCAGGGTTAATTGATACAAAAAAATGGGGCATGTTGACGTCCCCTGTGGAGAGCTACAGTTTGGAGGTGGTGCGCGAGTTTTATGCGAACGCGCTGCCTGACGATGATGAACCATTCACCTGGTCTTCAAGGGTGTTCGGCCGTCAGATAGTTTTTGACAGGAACGCCATCAACCACATTCTTGGAGAACCCCTCCACTTGGGTCCTAATGAACTGGATGCGTATTCAAGGACTCTGAGGTTGCATCCGAAGATTGATGAGATGCCAACTGCTCTCTTACTGCAAGGCAGATCTTTTGAGAGGAATCACTCAGGTGAAGCTATTAGGTTTAAAAGGGAAGACATGACACCTATGGCTCAGTTGATTTTGATGTTGGTTCTGTCCAACATTAAGCCGAAGTCGCACACGTCCACCGTGTCGATCCCAGTGGCACGGCTTGTTCACGCTATTTTAACTAATGTGCAAATTGATGTGGCTGGTCTCATAGCACGTGAATTGAAGTTTGTCATTGAAAGCGGGCTTCAGTCGGGGGCGCGGGCTAATTTCCCCCTGGCTTTTCCCTGCCTCATTATGGAATTATGTGCATAAACCAGGGTGAAGCTTCCCTCCAGAAGTTTGGTCAAGATACCAGCAGCAATTGATGATAGCTACGTGAATAAGTACTGTAGGCCAAGAGTTGATAGGAGTGGTTCATGTGCTGATGGTGCCAGGACTACTGATGGTTCTGGTGGTTCATCTCGAGGGTTTGATCCCTTCCAGCGAGCAGTGTGTAACTACAATTGGGACTGGATGGACGCGACTCAGCGCGCAATGGTGGACTTACATGATTCGATGCAGGTCTTGCAGTTGCAAAACCGTGATCCGACTTCAGAGCAGTCAATTATGACGCGTGAGCAGTTCATGCAGCACGCGAGCTGGCCTGTGGACAGGCCTGTTTTCTCTGAGGGGGCAGGTGCGGATGCAGATGATGATGATGAAGAGGTTGAGGGTGAAGAAGATTTTGATGAGGAGGGCACTTCGGAGTATGAGTCTGAGGACGGAGAGGAGTGATGTGATCTGTGATTTGTTCTGTTTTCTGTTTTAGTATGTTTTGATGTTGATTTGTACTATTGGGGTGTTTTGTCCCCCACGCACATTGTTATTTCTTTAAGTTTTTTTAATTTCAGTACTGTTGATTTTCAATTATTTTGGTTCAATAATTTTTTGTGATTGATTTTTTTTTGTCCAAACCTTCTAGATTGGTTGCTCTCTTGAAAGAAGTATCCAATGAAGGTGCATCCGAGCTTGGATGGCAATGATAAAATTAAATAAGTGATGAAAGCTAAGGTACACTGTTACCTTCGGTTAGAATTGTATAATGCTTGCGGAACTTTCACTTCCTTTTGTGATAAAATATTTTCCGATTGCAACTTAATTGACTGAATGATTCACTTAGGACTTTTAAACCATCAATTGTGAGGAAACCTCCATTATGTACTTAAATGCTGGATTCTGATAAATTGTGTTGATTCATTTTATTCATGCGTTGTCTTTTATTATTATGAATTGTGGAAGTAGTTGATATGATCAAGGCACTTGTTTCTCTCGAGCATAACCATTTCCAAAGATAAAGATACCCGTGAGCAGAGAGAGTATTTGTAACCCAATTTTGAGCCTAAAGCAGTTGAATCCTTGCTTGGAATAAAGCGAGTGTCAAAAATCTTTTTCTTGAAACCTTGGAAATTTGGATTAATTGCTCTTCTGATGCAAAAAGAAAAGAAAAGGGCATTCATTTAGGTGAAAATAAAAGACAAGTTGGGGAGAACAAATTTGTAAAGAGTAATTGGTCACAACTCTTGTTAAACTAGCAAGCATATATCTATAAAAAAAAAGAAGAGAAGAAGAGAAACACTCATATTTTTTTGTGATTATGGTGTAGAAAATAAGAAAACAAATGCTTGTTTGGTAGAAAAAGTGTGAAAAACAAAAGGGAGTTGTGAAGGGTTCGAATAAGGAATTGGTGGAACAAAGTTGTAGAGGTGTAAATAAATGTATAGTGAATGTCTCTTTTGCATCGGAAATTTCGTTCAAAGGCCTTAGATATGTCCCTTGTTTGTTAACCCGACCAAGCTATAACCGGAAAAGACCTTAGTGATCTTCGTGCTTCCATAGTTTCATGTAGAATTGTTAGACATTGTATGAATAAAGTTGATTTTGACATTGTTTATTGGAGAGTGAAAATTCCCCTGCGCTTTCATGTGCGACATTTTCTTCAATCCTTTTTCGAAGAGGAGAGTTAGGGTGATTCGTTCATGATATCATTGTTGTGATTTGATGAATGTTTTGTATTGCTTAAAAGTTTTAGTTCTGGAAGCATTGTTTTGTTTCTAACCATTGGAAACATGTGTCTGGTCAAGTCGCTTGCAATTTGAGCCATATGATCCGGTCTCGGAAAAACCTGACTCTTTAAGCAAATCTTCTTGGTTACTCGAGAGACATACTTTGCTTAAGGGCAAGCATGATTCTAGTTGGGGAGAGTTGTTAGATGCCCAACTGTGCTTATTGGAGCTATCAAATATGGACATCTTTCACTCCATTTTATGCCAAAAACGTATTTATTAAGCTTTGCTTTTGTTAATGTGCATCACTGTGTCAATTTCTTTTGGTCCTTTTGATTTGTGCGTTATTGTGCAGGATTTAAGTGTGAAAGAGCATTATTGAAGGCACAAGAAAGTTGGCAAAGGAATCAAGCAAAGAGCATAACAAAAGTTGGTTCGCTCAGCGAGAACTTGGCGAGTGAGTAGCGAGTGTTCGCTACAGCCTCGCCTAGCGAGCACGTAGCGAACAACTCCAGACTTGGGCAGAATGGTTTTCAACATCAATCTTGGTCAGCGAGCAAGTGGCGAAGAGGCTCGCTAGGCGAGCTCCCAGCGAGCACCTAGCGAAGCAAAACAGAATGTCCCAGGCACCCTTCGCTGGCTCATTCGCTGCAGCGAGCACCTAGCGAAGCATAACAGAATGTATCTTGCAGACCTCGCTGGCAAGTTCGCTAGGCAAGGCTGTAGCGAGCATTCGCCAGCAGCTCGCCTAGCGAGTAAGTAGCGAGCGTGCCCAGATTTGTCACTTACTATAAGTAGCTTGGGCCACTTTTTAGAGAATATCTTCTTTTTCACTTTTACATTTGTTTTGCTGCAAGAAAGGGTTTTGTGACTGTTGCACCCCAAAATTTGACCAACAATCATTTATCCATCAAGTGTTTGTAGGCTGATACCTTCATCAGAAAGTTCAAGAGAATTGGTTGAAGCCAGAGTTGTGTGACTCATAGCCTGAGAGTTGTGGGAACTCCTTAGAAGATTCAGAGACTTTGAGGTTGAACTTGAAGCTTTGAGAAAGTCTATGAGATGTATTGATAGCTATCATGAAGCCCAGAGAAGTCATTGTGCAAGGATTCAGAAGATTCAACCATGAATGGTAGAATTAGGGTTTTGACTGGGTCGACCCTAGGATAACTGAAGATTTGGAGAAGGTTGAGACCTAATCCAAGGGCCATGAGATCATGGAATGATGCATGGACATGTTATAAAGGAGATTCCTAGACCAACTCATCATGATTGAGGAGTTTGAGAAGTTTTGAGTTAGGGTTTCTGAGGATTGTCAGTGAAAAAACCCTAATTTGATCCCTATCTTCCAGGCAGTTTTAGCTTAAGATGTGATTGAAATCTCATCTTCCCCACAACATGAATGTTGTAGAGCTTGTTCATAGATTTAATTTTAGTGGTGGAAGTCCTTGATAGGATTTGCAGAGCTCAAGTTATGGTTTTGACAAATTTCAGGTCAGCAGAGGTGTGTGAATCTGGGTCCTTGAAAGTCACCCAACTTGCAGACAACTTTTGCCCTAGTAGGATGATTCCTATGATTTATTGGTCAACATGAATGTTGAAGGGCATCTTCTTAGCTTTCTAGAGAGCACTATAAGTCCTTGATAGGATTTGTAGAACTCAACTTATGATTTGAACAAGACAGGGGTATTTTGGTCATTTGGCAGTTATAGGTCATTTTAAGCAAAGGCCATATCTCCTATTTCCAAGCCTCAAATGGAAAAACTCAAAACATGAAAGTTGTTCAAAATGGGATTTTAAGTCTAGAAAGGTGGTCATGAGTTATTGAAAGAGCTTGTAGCAAGGATTTACAAGATTGGGTGAAAATGACCTAAAATTGGCTTATAAGTTGAAAAAGTTGAAATTTAATTTTGGTTTAGGAGATGTACAAATCCAAAATGAGTCATCCAATATGTCATTTTGACTCCAAACAATATTTTAAAAACAATGGTTCAAGTAGAATTTTGATTTGAAGCTTAGAAAAGGGGGTTACTTTGTAATTCTCATTCTTGCATAATAAGGCAACTAAACAAAGCTTCACCAAAGGCAAGGAAATGCATGTTTTGCACTCATTCTTTCTCAATATCTCTTGTGAGGAGATTTTAAGGTCAATTTGGCAAGCCTAAAGCATGAGATAATGGATATCCAATGTATCATTCCATGAGAAGTTCTCAAACTTTCTAGCATTTTCCACAAGTTTCTAGATGGATCTAGATCATTCTTTTGATTGTTATAAGTAGGATGAATCACCATGTGGCCAGGGTTGGTGATCATTGTTGGTGAGTGGTGAGATTAGAGTGAGAAAAAGTGAGATTCTTCCATTTGCAATTTCACATCAAACTCTTTTTCTCTTCCATCTTCATTCATTTCTCCTCCACAAACACACTACTCTGATCCTTGTGATTGATTGCATACTGAGATAGAGGAAGATCCATGGAGGTTTGAAGCTGTTTTGAAGAATTTGCAAGAAGTGCATATTGAGATCAAACACAAGATTCAAGCCTTGTTCATCCATCCTCTTGCATACAGAATCCATATCTGCCATTGGAGATCAATCAGGGAAGGTTGCATACATTGGATTGGGGAGGAACCACATCCACCATTAAAGTTTGACAGGTTGGTAATATTGCTCGCATCACCTAATTTATGTGCATTCCACCATAGTTTTAGGTTTAGACTGGTTAAGCTAGGGTAGAGGACCATTTTCGGAGAATTAGAGGAAGATTCATGAGGTTTCGAGGCAGGGTACCATTTCTTGCAGAATTGATAGCAAGCTATTTTGTGTGCATTAATGGATATGAGATGGTGTAGAATGGTTAGGGAAACATGTAGAATAATTCTGGATCATTAGCTTGAAGTTTCATTAAGATTGATAGCAGAGGAAAGAATTGAAACCATGATGATGAAGCTTTTTGTTGGAACGATACAAGGGGTTTCAGGGACAACTAGTGGTATCATTGTGTTCAGGGTGACTAATAGTACAACTTTGCTTTTGGAATTGTTGAATTTCATGGAGAAACGGATGAGCACGATCAAGTTGAAGTCCTTGCATGGGGTTAGGGTTTCTGCAAACCCTAGGGTTCATTTGGAGAAGATGATCTCTCCATCGTTGGATGATCCCAAATCATTGACCAATTCAGTCCATCGCACGGCCATAATTTGATTTCAGAAATGGAGGGAAGACTGAAGCATCAAAACGCAGCGTACCACTTAACTAAACGCACCGTTTTGATTGAGTAATGGAACTGGGCCTCAGCATTCGTTTCTATCCACATCTCCCAGGATTTTGGCCCATCATGAAATCAACTGGGGCGTGTTACTTTTGATACCCCCCTCCCCTTTATTTCTTAAATTCTTTTATTTTAATTTCTTTTAATTCTTTGCATTTTATAAAATTCATAAAAAATATAAAAATCAATATTTTTCATTTCTTCTTTTTTTCACATAATCATGATTTTGTCTAGAAAATTACTAAAAATAAAAATTCCATTTTATTTTTAGTTTAATATTTTTTAGCATATTTTCTTGTAAATAGTACTTTTAATTGATTTTAGTTGTCACTTGATTTTGTACAATTTGTTTTAGGGCTTTCTCTTAGGGTTTTTGAGCCATTCTTTTTGGCATAGTTAGGTATTGAACCCTAGTTTCATGTGGGATTTATTTCTTGATTTGTAGATTAAAATTTGATGTAGTTTGATTGGTAGACATGTAGGTGTTCTAATTAGGGTTTTAGGTTGCATAAGGAGATTTGAACCATTTTGTTTTGGGGTTTATAGGCCAAATTAGTGTATGAGGAATATATGGGTTAAGGGTAAGTATGTATAGAATCCCCTAGAATTTTGCTAGAATATTGTATGGTGTTTTAGTATTTTTCATTGATTTTTGAATGTATGGATAGTATGTGTGTTGCTTAAAGGCATAAGTTGTATTGTTGTGTTTGTTTTTCTTCTCTTTTGAGTGTGTGGGCTTTGAAGATTGAGTTGAAGACCTTATGGATCATCATGGAAGCTTTGAAGGCCTTGCAGAGGAGTTTAGCATAGCTTTTGTTTGTTTGTTTATAGGTTTACAGGTGCATAGGCAGAGCCCTAGATAGGATACTTCCATTCAATAAACAAGGAGTGTTTTGTTCACCTCCTTCCTTCTCTGTGACACAGAGTCCCTTAAGGGTATTCACCTCTCTCCTTTGGAGGGATTAGTGACATTACCCTTTGAGGTAGAACTTTGAGAGAGTCTTTCCTTTGATGTTAAGTCCTCAATGGCATCCTTTGGAAGTCAGTGAGCACTGTAACATCCCCACCTCATCTTGTTGACTAAATCTTGTTTGCTGGAGCATTTGAGCCATTGAAGATGGGAATTGAAGCTTTGAAGAGGATGATTCCTTGAAGATTGTTGAAGTCTGAAGACTTTGTGAAGATCAAGTTGAGGCCTGAAGATCCCTGAAGATAGTGAAGCCTGAAGGTGGAGCTGATCAAAGGAGCTGGAGCTCAAGGGAGAAGATGAGTTGATACTCATGTTGTAGGGTTGATACCTGGAAAGCAAGTGATCTTTGAAGTCTGAAGACTGGGTTGCTGCTGGAGGAGCTGAAGCTTTCTTCTGTTTTCTTTGATGTATTGTGTATTTTGTCTGATTTGTCTGCTGCATTAGACTAAGTTCATCTAGAATAAGTTCAGTCCAAGAGCATGAGTGCATCTGTTTGTATTGTTACTGCTTGGCTTTGCTTGCGGGTATTCGGTAGAGCCCAGCTCCCTTGCCCATGTGTTTATCTTGCTTGATAGCATTTCATTTCTTTTGTTTGTATGGTTACAGTTTACTGTCTATTGCTTGATAGCATGTTGTTTATTTTTCAGTATGATTACTGATATTTCATGACTGGCTTGAGGTCGAGACGAGCTTGTGGAGGCTGAAGCCCCACACACATTTCCTCCCTCACTTGCATTGCATGCATTTTACTGTAAAGTTGATGCTTTTGTCTGCTTTGGTGTATCATTGACATGATCCCTTAGGACTCTCATTTCCTTTGATGAGGATTTGATGATAGACTTTTAGGTTGAAACCTATGCATGACAACATCTAGGAGTTCCCTGTTCAAACCTCAACCATAGGATGAATCCATGGCATGATAACAGTAGGACTTGATAGTCTCCCTCCTAGTCAGGCCTGTTCTCCTCTCATCTCAAAACAGTTTAAGATACAGTAATCATGAATGATTTCTTTCGTACGTTACGAGCCTTAAGCTATCTGAGAAAGGATTTTGGGAGAGCTTCTTTTCCACAGTCTGGATGTTTAGTATGGTACCCTTTGGGTGACATGCGACGCATTCACTCTCAGGTCATAGTCTCTAGTGCGGTTGAAATCACAAACACAATAAAAAACACTTCTTTCAGGAAATAAGTTGTAGTTTCCCGAACTACGTTTGCTCTGATCTTCCATGCTGTGTGGAAGTACGTAGGCATAGGATGCGATATCCTAGCGAGCAACCTTCCCAACCTTCACCCGTAGTTAGGCGAACTACGTTGACTCTGATTTCTCGTTCCAAACGGGAATACGTAGGCATAAAGTGCGACTCTTTGCCGAGTCATTTTTCTTTTCTTTTTCAGCCAGCCTTGATAGGTAGATAGAATAAAACCAACCCGTCCAAATAAACAAACAAGCGAGGATCCCGTCGAGTACGACGGACGTGAGGGGTGCTAATACCTTCCCCTTGCGTAACCGACTCCCGAACCCAGACAATGGTTGCGACGACCTTGTCTTACCCTTATTCGTCAGGTTTTTCCGATCGTTTCCTTTCCCGCTCCGAGGGATAAATAACGAAAGGTGGCGACTCTTCTGTTTTGCCAGCACCTTATTTTCGCGCAAGCGACAGCTGGCGACTCTGCTGGGGACTCCAACGGTTCCCTGTGCGAGTCAGTCCTATCGTTTGTGTGTTTGCTTGTTGGGTTGCGTTTATTTATCGCATTTTTACTTCTCGCACTTTATTTTCCCGCATTTTATATTCAGTATAATATCTTTATTTGTGCTGTTGCGGGGTGGGAGTTCTGATTGAGTGAGAAGCCAGACCCAGGTTTGAGTGCACCATAGACTTAAAGTGGAAATTAGTGGGCGCGTGCTTGCTTTGCAGGCACTAGTGTCTCATGAAATCCACGCTCAGATGAGGTTCATCCGGTTGGCTTCACTTTCAACCCTTTGGGTTGAGACGGTTGCTGGTTTGGTGGATTGTCGACTCTGGGGACCGATCATTTGTGATTCAGCTAAGTGAGGCCTCTTCAGGACTTGATGATGCCACTCCTTCTGGGAATCGTATCATCAGTTTTGAAAGTCTGTGACGCTGATGAACGCATAGGATGCCGTACCTTGAGTCAGTCTAGGTCCATACCTGTGAGCGGGACTGGGTTTATTGCAGGGAACTTAGACCTTCAGACTACCTGGTTTTCTTGACAGTGAATCAGTTATGTTGGGTTCTCAGTTGCAGATATGGTTGTTCTTGACAGGGCCAGTTTTTGATCAGAGGATCTTATCGTTGAGTGTTTGTCTGTTCCTGTTAGAGCAGGCTGTGATCAGTGTATTATCATCAGTGGTTTGTTCTTGATAGGGCAGATTTTGATTTGGGGTATGAAGACTTCATCAACAGATATTCCTTGATATTGCACCCGGGGTCCTTATTATCAGGCACTTATTCTTGTCAGAGCGGAATTTTGATCTCGGTCCTATCAGATGGTCATTCTCAGCAGATCAGATTAGTGGTCTTACATCGGGGTTTCCTTCTCATCAGTGACTGTTGATACCGAATCTCCACAGCAGCCACCCGGATATATTATTGCATGCCTGCATTTTGCATTAGTTTGCGCATTCATCTGCATTCCATTAACGTGTGTCTGTGTTGCAGGTACCGTTTCCCCGATCCCGGATTTCTCGCCTTCTGCTGTTATTATGGCCTCCCCAGGAAGACTGTTGCATACAAGTTCCCGACCCCCGATGTGTCGAAGCTGACTGGTTTGATAGCCCTGGCAGGGGATTCTGTAAAGGATAGGTTCAGGAAGTCTTATGGCAGGTTGCTTAGTCTGGTTTGCAAACCGTCTACATCCGAGTTGAATGGGTTACATGCTCTTCTGCAATTTTATGACCCTCCTTTGAGGTGTTTCACTTTTCATGACTTCATCCTCGCGCCGACATTGGAAGAGTATGCTGATATGTTGGGTGTGCCTATCAAAAGGCAGATGCCTTTCGTACACATGGATGCTGAGCCTGATCTGGCTGGTTTAGCTTCCTCACTCCATTTGAGCGCTTCTGAGTTAGTGGTGACAAGTTGGAACAAGGTCCCGGGGTTCTCTCTGCAGTTTCTGATAGCTAAGGCTCAGCAGTGTGCTAAGGACAAATGTTGGGACGCATTCAACGCCATCCTTGCTTTGTGCATATATGGCATTATCCTGTTCCCCAGCATGCCTGATTTCGTGGATTTTGATGCATTCCACATATTCGCCTCAGGGAATCCAGTCCCTACTCTGATCGGAGACGTCTACCATTCAGTGCATTACAAGAATGAGAACCGGAGAGGGAAGAATGTCTCATGCTGCGTACCGTTGCTGTACAGGTGGTTTGATAGTCATTTGCCCAAGAAGGGTTCTTCTGTCTTGTTTGCGGCCACAGCTGAGTGGCCTGAGCGTCTGATGAGTTTGTCAGCAGAAGACATTGATTGGTTCGTTGACAGAGACAGGTTAGGCACCGATGTGATCTTCAGCTGTAGTGGGTTTCCTAACGTACCTCTGATAGGTAGGAAGGGTTGCATCAACTACAATCCATCATTGCTAGTTCGTCAGTTTGCATACGCTTTGAGGACTCCACCGAAGGAGGAAGAGGTACGGGAATCTCTGTACCTCACAGGTATTCTAGAGGGGGATTTGTTGTCCAAGCTTCAGTATGCGTGGAACAATATCAGCACGAGAGGAAAGCCTTTGTTGGGGAAGAGCAACAGCCAAGCCCACCCTCCTTATTCAGATTGGATCAGAGCCAGAGCCAGCGCTATAGGGATGCCATTCCCTCATGTCAGACCAGAGAGTCCTCCACCAGTTGAAGAGCCTACCACTGTGTCCATTCTTCGACACAACCAGGTATTAGCCGAGTGTGATGAACTGAAGAGGGCAAATGCAGAATTAGAGAAGGAGTTAGCTCGGCTTCGAAGTGAGAGGAACGAAGTCGTGCATGCTCTCAAAAAGCAAACAGAGTCGGTGAACCAACTGGGTGCAGACTTGGCAAAGCAGATTGCTGATCGGGAACGCTTAGGTCAAGACTTCAGGGCTGCTAATGATGTACTAGCTACGAAGAAGCAGCATTTGGAGGAAGCATATCGGAGAATATCTAAGTTCGACCAGCATTGGAAGACTTCCATGGCCACCAGGAAGGAGCGAGAAGACAAGCTGATGCTGCAGATTGCCAAGCTAGAAGCCGAAGTAAAGGACAGTGAGCGGAGGTTTGATGAAGAGACCGCCCGCAGGTACTCCGCCGAAGCCCGTCTCAACAAAGCTATTGCTAACCTGAAGGAGCATAAGCTGATGTTTGATTCTAAGAAGCGGAAGCTGGAGGATTGCTTTGGCGAAGGAGCTTGGGAGAGTTCAGTTCAGGGGCTTCAGCATACCATCAGGCAGAGAGAACTACTCGTCAAGGGGTTGCTCACTTTGCCAGATCACTCAGAGACGAAGGAGTTGTTAGCAGAGTATCGTGCCCGTGGCCGTGCTTGACTAGTTGCATTCCTGTTATTTTGATCTTTGATGTATGCTGACCATCACCAGACTTGTTGGTTGAGGTCATGCTGTTGATTTGTTTGTACTCGCTGATACTGTGTACCGCCTTGACAGGCCTCTCCATGTATATATGAGATTGATGTTTTCACGATTGGGCTCGGATTTCTTTGTCTTCTTATTATTATCGGCAATGGCACTAAGACACTAGGATCGGGGGAAAATCTCCCACGCACACAGACACACGCATGCATCTGCATGAAGCATATTTGCATGGTGTATATCTTATTGCTTTTCCTAACCTTTATTGTTGACAGGTTTTTCAGGTTCCGAGTTGTCTCCGGTCTCCAGGATTGATCAAAGACCCATCCACCGCTACTCAACTCGCGCTAACCAGACCAGGATAATGGACCAGGTGCAGTCAGATGTTCAAGAGCTCCGTGAACGGATGGATCGTTTTATGGAGCTGATGCAGGTGGTCGCGAATGGTCAAGACCAGCTTCGTACTTTGGTTCAACCTCTAATCTCCAGGGTTGACAGTAATGGCATACTGCATGGAGGGGCCGTGCCTACTCCTCCTCTAGTGGACGCCCCACAGAACGTTGTTCCTGTTGCCAGGGGCAACGGCAGTGCTAACGGCAATCTGATGACTAATCTCGGGCTCAATGCGGCAGGCGTCGGCAATGGCAGTCTGGGAGCCAATGTTAACATAGGGCCGGTCAACGGCAATGCTGGTGCCGGAAATCTGTTGGTGCCCCAACCGTGGCTGGAGGACCATCAGGATGACGTATTCTCTCAGAGAGGTGTAGAAGCAGAGTTGAATGCTGAAGCTCGACTCAGGTTCAAGGCGCTGGAAGACAAGATGAGAGACATTGAAAATCAGAACACATTGGGCGTTGACATGTCCAAGCTCGGGTTGATTGCTGACTTCAAGGTGCCTCATAAGTTCAAGGTGCCTGTCTTTGAGAAGTATAAGGGTACTACTTGCCCCCGGGTCCACCTCCGATCTTATTATAGAAAGATGTCTGCCTATTCTGACGATGAGAAGCTGCTGATGCACTTCTTTCAGGATAGCCTTTTTGGTCCATCACTTGAATGGTATATGGGTTTGGAGCCCGCTACTGTGCGCACCTGGAAAGATCTTGCAGAAGCGTTCGTCCTCCACTATCAATACAATAGCGACTTGGCTCCCAACCGAGTCCAGCTTCAGAATCTCTCACAGCGGAACAATGAAAGCTTTAAAGAGTACGCCCAGCGGTGGCGTGAATTGGCTGCTCGGGTTCAACCGCCGATGGTTGAGCGCGAGCTAGTGCAAATGTTCGTGGCTACCCTTCCTGGAATCTACTACGAAAAGCTGGTCAGTGGCATGTCTGGAACATTCTCGGCTCTCATCACTATGGGCGAGCATGTTGAGAACGGTATAAAGATCGGAAAAATTCAGGGCGAATCATCCTCAGTTGGAGGAAGTAGCAAGAAACCTTACGCTGGCAAGCGTCGAGAGAGAGATGCCAGTGCTGTCACTAATGCTCGGAGAAAGGGCAAGGGCCCTCAACCTCAGATTGCTAGCATAAATATTCCAGCTGCTCCGCCGCAGCCGCAGCAGCAGCAGCCTCAGCAGCAAAATCAGCAGGGGTACAGGAAATATCAGAATCGGGCCCCTATGGCAAACCGTCATTTTGAAACTCCACCTATGTCGTATGCGCAGCTTTTGCAAACGTTGCTTCAGCTCCAATTAGTTCAAAAGAGGACGTTGGCTCCCTTAACAGGGGCACCACCACCGGGGTATGACGCCAATGCTACCTGTGATTTCCATACTGGGGCACCAGGCCATACGATTGAGAATTGTAAAGCTTTTAAGCACAAAGTCCAGGACTTGGTGGACGCCAAGGTCATCAATTTTTCTGACAACGTGCCCAACGTTACCAAAAACCCGATGCCTCATCATAAGGGGGGCGGAGTGAATGCCGTCATCACTGAGGAGAGTGCGGACTTGCTGACTGATGTCAGAGATTTGAAGACGCCGTTGAGTTTTGTCAAGGCTAAGTTGCTGAAGAAGGGCTTCTTTCCTGGATGTGGAGAGTTATGTATGGCTTGTGCTACACTTCCTGATGGGTGCGAGCAGCTGATCGAAGGTATCCAAAGTCTGATGTCTAAGGGTATTTTACAGTTCAGCCGGAGCGTTGAGAGTGCATCAGGGGAGGTCGTGCTAAAGCAGGCAGATGAAGTTGCTACCATTACTATTCCTCGTCACCCTATCACTATTTCTGCGCCCCGTCCGCCTACAATCACTATCACCAGGGCCGGACCGATCCCATTCGAAAGCACTAATGTCGTTCCATGGCATTATGGCGCCGAAGTTTATTGTAACGGTCAGAAGATAGAGCTGGAGCCATACGGATCAACTGTGCAGAATCTTACCGGGGTCAGTGGCATCACTCGAAGCGGTAGAGTGTTTGCGCCAGCAGAGGTCGCAGCCGAGAAGGTGGTCCGAGCTGACACTGTGGATAAGGGTAAAGGTAAAGCTGTCGAAGAGGTCCCTTCTGGGGCAGAGAAGGACTTGCTGGTTAAAGATGCTGAAGAGTTCATGCGACTAATCAAGAAGAGCGACTACAAGATTGTAGATCATCTTCATCAGACTCCGTCAAAGATCTCGATTCTTAACTTGTTGCTATGTTCTGAGGCGCACCGCAACGCCTTGCTGAAGGTATTGAATGTTGCCTACGTGTCGCAGGAGATATCGGTAAATCAGCTGGAAGAGGTGGTGGCCCATGTTAATGCTGGTAATGGGCTGGGTTTTACAGATCTAGAGCTAACTCCTAAAGGAAGAGATCACAACAATGCCTTGCACGTCTCGATAGAGTGCAGAGGTACTATCATGTCGCATGTCCTGGTGGATACGGGTTCATCCCTTAATGTGCTTCCGAAGAAGGCACTGATGAAGTTAGATACCCGTGGATTGCTTTGCACGCCCAGTGATCTGGTAGTGAGAGCCTTTGACGGAACCAAGCGCCACGTCTTCGGAGAGTTGACCCTGCCAATTCAAGTTGGTCCAGAGACGTTCAACACGGTTTTCTATATCATGGATATCATGCCTGCCTACAGTTGCCTTTTAGGTCGGCCATGGATCCATTCTGCTGGTGCCGTGACGTCCACGCTGCATCAAAAGCTTAAATATGCTGTCAGGGGCAGCATAGTAACCGTCTGTGGTGAGGAGGACATTATGGTGAGCCACCTGTCGTCCTTTAAATACGTTGAAATGGATGGCGAGATCCATGAAACGCTCTGCCAAGCATTTGAGACCGTCAGGGTGAAAGAGGTAGCCCCTGTCGTCGCAGAGAAGCAAGAGATGAATCTCTCCTCGTTTAAGGAATCTCGGGCCGTTGTCGAAGCCGGTTCCACCCCAGGCTGGGGGCACATTTTGGATATACCAATCAAGCAGGATAAGTTTGGATTGGGGTATTCTCCTGAAGCTGAAGCTTCATCTTCTTCTGGCAGTTCGTCTCGTGGGAAGGGGCCGATCCTATTCACCAAGGGCGGAGTAATTTTCGAGAGCATCAATGCAGCGTCTGAGGATAGCGGGGATAGTGATTGTGATCTTGACGCCTGGATACAGCCGAGCAAGCCAGGCGAGCGCCTCAACAATTGGACCATCAAGGAGATTATCAAGCTGACAAGTGAAGAGTAATGATTTGCTTTTTACAATCTTTGTACAACCCTATGTCCTGCCCGGGGCATAGTGGTTTTACTGTCAGGGCCTTGTTGGATTATGTACATGCATTTTGTTAATAAATAAAAGGCGTTTTCTTCACACTCAAATATTGTGTTCTCTGTTATTCCTGTTTTATGTTTATTCCGAAAAAACAGCAAAATGGCAACGAGGTTTGTGCTAACCTGCATATTCCTGCTTTAAACTTAACCCTTGTTATTTCAGGATCCACATAACAGATGACATCGACTCTGGACCCTCTACGGCTCACTACGACTTTGATTGCCCGATCTATCAAGCCGAGGATGAGATTGATGAAGACGAGGACCTTCCGGAAGAGTTGGCCCGCTTGTTGCGACAAGAAGAAAAGGTTATTCTGCCTCACGGGGAGGATATTGAGATTGTAAATCTGGGTTCTGAGGAGCTCGTCAGAAATGTCAGAGTGGGGGCTGCGCTGCAGAATGATGTCAAGCATAGACTGGTCGAGATGCTTCGAGAGTATAGTGACGTCTTTGCTTGGTCATACGAAGATATGCCCGGACTTGACACTGATATCGTGGTTCATCGCTTGCCGTTGCGAGAAGACTGCCCTCCAGTCAAGCAGAAGCTCAGGAGGACGAGACCAGACATGGCGGTAAAAATCAAAGAAGAAGTCCAGAAGCAGTTGGACGCAGGATTTCTAGCCGTTACCACTTACCCTCCGTGGGTCGCCAACATAGTGCCTGTACCGAAGAAGGACGGTAAGGTACGCATGTGCGTCGATTATCGGGATTTGAATAGGGCGAGCCCTAAGGATGATTTCCCGTTGCCTCATATCGATGTGTTGGTCGACAACACAGCCCAGTTTTCCGTGTTTTCGTTCATGGATGGCTTCTCCGGTTACAATCAGATTAAGATGGCACCGGAGGACATGGAGAAAACGACGTTTATCACCCCCTGGGGAACATTTTGCTACAAGGTAATGCCCTTCGGTCTGAAGAACGCAGGGGCCACTTACCAGCGAGCAATGGTAACTTTGTTTCATGATATGATTCATCATGAGATCGAGGTCTATGTTGATGACATGATTGCAAAGTCCCAAACGGAGGAAGAGCATCTGGTCAATTTGTTGAAGCTGTTTGAAAGGCTTAGGAAGTTCAGGCTGAGGCTGAATCCTAACAAGTGCACTTTCGGAGTGCGGTCCGGAAAGTTATTGGGGTTTATCGTTAGTGAACGAGGTATTGAAGTCGATCCTGCGAAAATAAAAGTTATCCAAGAAATGCCAGCGCCGAAAACAGAAAAAGAAGTTCGTGGTTTCTTGGGCCGGATAAACTACATTGCAAGGTTTATCTCTCAGCTCACGGCCACTTGTGAACCGATGTTCAAGCTTTTAAAGAAAGATCAGGCGATTACTTGGAATGAGGATTGCCAGAAGGCATTCGACAAAATAAAGCAGTATCTTCAAGAGCCTCCAATCTTGATACCCCCAGTGGCTGGACGGCCATTAATCATGTACCTGACGGTTCTGGAGAATAGTATGGGGTGTGTTCTCGGTCAGCACGACGAGACGGGCAGAAAGGAGCATGCCATTTATTATTTGAGTAAAAAGTTCACTGAGTGTGAATCTCGATACTCGATGCTGGAGAAGACATGTTGTGCATTAGCTTGGGCCGCCAAACGTCTACGACAGTATATGCTCAACCACACCACTATGCTAATTTCAAAGATGGATCCGATCAAGTACGTCTTCGAGAAGCAGGCTCTTTCGGGCAGGATTTCCAGATGGCAAATGGTGTTAACGGAATATGATATTCAGTACGTCTCTCAGAAAGCCATTAAGGGAAGCGTATTGTCTGATTACCTTGCCGAACAGCCAATCGAAGACTATCAGCCGATGAAGTTCGAATTCCCCGACGAGGATATTATGTTTCTCAAAGCGAAGGACTGCGATGAGCCATTGCCCGATGAGGGGCCAGATAGGAAGTCTCAGTGGAAGTTGATATTCGACGGAGCGGTTAATTCCTACGGAAGTGGTATCGGGGCTATCATCACGACTCCTCACGGATCCCACATCCCGTTTACTGCGAGACTGACGTTTCCAGTTACCAACAATGAAGCAGAGTATGAAGCATGTATTATGGGTCTAGAAGAGGCAATTGATTTGAGAATCAAGAATCTAGACATATATGGTGACTCAGCGCTTGTAATCAATCAGATCAAAGGGGAGTGGGAAACTCGTCAAGCGAGTTTAGTGCCGTACATGAATTATGCCAGGAGGCTGCTTCCTTTCTTCGACCGAGTAGAGCTTCATCATGTACCCAGGGCTGAAAATCAGATGGCTGATGCTTTAGCCACGTTGGCTTCAATGTATAAAGTCAATTATTGGAATGAGGCTCCAAGAATTGTACTTTCGCGTCTTGACAGACCGGCATTTGTCTTTGCAATCGAGGATGCCGCCGACGGCAAGCCATGGTTCCACGACATCCAGATCTTCCTTATGACTAAGGAATATCCAGCGGGTGCATCAATCCAGGACAAGAAGACTCTAAGGAGGCTATCTGGAAACTTTTATCTCAATCTTGACGGAGTGTTGTATAAGAGAAACCACGATCTCGTGCTACTCAGATGTGTAGATGAGAAAGAAGCAAGTATGCTCATGGAAGAAGTCCATGAGGGCACATTTGGTACGCACGCCGGTGGGCATGCCATGACGAGAAAGATCCTGAGAGCAGGGTATTACTGGCTGACTATGGAGTCGGATTGCTTCAGATTCGCGAAGAAATGTCATAAATGCCAGATTTATGCTGATAAAGTTCATGTGCCGCCGTGCCCTTTGAATGTCATGTCCTCCCCTTGGCCGTTCTCCATGTGGGGCATCGACATGATAGGCAAGATCGAGCCTACTGCATCCAATGGTCATCGTTTCATTCTGGTAGCCATCGACTACTTCACCAAATGGGTGGAGGCAGCCTCGTACGCTAATGTGACCAAGCAGGTGGTAGCTAAATTCATAAAGAAGGACATCATTTGTCGCTATGGAATTCCCGAGCGAATCATTACTGATAATGGTTCGAATTTGAATAACAAGATGATGAAGGAGCTGTGCCAGAGCTTCAAGATTGAACACCACAACTCATCTCCTTACCGGCCAAAGATGAATGGCGTTGTTGAAGCGGCCAACAAGAACATCAAGAAGATTGTTCAGAAGATGGTTGTGACGTACAAAGATTGGCACGAGATGTTGCCGTTTGCCCTGCACGGTTATCGTACGACGGTGCGTACGTCGACCGGGGCAACTCCTTTCTCCTTGGTGTATGGTATGGAAGCTGTCCTACCGTTGGAAGTGGAGATTCCTTCTTTGCGGGTTTTGGTTGATGTGAAACTCGACGAGGCAGAATGGATTACGAATCGCTTGAACCAACTCAGCCTGATGGACGAGAAGAGGTTAGCATCGATTGCATTTGGTCGCATGTACCAAAGCCGAATGAAGAAAGCTTATGATAAGAAGGTGTGTCCTAGAAGCTTTCAGACGGGTGATCTCGTCCTGAAGAAGATTCTTCCGCCACACTCCGATCACCGGGGCAAGTGGACTCCGAATTACGAAGGGCCGTATGTCGTCAGCAAGGTCTTCTCGGGAGGAGCTTTGTTGTTATCCACGATGGATGGTGAAGATTTTGCATCCCCGGTGAACGCGGACGCAGTTAAAAAATACTTTGCTTGAAAGAGACCCGCTGGATAAAAAAGAAAGAGTCCAGGCAAAAAAGGGGCATCCCGGCGAACCAAAAACAGAATAAAAGGTTCGGGCAAAAATTAGGGATATATTGAAAAATGTACACCCGCGAAGTCGAAAACCTACACTGGGCGGCTTCGGCAAAAAAAGGGTATCCCGGTGAACCGAAAACCCGTAAAGGGCGGTTCACGCAAAAGTTAGGGATTTGAATAAGCAAATGACTGCGTTCCGCGTGTGGACTTTCATTGTTTAGTGGTTTGGAGGACCTGAGGGCCGTTTATCTGAATCAATCCCTTCCGAAGCTGAAGCGTCGGAGAAACATCGAAGTCGAGTGGGTCTTAGAGGGATCAACTCATGGTGTTCGTCTACGCCCCGTTGCCAATATTTTTATATACTGATGTATATTTATGTTTTATTTTTGCGCGGCTTCCTCATTCCAGGAGCTTGCCTCTGTTGTAAAACGTTTTTGCCCATTCAGGGGTTCACCATCAATAAAATGCATGTTATTCAGCAAATCTGCTTGTCTGTTTAGCATTTATCTGTTTTGTTTGCGAATGAAAACGCCGATGTTTTTGATAAAATGCGCATACATAAACTTACGGGCCTAGGCCCATTGATTGTTGGAACAATTAATTAATTGAATATTGTCACGAGATAATAACCTGGATAGGCCCCTTTGAGGAGAGTATCTTGTCTGTTTGTTTGTGTTGTTGCAGGTATAACACCCCCCCAGAAGATGTGCCGTGCGCATTCCCGAAGCAGGGCGAGTCCTCCCTCTCCAGCAGAGTTCTGTAATCTCTCCTCCGCAGAATCTGAATGCAGAATAGTGAGCATCGATATGTCTTCCCCAATAAAGTCGCCGAAGCAGATGTCTTCCCCAGCACCGGGTCACAAGTGCAGGTTTCGCAAGAAGCTATTCGTACACCGGAGTATGCAGTAACTGATGGTGCCAGACTGAAGTCTCCAGCGGAATTGAGATTCCCCACCAGAGTTATATTCTCTCCTGAAGTTGGATGATTCCCTCTTCCCCAGTAGAGTGTTGGAACGGCTGATGTCGTATTCCCCTGCAGAATTGTACTCTCCCCCGAAGTCGGATGATTCCTTCTTCCCCAGCGGAATTGAATTTCCTCGTCAGAGTCGTACTCTCCAGTGAAGTAGAATAACTTCTCCTTCCCCGGCTGAGTCCGCAGATCCCCAGGAGAGTCGAATCCTTGGTGGCAGTTGGGACCATGAGTGGATTTTCCCTAGCAGATGTTGAACAGCTGATGCTGTATCTCCCCAGAGTCGTACTCTCTTCGGCGAAGCAGAATGACTTCTCCTTCCCCAGCCGAGTTTGCAGATTCCCAAGAGAGCCGAATCCTCGGAAGGTGATCAGACCATGTTTAGTCGTTTCCCCAGTGGGGTGTCGAGCAGGTGAGGTTGTTTCCCCACAGAGTTGTTATCCCCAGACAGAGTCCAATCGATATCGGCGTGTCCGCGCTCTCCTCAGCAGGATGATTCCTCTACCGGAATAGTTCTTTTCTCCTTGACAGGAGAATTCCCCTTCGGCATTTATTTTGCCGACGGGATCGCATCATGGTGCATGACTGCATAGCATTTAGCATAAACGCATAGCATTTCCACCGTGTGGGGCATGGCGCCGAAGCATATGCATCATAAGCATGATCTAGGTTATTATCAGTCTCGTTTACAAGTGTTCCACCGAAGGATCAGCTGCTCAGGATGATTCCTGACGTTCTCCCCAACGAGGTTGCTTTCTTGAGATGATTCTTAAGACCCCGGTGTAATCCCCACAGTCGCTCGCTCAAGATGATTTTTGAGATCCCCAGCGAAGTCTTCAGTTCAGGACGATTCTTGAATTCTTCAGCAGGGCCATTTGCTTAAGATGACTCTTAAGACCTCTGCGCAGTTTCCCGAGTTGGTTGCTTAGGATTATTCTTGAGCTCCCCGGTAGCGTCCCCCAGCAAGGTTTGCCCAGGAAGATTCCTGGAATACCCAGCAGAATGAAGTCTCCAGAAAGGTTATCAGTTCAGGATGATTCTTGAAGGTGCCCGACGGATTTGTTTGTTCAAGATGATTCTTGAAGTCCTTAGCAGCGTGATATGTCTGCTCCAGCAGTGATGTCTAATCTGAAGGTTGATTTCGCAAACGCCTGAAGGCGATATCAGAAGGTCCCTGCGAGTTCAGATTTCCTTATTGATGAATCAACGTGTGGTTGAAGACAAGGTTCCAAATTTTGGATTCAAGATGATCCGTGTTGGTCTGAAGGCCAAGTCAGTTGTCCTGAGGTGATGATTGATTGCGATCGAGTGAATAGTTTTTCTTCTGACTGAAGTCGAAGATGTTTCTCCAGCTGAAGCGGAGTTTTGCCTGAAGGCAAAGTGTTTGAATCCCCGTAGAGTCATGAATGGCTCAGGATACCATTTCTCTGACTGAAGTCATAGATTTCCCAAGCTGAAGCGAAGGTGCCTAAGGGCAAGGTTATCCCCAAGGTCATGAATGACCTAGGATTCATTTTTCGGACTGAAGGCCGAAGTATATCCCTGACTGAAGTCACGGATGCTCTATAGCAGAGGTGGAGTTGCCTGAAGGCAGATCCATGTATCCTTGAAGGCCAAGGACCATTTCTTCAGACTGAAGTCGAAGATACCTCCTGCAGAGTTACCGACGGGCAAAGTTTACATCCTTGAAGGTCAAGGATGTTTATCTTCAGAAGTACTTGAAGATTTTTTCTAGCTGAAGCTGGAATGGCCGACGGGCAGGGTTTCATCTATCTTCAGAAGAACTTGAAGATTCTCCAGCGGATCTGGAGTGGCCAGGGGCCAGGGTTTCATCTATCTTCAGAAGTACTTGAAGATTTTTTCTCCAGCGGATCTGGAGTGGCCAGGGGCCAGGGTTTCATATATCTTTAATGTTGAAGTTCTACGGTGGGCAGTGTGCCGTAGTATTCCGATGTTCGTTATGGTTCTGAGAGGGAACCCCAGATCAGAGTGTGCTCGGTTAGGTCTATCATTCCCAGCGGGGTGGTTTCAAATACGCAAGTGTACTTTTTTGGTCCATTTACCAGGGGTGAACCCCAGGTCAGAGTGTTCAGTGTTGCATTTTGTCCGGCGGCGAGGTTGGATGTTTGTTCGACGGCGAGGTTGAACGATTGGATTTGACAGCGAGGTCAGATCATGTTTGCTTCCGACGGCGAGGTTGGATGTTTGTTCGACGGCGAGGTTGAACGATTGGATTTGACGGCGAGGTCAGATCATGTTTGCTTCCGACGGCGAGGTTGGATGTTTGTTCAACGGCGAGGTTGAACGTTTGGATTTGACGGCGAGGTCAGATCATGTTTGCTTCCGACGGCGAGGTTGGATGTTTGTTCGACGGCGAGGTTGAACGATTGGATTTGACGGAGTGGTCAGATCATGTTTGCTTCCGACGGCGAGGTTGGATGTTTGTTCGATGGCGAGGTTGAACGATTGGATTTGACGGCGAGGTCAGATCATGTTTGCTTCCGACGGCGAGGTTGAATGTTTGTTCGACGGCGAGGTTGAACGATTGGATTTGACGGCGAGGTCAGATCATGTTTGCTTCCGACGGCGAGGTTGGATGTTTGTTCGACGGCGGGGTTGAACGATTGGATTTGACGGCGAGGTCAGATCATGTTTGCTTCCGACGGCGAGGTTGGATGTTTGTTCGACGGCGAGGTTGAACGTTTGGATTTGACGGCGAGGTCAGATCATGTTTGCTTCCGACGGCGAGGTTGGATGTTTGTTCGACGGCGAGGTTGAACGTTTGACGGCGAGGTCAGACTCTTTAAATCCCCATCAGAGATGATGTTTGTACGACGGCGGTGTCAGATTGATATTTCTCCAGCTAGTTGCTGAGCAGCTAGTATTGCAGTGTTCGAAGATTTGTTCCCCGCAGAGTATCGTGTGCTCGTGCAGTTGGCAAATTTTCAGGTTTACCGATATTCAATCGTCTCGCACCTTGACTGGTTGAGAGTCGTTCGCTTCTCACCCAGTCAGGTTCAAGCCGTTTGAATACGGGCAGCTGTTGCACCCCAAAATTTGACCAACAATCATTTATCCATCAAGTGTTTGCAGGTTGATACCTTCATCAGAAAGTTCAAGAGAATTGGTTGAAGCCAGAGTTGTGTGACTCATAGCCTGAGAGTTGTGGGAACCCCTTAGAAGATTCAGAGACTTTGAGGTTGAACTTGAAGCTTTGAGAAAGTATATGAGATGTCTTGATAGCTATCATGAAGCCCAGAGAAGTCATTGTGCAAGGATTCAGAAGATTCAACCATGAATGGTAGAATTAGGGTTTTGACTGGGTCGACCCTAGGATAACTGAAGATTTGGAGAAGGTTGAGACCTAATCCAAGGGCCATGAGATCATGGAATGATGCATGGACATGTTATAAAGGAGATTCCTAGACCAACTCATCATGATTGAGGAGTTTGAGAAGTTTTGAGTTAGGGTTTCTGAGGATTGTCAGTGAAAAAACCCTAATTTGATCCCTATCTTCCAGGCAGTTTTAGCTCAAGATGTGATTGAAATCTCATCTTCCCCACAACATGAATGTTGTAGAGCTTGTTCATAGCTTTAATTTTAGTGGTGGAAGTTCTTGATAGGAGTTGCAGAGCTCAAGTTATGGTTTTGACAAATTTCAGGTCAGCAGAGGTGTGTGAATCTGGGTCCTTGAAAGTCACCCAACTTGCAGACAACTTTTGCCCTAGTAGGATGATTCCTATGATTTCTTGGTCAACATGAATGTTGAAGGGCATATTCTTAGATTTCTAGAGAGCACTAGAAGTCCTTGATAGGATTTGTAGAACTCAACTTATGATTTGAACAAGACAGGGGTATTTTGGTCATTTGGCAGTTATAGGTCATTTTAAGCAAAGGCCATATCTCCTATTTCCAAGCCTCAAATGGAAAAACTCAAAACATGAAAGTTGTTCAAAATGGGAGTTTAAGTCTAGAAAAGTGGTCATGAGTTATTGAAAGAGCTTGTAGCAAGGATTTACAAGATTGGGTGAAAATGACCTAAAATTGGCTTATAAGTTGAAAAAGTTGAAATTTAATTTTGGTTTAGAAGATATACAAATCCAAAATGAGTCATCCAATATGTCATTTTGACTCCAAACAATATTTTAAAAACAATGGTTCAAGTAGAATTTTGATTTGAAGCTTAGAAAAGGGGGTTACTTTGTAATTCTCATTCTTGCATAATAAGGCAACTAAACAAAGCTTCACCAAAGGCAAGGAAATGCATGTTTTGCACTCATTCTTTCTCAATATCTCTTGTGAGGAGATTTTAAGGTCAATTTGGCAAGCCTAAACCATGAGATAATGGATATCCAATGTATCATTCCATGAGAAGTTCTCAAACTTTCTAGCATTTTCCACAAGTTTCTAGATGGATCTAGATCATTCTTTTGATTGTTATAAGTAGGGTGAATCACCATGTGGCCAGGGTTGGTGATCATTGTTGGTGAGTGGTGAGATTAGAGTGAGAAAAAGTGAGATTCTTCCATTTGCAATTTCACATCAAACTCTTTTTCTCTTCCATCTTCATTCATTTCTCCTCCACAAACACACTACTCTGATCCTTGTGATTGATTGCATACTGAGATAGAGGAAGATCCATGGAGGTTTGAAGCTGTTTTGAAGAATTTGCAAGAAGTGCATATTGAGATCAAACACAAGATTCAAGCCTTGTTCATCCATCCTCTTGCATACAGAATCCATATCTGCCATTGGATATCAATCAGGGAAGGTTGCATACATTGGATTGGGGAGGAACCACATCCACCATTAAAGTTTGACAGGTTGGTAATCTTGCTCGCATCACCTAATTTATGTGCATTCCACCATAGTTTTAGGTTTAGACTGGTTAAGCTAGGGTAGAGGACCATTTTCTGAGAATTAGAGGAAGATTCATGAGGTTTCGAGGCAGGGTACCATTTCTTGCAGAATTGATAGCAAGCTATTTTGTGTGCATTAATGGATATGAGATGGTGTAGAATGGTTAGGGAAACATGTAGAATAATTCTGGATCATTAGCTTGAAGTTTCATTAAGATTGATAGCAGAGGAAAGAATTGAAACCATGATGATGAAGCTTTTTGTTGGAACGATACAAGGGGTTTCAGGGACAACTAGTGGTATCATTGTGTTCAGGGTGACTAATAGTACAACTTTGCTTTTGGAATTGTTGAATTTCATGGAGAAACGGATGAGCACGATCAAGTTGAAGTCCTTGCATGGGGTTAGGGTTTCTGCAAACCCTAGGGTTCATTTGGAGAAGATGATCTCTCCATCGTTGGATGATCCCAAATCATTGACCAATTCAGTCCATCGCACGGCCATAAT
This sequence comes from Lathyrus sativus, assembly GCA_963859935.3. Classification (NCBI taxonomy): domain Eukaryota; kingdom Viridiplantae; phylum Streptophyta; class Magnoliopsida; order Fabales; family Fabaceae; genus Lathyrus; species Lathyrus sativus. The sequence goes on from OZ012737.1 coordinate 76,891,606, forward strand.
TTGATTTCAGAAATGGAGGGAAGACTGAAGCATCAAAACGCAGCGTACCACTTAACTAAACGCACCGTTTTGATTGAGTAATGGAACTGGGCCTCAGCATTCGTTTCTATCCACATCTCCCAGGATTTTGGCCCATCATGAAATCAATTGGGGCGTGTTACTTTTGATACCCCCCTCCCCTTTATTTCTTAAATTCTTTTATTTTAATTTCTTTTAATTCTTTGCATTTTATAAAATTCATAAAAAATATAAAAATCAATATTTTTCATTTCTTCTTTTTTCCACATAATCATGATTTTGTCTAGAAAATTACTAAAAATAAAAATTCCATTTTATTTTTAGTTTAATATTTTTTAGCATATTTTCTTGTAAATAGTACTTTTAATTGATTTTAGTTGTCACTTGATTTTGTACAATTTGTTTTAGGGCTTTCTCTTAGGGTTTTTGAGCCATTCTTTTTGGCATAGTTAGGTATTGAACCCTAGTTTCATGTGGGATTTATTTCTTGATTTGTAGATTAAAATTTGATGTAGTTTGATTGGTAGACATTTAGGTGTTCTAATTAGGGTTTTAGGTTGCATAAGGAGATTTGAACCATTTTGTTTTGGGGTTTATAGGCCAAATTAGTGTATGAGGAATATATGGGTTAAGGGTAAGTATGTATAGAATCCCCTAGAATTTTGCTAGAATATTGTATGGTGTTTTAGTATTTTTCATTGATTTTTGAATGTATGGATAGTATGTGTGTTGCTTAAAGGCATAAGTTGTATTGTTGTGTTTGTTTTTCTTCTCTTTTGAGTGTGTGGGCTTTGAAGATTGAGTTGAAGACCTTATGGATCATCATGGAAGCTTTGAAGGCCTTGCAGAGGAGTTTAGCATAGCTTTTGTTTGTTTGTTTATAGGTTAACAGGTGCATAGGCAGAGCCCAAGATAGGATACTTCCATTCAATAAACAAGGAGTGTTTTGTTCACCTCCTTCCTTCTCTGTGACACAGAGTCCCTTAAGGGTATTCACCTCTCTCCTTTGGAGGGATTAGTGACATTACCCTTTGAGGTAGAACTTTGAGAGAGTCTTTCCTTTGATGTTAAGTCCTCAATGGCATCCTTTGGAAGTCAGTGAGCACTGTAACATCCCCACCTCATCTTGTTGACTAAATCTTGTTTGCTGGAGCATTTGAGCCATTGAAGATGGGAATTGAAGCTTTGAAGAGGATGATTCCTTGAAGATTGTTGAAGTCTGAAGACTTTGTGAAGATCAAGTTGAGGCCTGAAGATCCCTGAAGATAGTGAAGCCTGAAGGTGGAGCTGATCAAAGGAGCTGGAGCTCAAGGGAGAAGATGAGTTGATACTCATGTTGTAGGGTTGATACCTGGAAAGCAAGTGATCTTTGAAGTCTGAGGACTGGGTTGCTGCTGGAGGAGCTGAAGCTTTCTTCTGTTTTCTTTGATGTATTGTGTGTTTTGTCTGATTTGTCTGCTGCATTAGACTAAGTTCATCTAGAATAAGTTCAGTCCAAGAGCATGAGTGCATCTGTTTGTATTGTTACTGCTTGGCTTTGCTTGCGGGTATTCGGTAGAGCCCAGCTCCCTTGCCCATGTGTTTATCTTGCTTGATAGCATTTCATTTCTTTTGTCTGTATGGTTACAGTTTACTGTCTATTGCTTGATAGCATGTTGTTTATTTTTCAGTATGATTACTGATATTTCATGACTGGCTTGAGGTCGAGACGAGCTTGTGGAGGCTGAAGCCCCACACACATTTCCTCCCTCACTTGCATTGCATGCATTTTACTGTAAAGTTGATGCTTTTGTCTGCTTTGGTGTATCATTGACATGATCCCTTAGGACTCTCATTTCCTTTGATGAGGATTTGATGATAGACTTTTAGGTTGAAACCTATGCATGACAACATCTAGGAGTTCCCTGTTCAAACCTCAACCATAGGATGAATCCATGGCATGATAACAGTAGGACTTGATAGTCTCCCTCCTAGTCAGGCTTGTTCTCCTCTCATCTCAAAATAGTTTAAGATACAGTAATCATGAATGATTTCTTTCGTACGTTACGAGCCTTAAGCTATCTGAGAAAGGATTGTGGGAGAGCTTCTTTTCCACAGTCTGGATGTTTAGTATGGTACCCTTTGGGTGACATGCGACGCATTCACTCTCAGGTCATAGTCTCTAGTGCGGTTGAAATCACAAACACAATAAAAAACACTTCTTTCAGGAAATAAGTTGTAGTTTCCCGAACTACGTTTGCTCTGATCTTCCATGCTGTGTGGAAGTACGTAGGCATAGGATGCGATATCCTAGCGAGCAACCTTCCCAACCTTCACCCGTAGTTAGGCGAACTACGTTGACTCTGATTTCTCGTTCCAGACGGGAATACGTAGGCATAAAGTGCGACGCTTTGCCGAGTCATTTTTCTTTTCTTTTTCAGCCAGCCTTGATAGGTAGATAGAATAAAACCAACCCGTCCAAATAAACAAACAAGCGAGGATCCCGTCGAGTACGACGGACGTGAGGGGTGCTAATACCTTCCCCTTGCGTAACCGACTCCCGAACCCAGACAATGGTTGCGACGACCTTGTCTTACCCTTATTCGTCAGGTTTTTCCGATCGTTTCCTTTCCCGCTCCGAGGGATAAATAACGAAAGGTGGCGACTCTTCTGTTTTGCCGGCACCTTATTTTCGCGCAAGCGACAGTGACCTAAAAACCTATTTTGGCTTATTTTCCTTCATCTCTTAACATAATCAAACAACAACAAGGTGGATCATCATCAAAGTTGGATCATTGTACTTGGATGTTCATCAACCGACTTTAAAACTTCTTTTGCAAGCTACCATGAGAATGTGTAGCTAAGTTCATCTTGTTGTCAAAGATAGATGTAGGTAATCATTGAACTTTGTATTTGTATGGATGATCTCCATTTGTAAACTCTTGAATGATTAATGTATGGTGAAAACTTTGTTTTATTCATAATCTTTTGTGTTGGTTAATGATTGAGAAATATTTATCAACTCTTGACCTAGGTTTTCACCCATCTCTTTTCTTGAGCTAGAAATAGTCTTGGATGATTTTGTTCACTTAAAATGTTGAACTTTAAAGTTGTCATTTTGATAGATTGTGTGAGAGATCAACAATGGATTAAAATGATAAACTTCACAATATGAGTTAGAGATAATCATATTGAGAGGATATTGTGAATACATTGATCATTTGAAAGAGTTTATTAAATGTTGATCGGAAGTATACATGCAAAGTGATTACCAAAACCTAACTTTGACAATCTTTATTCAAATCGTTAAAACCTAACTTTTATCGCATTTATTCCTTTCATGCAAAATACTTGTTACCTTAAACACAAACCCTTGGATACCACTAAACTATAAATTTAACAATTGTTGAACTGCAGCAATATCTGATATTCCCTGTGGAGACGATAATATAAACCCGACACTTAACCACTGTTCTAACACCCTCCCCAAAGGTATGTACTAAGGTTCCCACAACTGCAGAACAAGGTTCTAAAAGAGTTCCCAGAGTCTTCGACCCATCTTTCAGATATTATCAATTTCCCAAATACTTGGTGGTTGATAATATTCTCAAGAGAGTCTCGTCCAAGTGTAGTATCGCGTATCAACTACTTTGGAATTACTTCCTTATAGTCATTGCACTACATCCTAATAAAGCCATGGTGGGGGAAAAGGTAATCTAAAGGTCCTCAGTATCACGGGCTCCTACGTAGAAAGTAGCATTGTTTTCACGAATACTCGATCAACAATACTAACTCTCAGAAGGGCCTCTACTGAGTGGTGGTTTTCTCAAGTCAACTTGGTCGGGAATCAACTCCCTATAAGTCTCCTTGAATATACCACTGTCCTATCATAAGTATGCTTAAACACGGGTATAGTGTTGTCTCACCATTCAAAGTCCCCAAGAACCAACAGAGCACATATGCACATATTTACAAGTATTCACAAATAAGCAAGTATTCAAACAAGATAGGCTAAACCCTCAAAACAAAAGGCAGTCCCCAGTGAAGTCGCCATTTCTGTTACGGTGAAAATTTGATGTCAAGCTATTAATTAACTTGAACCTTATTTCTTTTACAACCGATCTTTAATTTATCCAAAGGAAAGGTCTAAAGAAAGAAAACCCTTTTTCGCGATGTAAAACAACGCTAAGAGATTCGGGGATCGGGGGTTAATTATATCTAGGGAAGGTATTAGCACCCTAAATATCTGTAGTACTCTACAGGAACCTTTTGTTTGATTGATTGCTAAGTTTGTGAATTGTGCTATGGTTAACGGATAAGATAAAAATAAATAAAGTCCTAAGTGGTTTCCTAAGTTTGCTCGCAAAGACGTCGCATCTTCTGCCTACGTATCCTGACTAGGATAGAATCAGAGCAATCGTAGTTCGCCTCACAAGGGGAAAGAACACTTGATGACGATCAAGGTTCAAAGGGGAACAAACATGACAATGTTTGTGTGGAGTTTGACAAAACTCCCTATTCTAAATTGTAGAAGGGGAAAGTAAGAGATCATGACGATGATTCTTACACAGAGTTGACAAACTCTTTCCTAGGGTTCTAGTTGAAGAACGCTCCTAGTACGGGTGGGTCTTTTAGACTTTAAGCAAAGTCTAAGGTTTCTAATCCAAGTTTGAAAATGACTTAACAAAGTCAAGGGTGTGATTGAATTGTCCATGACATTGAGGGTCAAGTGGGCAGACCTTCCTTTGGAGGGAAAACGGGGAGACGACTTGGACGAGAACTAACGAGTTTCGTCGCTTGGGGATAAAAGAAAATAAAATGCTAAACAAGATGACAATCAAAGCAAAGCATGATCATGGTTACGACCAATTAAATAATAAGAGATGGTGAGAATGAAGCATGGTGATAACATTTAACAGATGAAATAACCGATATTGCAACAGCGGTTCGCACTTGAAGACAATCAACAGATGAAAATGGTAACAACTAAGAAATAAATCCTAGCATGTTATATATCATATATAGGCATGGATTCAAACAATTTTCGAGAAAAATGTTAAAGGGAAACACATACACATTTATCTGCAATTACATGAACGATCGCGAAAACACGCACATTTGCATATAAACAAACTAAGTGATAAAATGATAAAACATGAAAATTAAAAGCATGGCATGAAATTACACATTAATAAGAGCACGACAAAAAAAGAACGGACAAAAAACGATGAAAAACGAGTGAGATATGAATTTTCGAAGTTTACACGAAAAATCACAAAATTAAACAAAAGAGTTGCCCTCCTCAAGGGTCGAACTCAGGAACAAGGGGTGAAAGGCGCATGGTCATACCACTGGGGTGGCTATACATCCATTTATGAAGCTACCCCTAATTAATTATAAGGGTAAGTTGGTTCTATGGCTGGGCAAGAACACACATAACCGGGCATTTACGTTTTGTATCGTATCTCCCTAACCGTTTATCGGAATGGAACAAAATTTATATAGATTTGGGGTAGAATCAAACAAGGAATCTAATGATGGTCTTAGTTTTCAAAAATTATCAACCCACTGCAAAATTCGACAGCTGCTGTATTGAAGTGTAATGAGATTCATTTTGATATGTGTAGCCTCACACACTCATGTTCAAAACATATCAACCATGCACACATCATAGATAAATGGTAATGAATGAATTCAAGTCAATTTTGTGGTTAAAAATGCACTGTTATGAAAAGTCACATACAAGATGCAAAGTTGACATGAAATTATGCACGAAAGTAGGTATTTCAAGTTCAAGGTAACCATTGATCATAACAACCTTCTGTACACCTCCAACACAAGTTAAGGAATGAGTTTCAAATGAATTTTAAAGGATGTACTGACTGTTTTGAAATTTGGTGATTCAAAGTGCATTCTTTGTGTGTGATCATGCATTTTTGTGTGTTTGTGTTTCAAATAGTTTCAACTTTAAGTGATCATGCAAACACATCATAAATGATAAGTATAAGATGTTAGAACATGCATTTCAATACAAAACAAACTGATGTAGAAAATTGGTATGTGATGTGTCATTTTGTGAAGAAAATGAGCATTTGAAGAGTGAGATTCATGACAGGGTGTTTTTCATGTAAAGTAATGATGCTAACAATTCCAAAATGATGGATATGAGGTGTACATAATGTGGCTTTGGTCAAAAAATATCTTAGGTAAAAAATGGTAATGTGAGTGGCTTTTGTGATTTAGTATGAACATGTGTTTCTCAATTTATGCACCAACAGTCCAATGCAAACATATACACACTTTTCAATTGCTCAATCAATCATGCTCATAGTAGCTGGCTTTCAATGCTTATGATAAAAGTGAATTTCCTAATGTTTGAATCCTTGACAGTAGTGATATAGCAGCATAAAGCAACATGTGATGGTTTTTTCTTTTGAAGCATGTTTACAATGTGATGCTTACAACTTTGGCTTTTAACAACACAAAAACATTAATGTACTTAGGCTGCTAACTAACTGTTCTGCTATGATGATGAATGATCCAAGAACAGAATTTGATGCAAACATGTTTAAATATGATAACAGTCATGCAAAGCAATTAATAGAACAAGCTAAAACTGATATGTGCTAAGATCAAAAGGTTCACAACTGATTTCAATTATGGTTCTAAATCAAACTAGATTCTAAGAATTCCACCACAGTCAAAATAAGGTCCTCACAGCAGGACAACATTTCCTCTTCACTGCATCAAATCAGGTTGCCAACAAGGTTAGTTCCATTGCACGCCTAAGTGTTCCTTGTAACAGCTGGGAGTTTGAAAGTTTGCAAACATACTCTTATTATTTCTTGAAATGAGGGACAGAAGACAAACTAATACTAAAAGCTGCAGTCTCATGAACATGTGAACAAAGGTAACAGAGGTGCTTTTTACTAGAGGATTGATTTGTATGCCTTGAAATACTAAGCTGGTAGGTTCTTGGCATGACAAATCAAGACCATGGTATCCTTGCATGTTAATACAAATCAAATATCACAGTCTGAATATACTTACACTCCACATACCCATGTTTTCTAGGTACAACAAAAATCAAACCAGCAATACATTAGAACCTAACAGCATTAAAACTAACAAGTTTGTGTTTTCAGCAAGTAACCACAATTAGTCCCTTTTCTCAAATGTTTTGGGACATCATAATAGTTTAATTCAGCATACCAACATGACAAAAACAGGTTCAAATACTTGTGCTAATACTCATGAGCATCTTCATCATTCTCTAAACATATGTCATGAAAATCAACAAGATGTACATATCTCAAATTCTAACAAAAACACTCAAAGATGTGAATTCATGAAAAATGATGCTAAAGCCAATAAGAAACAGATACATACCTCTTGATGACCCTTTTGAATATGCTAGAATAGTTGAGAAAACCAGAGACCTCTTACTTCACTTTCTTGCCTTTGAACTTTTCTTCAACTTTAAGCAACAATGCACTTATGATGCCAAATGAAGAGATAGGGGTTTACAATGGTTGATTGGTGCTTGAACAGTTGAGAGATGTTATTTATGAGGTGTATGAATGATCAAAACCTCAAGAAAAGGATTGGAGCAAGATTTGGAGATTTTTGTAGCTTTGGTCAAAGTATGATAGGTAGAAGTTTGACTTTTTGATTTCTAAGGTTTCTTGAGGTTTTAGTGGATTACACCCCTTCTATATGTTATTTAGAAGTTTTGTGGAGGGTGGTTGAGATGTTGGAAAGGGCAGAAATGATTTTGAGCAATTTTCACTTCATGACCATTTTTGGTGTTTTCATGGATTTTGGTGTTTTTTGAGAATTTGAAGCAAGGAGTGGAAATTGTGATAACAGAGATTCTCTATGGTTTCTATCAGATGAATTGTGTGAAAAATGAGGTGAATGAGCCCTCCTTTTATAGGAAAAGAGATTGAGGTGCTTGCTAGGGACCTTTCTTCATCATGAAGCAAACTTGTGATATTTTGGAGCAAACCTTCAAGGGAGGGTTTTCATCATTGATTCTGATACAAGGCTATTTTGTCAACATTTCCCACTGATTTTTGATGTTTGTAGCAGGCTAGAAACCATAGGAAGGGCTGGTGCAGCTTCACTTTACACCTCATGGTTGGAATTGTCAAACTTGGCAACTTTGCCCACTTGTATGGCAATGAAGTCCAAGCTTTGATTTTGGGCTATTCCTCCATAATTTTCTCTTGTTTCATGCTACACATATCTGATATATCACATACAACAAATTGGATCAAGAAAATTTGGCAAAATTAGTGAAATAAGTCATTCTTGAAAATTGGCCAATGTGGGACTAAAGTGTGAAACCCTCAACTTTGAACACATGTAACTTTCTGCTCATAACTCCTCTTGAGATGCTCTAGTACAATTTAGAAAGCCCTCACATAGCTATAAAACATTCATGTTTTCATGAGTTTCAATTTCTCAAAGTAACTTGGCCAAAAAGCCCTCCAAAGTTGCTAAAAATGAGCTTAAAAAGTGAAATTTTCCCAAGTCTTTTTCCCTTCTTGAAATGAATTTGACCATAACTCAAAATCTATGCATTTTCTGATCATGGCCCACTCAGGGACTTTTGTAGGACTTGTCAAGAGCTTCCAAATGAGCTTTGAACCAACTCAATTGGATGTGTGGTTAAGGAGTTATGGTTTAGCCCTTTTCAAAACCCTAATTTCCCGATTTCTCGATTACTCCTTCATCCTTGATCCAATGATCATGAAAATTGATATTCAAGTACAATATGACATAAGGAACAACTTTGTTTCACAACTTGAAGTCCAATTCATAAAATTTGGAGAGTTGACTTTTCGGTCAACCGTACGACCGATCGATGATTACCGAGTCGCCTGGTGACATTCTGGACCTCCTGAGACTTTGAAACTTCTTGGATGAACTTTAATAAGCTACATGAACTTCATGGACCTCAATACCACCATTACAACACCTTCCAACATCAAAGTCAAACCACAGTTGACTTTTACTAGTTAAAAACCCTAATCGGGGCCTCTGGATTGCACTGTTCTTGATTCTGAAATGATTTCTTCAAATTGGATTCTCATTTGACATTATGTAATATCCTTGACCTTGTTTCTTATTTGAATGAGCCCAAAACATTGACTAATCACAAATCCTGAAGTTTTGATTTCGACTGTACGAAACCCTGATTCATCTGCAATTTGACAAAGACAGACTTGCACTGGTTTAAGGTTAGACAGTTCATGAGTATGCTCCTAAAATGATAATGAGAATCTAAGGGGTCAAAATTTGGGGTGCAACAGTTGGAACATGTGTCCACTGAACTACAGCTAGCTGACATCTCTACAAAGGCTCTAGATGCTGCTCAATTTGAGAATCTAAGAGGAAAATTGGGTATTTGCATGTATGAGGACTCATAGCAATTACTGGCATGTGAGAGTTTTAAAACTTCAATGCATTCCACGGTCTTGACCACAAAAACTCTCCATTCTATGCAAACGTGCTACATCACTGCATATACAATTTTCTCCGCCTCCTCCACTCTACAGAATTCTCAGTCTGCACTCCCCAACAAGATGTCTTTCCATCATAATGCCTCTTCATCCAAGACCCCTCCCAAAACCTCAAAATATGCTCCTCCCACTGTTGAAGAACTTAGGCGAATCAGAAACAGGGAAGGCTCGACATACGTGGACAAGTCCATTGAGGAAATTGTCGATGATATACTCAAGAAAGGACTGCCTTTTCGGGGCATCACCATTCCCCTGGCTCGCAGGGATCCACCTCACAATTCTGATATACCAGAGGACTATCCTGATGACATCAATAAGGACATCTCATTGTCAGATTCAGATGACAGTGATTCCAATTCCTCTGAGAAAGATGAATAATGTGGGCTGATAGACTGCTGTGGGGCTCAGTCTGCTGGTTGCTGAGCTAATGACATGTGCTGCTGGTTTGAGTACTTCATTGTTTTTGTTTTGAATTTTGTAACAGCTTGAATGTGTGATGCTCTCCATGAGCAGCTTTTGTTTCTAATGACCCCAAGCATATGTAATGTTACTCATTATGATCTATACTATGTTATTAATTTCATCTTAATTTGTGGCTAAAAAGGGGGAGAGACCAAGTGTTAGATAACAACAGGTAGTGACTGACAGCAGGTTAGAGAAGTGTATCTTTCACAGGTGGAAGACTTGGCTGAATTACTGCTACAAGTTTGTTGCAGGTGTGATAACAGCTGATGCTGTTAGTGATGTGTGAATTCCTAATTTCTGTAGGAATGTATGTTAGAAGTGTGTGAGCTCCTAGTTGATGATTAAGGAGCGTGTGTATGCAGTTGTGTAGGTTCCTTGATAGAACCTAGTAGTATTGTAGCTGCTAGTAGGGTGTGTTTCTGTAGGGTGTTTGCAGAATGTATGTGGTTGTGCAACTCTTCAAGGGAAGTAGCATAGGAGGTTGTGCTTCACAAGTGATTGTGCACTTCAGGAGGTTGTGCTTCACAGAAGATTGTGCACTTCAGGATGTCATCCTCAATGTCATAACATCCAGAGCAGGCTGGATGAACTTGTGTGACTGCAAGCTGTGCAGGTTGTGCCCAACTGATGTAGTATACATCAGTTGAGGAGGAGTAACCCAGAATGTTACTCAAAACATTATGACATCTGTATTGCTGACTAACAGATGATTTTGTATAAACAGGTTGATCCTGAGAAGTTGAGAGCTAACTGTATAGACAATTCTTATAGTGCTTAGCTAGTAACTTTCCTGCATGATAAGTTATATGTTAGACTTCTGCTGCTTGTAAACTCTGATATGTTAACAGAGTGTTTTAGCCAAAAATTTGCCAAAGGGGGAGTTTGTAGATGCTTTTGATTGGCTGCATTTTATAGCAAAACAATAGAGTGTATATGAATGTCATAACTGATGTTATGACATACACTAAGAGTATTCTGCATGGTCAGTGAAGTTGGATGTCATGACTGGATGCTGTAACATTGATCGTATGACATCAGGCGCGCAGTTTTAGTTTTCTGGTATTTAGAATGAGGGAACTCAAGCTAGAATACAGGAAATATTTTAGAACTCAAGTTGGAAGTCAAAAAACATTTTAGAAGCCCTGGAAAAATAAAATGTTTCTTACCTAACTGATAAGGATGCATATTCGTGAAGAGAGGTTTGGGTAAACCTAAATTTTGCACAAAGGCACAAAGGATACTTGCTGCTATAAATAACAAGAGGATGAACCTTAATAAAGAGTAGAGCCAGCAGAGAGATTATAGTGTGTATCTTGTGAGTGAATATCTTTTCTCTTCACGTGTGTCTAGAAGTCTTAGGATTCCTTGTGTACCAAGCAATTATATGTTGTATAATTGCTTTGGTTATTGTGTATGAACAGTTGTGTTCATTGTGTCATTCAAAGCTATTAAGCAAGAGTGCGTATCACTTGATCAAAGTTGTGAAGCAAGATCAAGGTGTGTTTGAAGTGAGTCTTCATATCTCTTTTGTAATTGTGTATTGATATCACTAAGGTGATTGAGAGGGAGTGAGTGGGAAACTCAGGTCTAGTGGTCTCTAGGCTGAAGTATCATTGGGTAGGTCTTAAGTGAAGAGTGCAAACTGGGATTGTTTGACTCTGAATTAATTCTACTAATAGTGAATTTCCTCCCTATCTTGGTAGCCCCCAGATGTATGTGTGGTTGACACTGAGCTGGGTGAACAATTACTTGTGTTTTTACTGCTTTCCATTTACAGCTTATTATTAAGTGCAGTAGTCTGTGTTACATTGGATGTCATAACATCTGTGATAACATCCATTGTGTGCTTGCCAGAATTTCAGAAGTCATGGATGATCAAGAGTTTCTCAAGTTGATCAAGAAGAGCGACTTTAAGATTGTGGATCAGCTAGGGCAAACTCCATCGAGGATTTCTATCTTATCTTTACTCATGAGCTCGCCAGTGCACATATCAGCTTTGTTGAAATTTTTGAACACCGCTCATGTGATGCACAACAGTCCAGTAGAACAATTTGACGATGTCGTCGTAAACATAACTGCTAGTCGATACTTGGGTTTCAACGAGTCAGAGTTTCCGCCTGAAGGTACTGCCCATAATAAAGCCTTGCATATCTCAGTTACATGTATAGACTCTTTACTATCTCATGTTCTTGTGGATACCAGTTCTTCTCTCAATGTGATGCCTAAGGGTATATTGAGTCAACTTTTGGTAGAGGGGAGAGAAATGAGACCAAGCGCTTTGATCGTTAGAGCTTTTGACGGTTCTCGAAGCCAAGTCATTGGCGAAGTGGATTTACCCATTAAAGTTGAGTCGCATTTGTTTACCATTACTTTCCAAGTGATGAATATCAATCATGCATACAGTTTTTTATTGGGTGGACCCTGGATCCGTGCCGCAGGGGCAGTTACATCCATGTTACATCAGAAGCTAAAATTCATGTTTAAAGATTAGATGGTCTTCGTCTGTGGTGAAGAAGATTTGCTAGTAAGCAAGTTATCATCCTTCTGATATATCGAGACTGGTGAAGGAATAGCTGATGTGTTATTGCAATGTCTCGAATTTGAAGATGTCAGCTCCCCTTCTGTTAATTCTGATATACTACAAAAAATGGCCATGTCATCTGTCAAGAGTGCTAAAGATACCATTGAGAAAGGTGCCTTACCCGGTAGGTGGCAAATCCCGAATGTGGTTGAAAAGTATGATCGCTTTAGACTCGGCTACCATCCTGATCAGTAAGCTAGTTCGCGCAGTCATCATAAATGTAACTTGATCAAGTTCACAAGCGCTGGATTCCAAGAGAGGGATATTGTGTCAGTCATTGACGATGCAGGTCCTAACAGCCGAAGTACAAGCTTTGTACGCAAATGTCTGCCGGGTTTCAAGCTCAACAATTGGACATCTACTGTGATTCCCGTGGTTTTTCCCACAAACATGTAATGCATTTTGTTTTCCTGTTCCCTCCTCCTCGCCTGACACTAGTGGATAGCTTGTAATGGCCTCACGCTTTTGAATCATTATGTGATCTATAAATAAAAGTTTTTTTGCATTCAAATCATGCTCTTATTTCTTTCTTTATTTTATTTTTCACAAATAAATAAATGGCAAAGCTTCTTTTATTTTTCATTTTTCAAAGAGCTTTATTCTAAACATAATTCATAAACATGCAAAACAAATAATTGCTTTGATAACAACTTGGAAAACATTCATTGTAATTCTGGGATTCTGATTAACCAAGCCAAAGAAGATGGTGAGGAAGATTGTGAATTACCGGCTGAACCAGCAAGGATCCTTGAGCACGAGCAGAAAGAGATTCAGCCACACAAAGAGCAAGTGGAGGTTATCAATCTTGGTACTGATGAAGTCAGGAGAGAAGTCAAGATTGGGGCAACCCTCGCTAAGCATGTACACTCCGAGTTGGTCAAGCTATTGAAAGAGTATGTTGATATTTTCGCTTGGTCTTATCAAGATATGGTGATGATAAGTCTGTTGTTAAATGAGCAACATTGTTATGTTGATTTTTTCAAGGTTGTAACCATAATGAAAAATGTACTTTGAGTTTGTTGGTGCTTAAAATTATCATGACAAGTTTTCCTCTGTCCATATTTGAGCTATGTTTGGTGTTTGGTGTCTGTTTTCTATCAATAGGATGTAGCACCAATTAGAATTTGTTTTGATTGTTTGAAATTTGCCTTGTCATGTTAGTTGTTGTTAGGACTTAGTTGGTATGCTAGGGTTTAGGATGAAATAGTGATTGTCTTTAGAGCAATGTATTAGGGATGATTGATTGTTGGCATGGTTATGTCTAATGTATTATTGGAGGCACTGTTGAAATGATTCACATAGATGTTGTTGAAGCATATATTGATTTATGATGATCAACATTGTCATGTTTGTGTTCATTACTATCAAACTTGTTTCTCATAACTAAAACATGCCTTTAAAGTAGTGAATGTCATGAAGTTAATATGTTTGCATTGTGATGCCAAACTGTGTTGCTACTTCTGTTTTTCAAACAAAACCATTTTTGAACTATGTCTTTGTGTTGGAAAGTTTTTAATCATGCTGTGTGAGTTTGTTGTTGGAGTTTATGTATGTATGATTGGTCTTAGTAAGACATTGGTTGTAGAAACCCTTGACGTATGATGCTTGGAATATGATGCCTTGTTGCTGTCAGAATTAGTTTCTCATGTTAGAAGTTGGTTGTGTTGTGACTTTCTTTTAAAGTAATATTTAGAATTGATGTTAATGACCAAAGACCTGTTACTGCTTCTGTTTAAGTTAGTATGTTGTTTAACCATTTAATCGTGTTTAGAAGCATAAGTTTGTCAAAACTGTCTGGTTAGATCAAGTTGCCAAGTTGAGAAACTGCATGTGCGTGTGTCTTGTGAGCATCATTGTTATTAGTTTCTTTATGCATTGATGTTTTACATTTTGATTTGAAAAAGAAACAAGTTTTTGTCAGTTCCTGCTTTAAGGTTTGATAACCTCTAATGCCATCAAGTTTCAGTTTAGTTTGTTGCAATTTATGTGTGTTGAGTTCATAACTTATTGCAAATTGGATTGGTAAATAGTTGTTATTGTCACACCCTCATTTTCACCTTTAGCCTTTTATACCCTACATTTCGTCATATCACACATCGTTCTATTGCATATCGAGTGTGTGGGTTCATAAGGTAAGGATTGGGTCGGTTCTTGGTTTTCCATTCCAAATAAGATAATTTGCCAATCATTGAACTACATGAAAGATAAGGTACATCATCAAATATACTCCATTAGGTCAAGTATGAATCCAATTTGAGGTGGTTACCAAGCGAATTGAGACAGTGCAAAGAAAGAACCCTAATTAGGGTTTCTTAATTAAAAAGTCAACTGCAACTTTGACTTTTGACTTAAAAGGTGTTACAAAGCTTGAATCATGTTCCATAAGGTTCATATGATCCAAATAAGTCTACACAAGAAGTTTCAAGGCCTCAGGGAACCCAGAACAACAACTGTCGATTCGTTAGTCATCGATCGATCGTTTCGTTGACCAAAAAGTCAACTCTTCAACCATAAGGAATTTGACCTCAAGGTGTGAAGCAAAAATGTTCCTAATAACATATTACACCTGTCCATGAAGTTTCCTGACCATTGGATCAAGGATTGAGGAGTAATCGAAAAAGTCGGGAATTAGGGTTTTGAAAAGGGCAATACCATAATTTCCTAACCACACATCCAATTGAGGTGGTTCAAAGCTTGTTGGAAAGTACTTTAAAAGTCCTACAAAAGTCTTACAGTGGTCCATGTGCAAAAAATGCATAGATTTGGAGTTATGGTCAAAATCATCACGAGAGGAAGAAAACACAAAAATTCTAAGTTTTTGGTCTTGTTAGGCATGTTTTCAGTCAACTTTGAGGGGATTTTTGACCTAGTTCTACTTGGAATCTGAAAATCATGTAAACATGAGAGTTGTAGATCTCTATGAGAGCTTTCCAAAAAGTACTAGAACTTCTCCATAGCCCTTGTGAGTTGAGAGTTATGAATCCAGCAAGTTGGGGTTTCAACACTTGAATGCACCATTTCAACTTTCCACAAATTCACTTTTCAGCCACTTGAATCATTTTCAACCATTGGATTATATCTTAATTTTATAATTAGAGAGGTTGATGGCTTAAAATTCAGAAGAAAGAAGGATTTGGTAGGCATTGCAAGTGGGCCAAGCAAGTGGCATTATTTTAATAAAAAAACATAGGAAAGAGAAACTTGTGTGAAGAGAAGCTTGCAGCTGCAGTCCCCTAAAAACTAGCCTCACTTCAGTCATCTCATATTCTTTATTTTACTTTAGTTTTACCTTGCATTGAGCCAAGGAACTGATATGCACAGCTGCCACATAATCTTGGATGGATTTTCTTCCAAAACTTCCCTCCAAAGGCAAAAAAAACCCAAATCTGCCCCAAACTCTTCTCTTAGCCTATAAATAGAGGATTCATCCCATGGTATTCTACACACCAGAGCTATACAAAAGAGAACCAGAAACTCATAGCTCTCCTCCTTCCCTATTTGCTTGAAAATGAAGAAACCTCACAAAACCACAAATTTCAACTACTTATCAACTTTGTGCTCTAAGTCTTTTGAACAAATCTTTTTGCTGGAACTCACTTTATATTACATTTACAACTTGACCTGGCCCCTGCTTATGCATAGTGACATTTGTTTTGATCTTACCACTGCAAAAGGATTTTTCAAAATGCACAATTACAACCCACATACCAATTTTTTTGTTTTGATGCTTTTAGAACAAACTTTATTGATGGAACTCTTTCCTTTACATATTTGGAACTTGCTCAAACCATTTTTTGCCTTCAATTGCATCTGTTTCAACTCTGAAGTTTCAAAATGCATCTCAAAAACTCATACTTGCATTTCCTTTTGAATTTTATTGTGTGGGCAATATTTAGAAAAATGGTTGATACCATTGCATTCCTCTTGAAAAAATAAGCAAGTTTGACTTTTGTTTCATTAAAATTGATCAATATTTGAAGAAGTTATGTTGAAACCGTTTCCATGTTTTTTCACTTGTTCTTGCCTTGAATAACTTGCCCAGAACATGCGCCTTTTTGTATATATCCACTTGGGGTGGCTTGATACAATGGATGTATCGCCACCCCAGTGGTTAATGCCTTGCCTTAAGAACCTTACCATACGCGTGTTACCATATTCAATCCTCAGTCAGGACAATTTTTGGTTATTTCATGATTTTCAATTATTGTTAGTATTTTTCTTTCTTTTCTCATTCCATATTCACACGCTTCAAATGGTTGGGTTGGCTATGTTTTGAGCCTATGACCCCAAGGTCTTGGGTTCAAGCCTTGGGGGAGGCATTTTTGTCTTTTTAATATTTAGTTTTATTTTAATTTCAATTAATCATAACTCCTTTGTTTTTAATCCTTTTTGGGTGATTCTTTTTTCTAAATTCTCATACTAATGTGTATTTTCACATAGTGCTCAAAGAATTCTAAAATTCTTATTTTAGAAGCACTTTGAATTAGGAGGAAATTGTGATTCGTTTTAAAGTTTATCGAGCCATTTTCAACCTTGTAAGACGATTGCCTTGTGCATCGCCATCGACCTTGTTCGCGTCACTTCAAATATTTTTACCAACAATAAAACCCTTGATCCAACATCAAGAGGTGCTTTTTCTCATAAAAATCCAAAAATAAAATAAATATGTGATTAGGGGTATACACCATGGACTTTAAGGTGGTGGAGAAGGAATGAGAATGGAACCCTCCTACACTCGTTCCGAATGTTTTGAATACAAGGCGCTCGACTTGGTTATTCGAAACATTCATATTTATCCAAAGTCTTTTGTGTAATCCTAATAAAAAAACAATCTTTTCTCAAAAATTTAAAAATAACATCAACTCATCAAACTTCTTTTCGCCTTAGGGCATCAATCCGAAAACCCTTTTTCAAGGTAAAAAACAACCAACAAACAACTATTTCACAAGCCTCCGAACTACGGAGCTCTGATTCTTCACTTCTTTTAAGTGAGGATACGTAGGCACAAGGGCCACAATCCTTGGCGAGCACTATTGAAGGTGAGAAAATTACTTAGAAGGGGGGGTTGAATAAGTAAGACTAAAAATCAAAGATTTGAACACAGATATTTTTATCCTGGTTCGTTGAATACAACTACTCCAGTCCACCCTCTCAAGAGTGATTTGCCTTTCTCTGTCAAGGACTTAATCCACTATTTAAATCAAACAGATTACAAATAGCAACACCTAAGAACAACTGTTCTTAGTCTTCTCAAGAGCAACTGATCCCAACTGGATCCTCTTAAGGAAAACCTTTTACAAACAATGTAAAACTTTTACAAGAGTAAGAATGCTTCTAATAAGCTGTTATCACAACTGTGATATTTCTCTTAATTTAAGAACAATGTTAAAGCAAAATAAAATAATAATAGCTTTGAGAGATTTGCTTTGATGAGTGATTTTGCTAGAAGTTCGATACTGAAGAAGATGGAGTGGACTTCTTTATATAGGCACTAAGATCCAAGAAGTCTTGTTACGTTGAAGGCTGTGCAGAAAAGCCTGAAGCCTTTTGTCTTCGCATTGGAGGCTGTGCTGAAACAAGCCTGATGCCTTTTGTCTTCACTTGCAGAAAACTTTCCTCAGAATGGAATGCACAGATAAAACCTTTTTGTCTGTGTCCTTGTGTCTAGCACAAAATAGGAAAGAGCTGTTGAGATAAACCAACGTACATATTTAAATCTTCTTCAAAGTAAGTTCAGCTTTCAACAATAGAATCTGAATCTTCAGAGTCTCCAGAATAGAGATCTTCTGGATCTTCAGAGTCTTGGATGTTCTTCAGATTGAGCTGAATCAGAGTATGAGCAGCTTGTGTGCTTGAGCGTGTAAATCTATCAGAGCAGAGTCTTCTATGCTTTAGAGGCTCCTGCTTCAAAATCTTCAAGAGACAGTAATCAGATTCTTCTGAGAGCAGCGTTCAGATCTTCACTTAAGATGCTCTTGAACTTATGAAGCCTTTCATAATAACATTGTTCAGATCTTAATTTGCTTTCTTAAGATAATTTTCATTAGTACCTGTAGCAAACAATCTAGAACACGTTTAGAGTATATAATTCTTGAATACAAAATTCATAAGTGTTATCATCAAAACATAGAGATATAACTAAGACACAATTTGTGCTCTTACAATCTCCCCCTTTTTGATGATGACAAAACATGAGAAATTTTGTTCAATAAAGAGTAAGAATTAGAAACTCCCCCTGAGATTAACAATCTCCCCCTGAAATAAATACTTCAATAGAATAGAATACTTCCCTTTCTGATTAAGTATATTTCAGATTCAGAGCCTGATGAAAGAGTTCAGAGTCAAATCTTGATGCCAGATACATATGACTTCCTTCAGTCAGAGCGTCTGGTTATCATCTTGCATGAATTCTCTTTCAGAATAAATGTATCAGAGTAAGATATCAGAGTTATCAGAGTTGATTGAATACTCAGATTTTCTTTAGAGGATCAGGTTCTGATTGACAAAGTCTCAGGGTAACTTCATAGAATTATGTCAGATATATCAATGTAATCTGAAAGACTTAAATTCAAAGTAAGTTAATAAAATGTCTGAATTTTAGTTTTAGTAAATGCTTATAGGTTGAACACTCAGTTTCTCTTTTTCTCCCCCTTTTTGTCATAATCAAAAAGATTTTCAAAGACAGAAAGATACAGAAGAAAAGAATCATATAGGAGCAAAACAAGTTATCATGCAATTAAAACAAACCAAAGTTCACAGTCAAACAGGCAGATGCCAAAACACATAACACAACAAAAATTAAACAGACAGCAAAAATTAGTTCATGTGCAAAACATCAAATAAAACTAGGTCTGGCGAGAGGCAATAAGGGTCAGAAGTTCTGTCATCTTGGCAGCTGACTCTTCTTGCTTAGACATCCAGGTCTTTATTTCATCAGTTGTTTTCTCTTGCTTGATCATCCAGTCCTTTATATCCTTCACATCATTCACAAGCTCTGCAACCACAGATGAAGACGGAGCAGATGCAGTAGCAGGAGGATTCCCTTCAGATTGGTTTTCAACAGAAGCTTGTTCAACCATTTCAGATTCAGGAACTACTGGAGGAGCAGCTTCCAAAAGTAATACAGGAAGAGGAGGAGGCATGTTCATCAGAGTTACCTTGATTAATTCTGCAAATTTAGTCTTGGCAAGCTTAGAGCATTTAGCTCTAACTTTTAAGGCAGCTTTGTTGAACATCCAGATGAAGCGCTTCCAAGCAGTATTCGAAACAGTTGGATCCACACTAGACATGCATACAGCCTTAACACGATCATATTCAGAATCTAACTCCTTTTTGAAAAAATCAAACATGGCATTAACACATGATCCTAGATCTGACTGTTCAGACTGTCCAGAGGAAAAAGGATTAGGGGTGTTAACAGGAGTAGGTTCAGATGGTTGTGGTTGAGGTGTGGGTGGTTGAGATGTGTGGATGTCAGATGGTTGAGTTTGTTGAAAAGTCTGATTTTCAGATGGATTAGTTTCAGGTGGTTGAGGAATGGTTTGGTTTTCAGATGTTTGAGTGTCAGATGGTTGAGTTTCAGATGGTTGTTGATGAGATGGTGAGTTTGGTGGGGTATGAAACAAGGCAATGTTAAGATGTTTCTTCATAACACTTTCAGAGCGAGCTTGTTTGAGTGATTCGGAATCACAGTCAGATGAATCAGATGAATCAGAAGATTCATCTGAGTGAACAGATGTTGAAGAAATTATAATAGATTGATTGAGGGGTTGAATATCAAGAATATTGTCAGAAAGATTTGGATCTTCTGAGGGAATTGTTTGTTCAGAGTGTTCAGTTTGAACAGTCTCTGGTTGGTTTTGTTCTGAAATAATTGTTTCTGGTTGGAGAGTCTCTAATTGGGGATTCTCTGGTTGTGACAAAGTTGGTTGTGGAGTTACTGTTGGAGAGTTTTCTGGTTGAGTTGGTTCTGGTGGTGGAATTTCTGATTGAATTGTTTGAGGTTGTGGTTCAGATGGAATTGGTACAGGAGATGATTGTAAATTTACTGGTTCAGAGGAGAGTGGTTCAGATGAAATATTGACAGACTATTTGGATTTAGAAGTTCTTTGTCTAAGGCTTGGAGAGAGTTGTGGTGAAGACAGGGGTGAATGAACAGTAGGTGTAGGATCAGATGCTAATACCTGTTGAATGGTGTCTCTGATCTCTTCCAGAGTGGCTTCTCTAGGACTGATTCTGGCTTTCTTTCCTTCTCTCTTCTTCTTTCTTGAAGCTTCATATGCTTTTCTCTTCTTCTGAACGGATCCTTCTTCAGCTTTCCTCTTACTGCGCCTTTCCTTCATCTGATTTGGCAATTCTTCTCCTGGTTTCTGAACAAGATTAGCAGGTAGAGGAATTCCTTCCTTTAGACATTCAGTAATGTACATCCAGACAAATTCCTTAGGTTCATCTGCACTGAATAGTGGAAAGTCTTCCACAGGAATTCTTCTGCCTTGAACCTCTTCAGAGTTGATCTTCCTTAGTTGTCCTTTCAATTCTGAAATGATTTTCATCCTTTTCAGATTGAGTCCATTTATTTCAGAGCCAATGATGTAAGTCAGATCTTCTGTAATCTTCGCATCTGTCAGATGCTGTACCAGCTTGTTCTCAATAAGGATGTCTGAAATCAATCTTCCCAGGGGTATCCACGTCCTAACTTTACTAGCTTTAGCTCTTACTTCCTCTCTGGTTTCTTTGACATGAGTTAGTAAATGATTGAAGATAAGATACGGTAGATCCACTTTGACATTCTTGCTAATGCAGTACATGAAATACAGATGTTCCGAACTCACATAGTCTGGTGAGTTGGATGGTTTTCTGTGAAAAAATGTACTCATAAAGATTTTTGCCCAGATCCTATAAATGGGTTTCAAATCTTTAACCTTACTTGATGGCATTCCAACTATAGTAACTTCTTCATAAACCCTAGCCATATCAATGCGAGAAGAAGCAAGATTTGAAACTCCATCAGATTCAGTATAACTGAACAGTTGTCTGATCAGTTTTTCAGTAATAACTATCTCTATTCCAAGAACCGAGGAATGAATAAACTTGGGACCATCGCTTGCATGAATCCAGAATTCCTTTACCAGTGATGGAAATACAGGACCCATTAGTCTTTCAAAGTATTTTTCCCAACCTTGAGCTTTAATGGCAGAAATTAGGTCGAACCCATTTTCCTTTAACGAATCAAGATCAATGAAGCTTTCACAGAGCACCTCCAGATCAGCCACTGGAGTGAATAAGGTTCGTTCTGGTTCTTTGTACATTATAGTCTTGTTGGGTTTTGCAGCAGTGTTTGAAGTAGACGCCATTGAAGAAGAAGAGGATCTTGGTTTAGGTTTAGGGTTTTGGTAGAGATTGAAAAGAGAACAGAAACGCATGAATGAAGTGAATGTGGAAAGTGTGAAAATAGTGTGATAGGTGATATATATAGATAACCAATAATCAAGCATAGGGCACACAAAAGACACTTATGCACGTTTGGACAGCATTTAATGAAAAATAATCATTTCATATTAAATTTATGACAGTTGGGGGGAAAACCAAGAAAAGTGAGATTTTCAAAGCAATACCTCAAACGTCAATTCAGTTGAGCACTCCATCTTTTCAGATATTGAGTGACACATGTTTGCTTTGCTGGCGTATCTGATGTTTCTCAAGAAATGAAACGTTTCCAACTTTCAGATCTTCTGAGCTTGTTAGTTCAGAGTTTCACACAAAAAGAAATAATTGAATAAATATAAATGAACGAATAGACAGATGAAATACTTCAGATTATTAAACATTTTGCATCTGAGAGGTTCCCTCTGATAAATATTATTCTGGACAAAAATCCATACAAATATTTTTCAGAATGAACTTAAATCTATCTTCAGCAAGGGGTTTTGTGAAAATATCAGCCCATTGATGATCTGTATCAACAAAAGCTAAATTAATTACACCCTTCTGAACATAGTCTCTGATGAAGTGATGTTTAATTTCTATATGTTTTGCCTTAGAATGCAAGATTGGATTTTTTGACAAACATATAGCAGAAGTATTATCACAGAAGATAGAAAGATTACTCTCATAGATTTGATAATCTTCTAATTGACTCTTCATCCAGAGCATATGAGTACAACATCCAGCAGCAGCAATGTATTCTGCCTCTGTAGTTGATAGTGCTATGGTAGGTTGCTTCTTGCTGTACCATGAGATCAGATGACTTCCAAGAAACTGACAGCTTCCAGAAGTGCTCTTACGTTCAACTCTGTCTCCAGCATAGTCAGCATCACAGAATCCAACTAATGAAAATTCATCAGATCTTCTGTAACACAAACCCATGTTAGCAGTACCTTTCAGATACCTTAGAATCCTCTTAACAGCTGTTAAGTGTGATTCTCTAGGATCTGATTGGAATCTCGCACATAAGCAGACACTAAACAGAATATCTGGTCTAGAAGCAGTCAAGTATAGAAGAGATCCTATCATACCTCTGTAGAGTTTTTGATCCACCTTCTTACTTACCTCTTCCTTACCTAGAGTGCTTGTAGGATGCATTGGAGTCTTTGCCATTTGGATATCAATCATGTTGAACTTTTTCAGAAGCTCTTTAACATATTTGGTTTGATGTATGTAGGTACACTCTGGAGTCTGATTGACTTGGATTCCCAAGAAGAATCTCAATTCTCCCATCATGCTCATTTCAAATTCTTCCTGTATACATTTAGCAAACTCCTTTCCAAGCGTAATATTTGTTGATCCAAAAATAATGTCATCTACATAAATTTGACAAATTAACAGATCTTTCTTAACAGTTTTACAGAATAAAGTTGTATCCACTTTTCCTCTGATAAAATTTTTCTTCAGAAGGAAGTTGTTCAACCTCTCATACCAAGCTCTGGGAGCTTGTTTTAATCCATAAAGGGATTTCTTTAATTTGAAAACATGATCTGGAAAGTTTTCACTTTCAAAACCAGGAGGTTGGTGGACATATACTTCTTCTTCTATAATACCATTAAGAAAAGCACTCTTAACATCCATCTGATACAGAGTGATGTTATTTTGTGCAGCAAATGAAATAAGGAGACGAATAGATTCTAACCTTGCCACTGGAGCATATGTCTCAATGTAATCAATACCTTCTTGTTGATTGTATCCTTGAGCAACCAGCCTTGCCTTATTCCTTTCTACCTCTCCCTTTTCATTCAGCTTATTCCTGAAGACCCATTTTGTTCCAATGACATTGAATCCTTTAGGTCTAGGAACCAGATCCCAAACTTCATTTCTGGTGAATTGATTCATCTCTTCTTGCATAGCTATAATCCATTCATTATCTTCCAGAGCCTCATCTACAGATGTTGGTTCTATCATTGACACTAAGCCAAATAAGGAAGATTCAGAAGTTCTGAGAAATGATCTTGTCCTTATAGGATCATCTTTCTTTCCAATTATCACATCTTCTGGATGAGAAGCTTTGATTCTGGAAGAAGATCCTCTGACAGTTGGTCTTTCAGAAATATGCAAGTTGTTTAGTTGGGAGGTCAAAGGTGTAGCATCTGGGGTTGCGTCAGATTCTTTGTTCTTTGCCTTTTCTGCCTCTGAGCCTTCAGAGTCTGTGAGAATCACTTCTCTATCTGCAGAACTTTCAAACTGCTTTGGCTTTTCAGAGCCAAGCTTATCATCAAATCTAACATGAATAGATTCTTCCACAATCTGTGTTTCAGTATTGAATACTCTGTAGCCTTTAGAGCGTTTAGAATAACCAAGCATGAAACACTTCTGTGCTTTGGAATCAAACTTGTTCAGATTATCTTTAGTATTAAGTATATAACAAATACATCCAAAAGGATGAAAATAAGCAATGTTAGGCTTTCTGTTTCTCCACAATTCATAGGGAGTCTTTTTCAGAAGAGGTCTTACAGACACTCTGTTCTGAATATAACAAGCTGTGTTAATTGCTTCTGCCCAGAAATATTTTGCCAGATTTGTCTCGTTGATCATGGTTCTGGCCATTTCTTGCAATGTTCTATTTTTCCTCTCTACAACTCCATTTTGTTGTGGAGTTCTAGGGAAGGAGAAATCATGTGCAATGTCTTTTTCAGAAAAATATTTTTCAAAATGTTTATTTTCAAATTCTCCACCATGATCACTTCTGACTTTAATAATTTTACAATCTTTTTCAGTCTGGACTTGATTGCAGAAGTCAAAGAACACAGAATGAGACTCATCCTTGTGTTTTAGAAACTTTACCCATGTCCATCTGCTGTAGTCATCTACAATGACTAACCCATACTTCTTGCCTCTGATGGATGCAGTTTTCACTGGTCCAAACAGATCAATGTGAAGTAATTCCAATGGTCTGGAGGTAGAAACAACATTTTCTGATTTAAAATGAGATTTTGAAAATTTACCTCTTTGACATGCTTCACACAGAGCATCTGAGTTGAACTTCAACTTAGGAAGTCCTCTGACCAGATTGAGTTTATTAATCTGAGATATACGTCTCATATTAATATGCCCCAATCTTCTATGCCAGACCCATTGCTCATCATTCACAGATAAGAGGCATTTTACATTTTGAACTTTAAGTTCTGAAAGTCTAATTTTATAAATGTTGTGTTTCCTCTTTCCATTGAATAGGATAGAACCATCCTTTTGACATACAGCTTTGCAACATTTTTGATTAAAGATTATATCATAACCATTGTCACTTAATTGACTTATGGACAATAGATTATGTTTCAATCCTTCAACTAACAGAACATTAGAAATAGAGGGTAGGTTGCCATTACCTATTGTTCCAGAGTCAATGATCTTGCCCTTCTGGTTCCCTCCAAATTTCACGTCCCCTCCAGATCTAAGTTCCAGACTTTGGAACATAGACCTTTCTCCCGTCATGTGTCGTGAGCATCCAGAGTCCAGGTACCATGATTGGTGTCCTGACTTTGCTGCTAAGGACATCTGCAACAGGAATTATTTTGTCTTTAGGTACCCAGATCTTCTTGGGTCCTTTAGGGTTAGTTGCCTTGTAGGTTTGTCTAAACTTTTGTTTTTCAACATAGTTTTTGTTTAGACTTGCCTTAGATCTAAACACATGAGTATTCTTTTCAGAGCTCGTGTGTTTAATGTCATTTAAATGACCAAATTTAAAAATAGAGTATAAAGGAGTTATCTTAATGATCAGATCATCTACAGGTATTGGTCTTACATCTTTTTCAAGAGAAGAAGATTGAAATCCAATTCCCTTTCTTTTATTCCTACTAACTCCATAGATCATAGAAGCCATCTTGCTTCTGTCTATGCTTTTAGTGAGGAACCTCTGAAAACTAGAGTCATATTTTTCCAAAATATTTTCAGATGACTTAGCTTCAGAGTCAGATTCTTGTTGGGCAATTTCCAAATCATTTTTGATTTTTATATTTATTTCTCTCTGCTCAACAAGTTCTGTTTTCAGATTATCAATCTCAGATTCAAGATTGCTTTTCAGCTTCTTGTTTTTGAGTTTGATATTATTATAGCTTTTCAAAACTTCAGATAACACCTTTATAAGTTCTTCTTTGGTAAGTTTAGACATTACCTCTTCAGCGTCAGAGTCAGAGTCTGACTCAGATTCAGATGATAATTCTTCATTCTGATCTTCTATTCCAGCCATTAATGCCATGTTGGCACACTCTTCTTCTGCTTCAGATTCAAATTCAGATTCATCTTAATCATCCCAAGTTGCCATAAGAACCTTCTTCTTTTTATCAAACTTTCTCTTGGGTTTCTCCTTGAGAAGTTTGGGGCAGTCATTTTTGTAATGCCCAGGTTCCTTGCATTCATAGCATGTGACCTCTTTCTTTCCAGATCTTCTGTGTCCAGAAGATTCCTTCCTGTGGTCAGCTTTTCTGAAGTTGTTAAACTTCTTTCCCTTATGCTTCCAGAGCTTGTTGATTCTTCTGGAAAGCATGGACAGTTCATCTTCTTCTTCAGAAGAAGATTCTTCAGAGCTTTCTTCTTTTACCTGCAAAGCTTTAACAGGTTTGTTAGATTTTAAAGCTATGGATTTACCTTTATCTTTCTTCTGGGGTTCATCTTCCTCCAGCTCAATTTCATGGCTTCTCAAAGAACTGATAAGTTCTTCTAAAGAGATCTTGTTCAGATCTTTTGCCATCTTCAATGCGGTCACCATTGGTCTCCATCTGGTGGGAAGACTTCTGATGATCTTCTTGACATGATCTGACGTTGAGTAGCCCTTATCCAGAACTTTCAGACCAGCTGTAAGAATCTGAAATCTAGAAAACATAGTTTCTACATTTTCAGACTCTTCCATTTTAAATGCCTCATACTTCTGTATGAGCGCCAGCGCCTTGGTCTCTTTAACCTGAGAGTTTCCCTCATGAGTCATTTTGAGTGACTCAAACATGTCATGAGCAGTATCTCTGTTTGTAATCTTCTCATACTCAGTATGAGAGATTGCATTAAGCAGTATAGTTCTGGCTTTGTGGTGATTCTTGAAATCTCTTTTTTGTACTTCAGTCATTGATTTTCTATCAATCTTTTTGCCATCTTCATCAGTAGGATGTTCATATCCATCAATGACCATATCCCAAAGATCAGCATCATACCCAAGGAAAAAACTTTCTATTCTATCTTTCCAATAGTCAAAATTTTCCCCATCAAACATGGGTGGCTTGATACTGATCCTATCTCCTTCATATTTGTTGTTGTAAGTTGATGTAGATGTATTATCCATATTGACAACCAAACAAATATCAAAGTATCTTTCTCACTGGATCTTTAACTGTCACGGTTAAGTGGAGCACACGCAGAACCGGAGCTCTGATGCCAACTGAAGGTGAGAAAATTACTTAGAAGGGGGGGGGGGTTGAATAAGTAAGACTAAAAATCAAAGATTTGAACACAGATATTTTTATCCTGGTTCGTTGAATACAACTACTCCAGTCCACCCTCTCAAGAGTGATTTGCCTTTCTCTGTCAAGGACTTAATCCACTATTTAAATCAAACAGATTACAAATAGCAACACCTAAGAACAAATGTTCTTAGTCTTCTCAAGAGCAACTGATCCCAACTGGATCCTCTTAAGGAAAACCTTTTACAAACAATGTAAAACTTTTACAAGAGTAAGAATGCTTCTAATAAGCTGTTATCACAACTGTGATATTTCTCTTAATTTAAGAACAATGTTAAAGCAAAATAAAATAATAATAGCTTTGAGAGATTTGCTTTGATGAGTGATTTTGCTAGAAGTTCGATACTGAAGAAGATGGAGTGGACTTCTTTATATAGGCACTAAGATCCAAGAAGTCTTGTTACGTTGAAGGCTGTGCAGAAAAGCCTGAAGCCTTTTGTCTTCACATTGGAGGCTGTGCTGAAACAAGCCTGATGCCTTTTGTCTTCACTTGCAGAAAACTTTCCTCAGAATGGAATGCACAGATAAAACCTTTTTGTCTGTGTCCTTGTGTCTAGCACAAAATAGGAAAGAGCTGTTGAGATAAACCAACGTACATATTTAAATCTTCTTCAAAGTAAGTTCAGCTTTCAACAATAGAATCTGAATCTTCAGAGTCTCCAGAATAGAGATCTTCTGGATCTTCAGAGTCTTGGATGTTCTTCAGATTGAGCTGAATCAGAGTATGAGCAGCTTGTGTGCTTGAGCGTGTAAATCTATCAGAGCAGAGTCTTCTATGCTTTAGAGGCTCCTGCTTCAAAATCTTCAAGAGACAGTAATCAGATTCTTCTGAGAGCAGCGTTCAGATCTTCACTTAAGATGCTCTTGAACTTATGAAGCCTTTCATAATAACGTTGTTCAGATCTTAATTTGCTTTCTTAAGATAATTTTCATTAGTACCTGTAGCAAACAATCTAGAACACGTTTAGAGTATATAATTCTTGAATACAAAATTCATAAGTGTTATCATCAAAACATAGAGATATAACTAAGACACAGTCTGTGCTCTTACAACAATAATAAAAAACCAACACCTTTCCCCTTTTAAAACAAGCAAACTTTTAGACTAAAAAACACCCGCTCAAGCAAAACAACCTAGAAGGTTCCCATCGAGTACGATGGATGCGAGGGGTACTAATACCTTCCCCTCGTATAACCGACTCCCGAACCCTAAAACATGGTTGCGGTGACCATTCTTTTTCCCTAAAGGTTTTATGGCTATTTCCCTTTCCCTCTTTGGGATAAATAAAATCTGGTGGCGACTCTGTGTCATTTTTCGCGTAGTGACAGCTGGCGACTCTGCTGGGGACTTTTTCCTAAGCGAGTCAAGCCTAACCTAGGTCATTTTTGCGTGTTTGGGTTCTCTCTTTTATATGATTTTTTATCGCTTTCCTTTATTCAATTGTATCTCACCGTATTTGGTTTCATTCGTTGTGGTATGGATTGGATACTTTGGTGGCAAACCTTCAGGGAAAGACTCTATACCCGAGTCTAGAGTGTTAAAATTGAGATAGGGGAGGTTGAGTAGTATGGGCTTCCGAGATGCTCATCTCGTGATAGTTGATACGAGAACCTCGCTTAGAGTAGATTCTTTTGAGAATGATGATAATCGTCAAGCTCTTGGCGTGTTTGATCAATGTTTTCTTGGGAATCCATTACTCTAAGGACCTTTTAGAACCATTGGCCAACTAAGATTGATGGTCGCGTAGTATGGGTTCTCGAGAAGCTCTTCTCATATAGATCGATATGAAGACCTCGTTCAGAAGAGACTTTCTTGATGGGTTTGTTGCCTAGCAATGACTGACATACGTAACAAACAGTTAAGGAAGTCCATGACTCTGAAATCCTTGTCTAGAACCCAGTGTCGACGTGTCTCATAGTATGGGTCCCCGAGAAGCTCTTCTCGCGTGGTTCGATACGAGGACCTCACCCAAAAGAGATTCATGTGATGGAGCCATCATCTGACATGTTCATGTCGTGTATGATGAACAGCCATATAAACCCGTGACTTTGGGATCCCTTTTAAACCCTAGATTACACCTTGTGAGAACCTATTTACAAAGCAGTCAGTGTCGTCCATATCCATACCTCGGACTTATGAACCCGTGTGCTCGATTTCCATTTATGCATCCGTTCAAACATACATACTTCATAAAAACAAAGCTCTTAGTTTCTTATTCTTATTGCAGATATAAGCATTTTTCAAAAGCAATCATGATGAATGTGAATCTAGGGACGATGAGGTTAAACAAGAAGACCGACAGAAAAAGTACTTTCACTTTCAAATACAAAGATCCTTCAATTGACAGTCTGAAAACTCTAAGTGCCAAGATCACTCCTATTAACCACAACAAATTTCACTCTTCTTATGGGATAATTCTGGATTTATTAACAGAGAAGACAGAATTTGAAGCCCTCACAGCCTTGGCTCAGTACTATGACACTTCCCTCTGTTGTTTCACCTTTGCTGATTTTCAGATAGCTCCCACTTTGGAAGAATTCGAGAAGATTCTGAACCTCTTCGTCAAAGATCGCAACCCTTTCCCAAAGCTTGAAGAAGAATTCACTTTGAAGAAAGTGGCTTCTGCCTTAGGGATTCCCACAGCAGACGTGATAGCCAATTGGGCGCCGAAAGGTGCTAGGGGATTCTCGAGGAAATTCTTAGAAGAACAAGCATGGAAGTACGCCAAAGAAGAGAAATGGGAAATATGCAGTTCAGTTTTGGCGTTATTGGTCTATGGGATTGTGATGTTTCCAAATGGGGAAAATTTTGTGGACCAAGTAGCTGTGGAGATCTTCTTGACCAAAAACCTCGTGCCTTTCCTCCTAGGTGACTTCTACCATACACTTCATACAAGACATACAAAAGGAGGTTGAATGTTCCTTTGTTGTGCCCCACTCTTGCATAAGTGGCTAAGGTCCCAAATGCCCGAGAAAGGTCTTTTCGCTTCCAAGGAACTCTCATGGCCTCAAAGATTCGCTTCACTCACTGTCGGTTCCATCACGTGGTTCAAGAAGAGGGAGTGGGAAACCAGAGATATCATCTTTTCTTACGGAGAATTTCCCAATGTGCCTCTCTTGGGAACACGAGGTTGCATCAATTACAACCCGGTGTTACTCAAAAGACAGTTTGGGCACTCCATGGACGATCCTCCTAAAGAAGAAGATTTGGTGCCATTCCTGGTCAATACAGCCGATCCAAATGATCCAGATGTAAGAAAGGCAAGAAGAGCATGGGTAAACATCACAAGAAGCAATCCAGACAAGGGGAGGAAGAATTTCAGTGCTCATGAACCTTATGTTAAATGGGTGAAGGAGAGAGCAAAAGAAGTCAGATTACCCTTTGTCTTTGATGCATCTACTTTACCATCGAATCCTGAGCCTGAACCAATCTTACCCGAAGACATGGAGAAACTTAAGGCTAAAGTCCAAGAACTTGAAGATGAAAACACTCAGCTTCGAATTTGACTCAATGAGACTAAGCAGAAAAGCGAAGCTTGGTAAGACAAGAGCAAAGAGTTGAAAGAAAAGTTCGAGGATAGCAAGAAAAGGGCTAGGGAAGACAAAGGAAAGAAAGAATGGGTTGATGGAGCACTCAAAAGCGTCAACACCGACTTGGATCACCAAAACAAAAAATTGGACCGAGTGTGGCGAAAGGTCAGAGACTTAGAAAACGATGTAAGAATAGCCACCCAAACGAAGAAAGATGAAATGGAAAACTTTGAGGCCCAAATTCACAAGCTGAAAGGCATTATGAAAGGCTGCGAAGATCAATTAGCTCTTGAACTATAGGAAAAGGAGAATGCGCAGCGAGATTTCGTACAAGCAGAGTACCAGTTGAGTAAAGCTATTGAGGAAATCAGAAGACTGAAAGGTGGAATCTATAATGAGTTATACCTAGAGCTGCAAGACAGTTGCCACTATTAGGAAGGAAGTTATCGTCAAGCGGAAGTTGTTGTACTTCAAAGAGATGACATCATCAACAATCTCCAAATTTTTCGCGTAGCGACTGTCGCTTGCGCGAAAATAAGGTGCCGGCATGACAGAAGAGTCGCCACCTTTCGTTATTTATCCCTCAGAGCGGGAAAGGAAACGATCGGAAAAACCTGACGAATAAGGGTAAGACAAGGTCATCGCAACCATTGTCTGGGTTCGGGAGTCGGTTACGCAAGGGGAAGGTATTAGCACCCCTCACGTCCGTCGTACTCGACGGGATCCTCGCTTGTTTGTTTACTTGGACGGGTTAGTTATAATCTATCTACCTATCAAGGCTGGCTGAAAAAAGAAAAGAAAAATGACTCGGCAAAGCGTCGCGCTTTATGCCTACGTATTCTCATCAGAGAATGAGAAATCAGAGTCAACGTAGTTCGGCTAACTACGGGGAGGAAGATGGGGAAGGTTGCTCGCTAGGATATCGCATCCTATGCCTACGTACTTTCATCTGGTATGAAAGATCAGAGCAAACGTAGTTCGGCTAACTACGGGTAAAATGGCTCAACTAGGAGGGAGACTATCAAGTCCTACTGTTATCATGCCATGGATTCATCCTATGGTTGAAGTTTGAACAGGGAACTCCTAGATGTTGTCATGCATAGGTTTCAACCTAAAAGTCTATCATCAAATCCTCATCAAAGGAAATGAGAGCCCTAAGGGATCATGTCAATGATACACCAAAACAGACAAAAACATCAGTTTAAACAGTAAAATGCATGCAATGCAAGTGAGGGAGGAAATGTGTGTGGGGTGTCTGCCTCCACAAGCTCATCTCGACCTCAAGCCAGTCATGAAATAGCAGTAATCATACTGAAGATCAACAACATGCTATCAAGCAAAACAGTAAACTGCAATCATACAGATAAAGGAAATGAAGTACCATCAGGTAAACAAAACACACATGAGAAAGAATCATCTATTCTCTAACCCTAACCCTAATCACAGAGTCTAAACAAATCTAAGCAAAGCTCTCAAGCAGGACCCTAAACAGGGGCAATCATTCCCAGCCTTCAAGCTTCAGAATAAGCTTACCAAAGAAAGGGAGCTAAGCAATCATACTCATAGTGTCTTCCTCAGGAGAACACTAGGAGGTGTATACTCAGGAGTCATACCCTAGGTGGCTCAACCACTGTGATCAGTTTACATCCCTCCTCAGGAGAGATTAAACTCACAAGCAGGCTCCAACATCACTGGATATTTAAGAAATCCTATTTGAACTAGTGGAACTAGGTGAATAGACTCATAGGACCTTCCTCAGGAAAGTACTAGGAGGCTTCCACTTAGGAGTTGTATCCCATGTGGCTCAACAACATGTGATCAGTTTACATTCCTCCTCAGGAGAAATTAAACTCACAAGTTGGCTCCTACATCATTGGATACTTGAGAAATCCTAGATCAACTAGTGGAACTAAGTGAATAGACCCATAGGACCTTCCTCAGGAAAGTACTAGGAGGCTTCCACTTAGGAGTTGTATCCCATGTGGCTCAACAACATGTGATCAGTTTACATTCCTCCTCAGGAGAAATTAAACTCACAAGTTGGCTCCAACATCATTGGATACTTAAGAAAGAGGTGAGAAGGAAGAATGAAAGTCATTCATAGTGCCTTCCTCAGGAAAGTACCATGAACTTCCCTCAAACTTCAGGCTCTCAAACCTCACAGACAGGAGAGGAGACAAGCTCTGGGTCTCTGCATCTTGATCTACAGGCTTCTCCTCATGATGCTCTCCATCAATATCCTCAAGGCAACACAAGCCCTTCATCAAATTCCTCAGAAAGAACCCCACAGATGAACAGATAAACCACTGAACAAACCAAATCATCAGGCAATCTTCAGATAATACCTAAAAATACTAAACTAATGGGGAAAAATTTAACAAATATTCATAAGGGTCCTCAACACTTACCCCTAACATCTACAAAGGTTTCTACCTAAAAATCAAGATAAAACTCAATCAAAGAAAGGAATCATCACCTATGCACAATTCTAAACCCTAATTAGACTAACCAAAGTCAACCCTAATTAAACTAACCAAGATTAATTCTAAAAAATCTAGAAAAAATCCTATGGGGAAGCATGACTAACCATCTAATTGCACAAAAAAGAATGGGTAAAAAAGATTAATGGAAAGTACTAAAACAATTCCTACAAAATCAAATATCAAAATGAACCAATTAAAAAGCTATTTAATTGAAAAATCTACTAAAAATATCAAACATAAAAATAAAATCTCAATTTTATTTTTATAATTTTCTACTCATTTTAATCTACTCAGGAAAAAAAGAAGAAATTAAAAATCATTTTTTATCTATTTTATATGAATTATTCAAAAACAGAAAATATTAAAAGGAAAATAAAAGAAATAAATGAATTAAGGAAAGGGGGGGTCAGAATAGCACAAAGCGCTAGTTCAAACTGACTGGGCCAACAAAGGTGGGGGGTGCGAAGAGAAATCCAAGCCCAGAACCGGTCTTAAAATGAAACGCTGCGTTTTCATTAAATTCAAACTTTCCCTCTCTTTTCAGATTAAATCCTGGCCACTAGATTAGATGATTTTGTCAACATATGGGATTGATCCAACGGCTTGGCTTCATCGTCTTCAAACGAACTAGGGTTTTGCAGAACCCTCACGCCATGCACACAAAATCGAGCTCCTCTAGCTCCCTCTACAGGCCACGGCTCCACACGACTCCAACATGGAAAATCATCTACGTCTCAAGCCCTACACAACCCTACGTTCACTTTCTCTTAACTCCTCGTGGATAATCCAAACAGAAGCCTTGAAGATCATGGTACAAACACGGTTATGAATTTCAACTGATATCAACCTAGATTAAACTTCAGCATAATGATCCACAGATGTTCTTGATGTTATCCTGGTGATTCTAAACCAATTCATACTGCCTAAAACTCTTTAAACAGATAGTTCTTGAAACTTAAAGAATCATGCACCTGTTACAAACCATCATGGATCGTGCCCTAGCTTTCTAGAATCAATCCTCTACCCTAACACATCAATTATACACCTAGAATCTAAACCCTCTATGCATAATTATGGTGAAAAAGAGAGGAGAAAGAACCTGTCAAGGAACTATGGTGTATGATGCTTGAGCACGATTCCAAGCTTGCAAATCCTTCAGGATGATCCTTTGATGATGGATAACCTTCTGTTTGCACAATCCTTGAAGGTGGTGGCTTGAAGTGAAAGATCTCTTGACTTTCTTCAACTTGAAGAAACTTCTCCAATGGCTATGCACTTCTCTCTCTCCTCTGACTTGGCTTCACTTTCACCAACCTCTAACACTCCTTGATGCATTCCTTTTATAACAATCAATGGAAGTTTCTAGAATCATCTAGAATGTGATGGAAGTTTCCTTAAAATCTCATGTTATGCCATATTGGTTATCTCATGATATATCACCTCTAACCAACTTACACACCTTTTAAAATCTCACCACATGATAATATGAAATGGTAAGGAAGCTCACATGCCTTGTAATTGCCTTATGTTAAGTTTTCCAACATTGCCTTCTTTCTTAAGTGACAAATTTCCAAAGGAACCTCATCTTTTAAGCCTCAAATGAAAATTCTACTTAAACCAATCTTCTCAAAATGTTTTTTCCAATCAAAATGATATATTGGATGACCTATTTTGGATTTGTAGATCTCCCAAAACACTTTTCAATTTCAACTTTTCAAAGTTATAAGTCATTTTTAGTTCATTTTTGACCCATCATGGAATCTTGTGCTATGAGCCTTTTCAACAATTTGTGACCTTCTTTCTAGACTTAAAATCACATTTTGAGCAACTTTCATGTTTTGAATTTTTCCATTTGAGGCTTGGAAATAGGAGTTTTAGGCATTGGTTAAAATGACCTATAACTGACAAATGACCAAAATACCCCTGCCTTGTTCAAACCATAAGTTGAGTTCCACAAATCCAATCAAGGACTTCTACCACTCAAATTAAAGCTAAGAACATCCTCTTCAACATTCATGTTGACCAAGAAACCATAGGAATCAACCTACTAGGGCAAAAGTTGTCTGGAAGTTGGGTGACTTTCAAGGACCCAGATTCACACACATCAACTGACCTGTAATTTGTCAAAACCATAACTTGAGCTCTGTAACTCCTATCAAGGACTTCCACCACTCAAATTAAAGCTTAGAACAAGCTCTACAACATTCATGTTGTGGGGAAAATGAGATATCAAACACATCTAGTGCTAAAACTGCCTGGAAGATAGGGATCAAATTAGGGTTTTTCCACTGACAATCCTCAGAAACCCTAACTCAAAACTTCTCAAACTCCTCAATCATGATGAGTTGGTCTAGGAATCATATTTATAACATCTCTATACATCATTCCATGATCTCATGGCCCTTGGATTAAGTCTCAACCTTCTCCAAATCTTCAGCTGGTCTAGGGTTGACCCAGTCAAAACCCTAATTCTACCATTCATGGTTGAATCTTCTGAATTCTTTCATAATGACTTCTCTGGGCTTTATGAAGGCTATCAAGGCATCTCATAAGCTTTCAAAACATCAAGTTCATTCTCAAAGTCTCAGAATCATCTGAGGGGCACTCACAACTCTCAAACTGTGAAGCACACAACCCTGGTTTCAACCAACTCCTCTGAGGATCTCTTGAACTTTCTGATGAAGGTATCAACTTTCAAACATTCCATGAATGAATAAATGTTGGTCAAATTTTGGGGTGCAACAGCTGCCCCTATTCAAACGGCTTGGACCTGACTGGGTGAGAGGCGAACGGCTCTCAACCAATCAAGGTACGAGACGGTTGAATATCGGTAAACCCGAAAATTTGCCAACTGCACAAGCACACGGTACTCTGCGGGGAACAAATCTTTGAATACTGCAACACTAGCTGCTCAACAACTAGCTGGAGAAATACTGATCTGACATCGCCGCCGGAAACAAACATAATCTGAGAGACACTCGACATCGCCGTCGTCCAAACATCATCTCTGTTGGGGATTTAAAGGGTCTGACATTGCCGTCAAACAAACATCCAACCTCGCCGCCGGAAACAAACATGATTTCAAACACATCTGACCTGGGGTTCGCCCCTGGTAAACGAAACACAGAATACACTTGCATACCTGAAGCTACTCCACTGGGAAGGAGAGACTTAACCGAGCACACTCTGATCCGGGGTTCACCCTCAGAACCATAACGAACATCGGAATACTGCTGCACACTGCCCGCCGTAGAACTTCAACATTAAAGATATATGAAACCCTGGCCCCTGGCCACCTCTAGCTTCAGCTAGAAAAGATCTTCAAGCACTTATGAAGATTAAGCATCCTTGGCCTCCAAGGATGGCAACTCTGCAGGAGGTATCTTCGACCTCAGTCTGAAGAAAGTGATCCTTGCCCTTCAAGGATACATGAATCTGCCTTCAGGCAACTCCACCTCTGCTATAGAGCATCCGAGACTTCAGTCAGGGATATACTTCGGCCTTCAGCCCGAATAATGAATCCTAGGTCCTTCACGACCTTGGGGGATAACCTTGCCTTTAGGCACCTCTGCTTCAGCATAAGAAATCTGTGACTTTAGTCAGAGAAATGGTATCCTGAGCCATTCATGACTCCACGGGGATTCAAACACTTTGCCTACAGGCAAAACTCCGCTTCAGCTGGAGAAACATCTTCGACTTCAATCAGAAGACGTATCATTCACTTGATCGCAATCAATCATCACCTCAGGATAACTGACTTGGTCTTCAGACTCACACGAATCACTCTGTTGTATCTACAACCCTGGAACCTTGTCTTCAGCCACCCGTTGCTTCATCCACACGGAAATCTGGCTTCACAGGAACCTTCTGGTATCGCCCTCTGGCGCTTACGAAATCCACCTTCAGATTAGACATCGTTGTTGGAGCATACATATCATGCTACTCTGGACTTCAAGAATCATCTTGAACAAACAGATCCGTCGGGCATCTTCAAGAATCGTCCTGAACTAATAACCTTTCTGGAGCAAACATTCTGTTGGGTATTCCAGGAATCTTCCTGGGCAACTCTTACTGGAGGTGCTATTGGGGAACTCAAGTATCATACTAGGCGAACCACTCGGGAAGCTGTACTGAGGTCTTAAGAATTGTCTTAAGCAAATGGCCCTGCTGAGGGATTCGAGGATCGTCTTGAACTGACTTCGCTGAGGATCTCAAAAATCATCTTGAGCGAGCGACTGCGGGGATCACCGGGGTCTTCAGAATCATCTAAGAAAATGACCTTGCTGGGGAGAACTTCAAGAATCGTCCTGAGCAACCGGTCTTTCGGTAGTACACCTGTACAACAAGAATAATAATGACCTAGATCATGCTTATGATGCATATGCTTCTGCTATGCAATCACGCTCAATGCCATGCACTCATGCTTAATGCTATGCAATCGTGCTCAATGTTATGCAATCGTGCACAATGACGTGCAATCATGCACAATAATGCGATCCCGTCAGCAAAATAAATGCCGAAGGGGGAATCCTCCTGTCAAGGAGAAAGAGTCGCTCAGATGGAGGAATCGTCCTGCTGAGGAGAATGTAAACACGCCAACATCAATTAGGCTCTGTCTAGGGAATCAATCTTCCGCGAACTGCTGCAGGGGAACAACTTCAGCTGACTGTTGCAGGGGACGAAGCTCTACGAGAACTTGGATCTGCTGATATCAATCGCTAGAATGAACTGCGTGGCCATCTCGGCTACTCTTCTGGGGATAACCATTCCGTGGGGAACCAACTTCAGCTGTTCAACACTCCACTGGGGAAAAACCAATCATGATCTGACCCACTTCCAAGGATTCGGATCCCTTGGACATCTGCAGACTCGGCTGAGGAGGGAGAAATCATTCTGCTTTACTGGATAGAGTACGACTCTGGGGAAATACAGCATCGGCTGCTCCATGCTCTGCTGGGGAGAATTGATCATGATCTGATCAACTTCCAAAGATTCTGCTTTTCTGCGGACTCAGCCGGGGAGAGAAATCATTCTACTTCACTGAAAAGTACGACCCTGATGGGGAATTTCAATTCTGCTGGGGAAGAAAGAATCATCTGACCTCGGGGGAGGGTACAACTCTGCCGGGGAATACGACATCAGCTGTTCCAACACTCTACTGGGGAAGAAGGAATCGCCCAACTTCAGGAGAGAACCTGATTCTGGTGAGGAATCTCAATTCCACTGGAGACTTCAGTCTGGCACTATCAGTTACTGCATACTTCGGTATACGACTAGCTTCCTGCGAAACCTACACTTGTGACCCGGTGCGGGGGAAATCCTGCTTCAGCAACTTTACTGGGGAAAACACGAGCTTCAGCTCCCGAACACTTCTATGAACTCTGCACTTGTGACCCGGTGCTGGGGAAAGACGAGCTATGGTACTCAATCATTCTTCGGTGCTTGACTCAGCTTGATGAGTTGGCATTCCTTCAGGACGCGTCTGCTTGGGGAAGAGAATCACCTCTACCTGGGGAAGACATATCAATGCTCACTATCTGATTCTGATTCCGCGGAGGAGAGATCACTGAACTCTGCTGAAGAAGGAGGACCCATCCTGCTTCGGGGATACGCACGACACATCTTCTGACGGGTGCTATGCCTGCAACGACACAAACAAACAGACAAGATACCCTCCTCAAAGGGGCCTATCAGGGTTATTATCTCGCGACAACGTTCAATTAATTAATTGTTTCGACAATCAATGGGCTTAGGCCCGCAGGTTTATGTATGCGCATTTTATCAAAAACACATTGGCGTTATCATTCGCAAACAAAACAGATAAATGCAAAACAGACAAGTGGAATTGCTGAATAATGTGCATTTTATTGATGGTGAACCCCTGAATGGGCAAAAATGTTTTACAACAGAGGCAAGCTCCTGAAATGAGGAAGCCGCGCAAAAAGAAAACATAAATATACATCAGTATATACAAATGTCGGCAATCGAGGTGTAGACGAACACCATGAGTTGATCCCTCTAAGACCCACTCGACTTCGATACTTTTCCGATGCTTCAGCTTTGGAAGAGATTGATTCAGATACACGGCCCTCAGGTCTTCCGAACCACTAAACAATGAAAGTCCATACGCGGAACGCAGTCATTTGCTTATCTAAATCCCTAACTTTTGCGTGAACCGCCCTTTCGGGTTTTCAGTTCACCGGGATACCCTTTTTTGCCGAAGCCGCCCAGTGTAGGTTTTCGACTTCGCGGGTGTACATTTTTTCGATATATCCCTAATTTTTGCCCGAACCTTTTATTCTGTTTTTGGTTCGCCGGGATGCCCCTTTTTTGCCTGGACTCTTTCTTTTTTTGTCCAGCGGGTCGCTTTCAAGCAAAGTATTTTTTAACTGCGTCCGCGTTCACCGGGGATGCAAAATCTTCACCATCCATCGTGGATAACAGCAAAGCTCCTCCCGAGAAGACCTTGCTGACGACATACGGCCCTTCGTAATTCGGAGTCCACTTGCCCCGGTGATCGGAGTGTGGCGGAAGAATCTTCTTCAGGACGAGATCACCCGTCTGAAAGCTTCGAGGACGCACCTTCTTATCATAAGCTTTCTTCATTCGGCTTTGGTACAGGCGACCAAATGCAATCGATGCTAGCCTCTTCTCGTC
Source organism: Lathyrus sativus (assembly GCA_963859935.3). Classification (NCBI taxonomy): domain Eukaryota; kingdom Viridiplantae; phylum Streptophyta; class Magnoliopsida; order Fabales; family Fabaceae; genus Lathyrus; species Lathyrus sativus. The sequence continues at coordinate 76,931,783 of OZ012737.1, forward strand.
CATCAGGCTGAGCTGGTTCAGGCGATTCGTCACCCATTCTGCCTCATCAAGCTTCACATCAACCAAAACTCGCAAAGAGGGAATCTCCACTTCTAGCGGTAGGACAGCTTCCATACCGTACACCAAGGAGAAAGGAGTTGCCCCGGTCGACGTACGCACCGTCGTACGATAACCGTGTAAGGCAAACGGCAGCATCTCGTGCCAATCTTTATACGTCACAACCATCTTCTGAACAATCTTCTTGATGTTCTTGTTGGCCGCTTCAACAGCGCCATTCATCTTCGGCCGATAAGGAGATGAGTTGTGGTGTTCAATCTTGAAGCTCTGGCACAGCTCCTTCATCATCTTGTTATTCAAATTCGAACCATTATCAGTAATGATTCGCTCGGGAATTCCATAGCGACAGATGATGTCCCTCTTAATGAATTTAGCAACCACCTGCTTGGTCACATTAGCGTACGAGGCTGCCTCCACCCACTTGGTGAAGTAGTCGATAGCTACCAGAATGAAACGATGACCATTGGATGCGGTGGGCTCGATCTTGCCTATCATGTCAATGCCCCACATGGAGAACGGCCAAGGGGAGGACATGACATTCAATGGGCACGGCGGCACATGAACTCTATCAGCATAAATCTGGCATTTATGACATTTCTTCGCGAATCTGAAGCAATCCGACTCCATAGTCAACCAGTAATATCCTGCTCTCAGGATCTTCCTCGTCATGGCATGCCCGCCGGCGTGCGTACCAAATGTGCCTTCATGGACTTCCTCCATGAGCATACTGGCCTCTTTCTCATCTACACATCTGAGTAGCACGAGATCGTGGTTTCTTCTATACAGCACTCCATCAGGGTTGAGGTAAAAGTTTCCAGATAGCCTCCTCAGAGTCTTCTTATCCTGGGTTGACGCACCCGCGGGATACTCCTTAGTCATAAGGAAGGTCTGAATATCGTGGAACCATGGCTTGCCGTCAGTGGCATCCTCGATTGCGAACACATATGCTGGTCTGTCAAGACGCGAAAGAACAATGCTTGGAGCCTCATTCCAAAGATTGACCTTATACATAGAAGCCAACGTGGCTAAAGCATCAGCCATTTGATTTTCAGCCCGTGGTACATGATGAAGTTCTACTCGGTCGAAGAACGGAAGCAGCCTTCTGGCGTAATTCATGTACGGCACTAGATTCGGTTGACGAGTTTCCCACTCCCCTTTAATCTGATTGATCACAAGCGCTGAGTCACCATATATGTCTAGATTCTTGATTCTCAAATCAACTGCCTCTTCTAGACCCATAATACATGCTTCGTACTCGGCTTCGTTGTTGGTAACTGGAAACGTCAGTCTCGCAGTAAACGGGATGTGGGATCCGTGAGGAGTTGTGATGATAGCCCCGATACCACTGCCATAGGAATTGACTGCTCCGTCGAATATCAACTTCCACTGAGACTTCCTATCCGGCCCCTCGTCGGGCAATGGCTCTTCGCAATCCTTTGCTTTGAGAAACATAATGTCCTCATCAGGGAACTCGAACTTCATCGGCTGATAGTCTTCGATTGGCTGTTCGGCAAGGTAGTCAGACAATACGCTCCCTTTGATGGCTTTCTGAGAGACGTACTGAATATCATATTCTGTTAACACCATTTGCCATCTGGCAATCCTACCCGAAAGAGCCTGCTTCTCGAAGACGTACTTGATCGGATCCATCTTCGAAATCAGCATAGTGGTGTGATTGAGCATATACTGTCGTAGACGTTTGGCAGCCCAAGCTAGTGCACAACACGTCTTCTCCAGCATCGAGTATCGAGATTCACACTCAGTGAACTTTTTACTCAAATAATAAATGGCATGCTCCTTTCTGCCCGTCTCGTCGTGCTGACCGAGAACACACCCCATGCTATTCTCCAGAACTGTCAAGTACATGATTAATGGCCGTCCAGCCACTGGGGGTATCAAGATCGGAGGTTCTTGAAGATACTGCTTTATCTTATCGAATGCCTTCTGGCAGTCTTCATTCCAAGTAATCGCCTGATTTTTCTTTAACAACTTGAACATCGGTTCACAAGTGGCCGTGAGCTGGGAGATAAACCTCGCAATGTAGTTTATTCGGCCCAAGAAACCACGAACTTCTTTTTCCGTTCTCGGCGCTGGCATTTCTTGGATAGCTTTTATTTTTGCAGGATCAACTTCGATACCTCGTTCACTAACGATAAACCCCAATAACTTTCCGGATCGCACTCCGAAAGTGCACTTGTTAGGATTCAGCCTCAGCTTGAACTTCCTAAGCCTTTCAAACAGCTTCAGCAAATTGACCAGATGCTCCTCCTCCGTTTGGGACTTCGCAATCATGTCATCAACATAGACCTCGATCTCATGATGAATCATATCATGAAACAAAGTTACCATTGCTCGCTGGTAAGTGGCCCCTGCGTTCTTCAGACCGAAGGGCATTACCTTGTAGCAAAACGTGCCCCAGGGGGTAATAAACGTTGTTTTCTCCATGTCCTCCGGCGCCATCTTAATCTGATTGTAACCGGAGAAGCCATCCATGAACGAAAACACGGAAAACTGGGCTGTATTGTCGACCAACACATCAATATGAGGCAACGGGAAATCATCCTTAGGGCTCGCCCTATTCAAGTCCCGATAATCGACGCACATACGTACCTTGCCGTCCTTCTTCGGTACAGGCACTATGTTGGCGACCCACGGAGGGTAGGTGGTGACGGCTAAAAATCCTGCGTCCAACTGCTTCTGGACCTCTTCTTTGATTTTTACAGCCATGTCTGGTCTCGTCCTCCTGAGCTTCTGCTTGACCGGAGGGCAATCTTCTCGCAACGGCAAGCGATGAACCACGATATCAGTGTCAAGTCCAGGCATATCCTCATATGACCAAGCAAAGACGTCACTATACTCTCGAAGCATCTCGACCAGTCTATGCTTGACATCGTTCTGCAGCGCAGCCCCGACTCTGACATTCCTGATAAGCTCCTCAGAACCCAGATTTACGATCTCAATCTCCTCCTCATGAGGCAGAATAACCTTTTCTTCTTGTCTCAACAAGCGGGCCAACTCTTCCGGAAGGTCTTCGTCTTCATCAATCTCATCCTCGGCTTGATATATCGGGCAATCAAAGTCGTAGTGAGCCGTAGAGGGTCCAGAGTCGATGTCGTCTGTTACGTGGATCCTGCAATAACAAGGGTTAAGTTTAAAGCAGGAATATGCAGGTTTGCACGAACCTCGTTGCCATTTTGCTGTTTTTCAAAACAAACATAAAATATGAATAACAGAGAACATAACATTTGATTACGAAGAAAACGCCTTTTTATTTATTGATAAAATGTATACACATAATCCAACAAGGCCCTGACAGTAAAACCACTATGCCCCGGGCAGGACATAGGGTTGTACAAAAGATTGTAAAAAGCAAATCATTACTCTTCACTTGTCAGCTCGATAATCTCCTTGATGGTCCAGTTGTGAAGGCGCTCGCCTGGTTTGCTCGGTTGAATCCAGGCATCGAGATCACAGTCACTGTCTCCGCTGTCCTCCGACGCTGCGTTGACACTTTCGAATATTACCCCTCCTTTGGTGAATAGGATCGGCCCCTTTCCACGAGATGAGCTACCAGAAGAAGTTGAAGCTTCAGCTTCAGGAGAATATCCCAATCCAAACTTATCCTGTTTGAATGGTATATCCAAGACGTGCCCCCAACCTGGGGTAGAACCAGCTTCGACAACTGCTCTAGCTTCCTTATACGAAGAGAGGTTCACCTCCTGCTTCTCTGCAACAAGGGGAGCTACCTCCTTCACCTTGACGGTCTCAAACGCCTGGCAAAGAGTCTCATGGATCTCGCCATCCATTTCGACATACTTGAAGGACGATAGGTGGCTTACCATGATGTCCTCCTCTCCGCAAACTGTCACTATGCTGCCCCCAACAGCATATTTAAGCTTCTGATGCAACGTAGACGTTACGGCACCAGCAGAATGAATCCACGGCCGACCTAAGAGGCAACTGTAGGCGGGCATGATATCCATAATATAGAACACTGCATTAAACGTCTCTGGTCCAACCTGAATTGGCAGGGTCAATTCTCCAAAGACGTGGCGTTTGGTTCCGTCAAAAGCCTTTACGACCAGATCACTGGGCGTGCACAGCAGTCCCCGGGTATCCAACTTCATTAGTGCTTTCTTCGGAAGCACGTTCAGCGAGGAGCCCGTATCTACTAGGACATGTGACATAATCGTGCCCCTGCACTCTATCGAGATGTGCAAGGCATGGTTGTGGTCTCTTCCCTTGGGCGTCAGCTCCAAATCTGTAAAACCCAGCCCATTACCAGCGTTGACATGGGCTACTACTTCCTCAAGTTGGTTAACTGATATCTCCTGCGGCACGTATGCAGCATTCAATACTTTCAGCAATGCGTTGCGGTGTGCTTCAGAACACAGCAACAGGTTGAGAATTGAGATCTTTGACGGAGTTTGGTGAAGATGATCTACAATCTTGTAGTCACTTTTCCTGATCAGCCGCATGAACTCTTCGGCGTCTTTAACCAACAAGTCTTTTTCTGCCCCCGCAGGAACCTCTTCAACGGCTTTACCTTTGCCCTTATCAGCAGCATCAGCCCTGACTACCTTCTCTGCCGCACCCTCCGCCGGCGCGAACACTCTGCCACTTCTGGTGATACCACTGGCCTCAGCAAGATTCTGCGCAATCGATCTGGGCGGCTCAATCTCTACCTTCTGGCCATTACAATACACTTCAGCACCATAATGCCATGGAACGGCATTGGTACTCTCAAATGGGATTGGTCCAGCCCTGGTGATGGTAATAGTAGGAGGACGAGGTGCAGAAATGGTGATAGGGTGGCGAGGAATGGTGATAGTAGCAACTTCGTCCGCCTGCTTCAGCACGACTTCTCCCGACGCATTCTCAACGCTTCGACTAAACTGCAAAATACCTTCGGTCATCAGACTCTGGATACCTTCACTCAACTGCTCACACCCGTCAGGAAGTGCAGCACATTCCATACACAACTCTCCACATCCGGGAAAGAAGCCTTTCTTTAGCAACTTAGCTTTAACAAAAACCAACGGCGTCTTCAACTCTCTGACATCAGTCAGCAGGTCTGAATTCTCTTCAGAGATAATAGCATTTACTCCGCCCCCCCTATGATGAGGCATCGGATTCTTGGTGACGTTGGGCACGTTGTCAGAAAAATTTATTATCTTGGCGTCAATCATGTCCTGGACCTTATGCTTAAAAGCTTTGCAGTTCTCAACTGTATGGCCAGGTGCTCCAGAATGAAATTCACATGTAGCATTAGCATCGTACCCGGGTGGTGGTGCCCCTGTCAAGGGAGCTAGCGTCCTTTTCTGAACCAGTTGGAGCTGAAGCAACGTCTGCAGAAGCTGGGCATACGACATAGGAGGAGTTTCCAAATGACGGTTTGCCAGGGGACCCCGATGCTGATATTTCTTATATCCCGGATTATTCTGTTGCTGAGGCTGCTGCTGCGGCTGAGGGGGAGCAGCTGGGATGTTTATGCTAGCGATCTGAGACTGAGGGCCCTTGCCCTTTCTCCTAGCATTAGAGACAGCACTGGCATCGCCCTCTCGGCGTTTGCCAGTATAAGGTTTCTTGCTGGCTCCTCCAGATGAGGATGATTCGCCTTGAATCTTGCCGATCTTTATACCATTTTCAACATGCTCGCCCAAAGTGATGAGGGCCGAGAATGTCCCGGACATGCCACTAACCAACTTCTCATAATAGACTCCGGGAAGAGTAGCCACGAACATCTGTACCAACTCACGCTCAACCATCGGCGGTTGAACCCGAGCAGCCAATTCACGCCACCGCTGGGCGTACTCTTTGAAGCTTTCATTGCTACGCTGCGAGAGATTCTGAAGCTGAACTCGGTTGGGAGCCAAGTCGCTATTATACTGATAGTGGAGAACAAATGCTTCAGCGAGATCTTTCCACGTTCGCACAGCAGCGGGTTCCAAACCCATATACCATTCAAGCGATGGGCCAGAAAGACTATCCTGAAAGAAGTGCATCAGCAACTTCTCATCATCAGAGTAAGCGGACATCTTTCTGTAATACGATCGGAGATGAACACGGGGACAAGTAGTGCCTCTATACTTCTCAAAGATAGGCACCTTAAACTTGTGAGGTACTTTAAAGTCAGCAATCAGCCCAAGTTTGGACATGTCAACGCCCAATGTATTCTGATTTTCTATATCTCTCATTTTATCTTCCAGTGCCTTGAACCTGAGTCTAGCTTCAGCAGTTAACTCAGCCTCTACACCCCTCTGAGAGAAAATGTCGTCTTGATGGTCCTCCAGCCACGGTTGAGGCACCACCATATTTCCTGCACCAACATTAACATTGGCTCCCAAACCACCATTGACGGCGCCCGCCGCATTAAGTCCGAGATTATTCATAAGATTGCCGTTAGCACTAGCGTTGCCCCCGGCAGCAGGAACAACGTTCTGAGGAGTATCCACTTGAGGAGGAGGAGTGGGTACGGCCCCGCCGTGAAGAATTCCATTGCTGTCAACCCTGGAGATGAGAGGTTGAACCAAAGTACGAAGTTGCTCTTGCCCGTTCGCAACTACTTGCATCAACTCCATAAAACGATCCATCCTTTCACGAAGCTCCTGAACATCTGATTGTACCTGGTCCATGATTCTCGTTTGATTGGCGCGAGTCGAGTAACGGTGGATGAATCTTTGATCAATCCTGGAGATTGAAAGCAGCTCGGAACCTGAGTACCTGAAAAACCTGTCAAGATTAAAGGTTAGGAAAAGCAACAGAATGTATGTCATGCAAGAATGCTTCATGCAAATGCATGCGTGAGTCTGTGTGCTTGAGAGATTTCCCCGGTCCTGGCATCTGCTGATAATAATAAGGGGAAGAATCTAAGCCCAATCATGGAGACAGCAACCTCACAGACACACGCTAATGGAATGATTATGCAAGCTAATGCAAAATGCAGGCATGCAACAATATATCCAAGGCTGACGTGGAGATTCGATGTCAACAGTCACTGCTGAGAAGGAAACCCCGGTGTAAACCCACTGATCTGATCTGTTGTGAATAACCATCTGGTAGGATCGAGATCAAAATTCTGCTCTGACAAGAACGAAGGCCTGATAATGAAAAACCCTGGATGCAAGATCAAGGAATATCTGTTGGAGAAGTCTTCAGACCCCAAATCACAAATCTGCCCTCTCAAGAACAACTGCACGGCTGCTGATGAGATCTTCAAACCTCACTCAAAGCCTGCCCTATCAAGAACAAAATGACAACTACTGACGAGATCCTCAGACCCCACTCAAAAATCTGCTTCATCCAGAACAAATAACAACCGCTGATGAGATCTTCAGACCTCATTCAAAAATCTGCTCCATCCAGAACAAACCTCTGATAACGATACTCTGATCGGAACCTGCTCTATCAAGAACAAACAAACACCTGATGATAAGATCCTCTGATCAAACCCTTGCTCTATCAAGAACATATCTGCAACTGAGAACCCAGCATAACTGATTCGCTGTCAAGAAAACCAGGTGGTCTGGAGGTCAAAGTTTCCTGCAATATCCCAACCCACTCACAGGTATGATGGACCTAATCCACGGACAAAGGTACGGCATCCTATGCGGTTGTCAGCGTCACAGACATTCATGAGTGACAATACGATTCCCAGAAGGAGTGGCATCGTCAAGTCATGAAGAGGCCTCTCTTAGCTGACTTCCAAATGATCGGTCCCCAGAGTCGACAATCCTCACGTCTGGACTCCCCTCAGATCCTCAGGACCGGAAAGGAGCACCTCTGCAAGAATCTCGTCTGAGCGCAGATTTTCGTAGGGAACTGTGCCTGTTCAACAGACAGGTTCGTCTACTACTTCTCCACAACTATATCTAGGTGTGTACTCAAAGCCCAGGTCCGGCTTTTCACTCACAGTAACATCCCTCTCCCACAGCAGCACAGATAATCATATCAAACTGGAAATAAAATGCGGGAAATAAAATGCAGGAAGTAAAGCGCGAGAAGCAAAGATGCGATAAATAAACGCAACCCAACAAGCAAACACACAAACGATAGGATTGACTCTCATGGGGAACCGGAGAACCAGAGATTCTGGGTTCGTTCCCCAGCAGAGTCGCCAGCTGTCGCTTGCGCGAAAATAAGGTGCCGGCATGACAGAAGAGTCGCCACCTTTCGTTATTTATCCCTCAGAGCGGGAAAGGAAACGATCGGAAAAACCTGACGAATAAGGGTAAGACAAGGTCATCGCAACCATTGTCTGGGTTCGGGAGTCGGTTACGCAAGGGGAAGGTATTAGCACCCCTCACGTCCGTCGTACTCGACGGGATCCTCGCTTGTTTGTTTACTTGGACGGGTTAGTTATAATCTATCTACCTATCAAGGCTGGCTGAAAAAAGAAAAGAAAAATGACTCGGCAAAGCGTCGCGCTTTATGCCTACGTATTCTCATCAGAGAATGAGAAATCAGAGTCAACGTAGTTCGGCTAACTACGGGGAGGAAGATGGGGAAGGTTGCTCGCTAGGATATCGCATCCTATGCCTACGTACTTTCATCTGGTATGAAAGATCAGAGCAAACGTAGTTCGGCTAACTACGGGTAAAATGGCTCAACTAGGAGGGAGACTATCAAGTCCTACTGTTATCATGCCATGGATTCATCCTATGGTTGAAGTTTGAACAGGGAACTCCTAGATGTTGTCATGCATAGGTTTCAACCTAAAAGTCTATCATCAAATCCTCATCAAAGGAAATGAGAGCCCTAAGGGATCATGTCAATGATACACCAAAACAGACAAAAACATCAGTTTAAACAGTAAAATGCATGCAATGCAAGTGAGGGAGGAAATGTGTGTGGGGTGTCTGCCTCCACAAGCTCATCTCGACCTCAAGCCAGTCATGAAATAGCAGTAATCATACTGAAGATCAACAACATGCTATCAAGCAAAACAGTAAACTGCAATCATACAGATAAAGGAAATGAAGTACCATCAGGTAAACAAAACACACATGAGAAAGAATCATCTATTCTCTAACCCTAACCCTAATCACAGAGTCTAAACAAATCTAAGCAAAGCTCTCAAGCAGGACCCTAAACAGGGGCAATCATTCCCAGCCTTCAAGCTTCAGAATAAGCTTACCAAAGAAAGGGAGCTAAGCAATCATACTCATAGTGTCTTCCTCAGGAGAACACTAGGAGGTGTATACTCAGGAGTCATACCCTAGGTGGCTCAACCACTGTGATCAGTTTACATCCCTCCTCAGGAGAGATTAAACTCACAAGCAGGCTCCAACATCACTGGATATTTAAGAAATCCTATTTGAACTAGTGGAACTAGGTGAATAGACTCATAGGACCTTCCTCAGGAAAGTACTAGGAGGCTTCCACTTAGGAGTTGTATCCCATGTGGCTCAACAACATGTGATCAGTTTACATTCCTCCTCAGGAGAAATTAAACTCACAAGTTGGCTCCTACATCATTGGATACTTGAGAAATCCTAGATCAACTAGTGGAACTAAGTGAATAGACCCATAGGACCTTCCTCAGGAAAGTACTAGGAGGCTTCCACTTAGGAGTTGTATCCCATGTGGCTCAACAACATGTGATCAGTTTACATTCCTCCTCAGGAGAAATTAAACTCACAAGTTGGCTCCAACATCATTGGATACTTAAGAAAGAGGTGAGAAGGAAGAATGAAAGTCATTCATAGTGCCTTCCTCAGGAAAGTACCATGAACTTCCCTCAAACTTCAGGCTCTCAAACCTCACAGACAGGAGAGGAGACAAGCTCTGGGTCTCTGCATCTTGATCTACAGGCTTCTCCTCATGATGCTCTCCATCAATATCCTCAAGGCAACACAAGCCCTTCATCAAATTCCTCAGAAAGAACCCCACAGATGAACAGATAAACCACTGAACAAACCAAATCATCAGGCAATCTTCAGATAATACCTAAAAATACTAAACTAATGGGGAAAAATTTAACAAATATTCATAAGGGTCCTCAACACTTACCCCTAACATCTACAAAGGTTTCTACCTAAAAATCAAGATAAAACTCAATCAAAGAAAGGAATCATCACCTATGCACAATTCTAAACCCTAATTAGACTAACCAAAGTCAACCCTAATTAAACTAACCAAGATTAATTCTAAAAAATCTAGAAAAAATCCTATGGGGAAGCATGACTAACCATCTAATTGCACAAAAAAGAATGGGTAAAAAAGATTAATGGAAAGTACTAAAACAATTCCTACAAAATCAAATATCAAAATGAACCAATTAAAAAGCTATTTAATTGAAAAATCTACTAAAAATATCAAACATAAAAATAAAATCTCAATTTTATTTTTATAATTTTCTACTCATTTTAATCTACTCAGGAAAAAAAGAAGAAATTAAAAATCATTTTTTATCTATTTTATATGAATTATTCAAAAACAGAAAATATTAAAAGGAAAATAAAAGAAATAAATGAATTAAGGAAAGGGGGGGGTCAGAATAGCACAAAGCGCTAGTTCAAACTGACTGGGCCAACAAAGGTGGGGGGTGCGAAGAGAAATCCAAGCCCAGAACCGGTCTTAAAATGAAACGCTGCGTTTTCATTAAATTCAAACTTTCCCTCTCTTTTCAGATTAAATCCTGGCCACTAGATTAGATGATTTTGTCAACATATGGGATTGATCCAACGGCTTGGCTTCATCGTCTTCAAACGAACTAGGGTTTTGCAGAACCCTCACGCCATGCACACAAAATCGAGCTCCTCTAGCTCCCTCTACAGGCCACGGCTCCACACGACTCCAACATGGAAAATCATCTACGTCTCAAGCCCTACACAACCCTACGTTCACTTTCTCTTAACTCCTCGTGGATAATCCAAACAGAAGCCTTGAAGATCATGGTACAAACACGGTTATGAATTTCAACTGATATCAACCTAGATTAAACTTCAGCATAATGATCCACAGATGTTCTTGATGTTATCCTGGTGATTCTAAACCAATTCATACTGCCTAAAACTCTTTAAACAGATAGTTCTTGAAACTTAAAGAATCATGCACCTGTTACAAACCATCATGGATCGTGCCCTAGCTTTCTAGAATCAATCCTCTACCCTAACACATCAATTATACACCTAGAATCTAAACCCTCTATGCATAATTATGGTGAAAAAGAGAGGAGAAAGAACCTGTCAAGGAACTATGGTGTATGATGCTTGAGCACGATTCCAAGCTTGCAAATCCTTCAGGATGATCCTTTGATGATGGATAACCTTCTGTTTGCACAATCCTTGAAGGTGGTGGCTTGAAGTGAAAGATCTCTTGACTTTCTTCAACTTGAAGAAACTTCTCCAATGGCTATGCACTTCTCTCTCTCCTCTGACTTGGCTTCACTTTCACCAACCTCTAACACTCCTTGATGCATTCCTTTTATAACAATCAATGGAAGTTTCTAGAATCATCTAGAATGTGATGGAAGTTTCCTTAAAATCTCATGTTATGCCATATTGGTTATCTCATGATATATCACCTCTAACCAACTTACACACCTTTTAAAATCTCACCACATGATAATATGAAATGGTAAGGAAGCTCACATGCCTTGTAATTGCCTTATGTTAAGTTTTCCAACATTGCCTTCTTTCTTAAGTGACAAATTTCCAAAGGAACCTCATCTTTTAAGCCTCAAATGAAAATTCTACTTAAACCAATCTTCTCAAAATGTTTTTTCCAATCAAAATGATATATTGGATGACCTATTTTGGATTTGTAGATCTCCCAAAACACTTTTCAATTTCAACTTTTCAAAGTTATAAGTCATTTTTAGTTCATTTTTGACCAATCATGGAATCTTGTGCTATGAGCCTTTTCAACAATTTGTGACCTTCTTTCTAGACTTAAAATCACATTTTGAGCAACTTTCATGTTTTGAATTTTTCCATTTGAGGCTTGGAAATAGGAGTTTTAGGCATTGGTTAAAATGACCTATAACTGACAAATGACCAAAATACCCCTGCCTTGTTCAAACCATAAGTTGAGTTCCACAAATCCAATCAAGGACTTCTACCACTCAAATTAAAGCTAAGAACATCCTCTTCAACATTCATGTTGACCAAGAAACCATAGGAATCAACCTACTAGGGCAAAAGTTGTCTGGAAGTTGGGTGACTTTCAAGGACCCAGATTCACACACATCAACTGACCTGTAATTTGTCAAAACCATAACTTGAGCTCTGTAACTCCTATCAAGGACTTCCACCACTCAAATTAAAGCTTAGAACAAGCTCTACAACATTCATGTTGTGGGGAAAATGAGATATCAAACACATCTAGTGCTAAAACTGCCTGGAAGATAGGGATCAAATTAGGGTTTTTCCACTGACAATCCTCAGAAACCCTAACTCAAAACTTCTCAAACTCCTCAATCATGATGAGTTGGTCTAGGAATCATATTTATAACATCTCTATACATCATTCCATGATCTCATGGCCCTTGGATTAAGTCTCAACCTTCTCCAAATCTTCAGCTGGTCTAGGGTTGACCCAGTCAAAACCCTAATTCTACCATTCATGGTTGAATCTTCTGAATTCTTTCATAATGACTTCTCTGGGCTTTATGAAGGCTATCAAGGCATCTCATAAGCTTTCAAAACATCAAGTTCATTCTCAAAGTCTCAGAATCATCTGAGGGGCACTCACAACTCTCAAACTGTGAAGCACACAACCCTGGTTTCAACCAACTCCTCTGAGGATCTCTTGAACTTTCTGATGAAGGTATCAACTTTCAAACATTCCATGAATGAATAAATGTTGGTCAAATTTTGGGGTGCAACAGCGACAGTTATCATAAATCTTTGTTTTAACATTAGTTAGATACAAAGTTTGTTGTAAACCACTTCCGTAATTTGTAAATTGATGGTTACCTTTTGATTTATTAAGAAACTGAGATTCTTCTTTGGATCTAATCCATGAGTTTTATATTTGAAACATGTGCAGATCTTTGTTTGACCTTAAAACTCATCAGTTTTGGTCATTGTTCTTCAAAATGCATCTCAAAACTCATACTCGCATGTTCATTCAAATTTATATGTGTGTGCATTATTTTAAAAAATTTGTTGATACCACTGCATTCCTCTCAAAATTTCAAGCAGGTTTGGTTTAAATTTTGTGGAAATTGGTTGAGAATTGAGGGAGTTTGATTGAAATCGTTTTTGACAAGCTTGCCTTGTGTTGTTGCCTTGCCTGGCCCAGATATTTTGACTTGTTAGGTTTAAATATTAATAGGGTGGCTAGATACATTGGATGTATCTCCACCCCAGTGCTTATGCCTTGCGTTTCATGTATCTTGCCTTGCATATGTCTTGTGTTCGATCCTCAGCGAGGACAACTTTTTGGCTTTTTAGCATTTTTCAGCATTTTTAATATTTTACTATCTCTCTTCCCTCAATGATCACGCGCACGTGTTAGATGGATTGGTAAAGTTTTGGACTTGTAATCACAAGGTCTTGAGTTCAAACCTTGGATAGGACATTCCATTCTTTTTAATTACTAAATTCTTTGTTTTTTTTTTCTTAAAACTTCAAATTAATACAACTTTGTCAATTTTTATCATTTTTGAATGATTATTTTTACAAATGTCTTATTTTGTAGCCTATTTTCATATAGTATTCAAAGAATTCTAAAACTTACATTTTAGAAACACTTTATACTATAAGAAATTCATGCTCCATTTAGGGTTTTTACCCTTCTCTCTTTCAATCTTCTTTTCAAAACTTTTTGATTTCACTTCATTGAGTTTGATTTGCATTTGATTTGATTTTGGTTTGTTAAATCCTTTGTGTGTTTGATATATTGCTTGAACCAAAAACTATTTGCATCTCAATCTTTACTTGTAAGCATTTATTTGATTATTATTACACTATGTGTTTGAATCATGCTATCTCTTGACGTTGTGACTTCTTGAGTATACTTTTCATATGATCCCTCACCCTTTTAGAAGTCTTATTAGAACTCTAAATATGATAGGATTTTACTTCATTTATGGTTGTTACCTTGAATTCATGAATTCCCCATGAAGTAATGAACTTCTTACTTGCATTGTTGTAACATTGTTTGCTTGCTTATTTGCACTTGTTTATAATTAATGCATGATCTTTGCTCCTATGTTGTTACATATGACATCTTTAAACCTATGACATGCTTGCCTCAAGTTGTTACTTGCTTGCATTATAACATGTTTACATGTGGTTGTTACCTCATCTTTGTTAAGATGTTTCATTTGGTCTTTACCTCTTGTGGTAAGTCTTTGTGTATATTGCTGGTAACCATTTTCTTTTATTGACCTTTTCTTGATATTTTCATATGCTTACATGCTCTTGGTTGTAGACATACTCTCTTATATCTTCATCATGTTTGAATGAATGCTTCTGTATGCTTTTAGCTTTGTTAAGTTATTTCCCCAAGTGATGGAACTTGTTAGTTCTCATCCAGTTGCCTTATCTCCCTCTTGTTCCAAGGGAAAGCCTCTCTATTGACCCTTGGGTCATAGATAGCTCATTACCCTTCCTCTTGACTTTGCTAAGTCATCTTGAACCCTAACTTAGTTAAGTTAGAACCCATAGCTATTAGACTTTTGCTTTAAGTCTAAAGACCTACCCCTTGTTAGGAGTACCCTGGAATTAGAACTTTAAGATAGAGTTTGTCAACTCTATGTAAGGATCATTTTCATGATTACTTACTCCCCTCTTGACTTTTTTCAAAGTCAAATCCCTTTGAGTGTACAACTTAGAATAGAGAGTTTTGTTAAACTCTATGCAAGAATTTTTATGTTTATTCCCCTTTGAACCTTGATCATGATCAAGTGTTCATCTATTCTCAGTGAGATGAGCTACGATTGCTCTGATTCTATCCTAGTTAGGATACGTAGGCAGAGGATGTGATATCTTTGTGAGCAAACTTAGAAACTATCCTTAGATTTTTACCTACAGCTTTACCTTATACCTTATCCCAAACCATAGCAAACTTTTAGCACTTATAGCATACAAACATACAAAAGTTTCCTGTAGAGTACTACAGATGTTTAGGATGTGAAATACCTATCCTAGGCATAACCAACCCCCGATCCCCGAATCTCTTAGCGTTGTTGTTACATCGTGCAAAAGGTATTTCTTTCTTTAACCTTTCCTTTGGATAAATTAAAGTCCAATTATGAATTTAATGAATTAAGATTCAAGTTAATTAATAGTTTGGTATCACGATTCTCACAGCAACAACATGGAGGGATTAACTACAACCCCGCTCTTACGAGACGTCAATTTAGGTACCCCGTGAAAGACAGACCTAGTAGTTTCTTGGTGTCAGTGTTCTTCTACCTTAATGAGGGTGGCAATCCAGATTTGAAAAAGGAAGTTATAGAGGCTTGGCACACCATTCATAAAAAAAAAGCAAAGATCATCTAGAAAAGGATATTTGTGTTGCTTTCAAGCCATACACTCAGTGGGTCAATACCAGAGCTTGTGAACTCAAGATGCTTTATCCTCTTGAGAGACCTTCACAGCTTTTTACTGATTTACCCTCTACAATGCCTATTGAGAGTAGGGAAGAGTATCAAGAACTTTTATTTTACAGACTACTAATCAAAGTTATATAAAACAATAAAGCAGGGAACCAATGGAGCTTTCAAATCCTTAGTTTCTTTGATGTTGATATTTGAATTTGAATTGACTTATTTTTGCTCTCAACATTTGAACATGATCAACTTCGGTTCTTAATAACTTCTATCTTTTATAAATGTTATGTTCAATATTACCTTAGATTTGATGTTTTTTCACCACAAGAGGCTTTATAACTTGCATAACACATAGATCCAAACTTTAGTAGAAGGATTAATGAACACCCACCCCATCTATAGAGTTTCAAAATCCATTGGAGATGGGATCATACAACATAATGACGAATTTAAATGATAAATTGAAACTCAAATATGTTCTTCTAAACATTAGAGAAGAAATAAATCTAGAGAAATGTAAGATGTTCATTTTTATCATTAAGTTCGGCGGCTGTTCGAATTGCAGTGAAACGGCAAGAACCAAAAATTTAGTTTTGGAAGGATTTCCTCTGGGATTTATATCGTCTCCATAGGGATCAGTGTGAGGGCAACAATATCGTTCAACATTCTCTACATTTCTAAGCTTGTTGTGAAATTTTGGTTG
The DNA here is from genome assembly GCA_963859935.3 of Lathyrus sativus. NCBI lineage: Eukaryota > Viridiplantae > Streptophyta > Magnoliopsida > Fabales > Fabaceae > Lathyrus > Lathyrus sativus. Next base: position 76,948,048 of record OZ012737.1, read on the forward strand.
AAAGATCAAAAGTAACATAAATTAAAGCAGAAAATATAAAGACGGAAAATAAAAAGTAAAGATTTCAAAATAAACCGAGCCTTGTCGGGATTGGATCTCATCAATTGATAACACATGCATTCTTCTAACCAATTAAACACAAATCAATCATTCGTCTAATATCCTTACGTATCACCCACAATAGAGGTTATGTCTAACACAACATCAAGAGAACAATCGTATTGTCTCATTGGTGATGTCTCACGCAACTCAACAACATACAGCATTAAGAATTGATACTCAAGCAAATGTTAAGCCTAAATCTATGTCTAGAGTCTAGAACCTAACAAATAATCATCCTAGATCCATATCTGAAGAGTATATTTATATATCGGTTCAAATCAAAGATAGACAGGTAAGCAAGGATGATATCAATATCAGCTTCATGATTGATTCATAAAAAACGCCATGATCAGAATACATATATACACTTAACCCTTTTTATATGCATTCAACTAATTTTCCAAATGTAAGTGAACATTGTTTATCATCCCTATTATCACGCATCATCTCAATATTGTATTAATGATCCTCATGCTACTCATGCTACTAATTAACACAATATAATCAAAGATACTAGTGAATATCAACTTACAAGAATATGTCAAAAGTTTTCTCATTGATAGATGAATATCTAAGATCTCAGATTTAAAAAGGTTTTGTCAAGACCCACAAATAAGAAATCAAAAACAACACCAATATTAAGTCAAAACTAGTTCACAATACATAGATTAGATGAAATACATAAGGTATCAAAAGATTACATTAAAACCCAACAAGAGATCAAAGCTTTTACCTTCTACCCCTTATGGTTTGTGTATTTCTCTCTCTAGAATATGCTTGGAATGAAGAGAGTTAAACTTCTATTATGAAAATTACAAGTTATATAAGTTATGTTTCTAAAAAGTGAGAAAAGTACATATATATAGTAAAAAATATCTGCCTTGTTCGCCTAGTGAACACCTTCTTCGCCCAGTGAAGCCCACTTTTAGGCATTTCAAGTGCCTTATGAACAGTTAAACCGCCCGTGAAAAATATATGATTTCGTTGTGCGAACGCTTCTTTGCACAGCGAACCGCTTTGCTACAACTTCCCCAACAAACTTCAGGCCCTTTTGAAGGTGAGAAAAACACTTAAAAGGGGAAGGGGGTTGAATAAGGGTTTTAAAAACAATTTGGATGATAGAAAAATAACATAGTATTTTTATCCTGGTTCGTTTGAACTCAAATTAATCCAGTCCACCCTACCAAGGTGATTTTCCTTTCTCAATAAGGACTTAATCCACTATATCAAACTTGATTACAGTGTAAACCACTAAGACAACTGTCTTAGTCTTCTCAAGAAATTTTGACCACAACTTGGTCTTCTTAAGAAAATCTTTTACAAAGATTAACTAACAAATTTGTGTTTAAGAAATGCTTCTAAAAAGTTATATCACAACAGTGATTTTTACACAAGTTTTAGAACGAAAATGAAAATTATTTCAGCTTGAAGAATATTTGAATGAGCGCTTGAATAATTTGTCAATAGTTTCGTCAACCTTTGAAGTGATGCTAATGCTTGCTTTTATAGTACTTTGAAATCATTTCTCAAAGACTGTGCAATCTGTGCATTCTGTTCTTTTTGTCTTCTATTGACTTTTCTTTTCTCAAAAGAGGAATGTTCTGACAAATTCAAACAAGAGGATTTTCTCGAGCATAAGATTCAACAAAGAAAGGATTAACGGTTCAAATTCAAACAAGAGAGATTTTCTCAAGAGGATTTCCTCGAGCATGAGAATGCGCGCAAGCAATGTTCACCACTTAATAGAATCGAACAATGACAAAGAATTTAGTTCTTAAACAAATATCATGCGATGTTTCAAATAACAACTAAACTCTCATACTTGAATCACTCTAACACTCCTCTTCAAAATAAGAATGAAGAAATTAACGCTTTTACAACCGTGGGGCAATTTCACTCACCTGACAAACAATGATAAAAACAATTTAATTCATACATTTATCTAACAATCAAAAAATGAAAATATGGAAGCAAGAAGATCACAAAGGGATTTTAAGGTTGTAGCTTGGTCAGGTTCACAAAGGGTCATTTCTAAAGGACATTGAATAGAAGTTTCCACGCAAAAGAAGCATTCACTATACATGGTATTTACATATCACAACTTCATTCACCAATTTCTTTTCTTTATTGCTCACCCTTTCCAAACTTCCTTTTGCACAATTATTTGATTCTCTATTTTTATTTTTCAAACAAACATTCTTTTTCTTTTGTTTTTCACATTCATATTCACACTTTTTTCATGCTTGCTTGAAATTTTTCAAAAATTTTAACAACCTACCATTTTTCATTCATCCCAACTTGAATTCAACCAAACCTCAAGTGAATGCTCCTTGATTTTTATGGCAAGGAAATCAATTTAAAACATTGTTCAAAGGTTCAAGAAAAAATTTTAGAATCTCACAAAATTTAATGATGAACTAAACTTTCAAATTATGTACATAAATCAAGTTCATCACTAAAATGAGATCTAAATTGTTTAGGCTCAAAAGGGGTAACAAATTCTCTCTATTCACAGGTAAGTTACTTTTGGATACGGTTGTGCTCAATATAAACAAATGCCTTGATCATTTCTAATGGTTCCACAAAATCAAAATAATCAAAAGATTAAACATGAATAAAATGAATTAAACAAAGTTGATTAGTCATCCTAGCATATAGTAAACAATGGAGTTTTCTCACAATTTGTGGCTTTTGGACCTAATGAAACAAGCATTCAAACAAGTTGCAACATGAAAAAAGAATACACATTTGGACAAAGCACAAAATTCTTAAATCATTCTAACATTCTATAAAGCGGTACAATTTACCTTGCTTGCATTCACATGTTCAACATCCTACCATCACCGTCCAAACTTGGGAGAATCTTCATTTGATACTTTTGTACAAATAACAACCAATCTAGAAGAAGTTCTCATCATTCATCCCTAACCAACACTTGAAAAAATGTAAAAGGAAACAAGTATATATACGATATAAACAACTGTACAAATCTCAAAAATATAGAAACTATTGCAATGCGATTCAATATCTAAACACCAATTCTCAACAACGACGCCATTTTGTTTGAACTGCAATAAAGAGGTAAGAAGAAAAAATTTAGTTTTGAAAGATTTCCCTTTAGAATTTATATCGTCTCCACAGGGATCGGTGGGAGGGAAAGAATGTCGTTCTACGGTCTATACTTTTCTAAGCTTGTTGTGAAATTTTGGTTGAAAGATCAAAGGTAACATAAATTAAAGCAGAAAATATAAAGACGAAAAATATAAAGTAAAGACTTTAAAATAAACAGTCTTGTTGGGAGACAATTGTATACAATCAAAAAGTTATTTTAAATCTCATTAGTTAGATCAGTCAAGTTTCATATGAAATGCTAAATAAATAATGAATCAACAAATAGAAGATAAAACTTAAAAGTTGTAAAAGAGATGAAGTGTGAAAATTTATCTAGTCCTGCACTTAACAAATGTCTAAGTGATCACTTTAATATAAAAAATATAGATTAATTCTCTAAGTAGTAAGGCAACCATACCTCTCTAATTTCATTAAAAAAAAAAATTTTAAAACTATCAATATGGAATTTATTAAAAAAAATATATCTAATCAATTGGAAAAGATTTTTACACAACCTAATTGAATAGGGACATGATCAAATATATTTGAGCAAGTTACTTCTTAAACAATTAAAAAAAAATTTAATCAATTAAATCATGTAATCGTTTTAGTGAAAGAAATTGATGCGTTTGAAGATGCATTTTCGAATTCTAGAGATATTTTTGGATTTTCACCAAAAGATTTGTGAGAAGGTATAAGGGTGAAAAAATATTTGCCCAAATTTTAAATGTTAAAAGTGTTACTGTCATTCAATTCAAACTTCTACCATGATATCATTAATTTCTATTGTAATTATCAATAGAGAATTCTTAACAATTTAATTTCTTGCCCTTGTCAAAACAAATTGAATCAAGTTAAAATACATCTTCTTGGATTTTATTTAACTTGGCATAGAGCCCATCTTTGACCAGAAGCTCTTCATGGTTACCCATCTGCAAAACAAAAAACACATTGTTTATGCATTGTTCTTCTGTACACAAAACTGAAATTTTGTGTAGCATCAAGGCATTAACAAGGTCATAAGCCTTACTTTTCTTAAGTAAATATATATAGTATATTACTTAACTCAAAGCTGTAAACAAAAATTTGCAACAAACATATAATTGCACAACTGTATCTTTAAACCTATGTAGCACCGACACCTCCGAAAAATGATGTGTCCGTGTCTGTGTCGGATACCAATACCTTAACCGACACTTGCAATTATCTTTAATTTATTTATTTTTCAAATTATTACCAATATTACCGTGTCGGTGTCGTATTTGGGGTGTCCGTGCTTCATAAGTCTAAACAACAAAAAACGCATTTTTGGGACTATAAGTATTATGATAAAATAGTTAAGTTCAACCGGAAATCACCTCAATAATGCGACCATTATCCATAACAACGATTCGGTCAGCAGCTTTTATGGTAGAAAGCCTGTAATTATGGTACTTTCAATAATACTTCTCTTATAAACAAATCGAAACAATGGATATTTATGAATTTACCTATGAGCTATGATAATGATGGTTCTTGATTTAGTTTCATTTCTCAACGCATACAATACCTCCTATAGTAAGAAGCACAGAACACGCATGTCACAGTTATATTTGGATAAGCAAAATACATTGGACACAAAATTGGAAATTATAACATTGAAAAGTCAGAACCACAGTTTTAAATTGTGGTTGCAATTACGCTGTGAACTTTTATATTGCGGTAAAGGGGCAAATGTGGCAGTCACATTTGCAGTTATGAAGAACTCAAACCGTTATGTTGCGGTGGCTGGAGGCCACATATTCAAACTATGGTAAGAAATTGAGATATACCTTGATGTAATGCTCACTTTCAGAATCCAAGGCACTGGTTGGTTCGTCCAGAATCATAACAACAGGGTCCCTGATAATGGCCCTGGCAATGGCAATTCGCTGTTTTTGTCCACCACTAAGTGCATTGCCATCAACAAGGGTGTCGTAGCCATTAGGAAGTGAGGAAATAAAGTCATGGGCATAAGCCAGTTTTGCCGCCTTTATAATATCTTCTTGATTTATGTTCCTAGGGCAGCCATACTCTATGTTCGACTTTATGCTCATGCGAAAGATACGAGGTTCCTATTTGAAACAAAAAAAAAAATCAGAAAATGAATATAATCAAGTATTTATAAAATATTGTTTCGGTATCTTAACCTGCGCAACATATCCAATGTTCTGCCTCAGCCACCTAATATCCAACTCCTTAAGAGGGAAACCATCAATACATACCTGTCAAAAAATTCTCCAGACTATAAGATATTATTACCATGAATAATGATGTATATAAACACACAAGCTTCGAGATAGCAGTGTGTCTCTTTGCTATTTTACTCATAGCTAAATATAAACATATGAGCTCAGAGGTAGTGGCGTCCTCTCTTTGCTATTTTACTCATAGTTGTATCAAGAACAAAAACATTAAATAGTGTTAAGAGTCCCGCATCAGATAATATATGGCTTGAACATGCGTTTATAAGTGGGAGCAATCCTCACCCTACCAACCGGTTTTGTAGGGTAGAGTGAGACCCAACCACATTTTTTAACATGGTATCGCCCAAGTGGTTAATCCTCATCCCACCAATCGGTTTTGTAGGGTTGAATTAGGCCCAATCACATTTCTTAACATATAGCATAATTGTATTATATATCATCTTTGTCATTTGTATCACCATCAACTTTTTGGGAGGTGATTTATCATCTTCACCAAGTTTTATTTTCATTCAGCTTTTCTATTAAGTTTAAAAAATCAAAACAGTTAACTACGGGCCAAATCACACATAAGTATATGGATCGAACAAAACTTCAAACTAGTAAAATATGGGACATTCGAGTTCAACCATAGCACCGCTATAGCAATGAAGTGTGACAGCATGGCCCCTCACCGCTACACAATTGACCTGGGAAGCGCTATTGACAGTAGCAGTCATAGCGGATGCAAATAGTGGTTTCATAGGCGGCACAATAGCAGTGCATAGCGGTTTGATGGCTGCTATTTTCAATTGGGGCAAATTCATAAACCAAAATATTTTTACAAGGGTGTATTGGTTTTTCCCACCTTTTTTACTTAATTTAACACCATGTTTTTTGTCTTTCTCCCATGCCTTCCGGTTTCCATTGTTCTTTGCCATCATCATTCTCTGCCTCTGCAACTGTAACACTAACCTCCAGCAAGAAAGGATGTTTTAATCCTATTGGTGACAACCTTGACATTGGTTGGCACTGGAACTCTTACAAAGACCATAGCAAGAAAACAATTGTTTGTGATTTTGAATACTTTTATAATTTGATTTGATGGGAACTCATTTTGATGAATATGTATGTTGTTATTTATGTTTACTATTTAATTTTTACTATATATGTTGCTGCAATTGTTATTTTTTAGTATTTATGCATGTTGTTGGAATTTATGTTTTACTATGTACGTTAATTTTTTAGTCTTCACAATAGTAGTCATCCCGGATATAGCATTTTAGGGATTTGGTGTTACGCATCGTCCAAGATTAACAACCTAGAGTATACTGTTAGTCATCATCTCAATGATGGAGAATATTAAAAACAAGAAACTTTCAACTTCATGAGCAATAACTAATCGAGATCATGACTTCAAATTACTAGGATTGAAAGATATAACTAATTTACCTGACCACTACAAGGCTCATAGAGGCGAAGTAAAAGGTTGATTAATGTGCTCTTTCCACTGCCACTCAGACCAACCTTGGCAAGGTAGAAATATGGAGTTAGTTTTTGGGAATCGCCGACATCAATGGTATAGTAAAAGGGACAAATCTTACAATGGCAATGACTTCATTTGCTTTTACAGAGAAGTTTAAGTGATGTAGAACAGGCATCTGTTCAAAAGTCAGGAACAATGGAAAATTAATGATAACTTAAATCAGTTTCATACACACTCATTTCTTGAAATTGAATGGTTATGTAAAAGGGATGAAATATATGTTAATCAGGAATTAATCAGTCTTTATTGTGAAAAAATTCCTATATTAGAATGATAGTCATAATGAATTGTAATTAGTCATTATGAATTATAAGTATCTATAACTAATGACACTACTATATATAGTGTGAAATACAATAGAGAAAGACATCAAACCACTTTTCATGACAATATATAAACTGAAAGGGTAAAAGTATTGTACTTATGCCAAATTTAGAACGGACAGTGACTGGGTAGAAAATTCAGTGCAACATATTCAGTGCAACATGATGGAATGAAGTGTTATTTAATCAGACTCTATTGTTTGGAATTGCAGATAATGGATGGAGTGGGATGAAACATGATGGAATCAATTCCATCCTATTCCATCAAATCCTTCAATTTACATTCCATCCAATTTGGGGGTGGATGTATGCAATGGAATGAACTAATTTGTTATATTTAGTTGATAAATTATAAAAATTCACAAACAATGGAATGGAATCTCTGTTCTATTCTGCTCTGCTCCACTCAATTCTATCATATCCCATTCCGCTCCGTTCTAATCCACCAATCTAAACATAGCCTTAATTTTGAGCAGAGTGAGTAACTTAAAAATGTGCTTATTAAAACAAGTGTAGTGAAAAACACTTTATATACCATACTCCTTGCAGGATAATGAAATGATACATTAACAAACTGAATATGGCCCATTAGCCTCTGCAACTTAATCCCTGTTAAAAGTGGGAAACACAATTAAAACAATATGTGATTCCATATCTTATACAATAGCAAGGAACTCTAAGAATTACTTGCCTTGAACTAAGAACTGGTCACAGGGCAAACGATTCATCATCTCGAAAATTTGTTCAGATGCTCCGATGGACTGCATTAATGATGTTAAACTGTTTGTCACCCTCCAAGTGGCAAAAATCAACCACTCACAGTATAATACATACTTAGTAAGTTGCTCAATAGTTACACAACAGTTGAGAGCAGACATTCCTCCTAAAAGCACTGCAAATATCTGCAAGTTGCAATTTAATAAATAAAAACAATTAAATAACCGTCCCTAAATATAAAATCTTCCGAAGAAATTTCTTTATCTACTTTTATAATACCCTTATAATGTTTTTAATTGCATTAGTTTTTTACCAAAAACAACTTTATTATTTTACATCTTTTCATGTAACCAATAAGCAAGTAATAAATACTATAAAGGGTAAACTTGGAAAACAAGGGTCCTATGTTTAGGGATATAGTTAGTATATTGATATTAGGGTTAATTATGTTTATTAGGATTTATTATTTTATTTATTTTTAATAAGTTAGTATTTTTAAGTTTAAATTTCAATATTCTTAGGATAAGTTTTAGGTTGGAACAGAATTTACCTATTCAATAGGATTATTATCATTTAAATTTAAATGATAGTAGTTATAGGAAAAGGTAGTTACTAACCTAATTTAATTAGGATTTTTCTTTTATTGTAAGCCTATTTAAAGGCATTTAGATTGGCAATAAAATTCATCAATAATTATTATCAAAAAAAGTTATTGTGGATTTAAGAAGAGGCTCTGTCAAGGACGAGAGCCCGCTTCTACCTTCACCATAGGTCGAAGCAAAGCTTCTACCGCGTCTAGGACTGTGTCAACACGATCCAAGACAAAGGGACATAACATATATCTAGTAACATTTTTGAAAATTGGCAAAAGCATTAAAAATTAAAAACCACAGGTCAGTTCTTCAAAACTTAAATATATTCAAGATAGAAACCAAACATGAAAAACTAACTGAATTTACTAAATATAACATCTCGAGAAAAATAATTTTTTTGACGGAGGGCGGTAATATTTATATCAGTTTTGAGTAGTAGAGTACCAACAAAAACACATTTTAGAGCTCTAGGATCATGCTTTCCCCTATGCTGACTGATTGTGGATATGAACAAATGAGACACCCAAAGACTATTAGTAGTCGAAATGTTTGGATAGAAGGACAGAAGAATATCCATAGGACTCCTAAATTTCAACACTCAAGAAGGTAGTCGGTAAATCAGGCATGTTGTTGTAAGTGCAGCTTCTCTCCAAAGATAATTTGGAACATTATTTTAGAACAACAATGATCCGGATTAATCGAGAAGATGACCATTTTTTCTTTCTGCAATTCCATTTGTTGTGGTGTTTTCACACAAGAGTCATTAATTATTCCTTCTTTTTCACAAAAGGAGTATTGACATGATTGAAGAACTCCGTCCCAATATCAGATCTAATTTTTTTCTTAAAAATTGTGTTTGGACCTAACTCAACCCTATAAAACCAACTTGTAAGGTGAGAATTGTCTCTTAAAAATTGTGTTTGGACCTAACTCAATCCTATAAAACCAACTTGTAAGGTGAGAATTGTCTCTTTGATATTTGTATATATTTATTTATAGAATATTTCATACGATCTCATTCTAGAATAGAATAGGATATACTATAGAATATTCCCTAAGTAATTAATACAATGAGCTGTATATTAAACTACATAATACAACTTCCATAGTGCTTAATAAACTATCCCCTGGTCTTGATAAACTATCAGCTCGATCACTAAAGTGTGTCTTTCTTGGCTATCATCGATCCCAAAAAGGTTATCGTTGCTACTCACATACTCTACAACGATACCTCGTATCCGCCGATGTTACCTTCTTCGAGTCTGTTCCATATTTCGAATCCAGCCAAGTTACTACGGAACCTCTACAGGAAAGTATTCCCACACCTCTTCCGGAAGTCCCATCTGTCATTATCCCCCATCATTCTAGGGAACCTGACCCACTAGTTACCCCTACGGTTGACCCCCCCACTCCTCGCCCACTTCAAACATATCAGCGTCGTCACCCAAAGTCTGTCGTACCTGTCCCTGAAGTCGTACCTGTCCCTGAGGTCACTACGGTCGTACCTGTCCCTGAAGTCGTACCTGTCCCTGAGGTCACTACAGACTCTCCTCCGACGCTCTCGCCATCACCGGATTCGGTCCTGCAACCTGAAACTGATCTTCCGATTGCCCTTCGAAAAGGTATACGTCAAACACGAAATCCTTCTCCACATTATATTGATTTATGTTATCATCGTCTTTCCCCTTTGCAGTATACTTGTTTGTCTTCTTTGTCTTCTGTTTCTATTCCTAAAACTCCAGGTGAAGCATTATCTCACCCTGAGTGGAGGCAAGCAATGATTGATGAAATGTGTGCTCTTCAAAGCAGTGGTACCTGGGAACTGGTTCCTCTACCCCATGGGAAATCTTTAGTAGGTTGTCGTTGGCTTTATACAGTGAAGGTTGGTCCATATGGCAAGATTGATCGATTTAAAGCCCGCTTGGTAGCCAAAGGATACACTCAAATTTTTGGGTTGGATTATAGTGATACCTTCTCGCCTGTAGCCAAGATGACATCTGTTAGACTTCTTCTAGCCATTGCAGCCATTCGACATTGGTCTCTTCATCAACTTGACATCAAAAATGCATTCTTACATGGTGATCTTGAAGAGGAAGTATATATGGAGCAACCACCTGGGTTTGTTGCTCAGGGGGAGTCATCGAATATGGTTTGTAGGCTACACAGGTCTCTTTATGGTCTTAAGCAATCTCCGAGAGCTTGGTTTGGCAGATTCAGCACTGTAGTACAACAGTTTGGTATGACCCGTAGTGAAGCTGACCATTCTGTTTTTTATCGTCACTCACCCCAATGGTGTATTTATCTTATTGTGTATGTAGATGACATTGTCATAACTGGTAGTGATCAGCAGGGAATACTCCAGTTGAAACAACATCTCTCGAAACAATTTCAGACAAAAGATCTTGGTAAACTCCGCTATTTCTTGGGTATTGAAGTAGCCCAATCTAAAGATGGTCAGGTCATTTCTCAGCGGAAATATGCTATGGATATTTTGGAAGAAACAGGTTTGTTAAATGCTAAACCAGCTGATACTCCTATGGATCCAAGTGTTAAACTACTACCCAATCAGGGGGAGCCTTTATCTGACTCAGGAAGATATAGGAGATTGGTTGGAAAGTTGAATTATCTCACAGTCACTCGTCCGGATATTTCTTTTGCAGTCAGTGTGGTAAGCCAGTTCTTAAATTCCCCTTGTCAGGAACACATGGATGTTGTTATCCGGATTTTGAGATACATCAAATGTGCTCCAGGAAAAGGTCTTGTGTATGAGGATAAAAGACATACTCAGATAATTGGATACTCTGATGCTGATTGGGCAGGGTCACCCATTGATAGACGATCCACCTCTGGGTATTGTGTACTTGTTGGAGGAAACCTTATCTCCTGAAAAAGTAAGAAACAAAATGTAGTTGCAAGATCAAGCGCCGAGGCAGAGTATAGGGCCATGGCAATGGCAACATGTGAACTTATTTGGTTAAAATAGTTGCTCAAGGAACTTCAAATTGAAGAAGCAAGACCAATGACACTTATTTGTGATAATCAAGCTGCATTGCACATTGCTTCAAATCCAGTCTTCCATGAGAGGACCAAACATATTGAGATAGACTGTCACTTTGTCAGAGAGAAGATCGAGTCAGGCGACATCGTCACAAGCTTTGTCAACTCTAATGATCAATTGGCAGATGTGTTTACAAAATCCCTACGAAGCCCCAGAACTAACTATATATGTAACAAGCTTGGTGCATTTGACTTATATGCTCAAGCTTGAGGGGGAGTGTTGATATGTGTATATATATATATATATATATATATATATATATATATATATATATATATATATATATATATATATATATATATATATATATATATATATATATATATATATATATATATATATATATATATATATATATATATATATAGTGTTGAGAATATTTGTATATAGAATAGTCTCACATCGACTATATCATGTAATTACTTGTATTCTATTTATATATATATAGAAATATGTTTTTTCTATTTAATCATAATTTGAATCCAGCCATAATGAGCTGTATGACAGAATCTGTTTTGATTTTGTGCTAATATTCAACACTCCCCCTCAAGCTGGCATGAATATATCGTTCATAGCAAGCTTGCACACCATGTTATCAAACAGTCTCTTTGGAAGACTCTTTGTGAGAACATCTGCTACTTGACTTTTGGTAGGTATGTAGGACATACAAATCTCACCGCTGTCAATTTTTTCTTTGATGAAATGCTTGTCCACTTCAACATGCTTCGTCCTGTCATGTAGGACAGGATTATGGGCAATAGAAATAGCAGCCTTATTGTCGCAGTAAACTTTAATTGGAGTTGGGCCAAAGAACTTCAATTCTTCCATGAACTTTTTGATCCATAATACTTCACAAAAACCATGGGCCACAGATCGGAATTCAGCTTCTGCACTGCTCCTGGCTACAACATTTTGTTTTTTGCTCCTCCATGTAACTAGATTTCCACCTACAAAAGTACAATATCCTGAGGTAGACCTTCTATCATTTATATTACCTGCCCAATCAGCATCTGTATAGGCTTCAACCTGTATATGTCCTCTATTTCTGAATATCAGCCCCTTTCCCGGAGTACCTTTCAAATATCTTAATATTCTGAAAATAGCTTCAAAGTGGGCTGCACCTGGTGCATGCATAAATTGGCTTATTACACTCACTGCAAAGGCTATATCTGGCCTTGTATGTGACAAATAAATTAGTCTTCCAGCCAATCGTTGATAACGTTCTTTATCTACTATTTCATCTTCAGCAACTGACTTTAGTTTCACATTGGGATCCATTGGTGTTTCTACTGCTTTAGACCCTGTCATCCCTGTTTCTGCAAGTAAATCGAGTATGTACTTGCGCTGGTTGAGAAAAATACCTTCTTTAGATCTTGCGAACTCCATCCCAAGAAAGTATTTTAACTTTCCAAGATCCTTGATATCGAACTCAGCCTCAAGTCTTCTCTTCAGATCACTAATTGCTTTGACGTCATCTCCTGTAATAATAATGTCATCAACATACACTATTAAGATAGCAATCTTACCTTCAGATGAGTGTTTAAAGAACATAGTGTGATCTGCTTGACTTTGGGTGAAACCGTGTCTCTTAACAACACTTCCAAATCTCTCAAACCAGGCCCTTGGCGATTGTTTCAATCCATATAGGGATTTTCTCAATCTGCATACTTTGTTTCTTCCAAGATTTTTTTCAAATCCAGGAGGTAAACTCATATATACTTCTTCATGTAATTCACCATTCAAGAAGGCATTTTTAACATCATATTGATATAGTGTCCAGTTGAAATTTACTGCAAGAGAAAGAAGAATTCTGATAGAATTGATCTTAGCAACTAGGGCAAAAGTCTCTTGGTAATCAATACCATGAGTTTGAGTAAATCCTTTTGCTACTAATCTCGCTTTGTATCTTTCCACACTTCCATCAGCCTTGCATTTCACTGTAAAGACCCACTTACACCCTACTGCCTTTTTATCTTGTGGTAGATCAGTGATACTCCAAGTGTTATTTTTGTTTAGAGCATCCATCTCTTCTTTCACTGCTAATTTCCAATTCGGATCACTTAATGCTTCCTGAATAGTTCTGGGCACAAACAAATTAGAAATCCTAGACACATATGCCTTATGGGTGTGTGATAGTTTGTCATATGACAAGTAATTAGACATAGGATGTTTAGTGCACATACGAGAACCTTTCCTCTCAGCAATTGGGACATCGAGGTCAGGAATATTTTTTCTCACAGAAATTGGAAGATTAATATCAGGAAAAGACAAATCAGATAAATCATTGGATGAGTAAGAAGGATTACCAGATGAAGAACTAGAAGACAGATTATCTGTAGGACCTTCACTTGGTAAATCAGATTGGATTTCTACTGGAGAGACAATAGGGTTTGCACCACCTTTGTGGAATTTTTTTCGAACATACACTTTAAGTTCAGGATTATCATCCTTAATCAGTGTTTCTCCCCCTATTTCAGATTCTATTATCTTAGCATTTGGGTGATTTGTAGTCACAATATCATCTAGAGCAGGCAAAGTTTCCCAAAAATTATCTTCTTTATTATTACATTGACTCTCCCCCTGAAGAGAATTTTTAAAAAAAGGTTGATTTTCAACAAAGTGAACATCCATGCTTTCAAAAAATTTCTTTGTAACTGGGTTAAAACATTTGTATCCCTTTTTATTGGAAGCATAGCCAAGAAAAACACATTTTTCGGCTTTAGGATCCAACTTAGAACGAAAAACATTGGGGATGTAAACATAACAAAGACAACCAAAAATTTTAAGGGGAAGATCCGTAATAATACGAGATGTAGGAAAATTGTTTTGTAACACTTGTACAGGACTTTCATATTGTAACACCCGAGATGGCATTCGATTGATGAGGTGACAAGCAGTTAATAAAGCATTTCCCCAAAGATACTTAGGTACATTCATAGAAAACATAATAGCTCTAGTGACTTCGAGGAGATGTCTATTTTTTCTTTCAGCAATACCATTTTGCTGCGGAGTATCGCGACAAGTGGATTGATGAATTATCCCCTTAGTTACAAGGAATGTACTTAAATATTTGTTGAAATATTCAGTGCCATTGTCAGACCTTAGAATGCCAATCTTAGTTTGAAATTGATTGTTAATCATGTTAAAAAAATCTTGAAATCTTTGTTCAACTTCTGATTTTTTCTCCATGAGATAAACCCAACACAGCCGTGTATGATCATCAATAAATGTTACAAACCATTTTTTTCCAGACATAGTTTTAATTTTTGAAAGACCCCAAACATCACTGTGAATTAAATAAAAAGGTTTAGAAGCAGAATAGGCTTTTGATTTAAAAGACACACGATGATCTTTAGCTAAGTGACAAGCTTCACAATGAAATTGTGAGGAATTTATTTCTTTGGAAAAAATAGGAAACAAATGCTTAAGATATGAAAAACTAGGGTGACCTAATCTTTTATGCCATAACATAATTTGATCTGAAACAGGAGATGCGTTTGTACTGTTTGAACCGAAAAACGCTTGATTGCCAAACTGAATTCCATCAAGGTAGTACAATCCATTCATCTCTCTAGCAGTTCCAATCGTCTTCCCCGAGTTCTGGTCCTGAAAAACACAAGTAGAGGGACGAAAAAGAACGGAACAATTAGTGTCCTTAGACAATTTATGAACAGATAGAAGATTACAAGCGAATTTAGGAACATGTAAAACAGATTGCAAAGTGATTTGCTCTGAAATTTTTATGCTGCCTTTGCCTGCAATACTTGAATAACTACCATCAGCTATCCTAACTTTTTCAAAACCTGAACTAGGAAAATAGGTACTGAATAGATGAGAGCAATTAGTCATGTGTTCAGATGCCCCTGAATCTATTATCCAAGGGTTAGAGTGGTTGTGAGCAGATAGTGCCCAAGAATCCTTACCTGTTTGTGCCACAGTTCCAGTAGGGATATTAAGAGATGAATTGGACTTTAGAAACTTAAGAAGGTTATCCATTTGCTCCTTCGTACATGGAGACGAATCAGCCTCATTGGCCATAGGCATAGGACGATCACCAAACTTACCAGCCTTGCCATGATTTGGTCGCCCATGTAGTTTGTAGCAAGTTTCCCGAGTGTGGCGATTGCGCCCACAGTAATCGCGAAATAAATGAGTCTTGTCTCCACCTCGTTGATTATGAAGTGGTTTACGATTGACATGGGGAATTGCCAAGGCAGATCCTTCAACTGGTGGAGGGACAGCTGCTGTATTTTTGCCAAGCATCACTTGCCGACGACTCTCTTCGCGACGTACTTCTGAAAAGACTTCACCAATTGGAGGGATAGGATTTCTGCCTAGAATTCGGCCACGAACCTCATCAAAATCAACATTTAGACCCGCAAGGAACTTGAAAACACGACTAACATCCACCATCTTCTTGTAATGTTTGCTATCGGCAGGTGATTTCCACTCATACTCATTGTCCAAATCTTGCCAAATACGTTTGAGACAATTGAAGTATTTGGTGACTGAATCTTCACCTTGCCGAATTTCTCCCAATTTGAGAGTTAATTCGTAGATTTGGGATTGATTTTCCAAATCAGAGTACATTTGGGAGACACCTTCCCAAAGTTCTTTTGCAGTATCATAACAGAGATAATTTGCACCTATCTCTTCATCCATGGAGTTGACTAACCATGTCATGACCATGGAGTTTTCAGCATCCCATGTATCATAATCTGCACCTGCCTTGTCTGGTTGTTTTTTTTCGCCAGTAATGTAGCCAATCTTTCCTCTCCCCCTGAGATACATACGAACGGATTGCGACCATCGAAGATAATTAGCACCGTTCAGCCGAATTGTTGTGATCTGAACAGGGTGGTTTTCATGGTACGTTCGGACTAATTTAGGTTCGGGTGAGGAATGTTTGGGTGAAAGTGAGGACTCGGTATCAGACATTGTGGGATGTAAAAAAGATAAACAGAGCGGAAGCAAAAACAAAAAAAAACCCTAAAGGATTCTTGTTGCTACTGATACCATATAGAAATATGTTTTTTCTATTTAATCATAATTTGAATCCAGCCATAATGAGCTGTATGACAGAATCTGTTTTGATTTTGTGCTAATATTCAACAATATAATAATGTCTCCGTAGTGCTTTTCAAAACACACGGTTTATTCAAATGTCTCTTAGTCTCTTGTATTTCAACATGGTATCAAGAGCCTCGTTTAAGATCCGGTGGGCCACCTTCTATGGTTTCCGCTATCGGGCCACCCACCATTTATTTCCACGCTTCAGTTGTCCAGTCCTGAGCGTGAGGGGGTGTGTTAAGAGTCCCACATCGGACAATATAATGGAATGAACATGTGTTTATAAGTGGGAGCAATCCTCACTCTACCAACCGGTTTTGTAGGGTTGAGTTAGGCCCAACCACATTTCTTAACACTACCTATACACGCAGTTTTATTCAAATGTCTCTCCCTCTCTTATTTCAACATATAAATATATCTTCGGGTATATATTGTGAGCAGTGTATGCAGAATCGCGATTTGACTCGCTAACTCGCCCGAGTTTATGTTTCAGAAGCTTGCCAGCGTGCTGAGTCGGTGTTTCCAAAGGCTTGCCAGCGTGCTGAGTCAGAGGTAAACTCGCATGGTGAAACTCGGTAAATTCGTCCGAGTTGAAATTCGTCCGAGTTGAAATTGTGACTTGTTATACATCCTGCAAGGCGGCGCTTCTGTTTTAAGGGGTTTTGTGCGCTTCTGTTTTAAGGGGTTTTGTTTAGAAAAAAACACTAATTTTCTAAAATGGGCCTGGATCGGGTCGGGTTTCATTAAATACTGATTTATTATTAATTTTTAAAAATAGGAATTCATTAAATATTGATCAAAATTTCTCTTTTTCAAGAGAAACTTATTGATTCAAGGAATAAATCAACCGTTAAAGAAATATTTCTAACATCAGTTCTCTTTCTTCCATTACTTCTTCCTTGTTAATATTCAAGCTTCTTCCTGTTAACAAATTATTAAACAGAATTACTTCCTCTTTTCTCTTTCACATTCAAGTTTCTTCCTCCTCTTTCACATTCAAGTTTTTTATTTGGTTGAATTCTATTTCATTCAACAAGACGTCGACGTCGCCGATTTGCTGCAGTGTTTTTTTTACCTGTAGTAGGACCTTACAATCCGTGCTACGATCCTCGAGTTACAATTTTTGAATTCTCCACCGATTTGCGTAAACTCATTGATTGTGAGAATCTTAACACTGTCCAAGCTGGGAATGGATAACACCCATTCACCATCTAGAGGGAGAGTGTGGGAAATCTCAGTATTTAAAGAAATTGATTTAGGGAGTCTGTAATATCTTTCTTATTTGTGTACATATTGATATGATTAGGAAAATCTCTTTAATTCTAAAGATATGTAATTCGAACAACATAATTACTAGTATTTCCTTAATTAGTTCAGACATGATGTATATATTTTATGTACCCCTCAATGTCTATAATATGAGAAAATAATTTACTCATAGAGCCAAACCTGAGTTGAGCGGTAAAGGGTGTTAAAGCTCAGGTTCCATAAACCATTACACACGCTGTCTCGACCACTAATAAATGCTAATTTCTGTAGCCACTGATTGTACCTGATTAGATGTTTAGGAAGTAAGAGAATCACTGACATGATCATTTGTCAAAATTTATGATCAACTTATGTATACAATCTATTATCACACTCGGAATGGTAGATGATTTCAAATAAATAAATTCTTGCTAACCTCATTGCATATATCTGCAAGTTTTTATTTAACAAACAGAAAAAATTATATATGCATATAAATTATGAAATATGCCCTGAAAAATGGAAAAAACTTCCAAAATAACTCAGTAATTTTTTAATAAGACATTTTTTTTTTTGAAAATCAAGTAAATAATGTATGTAAACTTCAATCATATAGCATCTCAGCTATTAGCTACCATAAGCTAGGTTCGATATTTTTTGGACATGTAAATAAAAAAAGAGCTTAACAGATTAGAAAATTATCCTTATCAACCGTTATCATATAAATGTATAGTGGAGTATAATGAGCTTGGGAGTGATGCACAAAGTATCAATTTGAGGACAGAATTGGAGAGAACGGTATAGCTTAAAAGCTTACTAATACAAGGAAGTAAAGAAAGATTAAATCCTAAATTACATGCCAAAATATAGATTTTCAGCAAGAATATATAATAAGAGAATAAACAAAATAAATCACCTTTCAAATTCTTCTTTTCTGGTTCCATACACTCGGACAGTTCTTATCAAAGAAAGTGTTTCCTGAGCTACCTGTAATAGAAAATATAATAATAGTTAAAAGAAGATTATGGTCAATATTTTTTAGAAACAGTTTCTACTAGTAACTATTTATACATCATTAGCACAAGCAGAGAAATCTTGGGTTAACTTTGCTGCTTTTCTTTGATACCTATTAAAACAATAAATACATTCTTTAGAAAGTCAGCATTGTCATAAGTTAGGCCAGAGACATGAATGGCTGGCTTAAACATATAAATATTTAATCACAAGCAATATCTCCTCAGAAAAAACATAAAATATCATCTTTAAGTGCCACAAAGAAAACCCTTCATCTCATATAGGACGGTCTAAAAAAATAAAGTAATCAAGTTTGTGATAGCAATTAAGCAATTAAGAAGTAGAAATGTTAGTATTATTTATGAGCTAAGATGAATAAAGAACATTAAGAAGATCCTACACACACGCTCATTGGGCAGGTTGTAGTATGCACAAACTGTCCATTGGAACACAAACTCTTGTTTGCATCCCCATAGAATCCAAGTTATCCTCTTAACAAGAAGAGGATACAAAAAGAGAGAAACAAACAGTCCTCGAAGCAAAATTGCCGAGCCCCTTAAAATAAAGTCAGAAAAGGTACCAACACTTACCTGCCATAAACCAGGAAAATTGCAGATAACACAGCACAAATCATCAGTGCAGATAATGCTAGAGGCCAAGATAAAACCAGTAAATTAATTATTGCTCCTGTTCCCTAGATATCAAAGAAATAACATGTAATACATGGAAAAATAATGCCATAAAATTTAACCAGAAAATTAATATGAAAATATTAAGACCTGCAAAGTGTTGCGTAATATTAACTGAAGATCATTTCCTATAACATGTGAAAGCTGTTGACAATCTGCTGCAAGCCTGCTTGTCAAGGTGCCAACTTTTTCTTTATCAAAATAGGATATGTCCTACACAAATACATTATACATGCCTGGGGTAACCATAAGAAAAGCAGAGAAGCAGTTCAAGTAAATAAAAAACCAAAAAACACTAAAGATTATCTCTGTTAGCCCAGTATATTTTTGTTTCGTAAAACATACCTGAAAAAGAATGGCTGTATACAAGTTTTCTCGGAGACGCTTTACCTGAAACATGAGAGGGAGAATGGAATGACGTGCTCTGAACTAGACAACACTGTTGAGATATTATAATTATAATTAGTATCCGTTAGGATATTATTGTATTTGATTCAAGGTAAAATACATTTTTTGATCCTTTAACTATACCCTTGGGTTCAGATTGGTCCTTTAATTATTTTTTTACGTGTCAGATTGGTCCCTTAACTTTTAAAACGTGTCATGTTAGTTATTTTTGTCTAATTAGCGACGAATTTAGCGACCAGTTCTTGAAATTTTCTGTCACTAATAAGACAAAAAGGACTAACATAACACATTTAAGAGTTTAAGGGACCAATCTGACACAGAACAAAATTAAGAGACCAATCTGAACCCAAAGGTATAGTTAAAGGACCAAAAAGAATATTTTGCCTAGATTTAATTATTCCTTTATTTGGTGTTGTTGAACTTTTTTCTTTGTTGAAACATAATGTCTTCACATGAAATTCCAAAGAATGGTGTTGTCAAGGGTGATCCAAGAGCCTTAAAGAGTTTCGTTTGTTTTTTATTAGTTAAGGAACATCCACAGAAAAATTGGTAATAAGAACTATATGAATTGATATTCTTCTGTTAAGTTATGATTTTTGAGTCAATGTTAAGTTATGAGTTTTAAGTCAACGTCGGTCAGAGCATCTTACTAAAACCACTTCAAATATTGATGCAACATTGAAAGATGGTTGGAAATTAGCTAACTATCAGCTTGTATCGTAGTTGTGGAATTCTATTGAGCCAAAGTCGATGGCACATTTTCGATCGTATAGAACATGTTATGCAGTTTGGCAAAGGATAAAAAGTTTTATGCTAACGATACTCAAAGATTGTGTGACTATGAGTTTGTTTGCACCTTGACTCTTAAAATAACTAATCAAAACTTATCATAATATTTGATTGGTGCTCAATCTACTATTAATAATATTGAAGATAATAGGTAAAAAGTTGTTATATCTTATTTCTCAGTCAAAGGTTGGTTTATATAGTGAGAATATAATCATTACAATTAATTCTCTCTTTAATGGAGAATAAATGAAAATAAATGAGAATAAACGAAAATAATCAAGCGGTGAAATAAAATATTTTCCAACATCCCCCTCAAGTTGGTGCATAGATATCTATCATGTCCAACTTGTCTATCAAATGCTCGAAGGTAGGTCTTGCCAAACTTTTGGTCAGGATATCTGCAATTTGCTGACTTAAAGTCATGAAAGGTAGACATATGATTTTGGCATCTAACTTCTCCTTTATGAAGTGTCGATCAATCTCAATAAGCTTGGTTCTGTCATGCTGAAGTGAGTTATGAGTTATGCTAATAGCAGTTTTACTGTCAGAATATAACTTCAATGGAAGCTCAATTTTTATCTTAAGTTCTTCTAGGACTCTAAGGATCCATAATACTTCACAAATACCTTGAGACATAGCTCTAAATCCGGCTTCTACACTACTTCTTGCTACAACTTCTTGTTTCTTGCTCCTCTATTTCACAAGATTACCCCAAACATAGGTACAATGTCCAGAGGTTGATCTTCTATCTATGACTGAACCTGCCCAATCAACATCGGTGAAGATATAAACATTTTTTTCCGTTAATCTTCTTAAAAAATAAGCCTTTTTCAGGATTTCACCTCACATATTTCAATATCCTATATACTACTTTAAAAGATGTTTTTCGAAAGGAGAATGCATAAACTGACTTACTACACTCACTGAGAAAGCAATATTAGGTCGAGTATGTGACAAATAAATCAGTTTTCCAAACAATCTTTGATATCTTTCAGTATCAACAGGAACATTACCTTCTTCCCAAAGTTTAACATTAGGATCCATAGGGGTATTTGCAAGACGAAAACCACTCATTCCTGTTTCTTTTAATAAATCTAGAATGTATTTCTGCTGTGAAACCACAATACCATTCTTTGAGGTTGATAGACACTTCAGTATAACACATAATCCAGTTCAACATGATTGAACTAAGCATATTGAGGTTGATAGACACTTCATAAAGGAGAAGCTTGATAGTGGGCTGATTTGCACCCCATTTGTGTCCTCACAA
This sequence comes from Lathyrus sativus, assembly GCA_963859935.3. Taxonomy (NCBI): domain Eukaryota; kingdom Viridiplantae; phylum Streptophyta; class Magnoliopsida; order Fabales; family Fabaceae; genus Lathyrus; species Lathyrus sativus. The sequence continues at coordinate 76,970,187 of OZ012737.1, forward strand.
GGGCAACTTGTGGATATTCTCACTAAAGGATTGAGTTGCTCAAACTTTGAACGAATTGTATCCAAGCTGGGAATGGAGAATACTTATTCACTAGCTTGAGGAGGAGTGTTGGAAATAGAAAAATAGATTGTATGTTCCCCACTAAAATAAGCATTTAAGTCTTACGTTCATGTATATTTAGATTCATGCATTTAGGAAGTTGGACTATTATTTATTTCTCCTTGTAAACATAATATGTAATTATATAGTGTGTATAAATATCTTAGTTGCTGAGTGTTTTATTCACTCAAGCACATTCAGAAAATTTCTTATTTCTATTTTTCACAGTCTTCCTTCTGAAAAATCGGTTGTTGGTTGCAGGTGGATATTTAATATTTAGGTGGGTCCTGACGCACAGGTAAATTGATTGAAAGCTCGCCTAGTGGCAAAGAGATATACTCAAGTCCAAGGTCAAGAGTATAGTGATATTTTTTTGCCTATTGCCAAGATGGCATTTGTTCATCTCTTTCTATCTATGGCTGCCATGTAACACTGGCCTCTATTTCAATTGGATATCAAGAATGAATTCTTGCATGGCGACTTGGAAAAAGAGATTTACGTGGAGCAACCTCCTGAATTTGTTGCTTAGGGAGAGTGTAATGAGCTATGCAAATTGCACAAGTTTTTGTACGACTTGAAACAATCACACCAGGCATGGTTCGGAAGATTTAGCAAAGCATTACAACAATTTTTTATAACATCTTGAGAAACAGGTCACTCTATTTTCACCGAATGCTCTACATCAAACAAATATATTTATCTAGTGGTTTATGTTGACAATATTGTGGTTACAAGTGATGACTCTGATGGGTATCAAGGCTTTAAAACAATAGTTATTTCAAAAACTTCAGACTAAGGACTTGGGTCCTCTTCATTATTTTCTTAGGATTGAGGTAGCTCAATCAAAGTCAAGTCAGATATTATTATTTCTTGAAGTAAGTATACTCTTGATATTCTAGAGGAAACGGGTCTAACTGATATGGAGCATAATGTAACGCTTCTTCCTAACCAGATGGAATCATATACTGATCCAAGTAGATAATGAAAACTTGTAGAAAAATTGAATTATCTCACTATGACTAGACCCAATATATCTTTACCCGTCAGGGTAGTAAGCCAGTTTCTCAACTCTCCTTGTGACAATCATTAGGGTGTTGTTATACAAATCTTCAAGTACATCAAAGGATCACCTAAAAGGGGCTTGTTTTATGTGACAAAGACAACACCGATCATTGAATATTCAAATGTTGATTGGACAGGAGATGCAAGTGATACACATTACGCTATTGTGTTTTCATTGGTGGAAATTTGATCTCATGGAAGAGCAAAAAATAAATTGTTGTTGCTCTGTCAAGTATAAAGAATGGGTATCGAGCCATGGCTAATGCCACATATGAGCTTCTGTGGTTAAAGTATTTACTACAGAAACTTCATTTTTGTGAAATCGGTCCTATGAAACTTGTGTGTGATAATCAGTCAACCTTGCACCTCTCCTTCAATATAGATCTTTATGAGAGGACAAATAAGAAAATATCTTAGAATAAAAATGCCCAAAACATCCTCTACTTGTGGTAAAACACTAGGCTGAAATTATCTTCGGTTTTGTTTGGAGTTTAGAGGGGAAGGGAAGGGCTTTGAAGGGAAAGAAGTAAAGGAAACAATAGAGAAATCTTTTACATTTTTAAGTGTATTTGTCGAGAATTTTAAGTGTATTTGTCGAGAATGATAAATAAAAATTATCATTAATATATTTTTAATTTTAGAAGCATTATAACAACATATATTAGAGTTGAAGAATTTATCTCAACCCTCCTTAAATACAATTTTTTTATTTCCTCACTTTGGGAGATTTTATATTATGAAGAAAAAAAAGCCAACCCCTATTAAGTTGGAGGACTATCATTCTTCCATTCTTCTTTCCTCCTTCCTTTTACCCAAAACCCTCCTATGCCCTACCTTCCAAACTCGCAAATAAACCTTAGATGAGCTCCAATGACTCATTGACTACATCTTCTAGCATAAAACTCACAATGATACAAAGCAATGGCATAGATGGGATAAAAAACTCTAGCATATAAAGTTGACACATCCAAAACATTAATTGAAAATATTTGAGATCAAAAACCACTCACCAAGGTTACATTCAAAATTCCAAAGCAGCCACTTCGCAAACCACTGAAATTCAAATGAGAGAATCAAATAACCACCCGCTCAATCTGAACAGTAAATATATACTCTCAAAATTTGAGTTAAGCCTAATTTATTCTCACAAAACCGACTTATAGGGTGAAAATTGCTCTTACTTATAAAAATAACACAAGTCATATCTCTAAAAAATGTGAGACTAAATCTACCCCTTCAAATCCAACACAATAAAGATGTTGGAGGGTGCAATGAAGACAAGTCAAATGTCGCAATTAAGGCGAGTAGGGGCAAACTGCAATGAAGGCGGAAATTCCAACACATATCCTCACGATTGGGCCTCAATGAGCCCAGAGTGTGGACGATGCGGGAAGCCTGTTAGATCCCATTTAGATTAGATATTTGGTTTCTTTTTGGTAGTATTTTCAATCAATTTTATCTAATAATGTTTGATTTCGTAGTCGAATTGGTTTAGTTTCATTTTATGCGATCCAAGCGAAGAATGTTTGTAATATTGCTGTTAGTGTGCAGGATTGACACTAATAAGAGCACTTGGGATCAAGGCAAAGCAGTTGGGAGATGTTGCAAATCAAGACATTCGCCTGGCGAGCCACAGCGAGTGCCAGCGAATGTTCGCCAGGCGAGTGCCGACGAACTGGGGCGAATAAATCAGATTTAACTCCCAGACCCAAAGGATAGGAAGTTCGCCAGGCGAAGGTTCCAGCGAAGCTTCGCTACCATTCGCCTGGCGAAGGTGCTGGCGAAGAAGTGGTAGCTTTCCTCATGCAGATTCCAGTAGCAAAACCACCCAAAGTTCGCCTGGCGAGTGAAGCCAACGAATGTTCGCCCGGCGAGTGTTTATTCGCCTGGCGAATGCACGATTCCTAAGGGCGGTTTGCTGATCAGAGGCACTTTGAAGTGCCATGTTAAGTTGGTTCGCCGGGCGAATGAATGCCTTCGCCAGGCGAATGTGCGCAGACAGCACATCATTTTTACTTTATTTGTTGCTCTATTTAGCCCATATTTGGTACTTCAAAAAGCATCATCTTGAAAAATCAAAAGGAAGACATTATTGGATAGCTCTAGAACCCTAAATACTTGAGTTCTTCTTCATCTTTACTATTTTTGTAATCAAGAGAAGTGGAAGCACATCCTTCATTGTTTCTTCAAAGTGGATGTTCTTCATCTTCTCCTTTCTTCTTGTTAAAGCTACCATGAAAATGTGTAGCTAAACTCATCTTTTGTCAAGGTTAGATGTAAGTGATTATTAAACTTTGTATGTGTATGGATGATCCTCATTTGTAAACTCTTGGATGATTAATATATGGTGAAAACTTTGTTTCATTTACAATCTTTTGTGTTGGTTGATGATTGAGAAATATTTTCCAACTCTAGACCTAGGTTTTCATCCTTCTCTTTTCTTGAGCTAGAGATAGTCTTGAAATGTTTTGTTCACTTATAATGTTGAACTTTAAAGTTGTCATTTGATAAATTGTGTGAGAGATCAACAATGGATCAAAATGGTAAATCTCACAATATGAGTTAGAGATAATCATATTGAGAGGATGTTGTGGATGTATTGATCATTAAAAGGAGTTTGTTAAATGTTGATTGGAAATATGCATGCAAAGTGATTACCGAACCCTAACTTTGGCAATATTTATTAAAACCGTTCAAATCATTATTTTACCGCATTTATTACTCACATGCAAAAGTTACCATTGTTTTAAAACCAAACACTTTGTTACTACAAAGTTACGAATTTAACAACTGTAGAAAGGCTGCAAAATTTCATATTCCCTGTGGAGACGATAACAAAAACCCGACACTTAACCACTGTTTTAACAAAATGGCGCCGTTGCCGGGGAGTATAAATTGATATTGCAAGCATCGCAATAGTTGTTGAATTTTTAGCTTTGAATTTTTGACTTGTGCTTGTAATTTGTTTGGTTTAGTGTGCAGCCCTTGTTTATGCGAGGACAAATTCCCGAGGACCAACTCCTTTTTGATCCCGAAATCGAGAGGACCGCGAGAAGATTGAATAGCAAAACAAGACGAAGGAGGCAACTTGCGAAGCAAAGCCGAGAACAAGGAGAAAGTTCTTCTACTACAACACCACCAATACATTTCACACCAGTTATGGCAGAACCACCACCACCTCCAGTTTCAACTCCATGTACAAATAGTCCGAGACACACGGCTCAGTTCGCACGAAATCTCCAAAATGGAAGACAAGCGGAGATGAAGAAGGGGATCCTTGCTCTAGTCTATCAAAATCCTTTCACAGGATTAGACCACGAGAACCCATTCACACATCTTACCAAGTTCTATGAGATTGCGGGCGCAACTGGAGCTACTGAGGCTGATGAAGAGTCATTGTTTAGGAGACTATTCCCTCACTCCCTAATTGGAAAAGCGAAAGAGTGGTATCTTGAACAATCAACGACAATTATGACGGACTGGAATTTATTGGAGGAGAAGTTCCTTGAACGGTTTTTCCCACATAACCGGTTCATGGAAGCTAAGACGGCAATCGCGGTATTTTCCCAAGGAGCGAATGAATCGCTAAACGAAGCCTGGGAGCGCTACAAGTCCATGTTAAGGAAGTGCAAGGGCCATGGTTTCGATGAGCTTACTCAAGTTCATATTTTCCGCAACGGACTCCTTTCGGTTCACAAGACCTTATTGGATGCTACGGCGGGGGGATCTTTGATGTCAAAGAGTGCCGATGATGCAACATCTATTATAGAAAAGATGGCACTTAATGATCATCAAGGGAACCATAACCGAGGGGTAACTCAAAGAAAATCGGGAGTGCTCGAGTTGGGGACGAATGATGCAATTCTTGCCCAAAACAAGTTCATTTCACAACAAGTGGAACTTTTAACTCAACAAATCAAGGAGTTGAAAGAACCATCAAAAGCTAAACAAATAGCTTGTTGTGAACTTTGTAAAGGCGAACACGATACCGGATATTGTCCGCCTCCCGGATTTGAAGAAGTTAACTACATGGCAAACCAAAGAGATTATCAACAAAGGCAACCTCAACAACAACAACCATATCAACATCCTCAACAACAACACCAACAAAACTATCAAGGTAACCAAGGATACCAATCTAGAGGTAACTACCAAAATAACCAAGGTTATGGAGGTGGTAACTCTAACCGTCAAAATCCGTATGCACCTCAACAACCGCCGGTCGCAACTTCTAAGCTAGAAGATACATTGACGCAATTCATGCAAATGTCTATAGCAAATCAAAAAAGTAATGATGCGGCGATAAAAAATCTTGAAACTCAAGTTGGGCAACTCGCTAAGCAATTGGCGGAACAACAAGCCGGACCATCTTTCTCGGCAAATACGCAAACAAAGCCGAAGGAGCATTGTAAGGCTATAAGGACAAGAAGTGGGAGGGAGTTGATTGACGAGAGTAAAAAAAGAGAGGTAGAGAAAAAAATTGATGAGAAACTTGATGGTGAGGTTGGTGAATGGAGTGAGGAGGAAATGGAAAATAATGAAAAAAATGGTGAAGTTGAAAAAGAAAAAAAGGTTGAAGTTGAAAACAAAACAAATGAAGTAGTCGAAAATAACGAAAGTGAGAAAGTGAAAGTGGATGAAGTGAAAAAGCAAAGAGAAAGAAACGCAAGAGCGTCTAGAGGGAAGGAGGTAGTGAGCACTACTCCGATTCAAAATTTACCGTATCCTCATTCCCCATCTAAGAGAGAAAATGAACGGCATTACGCCCGGTTCATGGATATTTTCAAACAATTGCAAATCAACATTCCGTTCGCCGAAGCTTTGGAACAAATGCCGAAGTATGCCAAATTCATAAAGGACATACTTACGAAAAAGCGGAGGTACACGGAGCCGGAAACAATAGTACTAGATGCAAGTTGTAGCGCCATCATCCAACGTACTCTACCAAGAAAGGAAGTTGATCCGGGGAGAGTCACATTGCCGGTTACCATTGGTGACTTTTATGTGGGAAAAGGATTAATTGATTTGGGGTCAAGCATCAATCTTATTCCTTTGTCTATTGTGAAAAAGCTTGGCAACATTGAGATTAAAGCCATCCGAATGACGTTACAACTAGCCGATAAGTCTACTACTCATCCTTATGGAGTAGCTCAAGACGTGTTGGTAAAAGTGGACAAGTTCTTTTTTCCGGTGGATTTTATTGTGATCGATATGGAGGAAGATGATGATGCGCCTTTGATTCTTGGAAGGCCTTTCATGAAAACCGCTCGGATGATGATTGATGTAGATGACGGTTTGATGAAAGTGAGAGTACAAAACGAAGAGGTCACTTTTGACCTTTTTGAAGCAATGAAGCATTCAAAGGACAAGCATGATAGTTTCCGAGTTGACGTAATTGAGGAAGCAACCGATGAAGTTGCAAAGCATGTTCACAACATCACTCCCATTGAGCTAGCCCTTAATGACTCCTTTCAAGTGTTCACTCTTGAAGAAGAGGAAGCTCTAGATGAATGTTTGAGAGAGCTTGATAGTCTTAAGGATTTGCACCCATGGGAAGTGGAGGAAGAAGTCTTAAAAAAAGAGGACAAGGATGAAAAGCCAATCATTGAATTGAAGGACCTACCAAGTAATTTGAAATATGCATTTTTAGATGAAACCAAGGAGAAGCCGGTTATCATTAGCAACCTCTTGTCAAAACATGAAGAATCTCTTTTAATTGATGTGTTGAAGAAAAATCAAGAAGCAATGGGATGGACTCTTTCCGATCTAAAAGGAATTAGTCCTTCTTATTGTATGCACAAAATTTTAATGGAGGAGGATTTCAAGCCGGTAGCTCAACCGCAACGCCGTTTGAATCCTACAATGAAGGAGGTTGTTAGGAAAGAAGTTGTAAAGCTTTTGGATGCGGGAATGATCTACCCGATCTCGGATAGTCCTTGGGTGAGTCCGGTGCATGTGGTTCCTAAGAAGGGAGGCATTACCGTAATCCGCAACGAGAAAAATGAGTTGATCCCCACAAAGATAGCAACGGGGTGGAGGATGTGCATAGACTATAGGCGGTTAAATACCGCAACTAGAAAAGACCACTTCCCACTTCCGTTCATGGAGCAAATGCTAGAGAGACTCTCGGGACAAGAATTCTATTGTTTTCTAGATGGCTATTCCGGATACAACCAAATTGCGGTTGACCCGGCCGATCACGAGAAGACCGCATTCACATGTCCATTTGGAATCTTCGCCTACCGCAAAATGCCATTTGGATTGTGTAATGCGCCAGCAACTTTCCAAAGATGCATGCAAGCCATTTTTGCCGATCTTATAGAGAAGACAATGGAAGTTTTTATGGATGACTTTTCGGTGTTTGGGGGATCATTCGGTTTATGCTTGGAAAATTTGAAAACTGTCCTTGAAAGGTGTGTGAAGACCAATCTAGTGCTAAATTGGGAGAAGTGCCACTTTATGGTTACGGAGGGATTGTTCTCGGCCACAAAGTCTCGTCAAAAGGACTAGAAGTGGATCGTGCAAAGGTAGATGTGATAGAGAAATTGCCTCCTCCATCTAACTTAAAGGGAATCAGAAGCTTTCTTGGGCATGCCGGTTTCTACCGGCGATTCATCAAAGACTTTTCAAAGGTGGCTAGACCTTTGAGCAATTTGCTCGCCAAAGACCAGGTATTTCTCCTTACTGATGAATGTTTAGAAGCCTTTGAGATATTAAAAAAAAGTTAGTCACCGCTCCAATCATAGTCGCTCCAAATTGGAATTTCAATTTTGAACTAATGTGTGACGCTAGCGACTATGCTATCGGAGCGGTGCTTGGCCAACGGAAAGAAAAAAAATTTCATACCATACACTATGCGAGCAAAGTTCTTAATGAGGCTCAAGTTAATTACGCCACAACAGAAAAAGAATTGCTCGCAATAGTGTATGCTCTCGAAAAATTTCGGTCATATCTCATTGGCTCGAAAGTTATTGTTTACACTGATCATGCGGCGATCAAATTTCTGCTAACCAAGCCGGATTCTAAGCAAAGGCTTATCTGGTGGATCCTTTTATTGCAAGAATTCGATGTTGAGATTAAAGACAAAAAAGGATCCGAAAATGTGGTAGCAGACCATTTGTCTCGCCTTGTCAACACTGAGGTGACTACCTTAGAACAGGACATCCAAGAAGAGTTTCCCGACGAAAAACTTTTTAAAGTGCAAGTGAGACCGTGGTTTGCGGATTTCGCAAACCACAAGGCGAGTGGTTTCGTGCCGCTCGACCTAACTCCCAACCAAAAAAGAAAATTCTTATCGGATGCCAGGTACTATGTGTGGGATGATCCATACCTGTTTAAGCTGGGAGGTGATAATTTGTTGAGGCGATGTGTTACGGGTGATGAGGCCCAAAGTATCCTATGGCATTGTCACAATTCGCCTTATGGCGGGCATTTTAATGGGGCAAGAACGGCGAATAAAGTCCTTCAATCGGGATTCTATTGGCCTTCTATTTTTAAAGACGCAAATGCCCATGCGCAAAATTGTGATAGTTGCCAAAGGATAGGTGGGATTGGAAAGAGAGATGAGATGTCTCTTCAAAATATTCAAGAGGTGGAGTTGTTTGATTGCTGGGGCATTGACTTTGTCGGACCATTCCCACCATCTTTCGGAAATGAATACTTATTGGTGGTTGTTGATTATGTGTCTAAGTGGGTTGAGGCGATTGCCTCACCGAGAGCGGATGCTAAGACAGTAATAAGTTTCTTAAAAAGAAATATTTTTTCCCGTTTTGGTACCCCTCGAGTGTTGATAAGTGACGGAGGATCACACTTTTGCAATGCACCGTTAGAAAAAGTCTTACAACATTACGGTGTAACGCATAAGGTGACAACTCCGTATCACCCACAGGCTAATGGTCAAGCCGAGGTTTCGAATAGAGAGATAAAAAAAAATCTGGAAAAAACTGTGTCTAACTCTAGGAAGGATTGGTCACAAAAATTGGATGAAGCTTTGTGGGCGTACCGCACGGCCTATAAAGCTCCAATTGGGCTAACTCCATTTCAATTGGTTTTTGGTAAAACCTGCAATTTACCGGTTGAAATGGAGCACAAGGCCTTGTGGGCTTTAAAATTTTTAAATTTTGATCAAGAGCTGGCCGGTGATAAAAGGAAAGTGCAACTTCTTGAGCTGGAAGAGATGCGCAATGCCGCATACCACTCAAGTTGGTTGTACAAAGAAAAGGTGAAAGAGTACCACGACAAAAAGCTCCGCAAGAAAGAATTCGCATCCGGGCAGTTTGTGCTGTTGTTTAATTCCAGGTTGAGGCTTTTCCCTGGAAAATTAAAATCTAAGTGGTCTGGACCTTTCCGAGTCAAAGAAGTCAAATCTTTCGGAGCGGTGGTAATTGAGGATTTGGAAAAGAAAGACAGCTGGACTGTAAATGGTCAGCGCCTCAAGATATATCTCGGCGGTCAGGTGAACCGAGACAGCTGTGCGTATCTTCTTGATGGTCCGTTGTGAGCATCATGGACCGTCGAGCTTATCCGACGTTAAACAAGCGCTTGTTGAGAGGCACCTCAACATTGTAAGTATTTACCTGTTTTTATGTCATTTTATGCATTTTTGGAAAGTGTTGGAAGTGGACTAGTGAAGTGGGCAATGCAGTAGAACTAAGAAAAACCTGTCATGTTCGCTAGCGTTCGCTTGGCGAATGAAGGCGAGTATTCGCCTGGCGAGCCTTGGCGAGCTTTCGCTGGCATTCGCCTGGCGAATATGCGGTATCAGAAAAAAAAAATATAAAGGGCCACCTGGGCCCAGAAACCGTTTCACCCTTTCATTGCATCAGAAACCCTAACGGTTCTATTCTGCCTCACTCTCACAATCCCTTCCAACCTTCTTTCAACCCTTTGCTGCAAATTCATCACTAACAATCCAAAAGGTAAGTGTTCTTGTTTCCCTTTTTCAATTTGTAATTTGTTATGTCTTGTTCTTGTACCATTTTGAGCCTAAACAATTGAATCCTTGCTTGAAAAAAAAAAAAAAAAAAAAAAAAAGCAAGAGTTCAAAAATCTTGTTCTTAAAACCTTGGAGATTTTGATTCATTGTTCTTTTGCTGAAAAAAGTAAGAGCATTCACTTAGGGGACGAGAACAGACAAGTTGGGGAGAATGAAAGTAAGGTGGTCAAGTTTTCACAACTATTGAGAAACCAAGCAAGCATTGAAAAGAAAATATATAAAAAAAAAAAAACACTCGTTTTTGCGATTACAGTGTAAAAAAAAATAAATATATATATATGAAAATATTTGCTTGTTTGGTAGAAAAATATTGAAAAACAAAGTTAGTTGTGAAATATGAGTTGTGAAGGGTTTCAAATGAGGAACTTGTTAAACAAGTTGAAGATGTGTAAATAAGTGTAGAGCGAATGTCTCTCCTACATCGGAAATTTCGTTCAATGGCTTTAGATATGTCCCTTGTTTGTTAACCCGGCCAAGCTACAACCTTTGAAGACCTTTGTGATCTTGAACTTCCATAATTTTGTGGTGAATATGTAGATATTTTATGAATTATGTAGTATTGCATTGTTCATCATTGGAGTGAATTTTTGTCCCACGCTTGCACGCGTGTTTTTGCTTCAATCCTTTTTCGAAGTGGAGTGTTAGAATGACTTGTCATGAGATTTAGTTGTTGCTTGAAGCATTGTTTAAAATTTGTTCTTAGAATTTAGTTCTTAAACATTATCTATTGTGGAATTATGTAATATTTTGTGACCTTGTTGCACATATTGTGTATTTGAGCCATATAGTTTCACTTGAATTGAATTGGTCTTGAGCAAATCCTCATTTTGTTTTGAGAGGCATACTTTGCTTGAGGGCACGCAAATAGGTAGTTGGGGAGAGTTGTTAGATCTCATTTAGATTAGATATTTGGTTTCTTTTTGGTAGTATTTTCAATCAATTTTATCTAATAATGTTTGATTTCGTAGTCGAATTGGTTTAGTTTCATTTTATGCGATCCAAGCGAAGAATGTTTGTAATATTGCTGTTAGTGTGCAAGATTGACACTAATAAGAGCACTTGGGATCAAGGCAAAGCAGTTGGGAGATGTTGCAAATCAAGACATTCGCCTGGCGAGCCACAGCGAGTGCCAGCGAATGTTCGCCAGGCGAGTGCCGGCGAACTGGGGCGAATAAATCAGATTTAACTCCCAGACCCAAAGGATAGGAAGTTCGTCAGGCGAAGGTTCCAGCGAAGCTTCGCTACCATTCGCCTGGCGAAGGTGCTGGCGAAGAAGTGGTAGCTTTCCTCATGCAGATTCCAGTAGCAAAACCACCCAAAGTTCGCCTGGCGAGTGAAGCCAACGAATGTTCGCCCGGCGAGTGTTTATTCGCCTGGCGAATGCACGATTCCTAAGGGCGGTTTGCTGATCAGAGGCACTTTGAAGTGCCATGTTAAGTTGGTTCGCCGGGCGAATGAATGCCTTCGCCAGGCGAATGTGCGCAGACAGCACATCATTTTTACTTTATTTGTTGCTCTATTTAGCCCATACTTGGTACTTCAAAAAGCATCATCTTGAAAAATCAAAAGGAAGACATTATTGGATAGCTCTAGAACCCTAAATACTTGAGTTCTTCTTCATCTTTACTATTTTTGTAATCAAGAGAAGTGGAAGCACATCCTTCATTGTTTCTTCAAAGTGGATGTTCTTCATCTTCTCCTTTCTTCTTGTTAAAGCTACCATGAAAATGTGTAGCTAAACTCATCTTTTGTCAAGGTTAGATGTAGGTGATTATTAAACTTTGTATGTGTATGGATGATCCTCATTTGTAAACTCTTGGATGATTAATATATGGTGAAAACTTTGTTTCATTTACAATCTTTTGTGTTGGTTGATGATTGAGAAATATTTTCCAACTCTAGACCTAGGTTTTCATCCTTCTCTTTTCTTGAGCTAGAGATAGTCTTGAAATGTTTTGTTCACTTATAATGTTGAACTTTAAAGTTGTCATTTGATAGATTGTGTGAGAGATCAACAATGGATCAAAATGGTAAATCTCACAATATGAGTTAGAGATAATCATATTGAGAGGATGTTGTGGATGTATTGATCATTAAAAGGAGTTTGTTAAATGTTGATTGGAAATATGCATGCAAAGTGATTACCGAACCCTAACTTTGGCAATATTTATTAAAACCGTTCAAATCATTATTTTACCGCATTTATTACTCACATGCAAAAGTTACCATTGTTTTAAAACCAAACACTTTGTTACTACAAAGTTACGAATTTAACAACTGTAGAAAGGCTGCAAAATTTCATATTCCCTGTGAAGACGATAACAAAAACCCGACACTTAACCACTGTTTTAACAAGCCCAACACGTGATTTAGGATAGGCTTTGATAACATCTCAAAAGTTGGGTTGGGCCTAACCCATCCCTATCATACCAAACGGGCTTGTAGGGTGGGGATGCCCCCACTTATAAACACAACACCGGCCATATCTATAAGCAATGTGGGACTAAATCCACCTCTTCAAATCCAACACAATGGAGATGTTGAGAGCTGCAATGAAGGCAAGTCAAAGTGACACAATTAACACGACTAGGGATGGACCGCTGAAAATTCCAACATATACTAACAAATAGACCACACCAAAAGGAAACTAATTTTGAGGCGAGTATTCCTTATTTGAATAATAGTTGAACAGCTACAGACAGTAAGGCATTTTAAATATGGGTTGTGTGTATTAAGAATCCGGAGATCATTAGCCTCACCTACTTTTCCACTATAAAGTGGTCTGGTTACTTAAGGACAACCTCCTTTATTTAGGAATAGATCCTTGTTTAGTCTGGAGTGCGTTTTGGTTTTGTACCTTGGATATCCCATTAATTAGATTTCGAAAAAGTGACTAAATATTATGTTAGATAGAGAGATTAGGCTCTATAAGAATTACCTGCATATCCCTGAAGTGAAACATAGAAGAACCAAAAACATTGCATTCCTAGAGAAAGCCGCAGTCTCGCCGCTTTGTGCCGAAAATATTGATGCTGCCAGTATACTTGGCATGGTGATTTCTGAAAGCTGCAGCAGCAGATACAAAAAATGCTAAGCAATAAATGTTAATATTAATAGAATGGAACAAAACAGAAGAGAGGTGATGAAGCTACAGTGCTACACATATATCATGCCGCATCAGTCACTGAAATTATCATTAGTAGTGCCATTCTTAGAGCCATTTGAAGTTCCCTGGGCTAAAGTTGATGCAAAGCTGATTTGCATGAACTTTAGCCTATTCTCCTTCACACCAGGTCTTACATCTTCGTAGCCAAAGATTAAAAACAAGATTAGATTTAGAATATAATTGTGAAGCAACTTAGAGAATTCACTTTTGATCCATCAAATGAAAATAGACCTAGTGACTTGTCAGAGTTAATGACCAAGTCTAATTACTTAAGTGACTAGGCTAAGGCATTTTAAACCTTTTGAAAAATCCCATTAAGCTAAAAAAAGGTCATGTGATTTACGCCATCAAAAATCTTTTAGCTTTAACATGTAAGCCTTATGAAAAATTATTGTTGTTATTGTTGTTGGTTTTGAATTACATTGTTTTAGTATACCGATAAATTATACAGTTGCTTATTTGTATAAAAACATTGGCTTGTTGGCAACCATTAGAGCTTAGGCCTGTTTAGAGGTAAACCTGTTGCCTATTTAAAGAGGTAAAAGGGTACACCAAATTAAAATAGCTCGGATTCAATTCAAGCTTTGGTGTTTTAAAAATAAGACAAGAACATCTGAAGTAAAACTTCATCTAATTTGATCCATTTCCAATAAATTTCAACCCATCATCTATCTCTCTCAATCATGTGTTAATAAATACTACTAGCATGCTGCATGTCAGCAAAAATGTAGAGGGCCTCAAAAGTGAGTTTGGAGAGTTTGTTGGAGCTCCCACGGTTGACTGATGGTATAACCAAATTAGTACTTACAACTTAGCGTGTGGTGGACAATCCTCATCCTCTCGAACTCTTTAGTGGTTACTGTTGAATTTGTGATTATGGGTCTAAATCAGACTACAGTCATCTCTATTTATAATAGAAATACAAAATAAATACAATAAATATTGATTGATATGATTTACTAATTATAATCCTAATAATGAGTATTAGGATTAGACTCTAACACTTCATTTCAAGCTAAAGCTTATTAAAAAAGTTGATATGATATTTGGTCTGGTGTTGTCCTTTGCTTGAAACAACCAATTTAATTGTGTGATCGGCGTCGGTGAATCAACTTGATGATAATTGATCAACGGGACTATAAAAAAGAAAAACTAACTTAACTTAGGTGGAACATGTCATCTATGACTGGTGCCAACAAATCAACCTTCACATTTGTGAGGCGAAGGGACTACCAGAGACTTGTGTTGGGCTCAATGACTAGAGAGCTTACCATAAGTTATCAAATTGAGACAAGGCAGAAAGCACGCTATGAATGAAAAGATGTTCAAAATCGGATCAGAAAGAAATATGAACTAACAAGACTGTTAAAGTGTCCCACGCTGAAAAGGATATGGTCTCAATATATGTTTATAAGTGGGGAAATCCTAACCTTACAAGTTGGTTTTGTAGAAATGAGTTAGGTCAAATTCACATTTTAAGAAAGACATTAATACTGCACCGAATAATTGCACTCTATAGAATTTACAATAAATGAGTTAACAGTACACAAGGTGTGAAAAATACCTACACAGAGAAATCCAAATGCCAAAACAGTGCTGACATTAAATCAACCCGAAAACAAAGACAAAGAAGCCATGATCAATCAATGGATCAAAAACCAAGAAACAAGAGATGTTTGAAGATGAATCTAAGTACTCAATAAAAAATTGATATTAGATCCAGAACCTCGACAGAAAACAACGCAGGAGACCCAAAAAACTCGTCACAAGACAACAGAACGTGCACGCATCTGCGACTGTTAACAGTGGCGTGTGAGTGAAAATGAGGAGGTTGTGGAGTGTTGGGAGCGTGCATGGGACAGCGAATAATGATGGCGCTTCAGTGAATGGGCAATATGATTTGAGTGAATCTAATGGTAGGGTCAGTATGGCATGTAGGGTTGTGTATGTTGGACAGTTAACAGAAAAACTAGATGTGAGACTGAAGGTTTTGGTTTTGGCACCATACCATGGGTTCTGTTGACACCCAGCAACCAAAGTAAGAAAAATAAAGCAGGTTTAGCCTTGGCGGTGGCTGAGCCCATGGACAATGGACTGGGATTTTGAACCTTGACGTGAAAAGAGAAAACTAGTACTATCATATTCCCAACCAATTTGGGAACTCCACAACGAGTACGGACCAACCTCTAATACCATGTCGTGAGTCTGTGATTATGTGTCTAAATCAGACTACACTCGCAATAGAAGTACAAAATAAATATTGATAGCTATGATTACTAATTATAATCCTAAAAAAAATATTAGAATTAGATTCTTTGATTCTAATAGTTACATACATTGATTTCCTTTGAAACACAAGCAGGGAACATACAGCATTTCATAGACAAAGTTAGTTAGTGTATAGAAAAACTCACAGCAGCAATGACAAGGGACCCAAATGCCACGACTGCAACCCACCGCTCATCGGCAACTAGCTCCAACATTCGTCGGAGAGCGAGCTTAGCCTCTGCCGGTTCTGCATGGTCTTCCCGGTGCTTCGGTAATGACCACCAATCGCCTCCTGGTAAAATGGAAACAATGAACTCGACCCCATGGAAACTAGAGGAATTATCTGAAGCGCAACGGGTTTTAAGGCTCCTAACGCTGTTGATTTTGGATACGGGGAAGGAGAAGAGAAAACGGGATTGGGGTTTGTAGTGGTTGGAAGTGAAGGTTTGGAATTTGTGAAGGTTGGAGTGTGGGGAGGGAAGTATATAGGAAATGGAGGCGGAGGAGGAGGATGACATGGTTATATTGCATATGCCAAACTTATGTCCTCCGTGTGGAAGACCACTGCTATAGGTTGTAGTTTTTGAAAGAAAGAAATATGAATTATCAACTTAGGTTTTAGATTCATGATGATCATGGTTTAAAAAAATAAAAATAAAAAACTAACTTTCTAATGCGGTGGTGATAGTTATAAGTGATTGCTAAAATGTTAGCACTTTAGTATTGTATAAGTTTTAGGTAGAACTTTGCAAGTAGAAGAATTGTATATGGGTGTGATTACCAGAGTAATTTCTCTTTAGTTGTCAATCGTTGTTTATTAGCATGTTTAGCGTGTATATGTGTATTAGTTCCTTTGTTAATCTCAAGTCTTTTAGCTCCTTAAATAGCAAAGAAAATAGACGTTGAAGATGCAACAGTAGAGTTCTTTAAAAAGCTTCAAAAGAAAAGTTGGGAGATGTTAGGATGTTTCACCAAACTATTATGTTAACCTTTGCTACAAAAGGAATTAACAGTTGTATCCCAATAGACTCTGTGAAGAAGATAGAGTTTTACCCTTCACGTGACAAAGTATGTTTAGAGATGACAGTGACATATCAATGTCACCTTGATCCTTGCACTTTGACTAACCCAGGTTCTAATCAGAAACAAACTTCTCCAAAGTCTGATCTTCAGAGGCTGACTCTAATATTTGGATGGTGACCTCTATAAGAGTAAGATTTGTCTCTACAGGATTATCTTTATGTTTTGATGATAACAATTGAGTATTTGTGAAAGAACCATTTTATGGTTTAATGTTTGTTATGTGCAGGTCATGTTAAATTAAATATATAAGATCAAACAAACAAAAGCAACGTGTGCAGCTAGTATATATGGACTTACTATGTGTGACGTCATGAAGCGCTTAGTGGAGAAGCTAGTTTGCTTATGTATCTGATCACATTCAATAAAGATCCAAGGATGCTGGATATTGTTGTTGCAATGCTCTTGTAGATTCTGCTCTAAAGAAGTGAATCTGATCTGAAAGCAAACGAAGCTTAAAGTAGAAGCAAGTTTGTTTCTGTATTTAATCATGATCAGTAAAGAATCAAGGATGATGGATATTGCAGTTGCAATGCATCTATGGATTCTGCTCTGAGTTATGCATCTGATCTGGAAGCTAACGAGCGTCTCTGAAGAGTGAGTCCTCTGAAGAACAAAGTGTTGAAGACTCTGATGACTTGAAGTTCTGAAGGCTGAAGGCTCTGAAGACCAAGTGCGTCAAGACTCTGAAGACTGGTTTTGAAGGTCAAGACTCTGATGACTTGAAGTTCTTAAGGCTAAAGGCTCTGAAGACCAAGTGCATCAAGACTCTGAAGATGAGTTCTAAGGTCAAGACTCTGAAGACGGGTTCTGAAGGTCAAGACTCTGAAGATGTTTTCTGAAAGTCAAGACTCTGAAGAAGTGTTCTGAAGGTCAAGACTCTGAAGATTCTGAAGACATGGTTTCTGAAGAATTAGTCATAAAGATTCTCAAGATTGTTTCAGAGGAAACTCAGTTCTTAGAATGTTGAAGACTGGATTCTGAAGTGGAAGATTATGTCAGAAGAAGATTCATCCAGATGCAAGACATGTTACATCAGATAAGTTGTTGCTGTTCAAATATGATAAATCATGTGCTTATGGAAAAGGACAAGAAAGTGATATCATCCAACACGTGCTCATTCTATTCGTTGAAATATGACCGTTGGAAATAGAAAGGACTTTTCTATCCTCACAATGTCATTCTTGGAAGCACTATAAAAGAATAATCATTTGATCATTCAAATGTCGTTGGGTTGCTGAGTCAAGCAACGCTGTTGCTGTTAAGCTGCACTATAAGAAATAACATTTGATTCATTCAAATGTTACCATGCTAGTAAGCATGAAGTGAAGAAAGAAAGAAAGAAGAAAAGCTTAAATGAAAAGAAACCTTAGTGCTCACACACAAAAAAGCTTTTAAGCAATATGGAAACTATGTTCTTATAATCTCTTAGAGATTCATCATTAGATTAGTTTCTGTATTAGGAAGCAAGGAGTTGTTGCTCAATACTTGTTATGTGCTTAATTAGGAGTAATACGCTTGATAAGAAGCACTCATGTAATCTCCGGCAACACAACATTCTATTTTAGAATTAGTGGGTTCCTCAAGTGATCTTGTGAAGATCAGTATACTTGAGATGAAAAGTGACAGTAGTCATTTGTGGAAATCCTAATAGGAGATCTTTAGTGATCGGATTCTATTAAGGTGTCAATGAACGTTATATCCTTGGGGATCCCTGAACGTGTCATTGATTAATTGTTAGTCACTCGCGGTTAGCTTGTGCATATATGTAATCAGTTTGGTTATAGTGGATTAAGTCCTTGCTTAAGTGAGGCGAAATCACCTTGGAATGGTGGACTGGATTAGCTTGAGAGTTGCTCAAGTGAACCAGGATATATGTTGTGTTCTTTACTTATAGTATGCTTTATTATTATGCTTCCGTAATGCATTTGATATGAGCGCATAAAGCAACAAGTGAAGAAGAAGATAAGAAAAGGAAAAAGTTTTTATTAAGGCATAAACCCAATTCAATCCCCCCCTTTCTTATGTTTATTTCACACCTTCAATTGGTATCAGAGCTCCGGTTCTGTTATTGATGGATATCAAACACCTAATAGTGTCACATAAAGATCTATAGGCTGTGTGAAGAAATACTTTTGGGGATTTTTCACTGTTCTTACAATTTCCGTCTCATATCAGATTTTGAGGATAATGAGTACTAAAATTGTAATCCATCTGGATACCTTGAGCTAGTCACTGATTCTGTGAAGTTTGAAGTTTGAAGTGTTGAAGCTTTCAACAACAAATCTCCTCCATTAGATTCTGAAAGGAGAATGAAGAATTAGCTGACAAGATAAATTCATCAGATAAGAAGATATATCTGTTGAATGTTGATCTTAAAATACGTTTGGATTTTCAACGTATTTGCTCAAAGTTCAAATCTTCAGCAAACAAGAAATCTTAATTTCTAAAGATTTATTCTGGTGAGTATGAGATGTTTTCAAGAAACGGATTAGTCCACACTTGATTTCTCATGAAAACTCATTGGGATTTATCTTAAGTAAGAAAAGATATATTGTTGGCTAATGAATCATATTCATCAGAACGCCAGAATGTAGTCTGCAGAAAAGGGCAAGTTCAGAAGAATGTTCAAATCTGGAAGAAATGACTCTTCAGATTCAAAGCATTTGAAAGTTGCTATTCTTGAAGAAGGTTCAAAGAATTCTGCAGAGGTTTCAAGATAAGCAGTGTTTATCAACTCATCTGGATATGATGAAATTCAGAAGATCTGATTTGAAGAAGCATGAACAATTAAGTTCTGTTAACTTGAGATGTTATCTCAGTTGAACAAACTGTAATTGATCAGATGTTTTCAGGCATTATTTTTTTATAAATTCTTGATGAATGTTTTGAGAAATAAAGTTGTGTGGAAAGATACAAGGACAGTAGTCATTCTGTCTGAGGTAAAAAGGATTTAAGTCTCTGGTGTTATTCAATCTGAATAAGTCAGTAGATATTCTTTTTCAATAGCAGATGTTAAACTCTGTTGATCTAACTCTTTACAAGTTAGCTCAGCATTGTAAGAGCAAAATTGTCAATCAGACTGTGTCTCTTGATACATCTGAGTTTGATGATAATTGTATCTAGATTGGATCTGTATTTGTTTCAAGTAGACAAATTCAGAAGATGAAGGTTGATGGAAGTTAGGTGCTCTCTACTCATGAAGATCAGAATATTTGTGCTTTGAGGATATCTCTCATGAATCAGATGGATGTTGTTGTGATTAATGAAGATGTTGGAGAATCAGAAGCAGATTGTGTTCCAACTGAAGAATCAGAAGCTACCTCAGATGCTACTCAATTAGCTGCTTCTGAAGAATCTACCTTGAGTAGTTTCTCTCAGAGTCAAATCTTCTCTTCCAGAAGACACGTTCATTGGAAAGAAGGATGATTCCAAAAGAACAAGATTCTCTCTTCTCAAAGCTAGTTAGCAAGAAGTTTTTGACTACACAGAAGACATATGCTTCTGTGACAAGGTTAAAATTCATACTCTTGTCAATCTCCTTTGTTGATCAGTATAACATCAATATAAATCAGATGAATATTAAAAATATTTTTTAATGGTTTTATTGAAAAGGAAGTATGTGTTAATCAACTCCCAGTTTTGAAAATAAAAATTTCCAGAAACTATTCTATAATTTTAAAGAAATTATTCTTGGCCTAATACAAGCTCCCAGAGCATTGGTATAAAAGGCTAAGTAATTTTCTGAAAAATTATTTTGTCAGAAGAAAAGTTTATACTACTCTTTTCCATAAATCATTAAGGAAGATATTTTAAATCAGTCAAATTTATGTTGAAATATTTTTCTATGGAACCATATACTTTACTTGGAAAGGAGTTTGCTGAGTGTATGCAAGCAGTAGTTGAAACTAGCACTCTAGGAAAAGAAGAGGCTAGTGAAGGCAGATCAGTAGTTGTACAGAAGGTTTTGTAACACTGATGTTGAAAAAGCTCTGTCAATCAAGACATATACTCCTTCAATGGTTAGTGATTCTGAAGCAAAGCTACAGAAGCAAGGCTACTGAAGTAAAGAATCAGAAGCAAAGTGTTGCGGTGGAAATAGGATCTCAAACTATTAATGAGTTTGAATCGCAATTCAATTCACAACCGCTCTTTGATTTATCCGAAGGAAAAGGTCAAAAGAGGGAAAACCTATTTTTGCATCGTAAACACAATGCGGGGGAAAGATCTAGGGTTCGGGGGTTGGTTAAATTTAGGGAAGGTATTAGCACCCTAAACTTTTGTAGTACTCTACAGGAACCTTTTGTTCAATGCTTACTATTTGCTTTATTTATTTGCTTAAGGTATATGTACAAAGGGTTAAAAGTGAGAAAGAGGCCTAAGGGGTTAATTCTAAGTTTACTCGGCAAGACATCGCATCTTGTGCCTACGTATCCTTACGGGAGTGGAATCAGAGTAATCGTAGTTCCCCTCAATAGGGAGGTTAGAAACTTCTTGACTGTGGCCAAGGTCTCAAGGGGAATAAACGCATCTTAAGGACACGCTTACGTGGAGTGTAGAAACTCCAATATCTACGTTGTAAATTGTTAAGTTGTAATTAGGGTTAAATTAGGGATTCCACGGCGGGAAACCCTAAAATGAGCGCGGCGGCTCTTTGACCTAATGCTAGGGGTAAAATTGTAATTTTGCCTGCGGCGAGGCATTTGTGAAAATTAGGGTTTGTAGTTTGTAGTTTTGAATTTTTAGGGTTTTGAAGGTTTATGGACTATTGACACGGCGGCCAAACGGTTAGACCTAACCTTCGGATGTGTGTGCAATGTGACAGAAATGTTAATGAAGGTGCGGAATTTTAAATCATGCAAGCAGAAATTTAAATGCGGAAAGTAAACGCGATTGTTAGGTTCGCGAGGTTACAATTGAGAAACAGTTACAGATACAATTTAATTTAAAAATACGCAAACGTAAAGGGGCAACATAGTAGCTGCACAGTGAACAAACTAGGTTAGTAAACAAAATTACGAAACAGAGGTGTGAAATTGTGGGACATTTTTGTGGTTTTTATTTTATGATATATGAAAATTTCAATTTTAAAAAGGTTTTAGATATTAATAAATAACTCTAAATTTAACTTTAAAAATTAATTTAACCTAATTACCTAGAAATAGTTTTAATTTTATTATTTTTTAAAAAATATAGTTTGTTTATTCAAGAAGACATCTTATTTTATATGCAAATTGGCTTAGCACTTAAAAACAACAAGATAATGTATGTAAATCCCAATAAAATAACAGCCCAAAAAAAAAACAATCAGTGAGTTGGGCCGGTGGGGCTTTCCGACCCAACACACACAGGCAGCATGAACCTAGGGTTTACGAATCCTTTTCTCATCTAGCGGCGCCAGCTATCATCGTCTCGCTTCCTTGCTCTTCTCTCTTCGTCTTTAATGAGTTCTTTTCATTCCCGTTTGATTGTGAACCTGAAATTAAACACAAAAACCATCAAAGTGCGAGTAATCAGTGCTTGTGCTTGCGTTTGATTGTGATGTGAGCGATTGATGAAACGATGGCGACTATGGGGTGATGATGATGATATTCTGAGCCTCGAAGTTTGTTTGCTCGCTGATCTTAAGTGAACGGCGCCGACGAACGTACTTCAGGGGGGTTTAGTTCGCTTTTTGACGGTTTTCGGTGTTCTACTTCTCGCCGTTTTCGCCTTCTCCGTCTAGGGTTTTCTTTGAAAGGTGATATTGTTCTTTTATACTTTCTTTTTTAGATTTCTTTTTGGGCTTTGTGTTTACGTTTCTTTTTGGATCCAAAATCGAAAATTTCTTTCAATCTGACTTGATTTGATTCGCTTTTACGAGGATTGGATTTGATTAGAACTTTCCTCTTTCAAACTCAGGATTTCGGTTTACTTTGATTTCTGATGTGGATTGGGTTTTTTCTGATTTGATTTGAACACTTTCCATCTTTGATTTACTTGATTGGATTTTCAACCTTCAGACATCAATTGGATACCCTGATTTGTCTTGGATATCTATTTCTCTTTGATTAACTGGATGTTTGTTTCACTTTGGATATTTGGTTCACTTTGGTTAACCTGGTTTCGTTGTGATTGATGTGAAATTGGTTTCTATTCTTTCAGATATGGATTCTAGCACCATTCGGATGCGAACTGGTTCACTTGGTTCGAACTTGGAGACTTGTTTTCCTTTTCTGATGTTGTTTGTCTATCTTGCCTGTTATTGGCTTATTCAGCCTCTACTCTGGTGAGCTTTGGTGAACTGGGCTATGATGCTTGAACTGAGCCCAGGTTCTACACCTTCGGTTTTCCACTGCGACCTTCGCATTCGATTGGGGTTTACCGCGACTGGCATGGTCATGGACTTGTTTCGATCGCCTTTTGAGTTGAATTGGTTTATACTGACACAACCTGTCTTTGTTAATTCAGGTGACAGACTCGTTGAATGCCCCTTTGGTTATGGTTGGTGAATTTGGGCTATGAGGTTTTATAGCTGAGCCCTACACTCTGTTAGGAAATTGGGGTAATGATGTTGTCTTGTGAATTTATGCAGATGGTATGCTTCCTTTCGAGTTTCAGCCCCCTAATTCGAACCTCCTTCTGACGGTGGCATCTTGAGCATGAATTTACTTGATAATGTCCCCAAAACTTATTTACTTGATGAATGGTGTTCTAATTTGCGGGAGTTTTATGCAAATGCCCTCCCGGATGATGGTGAAGTTTTCAGTTGGACCTCAATGGTCCGAGGCGTTATGGTAAGATTCGATCGACGATCGATTAATGCTGTTTTGGGTGATCCTCTGACATTGACAGGTAGCCAGATTGATGACTACCACCGGGACCTTAACAAGCATCGTTATCAAGAGGCCATGACCAGAGACCTATTAGTGGAAGGCCGCGAGCCAGTGCGCAATTCATCTGGGGTTGTTGTCAGATATCTGAGAGCTGACATGAAACCATTGGTACAGCTTATCTTATTGTTTGTGCTGACAAATGTTGTACCAAGGTCCCACCATAGCTCGGTGCCCGTGCCTATTGCACACCTTATCCATTCCATTCTGCTGAACGTTCAGATCGACATTGCCCGCATCATTGCGGATGAAT
This sequence comes from Lathyrus sativus, assembly GCA_963859935.3. Classification (NCBI taxonomy): domain Eukaryota; kingdom Viridiplantae; phylum Streptophyta; class Magnoliopsida; order Fabales; family Fabaceae; genus Lathyrus; species Lathyrus sativus. Next base: position 76,993,982 of record OZ012737.1, read on the forward strand.
TACGGGCTGTTGTGCTTAGTGGACGGGGCGGGATAGCGGCTCGCAAAAATGCCCCGCTAGCTTTTCCTTGTCTGATCATGTCTTTATGTGCTGAGGCTAGGGTAGACATTCCTCAGAGAAGACAGGTTACTATCCCAGCCGCGATCGACGACAAATATGTGGATAAGTTCTGTAGAGTCAAGCCCGTAGCTGGTGCGAGTTCTGGTGCCGATACTACTGCTGGTGGACAGGCCAGTGGTCCTGCCGCTTCTGATCAGGCATATTCTTCTTTTAGCCCTTTCCATCAGGAAGTCTGCAACTATAACTGGGATTGGATGGCCGCTCAGCAACGAGCCATGTGTGATATTCATGATTCGATGCAGATGTTGCAGCTTCAGATTCGCGAACCCGCCGGCACCCACTCTATGATGACAAGGGAGCAATTCCTTGCACATGCTGGATGGCCTGTGGACAGGCCTAGTTTTGGTGGGGGGGGATGATGCTGATGATGATGCTGATGATGATGATGCTGAGGATGATGATGATGATGCTGAGAATGATGATGATGACGGTGGAGATGAGTATGATTTGTCTGAGGAGGATTGATTGCTCGTTTGTTTCGTTGATTCACTTTGAGCTACAAAGTGAAGTTTCCCTTTTTATGTTATAGTTCATTCGGTTATTTTTATGATGTACTTTGTTTGTTGTGAAGTTGTTGTACTTGTACCTTTCATGGTACTTCTAACAGTATTGGTGTTCAGCATTTTTTTTATGGTTATGCATTTTATTTTTATTTAATTGGTTTGAGTTTTTAATTATTTAATCTTTGATATTAAGTTTTCAGTTTTAGTTTAATGTTGTGCATGAATTCTCTCAAGTGGGACGGCGATGATAGTATCGTTACCACAAAGGTGTTAACAAGGCATTTAGTGACTTTATTCTAGAAAATGTTGAGGAACTTGTTAGTTTAGGAACAACTCTTGAAACTTTGTTTCGTTTTGCAACTTTATTAATTGACATGTCATTTAGGTCCTTTACCACAAATGTAAGAAGCTTCTTGTTCTATGTACAAATGCTATGGATGAATGGTGAATTTTGTGTATACTTGTAATTCATACTTTGTCTTTTGTTTCGTATAATTTTGTGGAAGTTCTTGAGAGGATCAAGGCACTTGTTTCTGTTGAGCACAATCAGTTCTAAATTCAAATATGCCTGTGAGTTGTGAGCATTCGTAAACCATTTTGAGCCTAAACAATTGAATCCTTGCTTGAAAAAAAAAAAAAAAAAAAAAAAAAAGCAAGAGTTCAAAAATCTTGTTCTTAAAACCTTGGAGATTTTGATTCATTGTTCTTTTGCTGAAAAAAGTAAGAGCATTCACTTAGGGGACGAGAACAGACAAGTTGGGGAGAATGAAAGTAAGGTGGTCAAGTTTTCACAACTATTGAGAAACCAAGCAAGCATTGAAAAGAAAATATATAAAAAAAAAAAAACACTCGTTTTTGCGATTACAGTGTAAAAAAAAATAAATATATATATATGAAAATATTTGCTTGTTTGGTAGAAAAATATTGAAAAACAAAGTTAGTTGTGAAATATGAGTTGTGAAGGGTTTCAAATGAGGAACTTGTTAAACAAGTTGAAGATGTGTAAATAAGTGTAGAGCGAATGTCTCTCCTACATCGGAAATTTCGTTCAATGGCTTTAGATATGTCCCTTGTTTGTTAACCCGGCCAAGCTACAACCTTTGAAGACCTTTGTGATCTTGAACTTCCATAATTTTGTGGTGAATATGTAGATATTTTATGAATTATGTAGTATTGCATTGTTCATCATTGGAGTGAATTTTTGTCCCACGCTTGCACGCGTGTTTTTGCTTCAATCCTTTTTCGAAGTGGAGTGTTAGAATGACTTGTCATGAGATTTAGTTGTTGCTTGAAGCATTGTTTAAAATTTGTTCTTAGAATTTAGTTCTTAAACATTATCTATTGTGGAATTATGTAATATTTTGTGACCTTGTTGCACATATTGTGTATTTGAGCCATATAGTTTCACTTGAATTGAATTGGTCTTGAGCAAATCCTCATTTTGTTTTGAGAGGCATACTTTGCTTGAGGGCACGCAAATAGGTAGTTGGGGAGAGTTGTTAGATCTCATTTAGATTAGATATTTGGTTTCTTTTTGGTAGTATTTTCAATCAATTTTATCTAATAATGTTTGATTTCGTAGTCGAATTGGTTTAGTTTCATTTTATGCGATCCAAGCGAAGAATGTTTGTAATATTGCTGTTAGTGTGCAAGATTGACACTAATAAGAGCACTTGGGATCAAGGCAAAGCAGTTGGGAGATGTTGCAAATCAAGACATTCGCCTGGCGAGCCACAGCGAGTGCCAGCGAATGTTCGCCAGGCGAGTGCCGGCGAACTGGGGCGAATAAATCAGATTTAACTCCCAGACCCAAAGGATAGGAAGTTCGTCAGGCGAAGGTTTCAGCGAAGCTTCGCTACCATTCGCCTGGCGAAGGTGCTGGCGAAGAAGTGGTAGCTTTCCTCATGCAGATTCCAGTAGCAAAACCACCCAAAGTTCGCCTGGCGAGTGAAGCCAACGAATGTTCGCCCGGCGAGTGTTTATTCGCCTGGCGAATGCACGATTCCTAAGGGCGGTTTGCTGATCAGAGGCACTTTGAAGTGCCATGTTAAGTTGGTTCGCCGGGCGAATGAATGCCTTCGCCAGGCGAATGTGCGCAGACAGCACATCATTTTTACTTTATTTGTTGCTCTATTTAGCCCATACTTGGTACTTCAAAAAGCATCATCTTGAAAAATCAAAAGGAAGACATTATTGGATAGCTCTAGAACCCTAAATACTTGAGTTCTTCTTCATCTTTACTATTTTTGTAATCAAGAGAAGTGGAAGCACATCCTTCATTGTTTCTTCAAAGTGGATGTTCTTCATCTTCTCCTTTCTTCTTGTTAAAGCTACCATGAAAATGTGTAGCTAAACTCATCTTTTGTCAAGGTTAGATGTAGGTGATTATTAAACTTTGTATGTGTATGGATGATCCTCATTTGTAAACTCTTGGATGATTAATATATGGTGAAAACTTTGTTTCATTTACAATCTTTTGTGTTGGTTGATGATTGAGAAATATTTTCCAACTCTAGACCTAGGTTTTCATCCTTCTCTTTTCTTGAGCTAGAGATAGTCTTGAAATGTTTTGTTCACTTATAATGTTGAACTTTAAAGTTGTCATTTGATAGATTGTGTGAGAGATCAACAATGGATCAAAATGGTAAATCTCACAATATGAGTTAGAGATAATCATATTGAGAGGATGTTGTGGATGTATTGATCATTAAAAGGAGTTTGTTAAATGTTGATTGGAAATATGCATGCAAAGTGATTACCGAACCCTAACTTTGGCAATATTTATTAAAACCGTTCAAATCATTATTTTACCGCATTTATTACTCACATGCAAAAGTTACCATTGTTTTAAAACCAAACACTTTGTTACTACAAAGTTACGAATTTAACAACTGTAGAAAGGCTGCAAAATTTCATATTCCCTGTGAAGACGATAACAAAAACCCGACACTTAACCACTGTTTTAACAAGCCCAACACGTGATTTAGGATAGGCTTTGATAACATCTCAAAAGTTGGGTTGGGCCTAACCCATCCCTATCATACCAAACGGGCTTGTAGGGTGGGGATGCCCCCACTTATAAACACAACACCGGCCATATCTATAAGCAATGTGGGACTAAATCCAACACAATGGAGATGTTGAGAGCTGCAATGAAGGCAAGTCAAAGTGACACAATTAACACGACTAGGGATGGACCGCTGAAAATTCCAACATATACTAACAAATAGACCACACCAAAAGGAAACTAATTTTGAGGCGAGTATTCCTTATTTGAATAATAGTTGAACAGCTACAGACAGTAAGGCATTTTAAATATGGGTTGTGTGTATTAAGAATCCGGAGATCATTAGCCTCACCTACTTTTCCACTATAAAGTGGTCTGGTTACTTAAGGACAACCTCCTTTATTTAGGAATAGATCCTTGTTTAGTCTGGAGTGCGTTTTGGTTTTGTACCTTGGATATCCCATTAATTAGATTTCGAAAAAGTGACTAAATATTATGTTAGATAGAGAGATTAGGCTCTATAAGAATTACCTGCATATCCCTGAAGTGAAACATAGAAGAACCAAAAACATTGCATTCCTAGAGAAAGCCGCAGTCTCGCCGCTTTGTGCCGAAAATATTGATGCTGCCAGTATACTTGGCATGGTGATTTCTGAAAGCTGCAGCAGCAGATACAAAAAATGCTAAGCAATAAATGTTAATATTAATAGAATGGAACAAAACAGAAGAGAGGTGATGAAGCTACAGTGCTACACATATATCATGCCGCATCAGTCACTGAAATTATCATTAGTAGTGCCATTCTTAGAGCCATTTGAAGTTCCCTGGGCTAAAGTTGATGCAAAGCTGATTTGCATGAACTTTAGCCTATTCTCCTTCACACCAGGTCTTACATCTTCGTAGCCAAAGATTAAAAACAAGATTAGATTTAGAATATAATTGTGAAGCAACTTAGAGAATTCACTTTTGATCCATCAAATGAAAATAGACCTAGTGACTTGTCAGAGTTAATGACCAAGTCTAATTACTTAAGTGACTAGGCTAAGGCATTTTAAACCTTTTGAAAAATCCCATTAAGCTAAAAAAAGGTCATGTGATTTACGCCATCAAAAATCTTTTAGCTTTAACATGTAAGCCTTATGAAAAATTATTGTTGTTATTGTTGTTGGTTTTGAATTACATTGTTTTAGTATACCGATAAATTATACAGTTGCTTATTTGTATAAAAACATTGGCTTGTTGGCAACCATTAGAGCTTAGGCCTGTTTAGAGGTAAACCTGTTGCCTATTTAAAGAGGTAAAAGGGTACACCAAATTAAAATAGCTCGGATTCAATTCAAGCTTTGGTGTTTTAAAAATAAGACAAGAACATCTGAAGTAAAACTTCATCTAATTTGATCCATTTCCAATAAATTTCAACCCATCATCTATCTCTCTCAATCATGTGTTAATAAATACTACTAGCATGCTGCATGTCAGCAAAAATGTAGAGGGCCTCAAAAGTGAGTTTGGAGAGTTTGTTGGAGCTCCCACGGTTGACTGATGGTATAACCAAATTAGTACTTACAACTTAGCGTGTGGTGGACAATCCTCATCCTCTCGAACTCTTTAGTGGTTACTGTTGAATTTGTGATTATGGGTCTAAATCAGACTACAGTCATCTCTATTTATAATAGAAATACAAAATAAATACAATAAATATTGATTGATATGATTTACTAATTATAATCCTAATAATGAGTATTAGGATTAGACTCTAACACTTCATTTCAAGCTAAAGCTTATTAAAAAAGTTGATATGATATTTGGTCTGGTGTTGTCCTTTGCTTGAAACAACCAATTTAATTGTGTGATCGGCGTCGGTGAATCAACTTGATGATAATTGATCAACGGGACTATAAAAAAGAAAAACTAACTTAACTTAGGTGGAACATGTCATCTATGACTGGTGCCAACAAATCAACCTTCACATTTGTGAGGCGAAGGGACTACCAGAGACTTGTGTTGGGCTCAATGACTAGAGAGCTTACCATAAGTTATCAAATTGAGACAAGGCAGAAAGCACGCTATGAATGAAAAGATGTTCAAAATCGGATCAGAAAGAAATATGAACTAACAAGACTGTTAAAGTGTCCCACGCTGAAAAGGATATGGTCTCAATATATGTTTATAAGTGGGGAAATCCTAACCTTACAAGTTGGTTTTGTAGAAATGAGTTAGGTCAAATTCACATTTTAAGAAAGACATTAATACTGCACCGAATAATTGCACTCTATAGAATTTACAATAAATGAGTTAACAGTACACAAGGTGTGAAAAATACCTACACAGAGAAATCCAAATGCCAAAACAGTGCTGACATTAAATCAACCCGAAAACAAAGACAAAGAAGCCATGATCAATCAATGGATCAAAAACCAAGAAACAAGAGATGTTTGAAGATGAATCTAAGTACTCAATAAAAAATTGATATTAGATCCAGAACCTCGACAGAAAACAACGCAGGAGACCCAAAAAACTCGTCACAAGACAACAGAACGTGCACGCATCTGCGACTGTTAACAGTGGCGTGTGAGTGAAAATGAGGAGGTTGTGGAGTGTTGGGAGCGTGCATGGGACAGCGAATAATGATGGCGCTTCAGTGAATGGGCAATATGATTTGAGTGAATCTAATGGTAGGGTCAGTATGGCATGTAGGGTTGTGTATGTTGGACAGTTAACAGAAAAACTAGATGTGAGACTGAAGGTTTTGGTTTTGGCACCATACCATGGGTTCTGTTGACACCCAGCAACCAAAGTAAGAAAAATAAAGCAGGTTTAGCCTTGGCGGTGGCTGAGCCCATGGACAATGGACTGGGATTTTGAACCTTGACGTGAAAAGAGAAAACTAGTACTATCATATTCCCAACCAATTTGGGAACTCCACAACGAGTACGGACCAACCTCTAATACCATGTCGTGAGTCTGTGATTATGTGTCTAAATCAGACTACACTCGCAATAGAAGTACAAAATAAATATTGATAGCTATGATTACTAATTATAATCCTAAAAAAAATATTAGAATTAGATTCTTTGATTCTAATAGTTACATACATTGATTTCCTTTGAAACACAAGCAGGGAACATACAGCATTTCATAGACAAAGTTAGTTAGTGTATAGAAAAACTCACAGCAGCAATGACAAGGGACCCAAATGCCACGACTGCAACCCACCGCTCATCGGCAACTAGCTCCAACATTCGTCGGAGAGCGAGCTTAGCCTCTGCCGGTTCTGCATGGTCTTCCCGGTGCTTCGGTAATGACCACCAATCGCCTCCTGGTAAAATGGAAACAATGAACTCGACCCCATGGAAACTAGAGGAATTATCTGAAGCGCAACGGGTTTTAAGGCTCCTAACGCTGTTGATTTTGGATACGGGGAAGGAGAAGAGAAAACGGGATTGGGGTTTGTAGTGGTTGGAAGTGAAGGTTTGGAATTTGTGAAGGTTGGAGTGTGGGGAGGGAAGTATATAGGAAATGGAGGCGGAGGAGGAGGATGACATGGTTATATTGCATATGCCAAACTTATGTCCTCCGTGTGGAAGACCACTGCTATAGGTTGTAGTTTTTGAAAGAAAGAAATATGAATTATCAACTTAGGTTTTAGATTCATGATGATCATGGTTTAAAAAAATAAAAATAAAAAACTAACTTTCTAATGCGGTGGTGATAGTTATAAGTGATTGCTAAAATGTTAGCACTTTAGTATTGTATAAGTTTTAGGTAGAACTTTGCAAGTAGAAGAATTGTATATGGGTGTGATTACCAGAGTAATTTCTCTTTAGTTGTCAATCGTTGTTTATTAGCATGTTTAGCGTGTATATGTGTATTAGTTCCTTTGTTAATCTCAAGTCTTTTAGCTCCTTAAATAGCAAAGAAAATAGACGTTGAAGATGCAACAGTAGAGTTCTTTAAAAAGCTTCAAAAGAAAAGTTGGGAGATGTTAGGATGTTTCACCAAACTATTATGTTAACCTTTGCTACAAAAGGAATTAACAGTTGTATCCCAATAGACTCTGTGAAGAAGATAGAGTTTTACCCTTCACGTGACAAAGTATGTTTAGAGATGACAGTGACATATCAATGTCACCTTGATCCTTGCACTTTGACTAACCCAGGTTCTAATCAGAAACAAACTTCTCCAAAGTCTGATCTTCAGAGGCTGACTCTAATATTTGGATGGTGACCTCTATAAGAGTAAGATTTGTCTCTACAGGATTATCTTTATGTTTTGATGATAACAATTGAGTATTTGTGAAAGAACCATTTTATGGTTTAATGTTTGTTATGTGCAGGTCATGTTAAATTAAATATATAAGATCAAACAAACAAAAGCAACGTGTGCAGCTAGTATATATGGACTTACTATGTGTGACGTCATGAAGCGCTTAGTGGAGAAGCTAGTTTGCTTATGTATCTGATCACATTCAATAAAGATCCAAGGATGCTGGATATTGTTGTTGCAATGCTCTTGTAGATTCTGCTCTAAAGAAGTGAATCTGATCTGAAAGCAAACGAAGCTTAAAGTAGAAGCAAGTTTGTTTCTGTATTTAATCATGATCAGTAAAGAATCAAGGATGATGGATATTGCAGTTGCAATGCATCTATGGATTCTGCTCTGAGTTATGCATCTGATCTGGAAGCTAACGAGCGTCTCTGAAGAGTGAGTCCTCTGAAGAACAAAGTGTTGAAGACTCTGATGACTTGAAGTTCTGAAGGCTGAAGGCTCTGAAGACCAAGTGCGTCAAGACTCTGAAGACTGGTTTTGAAGGTCAAGACTCTGATGACTTGAAGTTCTTAAGGCTAAAGGCTCTGAAGACCAAGTGCATCAAGACTCTGAAGATGAGTTCTAAGGTCAAGACTCTGAAGACGGGTTCTGAAGGTCAAGACTCTGAAGATGTTTTCTGAAAGTCAAGACTCTGAAGAAGTGTTCTGAAGGTCAAGACTCTGAAGATTCTGAAGACATGGTTTCTGAAGAATTAGTCATAAAGATTCTCAAGATTGTTTCAGAGGAAACTCAGTTCTTAGAATGTTGAAGACTGGATTCTGAAGTGGAAGATTATGTCAGAAGAAGATTCATCCAGATGCAAGACATGTTACATCAGATAAGTTGTTGCTGTTCAAATATGATAAATCATGTGCTTATGGAAAAGGACAAGAAAGTGATATCATCCAACACGTGCTCATTCTATTCGTTGAAATATGACCGTTGGAAATAGAAAGGACTTTTCTATCCTCACAATGTCATTCTTGGAAGCACTATAAAAGAATAATCATTTGATCATTCAAATGTCGTTGGGTTGCTGAGTCAAGCAACGCTGTTGCTGTTAAGCTGCACTATAAGAAATAACATTTGATTCATTCAAATGTTACCATGCTAGTAAGCATGAAGTGAAGAAAGAAAGAAAGAAGAAAAGCTTAAATGAAAAGAAACCTTAGTGCTCACACACAAAAAAGCTTTTAAGCAATATGGAAACTATGTTCTTATAATCTCTTAGAGATTCATCATTAGATTAGTTTCTGTATTAGGAAGCAAGGAGTTGTTGCTCAATACTTGTTATGTGCTTAATTAGGAGTAATACGCTTGATAAGAAGCACTCATGTAATCTCCGGCAACACAACATTCTATTTTAGAATTAGTGGGTTCCTCAAGTGATCTTGTGAAGATCAGTATACTTGAGATGAAAAGTGACAGTAGTCATTTGTGGAAATCCTAATAGGAGATCTTTAGTGATCGGATTCTATTAAGGTGTCAATGAACGTTATATCCTTGGGGATCCCTGAACGTGTCATTGATTAATTGTTAGTCACTCGCGGTTAGCTTGTGCATATATGTAATCAGTTTGGTTATAGTGGATTAAGTCCTTGCTTAAGTGAGGCGAAATCACCTTGGAATGGTGGACTGGATTAGCTTGAGAGTTGCTCAAGTGAACCAGGATATATGTTGTGTTCTTTACTTATAGTATGCTTTATTATTATGCTTCCGTAATGCATTTGATATGAGCGCATAAAGCAACAAGTGAAGAAGAAGATAAGAAAAGGAAAAAGTTTTTATTAAGGCATAAACCCAATTCAATCCCCCCCTTTCTTATGTTTATTTCACACCTTCAATTGGTATCAGAGCTCCGGTTCTGTTATTGATGGATATCAAACACCTAATAGTGTCACATAAAGATCTATAGGCTGTGTGAAGAAATACTTTTGGGGATTTTTCACTGTTCTTACAATTTCCGTCTCATATCAGATTTTGAGGATAATGAGTACTAAAATTGTAATCCATCTGGATACCTTGAGCTAGTCACTGATTCTGTGAAGTTTGAAGTTTGAAGTGTTGAAGCTTTCAACAACAAATCTCCTCCATTAGATTCTGAAAGGAGAATGAAGAATTAGCTGACAAGATAAATTCATCAGATAAGAAGATATATCTGTTGAATGTTGATCTTAAAATACGTTTGGATTTTCAACGTATTTGCTCAAAGTTCAAATCTTCAGCAAACAAGAAATCTTAATTTCTAAAGATTTATTCTGGTGAGTATGAGATGTTTTCAAGAAACGGATTAGTCCACACTTGATTTCTCATGAAAACTCATTGGGATTTATCTTAAGTAAGAAAAGATATATTGTTGGCTAATGAATCATATTCATCAGAACGCCAGAATGTAGTCTGCAGAAAAGGGCAAGTTCAGAAGAATGTTCAAATCTGGAAGAAATGACTCTTCAGATTCAAAGCATTTGAAAGTTGCTATTCTTGAAGAAGGTTCAAAGAATTCTGCAGAGGTTTCAAGATAAGCAGTGTTTATCAACTCATCTGGATATGATGAAATTCAGAAGATCTGATTTGAAGAAGCATGAACAATTAAGTTCTGTTAACTTGAGATGTTATCTCAGTTGAACAAACTGTAATTGATCAGATGTTTTCAGGCATTATTTTTTTATAAATTCTTGATGAATGTTTTGAGAAATAAAGTTGTGTGGAAAGATACAAGGACAGTAGTCATTCTGTCTGAGGTAAAAAGGATTTAAGTCTCTGGTGTTATTCAATCTGAATAAGTCAGTAGATATTCTTTTTCAATAGCAGATGTTAAACTCTGTTGATCTAACTCTTTACAAGTTAGCTCAGCATTGTAAGAGCAAAATTGTCAATCAGACTGTGTCTCTTGATACATCTGAGTTTGATGATAATTGTATCTAGATTGGATCTGTATTTGTTTCAAGTAGACAAATTCAGAAGATGAAGGTTGATGGAAGTTAGGTGCTCTCTACTCATGAAGATCAGAATATTTGTGCTTTGAGGATATCTCTCATGAATCAGATGGATGTTGTTGTGATTAATGAAGATGTTGGAGAATCAGAAGCAGATTGTGTTCCAACTGAAGAATCAGAAGCTACCTCAGATGCTACTCAATTAGCTGCTTCTGAAGAATCTACCTTGAGTAGTTTCTCTCAGAGTCAAATCTTCTCTTCCAGAAGACACGTTCATTGGAAAGAAGGATGATTCCAAAAGAACAAGATTCTCTCTTCTCAAAGCTAGTTAGCAAGAAGTTTTTGACTACACAGAAGACATATGCTTCTGTGACAAGGTTAAAATTCATACTCTTGTCAATCTCCTTTGTTGATCAGTATAACATCAATATAAATCAGATGAATATTAAAAATATTTTTTAATGGTTTTATTGAAAAGGAAGTATGTGTTAATCAACTCCCAGTTTTGAAAATAAAAATTTCCAGAAACTATTCTATAATTTTAAAGAAATTATTCTTGGCCTAATACAAGCTCCCAGAGCATTGGTATAAAAGGCTAAGTAATTTTCTGAAAAATTATTTTGTCAGAAGAAAAGTTTATACTACTCTTTTCCATAAATCATTAAGGAAGATATTTTAAATCAGTCAAATTTATGTTGAAATATTTTTCTATGGAACCATATACTTTACTTGGAAAGGAGTTTGCTGAGTGTATGCAAGCAGTAGTTGAAACTAGCACTCTAGGAAAAGAAGAGGCTAGTGAAGGCAGATCAGTAGTTGTACAGAAGGTTTTGTAACACTGATGTTGAAAAAGCTCTGTCAATCAAGACATATACTCCTTCAATGGTTAGTGATTCTGAAGCAAAGCTACAGAAGCAAGGCTACTGAAGTAAAGAATCAGAAGCAAAGTGTTGCGGTGGAAATAGGATCTCAAACTATTAATGAGTTTGAATCGCAATTCAATTCACAACCGCTCTTTGATTTATCCGAAGGAAAAGGTCAAAAGAGGGAAAACCTATTTTTGCATCGTAAACACAATGCGGGGGAAAGATCTAGGGTTCGGGGGTTGGTTAAATTTAGGGAAGGTATTAGCACCCTAAACTTTTGTAGTACTCTACAGGAACCTTTTGTTCAATGCTTACTATTTGCTTTATTTATTTGCTTAAGGTATATGTACAAAGGGTTAAAAGTGAGAAAGAGACCTAAGGGGTTAATTCTAAGTTTACTCGGCAAGACATCGCATCTTGTGCCTACGTATCCTTACGGGAGTGGAATCAGAGTAATCGTAGTTCCCCTCAATAGGGAGGTTAGAAACTTCTTGACTGTGGCCAAGGTCTCAAGGGGAATAAACGCATCTTAAGGACACGCTTACGTGGAGTGTAGAAACTCCAATATCTACGTTGTAAATTGTTAAGTTGTAATTAGGGTTAAATTAGGGATTCCACGGCGGGAAACCCTAAAATGAGCGCGGCGGCTCTTTGACCTAATGCTAGGGGTAAAATTGTAATTTTGCCTGCGGCGAGGCATTTGTGAAAATTAGGGTTTGTAGTTTGTAGTTTTGAATTTTTAGGGTTTTGAAGGTTTATGGACTATTGACACGGCGGCCAAACGGTTAGACCTAACCTTCGGATGTGTGTGCAATGTGACAGAAATGTTAATGAAGGTGCGGAATTTTAAATCATGCAAGCAGAAATTTAAATGCGGAAAGTAAACGCGATTGTTAGGTTCGCGAGGTTACAATTGAGAAACAGTTACAGATACAATTTAATTTAAAAATACGCAAACGTAAAGGGGCAACATAGTAGCTGCACAGTGAACAAACTAGGTTAGTAAACAAAATTACGAAACAGAGGTGTGAAATTGTGGGACATTTTTGTGGTTTTTATTTTATGATATATGAAAATTTCAATTTTAAAAAGGTTTTAGATATTAATAAATAACTCTAAATTTAACTTTAAAAATTAATTTAACCTAATTACCTAGAAATAGTTTTAATTTTATTATTTTTTAAAAAATATAGTTTGTTTATTCAAGAAGACATCTTATTTTATATGCAAATTGGCTTAGCACTTAAAAACAACAAGATAATGTATGTAAATCCCAATAAAATAACAGCCCAAAAAAAAAACAATCAGTGAGTTGGGCCGGTGGGGCTTTCCGACCCAACACACACAGGCAGCATGAACCTAGGGTTTACGAATCCTTTTCTCATCTAGCGGCGCCAGCTATCATCGTCTCGCTTCCTTGCTCTTCTCTCTTCGTCTTTGATGAGTTCTTTTCATTCCCGTTTGATTGTGAACCTGAAATTAAACACAAAAACCATCAAAGTGCGAGTAATCAGTGCTTGTGCTTACGTTTGATTGTGATGTGAGCGATTGATGAAACGATGGCGACTATGGGGTGATGATGATGATATTCTGAGCCTCGAAGTTTGTTTGCTCGCTGATCTTAAGTGAACGGCGCCGGCGAACGTACTTCAGGGGGGTTTAGTTCGCTTTTTGACGGTTTTCGGTGTTCTACTTCTCGCCGTTTTCGCCTTCTCCGTCTAGGGTTTTCTTTGAAAGGTGATATTGTTCTTTTATACTTTCTTTTTTAGATTTCTTTTTGGGCTTTGTGTTTACGTTTCTTTTTGGATCCAAAATCGAAAATTTCTTTCAATCTGACTTGATTTGATTCGTTTTTACGAGGATTGGATTTGATTAGAACTTTCCTCTTTCAAACTCAGGATTTCGGTTTACTTTGATTTCTGATGTGGATTGGGTTTTTTCTGATTTGATTTGAACACTTTCCATCTTTGATTTACTTGATTGGATTTTCAACCTTCAGACATCAATTGGATACCCTGATTTGTCTTGGATATCTATTTCTCTTTGATTAACTGGATGTTTGTTTCACTTTGGATATTTGGTTCACTTTGGTTAACCTGGTTTCGTTGTGATTGATGTGAAATTGGTTTCTATTCTTTCAGATATGGATTCTAGCACCATTCGGATGCGAACTGGTTCACTTGGTTCGAACTTGGAGACTTGTTTTCCTTTTCTGATGTTGTTTGTCTATCTTGCCTGTTATTGGCTTATTCAGCCTCTACTCTGGTGAGCTTTGGTGAACTGGGCTATGATGCTTGAACTGAGCCCAGGTTCTACACCTTCGGTTTTCCACTGCGACCTTCGCATTCGATTGGGGTTTACCGCGACTGGCATGGTCATGGACTTGTTTCGATCGCCTTTTGAGTTGAATTGGTTTATACTGACACAACCTGTCTTTGTTAATTCAGGTGACAGACTCGTTGAATGCCCCTTTGGTTATGGTTGGTGAATTTGGGCTATGAGGTTTTATAGCTGAGCCCTACACTCTGTTAGGAAATTGGGGTAATGATGTTGTCTTGTGAATTTATGCAGATGGTATGCTTCCTTTCGAGTTTCAGCCCCCTAATTCGAACCTCCTTCTGACGGTGGCATCTTGAGCATGAATTTACTTGATAATGTCCCCAAAACTTATTTACTTGATGAATGGTGTTCTAATTTGCGGGAGTTTTATGCAAATGCCCTCCCGGATGATGGTGAAGTTTTCAGTTGGACCTCAATGGTCCGAGGCGTTATGGTAAGATTCGATCGACGATCGATTAATGCTGTTTTGGGTGATCCTCTGACATTGACAGGTAGCCAGATTGATGACTACCACCGGGACCTTAACAAGCATCGTTATCAAGAGGCCATGACCAGAGACCTATTAGTGGAAGGCCGCGAGCCAGTGCGCAATTCATCTGGGGTTGTTGTCAGATATCTGAGAGCTGACATGAAACCATTGGTACAGCTTATCTTATTGTTTGTGCTGACAAATGTTGTACCAAGGTCCCACCATAGCTCGGTGCCCGTGCCTATTGCACACCTTATCCATTCCATTCTGCTGAACGTTCAGATCGACATTGCCCGCATCATTGCGGATGAATTACGGGCTGTTGTGCTTAGTGGACGGGGCGGGATAGCGGCTCGCAAAAATGCCCCGCTAGCTTTTCCTTGTCTGATCATGTCTTTATGTGCTGAGGCTAGGGTAGACATTCCTCAGAGAAGACAGGTTACTATCCCAGCCGCGATCGACGACAAATATGTGGATAAGTTCTGTAGAGTCAAGCCCGTAGCTGGTGCGAGTTCTGGTGCCGATACTACTGCTGGTGGACAGGCCAGTGGTCCTGCCGCTTCTGATCAGGCATATTCTTCTTTTAGCCCTTTCCATCAGGAAGTCTGCAACTATAACTGGGATTGGATGGCCGCTCAGCAACGAGCCATGTGTGATATTCATGATTCGATGCAGATGTTGCAGCTTCAGATTCGCGAACCCGCCGGCACCCACTCTATGATGACAAGGGAGCAATTCCTTGCACATGCTGGATGGCCTGTGGACAGGCCTAGTTTTGGTGGGGGGGGATGATGCTGATGATGATGCTGATGATGATGATGCTGAGGATGATGATGATGATGCTGAGAATGATGATGATGACGGTGGAGATGAGTATGATTTGTCTGAGGAGGATTGATTGCTCGTTTGTTTCGTTGATTCACTTTGAGCTACAAAGTGAAGTTTCCCTTTTTATGTTATAGTTCATTCGGTTATTTTTATGATGTACTTTGTTTGTTGTGAAGTTGTTGTACTTGTACCTTTCATGGTACTTCTAACAGTATTGGTGTTCAGCATTTTTTTTATGGTTATGCATTTTATTTTTATTTAATTGGTTTGAGTTTTTAATTATTTAATCTTTGATATTAAGTTTTCAGTTTTAGTTTAATGTTGTGCATGAATTCTCTCAAGTGGGACGGCGATGATAGTATCGTTACCACAAAGGTGTTAACAAGGCATTTAGTGACTTTATTCTAGAAAATGTTGAGGAACTTGTTAGTTTAGGAACAACTCTTGAAACTTTGTTTCGTTTTGCAACTTTATTAATTGACATGTCATTTAGGTCCTTTACCACAAATGTAAGAAGCTTCTTGTTCTATGTACAAATGCTATGGATGAATGGTGAATTTTGTGTATACTTGTAATTCATACTTTGTCTTTTGTTTCGTATAATTTTGTGGAAGTTCTTGAGAGGATCAAGGCACTTGTTTCTGTTGAGCACAATCAGTTCTAAATTCAAATATGCCTGTGAGTTGTGAGCATTCGTAAACCATTTTGAGCCTAAACAATTGAATCCTTGCTTGAAAAAAAAAAAAAAAAAAAAAAAAGCAAGAGTTCAAAAATCTTGTTCTTAAAACCTTGGAGATTTTGATTCATTGTTCTTTTGCTGAAAAAAGTAAGAGCATTCACTTAGGGGACGAGAACAGACAAGTTGGGGAGAATGAAAGTAAGGTGGTCAAGTTTTCACAACTATTGAGAAACCAAGCAAGCATTGAAAAGAAAATATATAAAAAAAAAAAAACACTCGTTTTTGCGATTACAGTGTAAAAAAAAATAAATATATATATATGAAAATATTTGCTTGTTTGGTAGAAAAATATTGAAAAACAAAGTTAGTTGTGAAATATGAGTTGTGAAGGGTTTCAAATGAGGAACTTGTTAAACAAGTTGAAGATGTGTAAATAAGTGTAGAGCGAATGTCTCTCCTACATCGGAAATTTCGTTCAATGGCTTTAGATATGTCCCTTGTTTGTTAACCCGGCCAAGCTACAACCTTTGAAGACCTTTGTGATCTTGAACTTCCATAATTTTGTGGTGAATATGTAGATATTTTATGAATTATGTAGTATTGTATTGTTCATCATTGGAGTGAATTTTTGTCCCACGCTTGCACGCGTGTTTTTGCTTCAATCCTTTTTCGAAGTGGAGTGTTAGAATGACTTGTCATGAGATTTAGTTGTTGCTTGAAGCATTGTTTAAAATTTGTTCTTAGAATTTAGTTCTTAAACATTATCTATTGTGGAATTATGTAATATTTTGTGACCTTGTTGCACATATTGTGTATTTGAGCCATATAGTTTCACTTGAATTGAATTGGTCTTGAGCAAATCCTCATTTTGTTTTGAGAGGCATACTTTGCTTGAGGGCACGCAAATAGGTAGTTGGGGAGAGTTGTTAGATCTCATTTAGATTAGATATTTGGTTTCTTTTTGGTAGTATTTTCAATCAATTTTATCTAATAATGTTTGATTTCGTAGTCGAATTGGTTTAGTTTCATTTTATGCGATCCAAGCGAAGAATGTTTGTAATATTGCTGTTAGTGTGCAAGATTGACACTAATAAGAGCACTTGGGATCAAGGCAAAGCAGTTGGGAGATGTTGCAAATCAAGACATTCGCCTGGCGAGCCACAGCGAGTGCCAGCGAATGTTCGCCAGGCGAGTGCCGGCGAACTGGGGCGAATAAATCAGATTTAACTCCCAGACCCAAAGGATAGGAAGTTCGTCAGGCGAAGGTTCCAGCGAAGCTTCGCTACCATTCGCCTGGCGAAGGTGCTGGCGAAGAAGTGGTAGCTTTCCTCATGCAGATTCCAGTAGCAAAACCACCCAAAGTTCGCCTGGCGAGTGAAGCCAACGAATGTTCGCCCGGCGAGTGTTTATTCGCCTGGCGAATGCACGATTCCTAAGGGCGGTTTGCTGATCAGAGGCACTTTGAAGTGCCATGTTAAGTTGGTTCGCCGGGCGAATGAATGCCTTCGCCAGGCGAATGTGCGCAGACAGCACATCATTTTTACTTTATTTGTTGCTCTATTTAGCCCATACTTGGTACTTCAAAAAGCATCATCTTGAAAAATCAAAAGGAAGACATTATTGGATAGCTCTAGAACCCTAAATACTTGAGTTCTTCTTCATCTTTACTATTTTTGTAATCAAGAGAAGTGGAAGCACATCCTTCATTGTTTCTTCAAAGTGGATGTTCTTCATCTTCTCCTTTCTTCTTGTTAAAGCTACCATGAAAATGTGTAGCTAAACTCATCTTTTGTCAAGGTTAGATGTAGGTGATTATTAAACTTTGTATGTGTATGGATGATCCTCATTTGTAAACTCTTGGATGATTAATATATGGTGAAAACTTTGTTTCATTTACAATCTTTTGTGTTGGTTGATGATTGAGAAATATTTTCCAACTCTAGACCTAGGTTTTCATCCTTCTCTTTTCTTGAGCTAGAGATAGTCTTGAAATGTTTTGTTCACTTATAATGTTGAACTTTAAAGTTGTCATTTGATAGATTGTGTGAGAGATCAACAATGGATCAAAATGGTAAATCTCACAATATGAGTTAGAGATAATCATATTGAGAGGATGTTGTGGATGTATTGATCATTAAAAGGAGTTTGTTAAATGTTGATTGGAAATATGCATGCAAAGTGATTACCGAACCCTAACTTTGGCAATATTTATTAAAACCGTTCAAATCATTATTTTACCGCATTTATTACTCACATGCAAAAGTTACCATTGTTTTAAAACCAAACACTTTGTTACTACAAAGTTACGAATTTAACAACTGTAGAAAGGCTGCAAAATTTCATATTCCCTGTGAAGACGATAACAAAAACCCGACACTTAACCACTGTTTTAACAAGCCCAACACGTGATTTAGGATAGGCTTTGATAACATCTCAAAAGTTGGGTTGGGCCTAACCCATCCCTATCATACCAAACGGGCTTGTAGGGTGGGGATGCCCCCACTTATAAACACAACACCGGCCATATCTATAAGCAATGTGGGACTAAATCCAACACAATGGAGATGTTGAGAGCTGCAATGAAGGCAAGTCAAAGTGACACAATTAACACGACTAGGGATGGACCGCTGAAAATTCCAACATATACTAACAAATAGACCACACCAAAAGGAAACTAATTTTGAGGCGAGTATTCCTTATTTGAATAATAGTTGAACAGCTACAGACAGTAAGGCATTTTAAATATGGGTTGTGTGTATTAAGAATCCGGAGATCATTAGCCTCACCTACTTTTCCACTATAAAGTGGTCTGGTTACTTAAGGACAACCTCCTTTATTTAGGAATAGATCCTTGTTTAGTCTGGAGTGCGTTTTGGTTTTGTACCTTGGATATCCCATTAATTAGATTTCGAAAAAGTGACTAAATATTATGTTAGATAGAGAGATTAGGCTCTATAAGAATTACCTGCATATCCCTGAAGTGAAACATAGAAGAACCAAAAACATTGCATTCCTAGAGAAAGCCGCAGTCTCGCCGCTTTGTGCCGAAAATATTGATGCTGCCAGTATACTTGGCATGGTGATTTCTGAAAGCTGCAGCAGCAGATACAAAAAATGCTAAGCAATAAATGTTAATATTAATAGAATGGAACAAAACAGAAGAGAGGTGATGAAGCTACAGTGCTACACATATATCATGCCGCATCAGTCACTGAAATTATCATTAGTAGTGCCATTCTTAGAGCCATTTGAAGTTCCCTGGGCTAAAGTTGATGCAAAGCTGATTTGCATGAACTTTAGCCTATTCTCCTTCACACCAGGTCTTACATCTTCGTAGCCAAAGATTAAAAACAAGATTAGATTTAGAATATAATTGTGAAGCAACTTAGAGAATTCACTTTTGATCCATCAAATGAAAATAGACCTAGTGACTTGTCAGAGTTAATGACCAAGTCTAATTACTTAAGTGACTAGGCTAAGGCATTTTAAACCTTTTGAAAAATCCCATTAAGCTAAAAAAAGGTCATGTGATTTACGCCATCAAAAATCTTTTAGCTTTAACATGTAAGCCTTATGAAAAATTATTGTTGTTATTGTTGTTGGTTTTGAATTACATTGTTTTAGTATACCGATAAATTATACAGTTGCTTATTTGTATAAAAACATTGGCTTGTTGGCAACCATTAGAGCTTAGGCCTGTTTAGAGGTAAACCTGTTGCCTATTTAAAGAGGTAAAAGGGTACACCAAATTAAAATAGCTCGGATTCAATTCAAGCTTTGGTGTTTTAAAAATAAGACAAGAACATCTGAAGTAAAACTTCATCTAATTTGATCCATTTCCAATAAATTTCAACCCATCATCTATCTCTCTCAATCATGTGTTAATAAATACTACTAGCATGCTGCATGTCAGCAAAAATGTAGAGGGCCTCAAAAGTGAGTTTGGAGAGTTTGTTGGAGCTCCCACGGTTGACTGATGGTATAACCAAATTAGTACTTACAACTTAGCGTGTGGTGGACAATCCTCATCCTCTCGAACTCTTTAGTGGTTACTGTTGAATTTGTGATTATGGGTCTAAATCAGACTACAGTCATCTCTATTTATAATAGAAATACAAAATAAATACAATAAATATTGATTGATATGATTTACTAATTATAATCCTAATAATGAGTATTAGGATTAGACTCTAACACTTCATTTCAAGCTAAAGCTTATTAAAAAAGTTGATATGATATTTGGTCTGGTGTTGTCCTTTGCTTGAAACAACCAATTTAATTGTGTGATCGGCGTCGGTGAATCAACTTGATGATAATTGATCAACGGGACTATAAAAAAGAAAAACTAACTTAACTTAGGTGGAACATGTCATCTATGACTGGTGCCAACAAATCAACCTTCACATTTGTGAGGCGAAGGGACTACCAGAGACTTGTGTTGGGCTCAATGACTAGAGAGCTTACCATAAGTTATCAAATTGAGACAAGGCAGAAAGCACGCTATGAATGAAAAGATGTTCAAAATCGGATCAGAAAGAAATATGAACTAACAAGACTGTTAAAGTGTCCCACGCTGAAAAGGATATGGTCTCAATATATGTTTATAAGTGGGGAAATCCTAACCTTACAAGTTGGTTTTGTAGAAATGAGTTAGGTCAAATTCACATTTTAAGAAAGACATTAATACTGCACCGAATAATTGCACTCTATAGAATTTACAATAAATGAGTTAACAGTACACAAGGTGTGAAAAATACCTACACAGAGAAATCCAAATGCCAAAACAGTGCTGACATTAAATCAACCCGAAAACAAAGACAAAGAAGCCATGATCAATCAATGGATCAAAAACCAAGAAACAAGAGATGTTTGAAGATGAATCTAAGTACTCAATAAAAAATTGATATTAGATCCAGAACCTCGACAGAAAACAACGCAGGAGACCCAAAAAACTCGTCACAAGACAACAGAACGTGCACGCATCTGCGACTGTTAACAGTGGCGTGTGAGTGAAAATGAGGAGGTTGTGGAGTGTTGGGAGCGTGCATGGGACAGCGAATAATGATGGCGCTTCAGTGAATGGGCAATATGATTTGAGTGAATCTAATGGTAGGGTCAGTATGGCATGTAGGGTTGTGTATGTTGGACAGTTAACAGAAAAACTAGATGTGAGACTGAAGGTTTTGGTTTTGGCACCATACCATGGGTTCTGTTGACACCCAGCAACCAAAGTAAGAAAAATAAAGCAGGTTTAGCCTTGGCGGTGGCTGAGCCCATGGACAATGGACTGGGATTTTGAACCTTGACGTGAAAAGAGAAAACTAGTACTATCATATTCCCAACCAATTTGGGAACTCCACAACGAGTACGGACCAACCTCTAATACCATGTCGTGAGTCTGTGATTATGTGTCTAAATCAGACTACACTCGCAATAGAAGTACAAAATAAATATTGATAGCTATGATTACTAATTATAATCCTAAAAAAAATATTAGAATTAGATTCTTTGATTCTAATAGTTACATACATTGATTTCCTTTGAAACACAAGCAGGGAACATACAGCATTTCATAGACAAAGTTAGTTAGTGTATAGAAAAACTCACAGCAGCAATGACAAGGGACCCAAATGCCACGACTGCAACCCACCGCTCATCGGCAACTAGCTCCAACATTCGTCGGAGAGCGAGCTTAGCCTCTGCCGGTTCTGCATGGTCTTCCCGGTGCTTCGGTAATGACCACCAATCGCCTCCTGGTAAAATGGAAACAATGAACTCGACCCCATGGAAACTAGAGGAATTATCTGAAGCGCAACGGGTTTTAAGGCTCCTAACGCTGTTGATTTTGGATACGGGGAAGGAGAAGAGAAAACGGGATTGGGGTTTGTAGTGGTTGGAAGTGAAGGTTTGGAATTTGTGAAGGTTGGAGTGTGGGGAGGGAAGTATATAGGAAATGGAGGCGGAGGAGGAGGATGACATGGTTATATTGCATATGCCAAACTTATGTCCTCCGTGTGGAAGACCACTGCTATAGGTTGTAGTTTTTGAAAGAAAGAAATATGAATTATCAACTTAGGTTTTAGATTCATGATGATCATGGTTTAAAAAAATAAAAATAAAAAACTAACTTTCTAATGCGGTGGTGATAGTTATAAGTGATTGCTAAAATGTTAGCACTTTAGTATTGTATAAGTTTTAGGTAGAACTTTGCAAGTAGAAGAATTGTATATGGGTGTGATTACCAGAGTAATTTCTCTTTAGTTGTCAATCGTTGTTTATTAGCATGTTTAGCGTGTATATGTGTATTAGTTCCTTTGTTAATCTCAAGTCTTTTAGCTCCTTAAATAGCAAAGAAAATAGACGTTGAAGATGCAACAGTAGAGTTCTTTAAAAAGCTTCAAAAGAAAAGTTGGGAGATGTTAGGATGTTTCACCAAACTATTATGTTAACCTTTGCTACAAAAGGAATTAACAGTTGTATCCCAATAGACTCTGTGAAGAAGATAGAGTTTTACCCTTCACGTGACAAAGTATGTTTAGAGATGACAGTGACATATCAATGTCACCTTGATCCTTGCACTTTGACTAACCCAGGTTCTAATCAGAAACAAACTTCTCCAAAGTCTGATCTTCAGAGGCTGACTCTAATATTTGGATGGTGACCTCTATAAGAGTAAGATTTGTCTCTACAGGATTATCTTTATGTTTTGATGATAACAATTGAGTATTTGTGAAAGAACCATTTTATGGTTTAATGTTTGTTATGTGCAGGTCATGTTAAATTAAATATATAAGATCAAACAAACAAAAGCAACGTGTGCAGCTAGTATATATGGACTTACTATGTGTGACGTCATGAAGCGCTTAGTGGAGAAGCTAGTTTGCTTATGTATCTGATCACATTCAATAAAGATCCAAGGATGCTGGATATTGTTGTTGCAATGCTCTTGTAGATTCTGCTCTAAAGAAGTGAATCTGATCTGAAAGCAAACGAAGCTTAAAGTAGAAGCAAGTTTGTTTCTGTATTTAATCATGATCAGTAAAGAATCAAGGATGATGGATATTGCAGTTGCAATGCATCTATGGATTCTGCTCTGAGTTATGCATCTGATCTGGAAGCTAACGAGCGTCTCTGAAGAGTGAGTCCTCTGAAGAACAAAGTGTTGAAGACTCTGATGACTTGAAGTTCTGAAGGCTGAAGGCTCTGAAGACCAAGTGCGTCAAGACTCTGAAGACTGGTTTTGAAGGTCAAGACTCTGATGACTTGAAGTTCTTAAGGCTAAAGGCTCTGAAGACCAAGTGCATCAAGACTCTGAAGATGAGTTCTAAGGTCAAGACTCTGAAGACGGGTTCTGAAGGTCAAGACTCTGAAGATGTTTTCTGAAAGTCAAGACTCTGAAGAAGTGTTCTGAAGGTCAAGACTCTGAAGATTCTGAAGACATGGTTTCTGAAGAATTAGTCATAAAGATTCTCAAGATTGTTTCAGAGGAAACTCAGTTCTTAGAATGTTGAAGACTGGATTCTGAAGTGGAAGATTATGTCAGAAGAAGATTCATCCAGATGCAAGACATGTTACATCAGATAAGTTGTTGCTGTTCAAATATGATAAATCATGTGCTTATGGAAAAGGACAAGAAAGTGATATCATCCAACACGTGCTCATTCTATTCGTTGAAATATGACCGTTGGAAATAGAAAGGACTTTTCTATCCTCACAATGTCATTCTTGGAAGCACTATAAAAGAATAATCATTTGATCATTCAAATGTCGTTGGGTTGCTGAGTCAAGCAACGCTGTTGCTGTTAAGCTGCACTATAAGAAATAACATTTGATTCATTCAAATGTTACCATGCTAGTAAGCATGAAGTGAAGAAAGAAAGAAAGAAGAAAAGCTTAAATGAAAAGAAACCTTAGTGCTCACACACAAAAAAGCTTTTAAGCAATATGGAAACTATGTTCTTATAATCTCTTAGAGATTCATCATTAGATTAGTTTCTGTATTAGGAAGCAAGGAGTTGTTGCTCAATACTTGTTATGTGCTTAATTAGGAGTAATACGCTTGATAAGAAGCACTCATGTAATCTCCGGCAACACAACATTCTATTTTAGAATTAGTGGGTTCCTCAAGTGATCTTGTGAAGATCAGTATACTTGAGATGAAAAGTGACAGTAGTCATTTGTGGAAATCCTAATAGGAGATCTTTAGTGATCGGATTCTATTAAGGTGTCAATGAACGTTATATCCTTGGGGATCCCTGAACGTGTCATTGATTAATTGTTAGTCACTCGCGGTTAGCTTGTGCATATATGTAATCAGTTTGGTTATAGTGGATTAAGTCCTTGCTTAAGTGAGGCGAAATCACCTTGGAATGGTGGACTGGATTAGCTTGAGAGTTGCTCAAGTGAACCAGGATATATGTTGTGTTCTTTACTTATAGTATGCTTTATTATTATGCTTCCGTAATGCATTTGATATGAGCGCATAAAGCAACAAGTGAAGAAGAAGATAAGAAAAGGAAAAAGTTTTTATTAAGGCATAAACCCAATTCAATCCCCCCCTTTCTTATGTTTATTTCACACCTTCAATTGGTATCAGAGCTCCGGTTCTGTTATTGATGGATATCAAACACCTAATAGTGTCACATAAAGATCTATAGGCTGTGTGAAGAAATACTTTTGGGGATTTTTCACTGTTCTTACAATTTCCGTCTCATATCAGATTTTGAGGATAATGAGTACTAAAATTGTAATCCATCTGGATACCTTGAGCTAGTCACTGATTCTGTGAAGTTTGAAGTTTGAAGTGTTGAAGCTTTCAACAACAAATCTCCTCCATTAGATTCTGAAAGGAGAATGAAGAATTAGCTGACAAGATAAATTCATCAGATAAGAAGATATATCTGTTGAATGTTGATCTTAAAATACGTTTGGATTTTCAACGTATTTGCTCAAAGTTCAAATCTTCAGCAAACAAGAAATCTTAATTTCTAAAGATTTATTCTGGTGAGTATGAGATGTTTTCAAGAAACGGATTAGTCCACACTTGATTTCTCATGAAAACTCATTGGGATTTATCTTAAGTAAGAAAAGATATATTGTTGGCTAATGAATCATATTCATCAGAACGCCAGAATGTAGTCTGCAGAAAAGGGCAAGTTCAGAAGAATGTTCAAATCTGGAAGAAATGACTCTTCAGATTCAAAGCATTTGAAAGTTGCTATTCTTGAAGAAGGTTCAAAGAATTCTGCAGAGGTTTCAAGATAAGCAGTGTTTATCAACTCATCTGGATATGATGAAATTCAGAAGATCTGATTTGAAGAAGCATGAACAATTAAGTTCTGTTAACTTGAGATGTTATCTCAGTTGAACAAACTGTAATTGATCAGATGTTTTCAGGCATTATTTTTTTATAAATTCTTGATGAATGTTTTGAGAAATAAAGTTGTGTGGAAAGATACAAGGACAGTAGTCATTCTGTCTGAGGTAAAAAGGATTTAAGTCTCTGGTGTTATTCAATCTGAATAAGTCAGTAGATATTCTTTTTCAATAGCAGATGTTAAACTCTGTTGATCTAACTCTTTACAAGTTAGCTCAGCATTGTAAGAGCAAAATTGTCAATCAGACTGTGTCTCTTGATACATCTGAGTTTGATGATAATTGTATCTAGATTGGATCTGTATTTGTTTCAAGTAGACAAATTCAGAAGATGAAGGTTGATGGAAGTTAGGTGCTCTCTACTCATGAAGATCCGAATATTTGTGCTTTGAGGATATCTCTCATGAATCAGATGGATGTTGTTGTGATTAATGAAGATGTTGGAGAATCAGAAGCAGATTGTGTTCCAACTGAAGAATCAGAAGCTACCTCAGATGCTACTCAATTAGCTGCTTCTGAAGAATCTACCTTGAGTAGTTTCTCTCAGAGTCAAATCTTCTCTTCCAGAAGACACGTTCATTGGAAAGAAGGATGATTCCAAAAGAACAAGATTCTCTCTTCTCAAAGCTAGTTAGCAAGAAGTTTTTGACTACACAGAAGACATATGCTTCTGTGACAAGGTTAAAATTCATACTCTTGTCAATCTCCTTTGTTGATCAGTATAACATCAATATAAATCAGATGAATATTAAAAATATTTTTTAATGGTTTTATTGAAAAGGAAGTATGTGTTAATCAACTCCCAGTTTTGAAAATAAAAATTTCCAGAAACTATTCTATAATTTTAAAGAAATTATTCTTGGCCTAATACAAGCTCCCAGAGCATTGGTATAAAAGGCTAAGTAATTTTCTGAAAAATTATTTTGTCAGAAGAAAAGTTTATACTACTCTTTTCCATAAATCATTAAGGAAGATATTTTAAATCAGTCAAATTTATGTTGAAATATTTTTCTATGGAACCATATACTTTACTTGGAAAGGAGTTTGCTGAGTGTATGCAAGCAGTAGTTGAAACTAGCACTCTAGGAAAAGAAGAGGCTAGTGAAGGCAGATCAGTAGTTGTACAGAAGGTTTTGTAACACTGATGTTGAAAAAGCTCTGTCAATCAAGACATATACTCCTTCAATGGTTAGTGATTCTGAAGCAAAGCTACAGAAGCAAGGCTACTGAAGTAAAGAATCAGAAGCAAAGTGTTGCGGTGGAAATAGGATCTCAAACTATTAATGAGTTTGAATCGCAATTCAATTCACAACCGCTCTTTGATTTATCCGAAGGAAAAGGTCAAAAGAGGGAAAACCTATTTTTGCATCGTAAACACAATGCGGGGGAAAGATCTAGGGTTCGGGGGTTGGTTAAATTTAGGGAAGGTATTAGCACCCTAAACTTTTGTAGTACTCTACAGGAACCTTTTGTTCAATGCTTACTATTTGCTTTATTTATTTGCTTAAGGTATATGTACAAAGGGTTAAAAGTGAGAAAGAGACCTAAGGGGTTAATTCTAAGTTTACTCGGCAAGACATCGCATCTTGTGCCTACGTATCCTTACGGGAGTGGAATCAGAGTAATCGTAGTTCCCCTCAATAGGGAGGTTAGAAACTTCTTGACTGTGGCCAAGGTCTCAAGGGGAATAAACGCATCTTAAGGACACGCTTACGTGGAGTGTAGAAACTCCAATATCTACGTTGTAAATTGTTAAGTTGTAATTAGGGTTAAATTAGGGATTCCACGGCGGGAAACCCTAAAATGAGCGCGGCGGCTCTTTGACCTAATGCTAGGGGTAAAATTGTAATTTTGCCTGCGGCGAGGCATTTGTGAAAATTAGGGTTTGTAGTTTGTAGTTTTGAATTTTTAGGGTTTTGAAGGTTTATGGACTATTGACACGGCGGCCAAACGGTTAGACCTAACCTTCGGATGTGTGTGCAATGTGACAGAAATGTTAATGAAGGTGCGGAATTTTAAATCATGCAAGCAGAAATTTAAATGCGGAAAGTAAACGCGATTGTTAGGTTCGCGAGGTTACAATTGAGAAACAGTTACAGATACAATTTAATTTAAAAATACGCAAACGTAAAGGGGCAACATAGTAGCTGCACAGTGAACAAACTAGGTTAGTAAACAAAATTACGAAACAGAGGTGTGAAATTGTGGGACATTTTTGTGGTTTTTATTTTATGATATATGAAAATTTCAATTTTAAAAAGGTTTTAGATATTAATAAATAACTCTAAATTTAACTTTAAAAATTAATTTAACCTAATTACCTAGAAATAGTTTTAATTTTATTATTTTTTAAAAAATATAGTTTGTTTATTCAAGAAGACATCTTATTTTATATGCAAATTGGCTTAGCACTTAAAAACAACAAGATAATGTATGTAAATCCCAATAAAATAACAGCCCAAAAAAAAAACAATCAGTGAGTTGGGCCGGTGGGGCTTTCCGACCCAACACACACAGGCAGCATGAACCTAGGGTTTACGAATCCTTTTCTCATCTAGCGGCGCCAGCTATCATCGTCTCGCTTCCTTGCTCTTCTCTCTTCGTCTTTGATGAGTTCTTTTCATTCCCGTTTGATTGTGAACCTGAAATTAAACACAAAAACCATCAAAGTGCGAGTAATCAGTGCTTGTGCTTACGTTTGATTGTGATGTGAGCGATTGATGAAACGATGGCGACTATGGGGTGATGATGATGATATTCTGAGCCTCGAAGTTTGTTTGCTCGCTGATCTTAAGTGAACGGCGCCGGCGAACGTACTTCAGGGGGGTTTAGTTCGCTTTTTGACGGTTTTCGGTGTTCTACTTCTCGCCGTTTTCGCCTTCTCCGTCTAGGGTTTTCTTTGAAAGGTGATATTGTTCTTTTATACTTTCTTTTTTAGATTTCTTTTTGGGCTTTGTGTTTACGTTTCTTTTTGGATCCAAAATCGAAAATTTCTTTCAATCTGACTTGATTTGATTCGTTTTTACGAGGATTGGATTTGATTAGAACTTTCCTCTTTCAAACTCAGGATTTCGGTTTACTTTGATTTCTGATGTGGATTGGGTTTTTTCTGATTTGATTTGAACACTTTCCATCTTTGATTTACTTGATTGGATTTTCAACCTTCAGACATCAATTGGATACCCTGATTTGTCTTGGATATCTATTTCTCTTTGATTAACTGGATGTTTGTTTCACTTTGGATATTTGGTTCACTTTGGTTAACCTGGTTTCGTTGTGATTGATGTGAAATTGGTTTCTATTCTTTCAGATATGGATTCTAGCACCATTCGGATGCGAACTGGTTCACTTGGTTCGAACTTGGAGACTTGTTTTCCTTTTCTGATGTTGTTTGTCTATCTTGCCTGTTATTGGCTTATTCAGCCTCTACTCTGGTGAGCTTTGGTGAACTGGGCTATGATGCTTGAATTGAGCCCGGGTTCTACACCTTCGGTTTTCCACTGCGACCTTCGCATTCGATTGGGGTTTACCGCGACTGGCATGGTCATGGACTTGTTTCGATCGCCTTTTGAGTTGAATTGGTTTATACTGACACAACCTGTCTTTGTTAATTCAGGTGACAGACTCGTTGAATGCCCCTTTGGTTATGGTTGGTGAATTTGGGCTATGAGGTTTTATAGCTGAGCCCTACACTCTGTTAGGAAATTGGGGTAATGATGTTGTCTTGTGAATTTATGCAGATGGTATGCTTCCTTTCGAGTTTCAGCCCCCTAATTCGAACCTCCTTCTGACGGTGGCATCTTGAGCATGAATTTACTTGATAATGTCCCCAAAACTTATTTACTTGATGAATGGTGTTCTAATTTGGAATCCAAGGTTGCATGAACTCTTTTGGCAAATCGAATCAGTCCCTAATTCTTTTACTCTTCATCTTTCTCGGCTGTCCCGTATGATAAGAACAAATATAATCACCTGATATGATGCCCATGGCACGGATCGATAATGGGAGTAGGATGCGACTTCGGTTGTGCCCTCCCGGCACTCGATGATGACAATTGTTCTGAGAGTGTCAAACAACTTCTAACATTTTCCCTATTCTGTTCTGTTTTCTTTTTGTTGTACAGGTTGATCAGAAGCTGTAGGAAGAACTCAAAGGAATGGCACGAAGACCTTTAGATATCTAGGGCCTTTAGAATTTTTAGGATGAAATGTACTTTTATTTCCCTCTTTTTTGTGTGTAAATTATGAATTTTCAAGCATGTTCAAATTCACTTAGTTGTAAATTATAAATATTCATGAATGAAATTCAAAAATATTTAAATTCACTTCTTTATTTGTAAATGAATTAACTCAACAAATATTCCAACTTACCTCTCTTTTGCATTGAGCAAGATCTAACACATTTTCATCCCAATTAATTACTCCTTTCATGATCTTGTCGCAACCTGATTAAATCTGAATAGATTCAAACTAAACTCCACTTATTTTATATCCAAAACTGCACTTTATCCATGAAACGGAGGACTGCTCAGAATATCTTAAAACAAACCATAAGCAAACGAACGAACCAAATTCAAATATGCTTCTGACAGCTTTTTCAACAACACTCAAACCGAGTCGACGCCTTCGATGATACTCAAACCATATGATAAACAACTGTATCGGATATGATGGTTTGAATGCCTCAGGAACTAAAGACCATTTTTTAGAATCTGTCAGAACCAACGTAAAATGACCAAAAGCCCTTGGAGTGATTCCTGAAACACAAACTCACTTTATGACTTGTTAGTGATTAACGGATGCTATGCTATGCGAAATGACTGACTAAATGTAAGGGTAAAATTTGGGGTATTACAGTTGCCCCTATTTAAATAGCTACACCGGATGATTTGAGTGACAGAGACTCGAGGAATCATGGTGGAGGGATTTAAATATAGATAACCGAAAATTTTGCCCTTATATGTGGTGATGCGATGCTATGGACAAAGTGGGGACCGCTTAATGCAGATGATGCCATGAATATGATATGATGCGTATGAATGCGAAAATGCTGACGAACATGACGACACCGGGACAGACGCCATGAGAAGAACTCACTGGGGAAAATGACGCGCTGAGACACAGTACCACACTGGGGAAATCTAAAAATGATAGTCAACTGGTGCGAATGACCAATTGTCACTTTTAGAAAAGGAACGAGATCCTCAAATGGAGATGGTACCTATGAGACGGCCTCCACTGGGGAATCTAAAAATAAAACTGGATCACGTACGATTGTAAGATCGATTACAGAATGCCGGAGCATTGAGCAAAGAATAACATCCAAGCTTCTGTAAACTATCTCTCGTGACAGGATCAAACGGACTTTTTGGAAATCCGTATCAAATATACAGGGTAAAGACCGACTGTATGCCAAAATAGATGGACTTTTTAAGAATAAAATCCTTAAATGGAGATGGCTCCTATGAGATGACCTCCATTTGGGAATGTTTAATAATAAAATTGGATCTACACGGTTGCAAGATCAATTATAGAATGCTGGAGCATTGAGCAAAGAATAACATCCAAGCTTCTGTAACTTATCCTTCGTGATGGGATCGAACGGACTTTTCGGAAATCCGTATCAAATATACAGGGTAAAGACCGGCTGTATGCCAAAATAAATGGACTTTAATGGGAAATGCCCTGATAAGCTTCTCGAGGGAGAATTGTCACTTATCGTTGGAAGGGACTTATGTGCCAGAATGAATAAGCACTCAAATAAAGAGGCTGCTGCTTATCTGATAAATAAATCTTCCCGCATTTAAGGTCGGCGCCTGGAATACGATTCTGATTCTTCTCTTACTGAAGGATAAATAAACTTCTTCATGCTTCAAGATCGTGCTCTCCTGAACATGAAAAGGGCTAACTGAACTTCCTCATACTTCAGAATCGTGCTCTCCTAAATATGATTCGGCTTTTTCGGGTAAATGAAATTCTTCATACTTCAGAATCGTGCTCTCCTGAATATGAAAAGGGCTAACTGAACTTCCTCATACTTCAGAATCGTGCTCTCCTGAATATGATTCGGCTCCTTCTTGTAAATGAAATTCTTCATACTTCAGAATCGTGCTCTCCTGAATATGAAAAGGGCTAATTGAACTTCCTCATAATTCAGAATCGTGCTCTCCTGAATATGAAACTGGATGACTGAATATACTCATACTTCAGAATCGTGCTCTCCTGAATATGAAACTGGATGACTGAATATACTCATATTTCAGAATCGTGCTCTCCTGAATACGATTTGGTTCATACCCCAAGACGGCAGGTAAATGGAAGCCCAACTGCTCCATGGAGATGGCCATTTGCTGCGAGTCATAACGAGGATAGGATCGACTTCTTAGGTGAGAAATGTCGTATGCTGATGCTGTAAAACGTAAAGTGTAAAGGGTTGTAACATGTAGGATTGTAAAGTGTTGTACTGGTAGATTTTCCAGGCATGAACTGGCGTATATCTGTAAATGATTGTAGTTGATTTTCTTGAAAGATAGTGCAAAATAAATGCACGTCCGGGTATAGTGATAAACTTCTCAAGCGAGATAGTCGCGTATTTGTCATGGTATGGTGAAAACCTCTAGATGGTGCAAAATAACTGCACGTCCGGTTGGCTCGACGACCGACAAAACTGAGATTCAATCTAGGATCGAGCTAGAAAGAAGACTGGTAATCAAGACTCCATCGAGGGAAACGATCTCGAAGGGTAAATATCTTATCCTGGTAAGGAAAGATAGCTGAAGTAACCGTCATCCACGAGGATCGAGCTCCGTGGGGAAACTAGAAACAAGTATGTATTTTATACTTAGGGCTGACAATCTATTTGGAGAGAATGGACGAACCCAGTTACTCGGCGGTAACAACCAAATGATGGTGAAACACAATGAACCTGTGAATGCTAATGCATATGTTAATGCATATGTTAATGTGAATGTATGTTAATGTCTATGTATGTTAATGTTTATGTATGCAAGATGTTATGAAATGAGTATGTAATGAGTATGTAATGAATATGTAATGAGTATGTAATGAATATGTAATGAATATGTAATGAATATGTAATGAATATGTAATGAAATAGGCATGTGAGGCTTATGCCCTTGCGTATGCTGACGAAACAGACTAGAGACGGGATGAGAGATGAAATAAACATCTCGACGGAAATACCCTGCGTTCTCTGCAACCAATACGTCAATCATGGGTAAGAAAGATCAATGGTAGAACCAAATCTGGTTTTAAAGTTCTGAATTCTCTGGGGAGAAGGTAATCTGTTTGGGTGTACAATATCACGTCTTCACATGGGGAGAAGAAAACCTGAGGGACACTTTTGAGTTACCCAAGAAAAAGTTGTCAGCTTATAGTCTCTCTGGGGACTGTGATGAGGCAATAGTTCAGGAGCCTGTTGCAACACTGAGGCTTACTGGGGTATGAAGGTCGCTGTGAGTAAAATCCATCGGGTGCATGAAGAAAAGTTGTGAAACCACATGGCTTTGATCTTGAAGGATCTTGTAGTAGTCGCCATTTGTTTCCTTTAAAACATGGTGCCCCAGGATACTTGCGTTGCGAGGTAGGGTCCTCTCAAGAGGATTTTATAGAGAACACCGAGTCTGGTTGCCCCATTGTTCTCAAACTCTTTGAGAGATTTGTCAGGTTTCGACGTAACTGGCACGGATTGATCGTGCTACGACGAACTTTTTGAGAAATAGCTCTTTAAGAATGTCAGACTCGCGTTGGTAAGCGAATTGGGAAACTGCCTGCCCCTGTTCAGCAGGATCATCAAGTTCCACGGGTTATGTTTATATATAAATCTCTAAGATATCAAGCAAAGTTGTCATGCCTGAAATGCCTATCCTGAGCTTGTCAATGTACACATATATTTGTCCTGAATTTTTGTTTTGAAAAAAAAAGATATCGCGATAACTTGTGACCGAAATCACTAGTCAGGATATAAGTTTTAATTATAATGCCAACATGAATTTTTTTTCTGAGCGTAGCTCGTAGGAGTCAGGAAACGTGATCTTGTCAAGTATGCTTTCAACCGAAGTCCTACTTCAATTAGGTCTTTTAAAGGTTGTATTGTGGCTCGGTTCACGGTTTAAGAAACAAAGGATAAAGGCTCAAAGTTATATTTGTACCCACCCATTCTTCGTGATGTTCTCCAGTCCTAATTCAGTTAACCGAATACGAACGCTCATATCTCAAGCGGATTTGCTATGGTCGAGAACTTATCAAGGCTTTGGTCATGGCAGTCACTCACCTATTTCTTTTGGCAATTGGTCACACGACCTTGTTCTTTATAGGGGTTCTAAAAACTATTGGTTTGTTGTTCTTATTCCCTAACTTTTGCCTGGACAACGTCTTTTGATTTGACTTTGGAGTCCAGCGGGATGCCCCAGTTTTGCCTAAGTCTCCTTCATAGGTTTTGACTTAGCGGGCTTTTATTATTTTTTTGAATATTCTTTTATGCACAAGTCGTGTAAATCTTTCGAAAGGCTCGTGACTGCCCCACTCCTTAGGTAACCGAGGGATAGTCATTGTATTGGACTTCTTAAGATGCTAAGTATAAATTCTCGAAGGTTTGCTCTTCCTTTTTGAGAGTCTAAGTGCTCGATCGGTTTAACTGAAACCTACCCTGCCCCAGGTTAGGATGAAGGTTCTTAAAAGAAAGAAAACTCCTACTTCAAGGCTCAAAGAGGTTGACTAGGGATTAACATCCTTATATCTCCAGTGTTTGGGATTTGAAACAATGCCCTACATCATCAGCAGGTTTTAATCGAAAGCATATGACAAGAAATCTGACGTTTTAGGTTCGTCATCCTCCTCCCAATTCTCCATCTGAACAAGAGATCGGGTAAAGTTGGCATTATAATTTATGAAAAATATATTTTGAATGAGTGAAACGAATGGATTTATTCAAGACAAACATATGCGTTGCATTGATTAATCAAAGATAAACAAGTTCGTGCATGCTAAATATGCTTAATCAAAGAGAAATACATATAAATGAACTGTCGGAAAAATCCTTCTAAATGTTTATGAAATCTTGCATTCAAGAGTAACAGTTTCCTTTGGCGGAGCCTAAATGGAAAGGACGTCTGGCTTATGATCACTGTGAGTCATCATGGTTTGCCCCAGTTACGCTGGTCACATCTTCAACAGTTTTCAGTCGTTGCTTCAAAATAACTTTCCCAGATTCTTTGTTGATCCCGGTCATATCATCTTGAGGGTTATTGAAATGAAGCGAGCTAGGCCTTTGAATAATTACTGGATTCGGCTGATTTGCCACAGGAGTAGCATGCTTTGCAGAATTCGAACCCGACAAGTGAGGGACCCCGAGAGGAGTCTCGATCTTCGGCTGAGCATTGCTAAAAGACAACTTCTTCGCTTCTAGCAAATCTCTGACAACTTTCTTAAGAGCATAGCAATTCTCTAGATCATGGTCGGGCGCACTCTCATGAAATAAACAATGAGCGGTAGCGTTGTAACTTGCAGGTAATGGATTAGGTGGAGGACCCAAAGCACTAGTGGTAATCAGACCTTGTTGTACTAAATGGGGGTATAACTCAGTGAAAGTTATTGGAATTGGAGGACAAGGCTTATACTGACTCTTACGGGGATAAGGAACCTGATCCTGTGATTGCTGGTGAACAGGAGCGTTGGGCACTCGTTGACTGTCGACAGGAACTTGCATAGGCGAATAACCGGAAGGTTGTTGATAAACTGGTGCCTGATATACCGGAGCTGACTGTACAGGCTGGCGTGCAGGAAACTGCTGATCGAAAGGAGGTGCAACAGTAGCTACATAGGGTTGTTGAACACATAGAAACGGATAACCTTGAACATAACTCTGCTGATATTGTAAAGGTTGAGGAGTAGCCTTTTTGCGGTTCTTTGAACGTGTAGGTCCTTTACCATGGTCGGAGTTAGGAGTTTTGCACTTTGGAGGGGTAGCTCGTCGAACTGGTCGAGCACTGGGAGGCACCAAACCGGATTGAAGTCCGTGAGGAGGTACATTCTCGACAGTAACAGCTGGTTGAGGTTCCATAACGGTATTAGTCTTAGAAACAACAGTAGACTGAGCATCCACCTTCACACTAAGAGCTCGTAACATCTCCAAAATCTGCCCTACACTTCCTCGAAGATCTTCGAATTCAAGGCTGACACGGTTGATCTCTTGGTTGTGATATTCCATTCTTTTGAAGGGTCGTATTGATGCAGAGAACTGGAAGGTGAGAGAACCGAGTATGAGAAAACGGAAGACACATGCGATGCAAAAATATGATGCTAAAATGTGAATGCAAATGAAGATTTCATGGAATTCAAATATCTACGAATATTGCGGAATACCAAAGAAACTTTTAATTCATTGAAGACAAATTACAAATAATATTCTTGCAACCGAAACGAGCTAAATAAAGCCTAAAAAGTCCTAGAGAAGCATCTTCCACAACTTTAGTGAGCAGACGGAGATCCGGAGGAAAATAAATATTCGTAGAGCCTTCTCTTCTTGTAGGATTGTATCTCATCATCCTTTGACTGAATCTGCCTTTGAAGTTCTTCGTACTCGCTGACCATCACATGGTACTTGTTCTTCCATGATTCTGCTTCGAGTTGTGATTTCTTCAAAGTAATCTTCAAAGTCTCGGCTTCAGTCATGAAATACTGGACAGGTTCCTCTCTTTGAGGTACAAGATTTTGGCGAGAGTAGGGCATCTTCAACTCAATGGCTCTTCCTCGGACCCATTGAAGGTATGGTTCCATGGACACACAATTAGGTCTTCCCAAACTTTCTTTGTCCTTCCTACGCAGATGGTTCCAAGAGGATAGAATCTGATCTAGAAGCTTTTTGTCTTCTTTGAAAAAGATTTTCTCCATATGAATACCTTTAGGCGGTTCCTTCAAGGGGTATCCCAACTGTCGGCGAGCTAAGGCTGGATTGTAGCTAATTCCTCCATTGAAACTGAGCAAAGACACATTGTTGAAGCTTCCACAACTATCAATGATCGATATCCCATCGTACATGCGATTATACCAATCGATGTCAGAGTGAGTTAAAGCCATAACTTTTTGCGACCAACGTTCTTGATTAGCTCTCCAAAACGGACCGGACTTAGGTAAGTGAGAAATAAACCACTTGTATAGTAATGGCACACAACATGTAATCATTCCTCCACCATGAAAGTTTCGGAGATGCACTGAATGATAAGTATTACCCAACAGTGTTGGAACTGGATTTCTTCTCATGAAGGTCTTGATTGCATTAAGGTCCACAAACCCCTCAAAACTAGGAAAAAGCAGCAACCCATAAATGAGCAAAGCAAATATTGTCTCGAAGGCAAACATGTCTTTATGATCGGCATAAAATTGGGCTTTCTTAATCAGGAAGTCCCTGGGAAAACCGGAGGTCCCCCCTTTGGTGATCATATTGTTTTTGACATCGGATATCCTTAGACAAATGGCTTTAGCAATATCTCGTTCTTTAGGGTCTTCCTCCAAGAAAGGGAATGGAGACTTATCCAAGATCGGCAATCCCATCAACTGAGAGTACTCTTCTAAGGTAGGTAAAAGCTGATAATCTGGAAAGGTGAAGAAGTGATAATCTGGATCATAAAACTGGAGCAAAGTCGCAAGAAGTCCTTCGTTTACTTGAACCTTCAACAAAGACAATAGCCTTCCATATCTGTTTTGGAACTCTTCTTGATCTTGAACCAAATCTCTTAGCTTCTCTAGGACTTCCAAATTAAAACCCTTAAAAGTAAATTTCAAAGTATGCCTTCTAGAGTGATCCATGGTATCCTGCAATGTTCATAAATAGAATTTGAATTCCGTGAAGTCTTAATGTAATATGATGCTTTATGGATGCAATGCATGAAAACACACAAAGTCCTAGGTTAAAGGAACGTGAGCGGAGCCAAGGTCTACCCATCCCAAAAGGAGTGTACTATAGGTTAGTTGTACCTGCAGAACAAGGTTCTAAAAAGTGCCCAAAGTCATCAGCCCATCTTTCGGATATTATCAACCTTCCGATTGACTCGGGGGTTAATAATATTCTCAAGAGAACCTCTTTTGAGTGTAGTATCGCGTAGCAGCCATTGTAGGATTACTCCCACATAGCTCCCGCACTACGTCCTAAATAAGGCCAAGGAGGTGTTAAGGTACTACGGTTCCCAGTATCACAGACTCCAATCGACCATGGAAAAAGTTTTCAACGATTACTCGTTCAACCGAACCATTTTCGAAAGGTCTCAACTGAGCGGTGATTCTCGAATCAGCTTGGTCGGGAT
The DNA here is from genome assembly GCA_963859935.3 of Lathyrus sativus. NCBI lineage: Eukaryota > Viridiplantae > Streptophyta > Magnoliopsida > Fabales > Fabaceae > Lathyrus > Lathyrus sativus. The sequence continues at coordinate 77,031,733 of OZ012737.1, forward strand.
TCACTCCCTATAAGCCTCATCGAATATATCCCCATCCTATAATAATGTCACTAGTCCGGGCGTAGGACTTATCTCACAGCACAAAGAACAGTCCCCAAATCAGAGTACAATATATACATGTAAATGAATAGTAAAACAAATGGTAATAAATATGAACAAATTAGGGATAACCCTCAAAAGTTAAGACATCCCCAGTGAAGTCGCCATTTTCTGTTGCGGTGGAAATAGGATCTCAAACTATTAATGAGTTTGAATCGCAATTCAATTCACAACCGCTCTTTGATTTATCCGAAGGAAAAGGTCAAAAGAGGGAAAACCTATTTTTGCATCGTAAACACAATGCGGGGGAAAGATCTAGGGTTCGGGGGTTGGTTAAATTTAGGGAAGGTATTAGCACCCTAAACTTCTGTAGTACTCTACAGGAACCTTTTGTTCAATGCTTACTATTTGCTTTATTTATTTGCTTAAGGTATATGTACAAAGGGTTAAAAGTGAGAAAGAGACCTAAGGGGTTAATTCTAAGTTTACTCGGCAAGACATCGCATCTTGTGCCTACGTATCCTTACGGGAGTGGAATCAGAGTAATCGTAGTTCCCCTCAATAGGGAGGTTAGAAACTTCTTGACTGTGGCCAAGGTCTCAAGGGGAATAAACGCATCTTAAGGACACGCTTACGTGGAGTGTAGAAACTCCAATATCTACGTTGTAAATTGTTAAGTTGTAATTAGGGTTAAATTAGGGATTCCACGGCGGGAAACCCTAAAATGAGCGCGGCGGCTCTTTGACCTAATGCTAGGGGTAAAATTGTAATTTTGCCTGCGGCGAGGCATTTGTGAAAATTAGGGTTTGTAGTTTGTAGTTTTGAATTTTTAGGGTTTTGAAGGTTTATGGACTATTGACACGGCGGCCAAACGGTTAGACCTAACCTTCGGATGTGTGTGCAATGTGACAGAAATGTTAATGAAGGTGCGGAATTTTAAATCATGCAAGCAGAAATTTAAATGCGGAAAGTAAACGCGATTGTTAGGTTCGCGAGGTTACAATTGAGAAACAGTTACAGATACAATTTAATTTAAAAATACGCAAACGTAAAGGGGCAACATAGTAGCTGCACAGTGAACAAACTAGGTTAGTAAACAAAATTACGAAACAGAGGTGTGAAATTGTGGGACATTTTTGTGGTTTTTATTTTATGATATATGAAAATTTCAATTTTAAAAAGGTTTTAGATATTAATAAATAACTCTAAATTTAACTTTAAAAATTAATTTAACCTAATTACCTAGAAATAGTTTTAATTTTATTATTTTTTAAAAAATATAGTTTGTTTATTCAAGAAGACATCTTATTTTATATGCAAATTGGCTTAGCACTTAAAAACAACAAGATAATGTATGTAAATCCCAATAAAATAACAGCCCAAAAAAAAAACAATCAGTGAGTTGGGCCGGTGGGGCTTTCCGACCCAACACACACAGGCAGCATGAACCTAGGGTTTACGAATCCTTTTCTCATCTAGCGGCGCCAGCTATCATCGTCTCGCTTCCTTGCTCTTCTCTCTTCGTCTTTGATGAGTTCTTTTCATTCCCGTTTGATTGTGAACCTGAAATTAAACACAAAAACCATCAAAGTGCGAGTAATCAGTGCTTGTGCTTACGTTTGATTGTGATGTGAGCGATTGATGAAACGATGGCGACTATGGGGTGATGATGATGATATTCTGAGCCTCGAAGTTTGTTTGCTCGCTGATCTTAAGTGAACGGCGCCGGCGAACGTACTTCAGGGGGGTTTAGTTCGCTTTTTGACGGTTTTCGGTGTTCTACTTCTCGCCGTTTTCGCCTTCTCCGTCTAGGGTTTTCTTTGAAAGGTGATATTGTTCTTTTATACTTTCTTTTTTAGATTTCTTTTTGGGCTTTGTGTTTACGTTTCTTTTTGGATCCAAAATCGAAAATTTCTTTCAATCTGACTTGATTTGATTCGCTTTTACGAGGATTGGATTTGATTAGAACTTTCCTCTTTCAAACTCAGGATTTCGGTTTACTTTGATTTCTGATGTGGATTGGGTTTTTTCTGATTTGATTTGAACACTTTCCATCTTTGATTTACTTGATTGGATTTTCAACCTTCAGACATCAATTGGATACCCTGATTTGTCTTGGATATCTATTTCTCTTTGATTAACTGGATGTTTGTTTCACTTTGGATATTTGGTTCACTTTGGTTAACCTGGTTTCGTTGTGATTGATGTGAAATTGGTTTCTATTCTTTCAGATATGGATTCTAGCACCATTCGGATGCGAACTGGTTCACTTGGTTCGAACTTGGAGACTTGTTTTCCTTTTCTGATGTTGTTTGTCTATCTTGCCTGTTATTGGCTTATTCAGCCTCTACTCTGGTGAGCTTTGGTGAACTGGGCTATGATGCTTGAACTGAGCCCAGGTTCTACACCTTCGGTTTTCCACTGCGACCTTCGCATTCGATTGGGGTTTACCGCGACTGGCATGGTCATGGACTTGTTTCGATCGCCTTTTGAGTTGAATTGGTTTATACTGACACAACCTGTCTTTGTTAATTCAGGTGACAGACTCGTTGAATGCCCCTTTGGTTATGGTTGGTGAATTTGGGCTATGAGGTTTTATAGCTGAGCCCTACACTCTGTTAGGAAATTGGGGTAATGATGTTGTCTTGTGAATTTATGCAGATGGTATGCTTCCTTTCGAGTTTCAGCCCCCTAATTCGAACCTCCTTCTGACGGTGGCATCTTGAGCATGAATTTACTTGATAATGTCCCCAAAACTTATTTACTTGATGAATGGTGTTCTAATTTGGAATCCAAGGTTGCATGAACTCTTTTGGCAAATCGAATCAGTCCCTAATTCTTTTACTCTTCATCTTTCTCGGCTGTCCCGTATGATAAGAACAAATATAATCACCTGATATGATGCCCATGGCACGGATCGATAATGGGAGTAGGATGCGACTTCGGTTGTGCCCTCCCGGCACTCGATGATGACAATTGTTCTGAGAGTGTCAAACAACTTCTAACATTTTCCCTATTCTGTTCTGTTTTCTTTTTGTTGTACAGGTTGATCAGAAGCTGTAGGAAGAACTCAAAGGAATGGCACGAAGACCTTTAGATATCTAGGGCCTTTAGAATTTTTAGGATGAAATGTACTTTTATTTCCCTCTTTTTTGTGTGTAAATTATGAATCTTCAAGCATGTTCAAATTCACTTAGTTGTAAATTATAAATATTCATGAATGAAATTCAAAAATATTTAAATTCACTTCTTTATTTGTAAATGAATTAACTCAACAAATATTCCAACTTACCTCTCTTTTGCATTGAGCAAGATCCAACACATTTTCATCCCAATTAATTACTCCTTTCATGATCTTGTCGCAACCTGATTAAATCTGAATAGATTCAAACTAAACTCCACTTATTTTATATCCAAAACTGCACTTTATCCATGAAACGGAGGACTGCTCAGAATATCTTAAAACAAACCATAAGCAAACGAACGAACCAAATTCAAATATGCTTCTGACAGCTTTTTCAACAACACTCAAACCGAGTCGACGCCTTCGATGATACTCAAACCATATGATAAACAACTGTATCGGATATGATGGTTTGAATGCCTCAGGAACTAAAGACCATTTTTTAGAATCTGTCAGAACCAACGTAAAATGACCAAAAGCCCTTGGAGTGATTCCTGAAACACAAACTCACTTTATGACTTGTTAGTGATTAACGGATGCTATGCTATGCGAAATGACTGACTAAATGTAAGGCTAAATTTATGATTCCCTTCTGAACATAGTCTCTGATGAAATGATGCTTAATTTCTATATGTTTTGCCTTAGAATGTAAAATGGGATTCTTGGACAAACATATAGCAGAAGTATTATCACAAAAGATAGAGATGTTACTCTCAAAAATTTGATAATCTTCTAGTTGACTCTTCATCCAGAGCATCTGCGTGCTACATCCAGCAGCAGCAATGTATTCAGCCTCTGTGGTTGAAAGTGCAATTGTGGGTTGCTTCTTGCTGTACCAGGAGATTAGATTTCTTCCTAGAAATTGACAACTTCCAGAAGTACTTTTTCTTTCCACTCTGTCTCCAGCGTAGTCAGCATCACAGAATCCAACTAATTTGAAATCATCAGATTTTCTGTAACACAAACCCACATTAGAAGTACCTTTCAGATACCTTAGAATCCTCTTGACAGCTGTCAAGTGTGATTCTCTAGGATCTGATTGGAATCTAGCACACAGACAATCACTGAACAATATGTCAGGTCTAGAAGCAGTAAGATAAAGAAGAGAGCCAATCATACCTCTGTAGAGCTTCTGGTCTACTTTCTTACTTACCTCTTCTTTGCCAAGTGAGCTAGTAGGATGCATTGGAGTCTTTGCCAGCTTGCTGTCAGACATGTTGAATTTCTTCAGAAGTTCTTTAACATACTTTGTCTGATGTATGTAGGTGCAATCTGGAGTTTGATTAACTTGGATTCCTAGAAAGAATCTGAGTTCTCCCATCATGCTCATTTCAAATTCTGCCTGCATACATGTAGCAAACTCCTTTCCAAGCATAATATTTGTTGATCCAAAAATAATATCATCTACATAAATTTGGCAAATTAGAAGATCTTTCTTTATTGTTTTACAGAATAGAGTTGTATCCACTTTGCCTCTGATGAAATTCTTCTCCAGAAGAAAATTACTCAATCTCTCATACCAAGCTCTGGGAGCTTGTTTTAATCCATATAGAGATTTCTTTAATTTAAAAACATGATCTGGAAATTTTTCATTTTCAAAACTAGGAGGTTGGTGGACATAAACTTCTTCTTCTATAATACCATTAAGAAAGGCACTTTTAACATCCATCTGATATAGAGTGATGTTATTTTGTGCAGCAAAGGAAATAAGAAGGCGTATAGATTCTAACCTTGCCACTGGAGCATATGTCTCATTGTAATCAATACCTTCTTGCTGACTGTACCCTTGAGCAACCAGTCTTGCCTTATTCCTCTCAACTTCTCCTTTCTCATTTAGCTTATTTCTGAAGACCCATTTTGTACCAATAATATTGAATCCTTGAGGTCTTTGAACTAGATCCCATACATCATTTCTGCTAAATTAATTTAGCTCTTCTTGCATGGCAATAATCCAATCATTGTCTTGCAGAGCTTCTTCTACAGAAGATGGTTCAATTTCTGACACTAGTCCAAATAATGATGCTTCAGATGATCTTAGAAAGGATCTTGTTCTGATGGGATCATCCTTCTTTCCAATAATGACATCCTCTGGATGACAAGCTTTAATTCTGGATGATGATCCTCTGATAGTTGACTCTTCAGAAATGTTTAGATTATTCATCTGAGAAGTTAAGGGAGTAGCATCTGAAGTTGCTTCTGGTTCCTTCACTTGAAGTTTGTCTGCTTCTGGAACTTCAGAGTCAATAAAGACTACTTCCCTATCTGCAGAGTTATCAACCTGCTTTGGCTTTTCAGAGCCAAGCTTATCATCAAATCTGACATGAATGGATTCTTCCACAATCTGTGTCTCAGTGTTGTATACTCTGTAGCCTTTGGAGCATTCAGAATATCCAAGCATGAAACACTTCTGTGCTTTGGAATCAAACTTGCTCATATTTTCCTTAGTGTTTAACATATAACAAATACATCCAAAAGGATGAAAATATGAAATGTTGGGCTTTTTGTTCTTCCACAATTCATAAGGAGTCTTTTTCAGAAGAGGTCTAACAGACACTCTGTTCTGAATGTAGCATGCTGTATTAATTGCTTCTGCCCAAAAATGTTTTGCTAGATTTGTCTCATTGATCATGGTTCTGGCCATTTCTTGCAAAGTTCTGTTTTTCCTCTCTACAACCCCATTCTGTTGTGGAGTTCTAGGACATGAAAAATCATGAGCAATGCCATTTTCAGAAAAATATTTTTCAAAATATTTATTTTCAAATTCACCACCATGATCACTTCTGACTTTTATAATTTTGAAATTCTTTTCATTCTGGACTTGCTTGCAGAAGTCAAAGAACACAGAATGTGACTCATCCTTGTGTTTTAAGAACTTTACCCATGTCCATCTGCTAAAGTCATCAACAATGACCAATCCATACTTCTTGCCTCTGATGGATGCAGTTTTCACTGGTCCAAACAGATCAATATGAAGTAGTTCTAATGGTTTAGAACTAGAAACAACATTTTTTGATTTGAAAGATGTTTTTGAAAACTTCCCTTTCTGGCATGCTTCACAAAGAGCATCTGAAGTGAACTTCAGATTAGGGAGTCCTCTGACAAGATTAAGTTTATTAATCTGAGATATACGTCTCATATTAATATGGCCCAATCTTCTGTGCCAGACCCATTGCTCTTCATTAACAGACAAGAGGCATTTAATATTTTGAACTTTAAGTTCTGAAAGATTTATTTTATAAATGTTGTTTTTCCTCTTACCACTAAATAGGATAGAGCCATCCTTCTGACTAATAGCTTTACAACATTTTTGATTAAAGGTAATATCATAACCATTGTCACTTAATTGACTTATGGACAATAAGTTATGCTTTAACCCTTCAACAAGTAAAACATTAGTAATAGAGGGAAGTTTACCATTTCCAATAGTGCCAGATCCAATGATCTTGCCCTTCTGGTTCCCTCCAAACTTCACGTCACCTCCAGATCTAAGTTCCAGGCTTTGGAACATAGACTTTTCTCCTGTCATGTGTCGTGAGCATCCAGAGTCCAGGTACCATGATTGGTGTCCTGACCTTGCTGCTAAGAACATCTGCAACAGGAATTATTTTGTTTTTAGGTACCCAGATCTTCTTGGGTCCTTTGGGGTTAGTTGATTTGTAGGTTTGTCTAAACTTCTGTTTTACAACATAATGTTTATTCTGACTTGCCTTGGGTTTAAACACATAAGTATTCTTATCAGAGCTTGTGTGTTTAATGTCATTCAAGTGACCAAATTTGAATTGAGAATACAGAGGTGTCTTCTTGATGAAAAGTTTGTCAACAGGTTTTGGATTGCTTCCAGATGAAGATTCATATCCAATACCTCTTCTGTTGTTTCCACTAACACCATAGATCATAAAAGCCATCTTGCTTCTGTCTATGCTCTTAGTGAGAAATCTCTGAAAGCTAGAGTCATATTTTTCTAAAATATTTTCACATGACTTAGTCTCAGATTCAGATTCTTGTTGAGTTATTTCAAAGTCATTTTTGATTTTCAGATTTATTTCTTTTTGCTCAACAAGTTCTGTTTTCAGAAGATCAATCTCAGATTCAAGATTACTTTTCAGCTTCTTGTATTTGAGTTTGATATTGTTATAACTTTTAAGAACTTCTGTTAAAACTTTAATGAGTTCTTCTTTGGTAAGTTTAGCCATTACCTCTTCTGCATCATCATCAGATTCAGATTCTGATTCATATCCTGAGGTACCTTCCTCTTGATCCTCTATGCTGGCCATCAGTGCAACATTTGCACATTCTTCTTCTGATTCAGAAGATGATTCACATTCATCTGAGTCATCCCATGTTGCCATCAGAACCTTCTTCTTTTTGTTAAACTTCTTCTTGGGTTTTTCTTTCTGAAGTTTGGGGCAATCATTCTTGTAGTGCCCAGGTTCTTTGCACTCATAGCACACAACTTCTTTCTTGGCAGATCTTCTGTGACCAGAAGATTCCTTTCTGTTATCAGATCTTCTGAAGTTGTTGAACTTCTTTCCCTTGTGCTTCCAGAGTTTGTTAATCCTTCTGGACATCATGGATAACTCATCTTCTTCAGAAGAAGAAGATTCTTCAGAGCTTTCTTGAATGACCTGCAAAGCTTTAGCAGTTTTGTTAGATTTTAATGCAACAGATTTACCTTTTTCTTTCTTCTGAGGTTCATCTTCCTCAAGCTCAATCTCATGGCTCCTCAGTGAGCTGATGAGTTCTTCTAGAGAGATCTTGTTCAGATCTTTAGCCATCTTCAAGGCAGTCACCATTGGTCTCCATCTGGTAGGCAGACTTCTGATGATTATCTTTACATGATCTGATGTAGAATATCCCTTGTCCAGAACTTTCAGCCCAACAGTGAGTATCTGAAATCTGGAGAACATGGCTTCAACAGATTCAGAGTCTTCCATTTTGAAAGCCTCATATTTCTGGATCAGAGCCAGAGCTTTTGTCTCCTTAACTTGAGAATTTCCCTCATGAGTCATTTTTAGGGATTCAAACATATTAAAAGTAGTCTCCCTGTTTGTAATTTTCTCATACTCTATATGTGAAATAGCATTCAGTAATATAGTCCTGGCTTTGTGGTGATTTTTGAAATCTTTCTTCTGAGCATCTGTCATAGATTTTCTGTCAATCTTTTTGCCATCCCCGTCTGTGGGATGCACATATCCATCTATGACAAGATCCCATAGATCAGCATCATATCCTAGGAAAAAACTCTCAATTCTGTCTTTCCAGTAGTCAAATTTCTCCTCATCAAACATTGGGGGTTTGGTGCTGATCCTATCCCTCTCTTCATATTTATTGTTAATATTGGACATTGAATTATCAACCATGGTAAGAAATAAATATATATCAAAGTATTTCTCTCTGGATCTTTGCTGACACTGTTAAGTGGTAGCACACTCAGAACCGGAGCTCTGATGCCAACTGAAGGTGAGATAATACTTAGAAGGGGGGGGGGGGGTTGAATAAGTATGAAAAATTAAGACTTGAAAGATAATCACACAATTATTTTTATCCTGGTTCGTTTAAACAACTACTCCAGTCCACCCTTTCTAGAATGATTTGCCTTTCTCAACAAGGACTTAATCCACTATTAAATCAAACTGATTACAATAGTAACACCTAAGAACAACAGTTCTTAGTCTTCTCAAGAGCTACTGATTCCAACTGAATCCTCTTAAGGAAAAACCTTTACAATCAATGTAAATTAAATACAAGAGTATTAATGCTTCTATAAAGCTTTTATCACAACAGTGATTTTTCTCTTAAGTTTAAGTACAATAAGATTCTAAGAAGAATATGAAATAATGAGAGCTTAGAATAATATGATTTCTTTTCAGCAAAATTATGTAACTGAAGAATGTGGTGAAGTTCTCCTTTTATAGGCAGCTGATCCAAGGAAGCTGAGCGTTGAAAAGAGAGTCCCAAAAAGGTCTGAGCCTTTTTGTCTTCACATCAAGTGACCTTTCCTAGATGTAGATGGCACAGAAAAATCCTTTTTGTCTGTGTAAGTGTGTCTAGCACAAATGAGGAAAGAGACGTTGAATAACTCCAACGGATATATTCTTGAATATTTCTTCTTCAGTTTTCAACAAGTTCTTCAGAGTCTGAATGAATCAGAGTCTTCTAATGATATTCAGAACTTTGCTATATCAGAGTCTTCTGCAGCATGTGTGCTTTCAGCGTGTTGATTATCAGAGCATATTTGACACAGAACTTCTGTACTTGGCAGCGTTGGTACTTTCAGAAACTTCTGTAGAATTATGCTTTGAGAAACTCTTCAATCAATATTCTTCTATGCTTCAGATGCTTCAGCTTCAGATGCTTCTGACTCAGAATGTTCTGGAGCTTCTTGCTTCAGATCCTTCTGGAGACTACACTCAGGATCTTCTGTAAGGAGCATTCAGATTCTTCTGTAAGATGCATCTGGCGCTTCAGAGTCAGGATAACTTTTTGTATCCAAAACAGATTTGCTTTTAGAGAGTTAATTTCGTTTCAATCTGCAGTAACACTCTCAAACAAATTTTTAGAGTATATAATTCTTAAATATAAATTTCCTAACAATTATCATCAAAACAAAGAGTTATTATTAAGAACCAATATGTGTTCTAACAAGTACCCCTGAATAGCACTCTCCCATACAAAAGCAAAATACTGCTGATGCTGATTGAAGTATCAGATGCTCTGGATGAAGTATCAAATGAAGGACATTCATTTCCATAAGATTGAAGGATCAGAATGCACATTATTGACACATCACCTTTAATTGATATCAGATGCTATTCAAAGATCTGAGCAAATCTGAAGTCGTAGACTATCAAAAGTTTTGGACCATTTGGAGATCTGGATAAAATATTCAATTAGAAGATGGCCTGTCAAATCAAACATTGATACTTCTGAAGTATAGTGTTTTGATGTTGAAGAAACAAGCTGAAATAGTTTCATTATGTCACACCTTCAATTGGTATCTTATACCTTCAATTGGTATCTTATACCTTCAATTGGTATCTTACTGTTGCACCCCAAAATTTGACCAACAATTATTTATTCATTGAGTGTTTGAAAGTGGATACCTTCATCAGAAAGTTCAAGAGATCCTCAGATGAGTGGTTTGAAACCAGGGTTGTGTGCTTCATAGCTTGAGAGTTGTGGGTGCCCCTCAGATGATTCTGAGACTTTGAGAATGGACTAGATGTTTTGGGAAAGCCTATGAGATGTCTTGATAGCTTTCATGAAGCCCAGAGAAGTCATTATGCAAGAGTTCAGAAGATTCAACCATGAATGGTAGAATTAGGGTTTTGACTGGGTCAACCCTAGGATAACTGAAGATTTGGAAAAGGTTGAGACCTAATCCAAGGGCCATGAGATCATGTAATGATGCATAGAGATGTTATAAAGATGATTCCTAGACCAACTCATCATGATTGAGGAGTTTGAGAAGTTTCAAGTCAGGGTTTCCAAGGATTATCAGTGAAAGAACCCTAATTTGATCCCTATCTTCCAGGCAGTTTTAGCTCTAGATGTGATTGATATCTCATCTTCCCCACAACATTATTGTTGTAGAGCTTGTTCTTAGCTTTAATTTTAGTGGTGGAAGTCCTTGATAGGAGTTACAGAGCCCAAGTTATGGTTTGGACAAATTACAGGTCAGCAGAGGTGTGTGAATCTGGGTCCTTGAAAGTCACCCAACTTGCAGACAACTTTTGCCCTAGTAGGATGCCTCCTATGATTTCTTGGTCAACATGAATGTTGAAGAGGATCTTCTTAGCTTTAATTTGAGTGGTAGAAGTCCTTGATTGGATTTGTGGAACTCAACTTATGGTTTGAACAAGGCAGGGGTATTTTGGTCATTTGTCAGTTATAGGTCATTTTAGCCAATGCCTAAAACTCCTATTTCCAAGCCTCAAATGGAAAAACTCAAAACATGAAAGTTGCTCAAAATGTGATTTTAAGTCTAGAAAGAAGGTCACAAATTGTTGGAAAAGCTCATAGCATGAGATTACATGATTGGTCCAAAATGAACTAAAAAAGGCTTATAACTTTGAAAAGTTGAAATTGAAAAGTGATTTGGGAGATCCACAAATCCAAAATAGGTCATCCAATATATCATTTTGATTGGAAAAACCATTTTGAGAACATTGGTTTAGCTATAATTTTCATTTGAGGTCTAAAAATGGGTGATGCTTTGAAAAGTCATTACTTGAAAAAGAAGGCAATGTTGAAAAACCCTACACAAGCCAAAAATGAACTTGTTTTTCACTCATCCCTTCTCAATATCTCACATAAGGACATTTTGAGACAAAATTGCAAGGCATGGCACATGGGAGATGAGATAACCAATATGGCATATCATGGAATTTTCAAGAACTTTCCACACTTTTCTAGATGAATCTAGAAGCATCCAACCATCAATATATAAAGAGTGCATCAGAGAGTGATCAAAGGTTGGTGAAACTTGAGTCAAGTCAGAGGAGAGAGAGAGATACATAGCCATTGAAGCAATTTCTTCAAGTTCAAGCAACTCAAGAATTCTTCCACTACAAGCCATCTCCACCATCACAAGTGCAAACAGAAGGTTGAGGACCATTGTAGGATCATCTTGAGACAATTCCAAGGCCTGCAAGCATCCCCACGAGCCTCCTCCATCATTACTTGACAGGTTCTTTCTCCTCCTTAATCCTCTTAATTTAAGTAGTTTTAGTTCATTCTTTAGGTGTATAATTGATGTACTAGGGTAGAGGATTCTTTCCCCTGAATTAGGGCACGATCCATGAGATTCCATGGCAGGTGTAGGAATCTTTAAGTTTCAAGAACTATTTGTTTAGGGCATTTTAATCAGCATGACATGGATTATATTGACTAGGGTAGTGTGTAGAACAAGATTGCAGCTTTAGTTTTGAGTTTAATTAGGGTTGATATCAGTTGAAAATTTTGAACCAAGATGTTGATGCCTTCTGTTAGAACAATCTAGGGCGAATTAATGAAAAGTGTACGTATGGTTGTGTAGAGCTTGAGTAGTAGAGCATTTCTTGTTTTTGAATCGTGTCGAACCGTGGCGTGTGGAGAGAGATAGAAGAGCTCGAAGATTAGGGCATGAGAGGAGGGTTTCTGAAAACCCTAGGTCCCATTGGGGACGATGAAGGAGAGCCCTAGGATTAGATCCCATATTTGACCAATTCATCTGATCCAGTGGCTGTGAATTAATCTGAGAAAGAGAGGGAATTTCAAATAATCCAAAACGCGGCGTTTCATTTAGAGCCAGCGTTCTGGGCTCAGCGCTATCCCCACCCCCTTTATTGCTAGCCCAATTCTTTTAGCTGGCACGTGTTTCTTGTTGCACCCCCTCCCTTTAATTCATTTTAATTGTTTTAATTTTCTTCTTTTATTTTTCTGTTTTAGAAAATTCATTAAAAAATGATAAAAAATGATTTTTTAATGCTTCTTTTTTCTATGATTAGATGAAAATGTGTAGAAAATTATAAAAATAAAAATGAGATTTTATTTTTAGGTTTAATATTTTTAATAGATTTTCCAAATAAATAGCTTTTAATATGTTTAGTTTTATATCATGATTTTGTAGGAATTGTTTTAGAACATTCCCTTAGGGTTTTTTATCCATTCTTTTTTGTGCAATTAGATGATGAATCATAGTTCCCCATAGGATTTTTTCTAGATTTTTAGAATTAAATTTTGATTAGTTTAATTAGGGTAGATTTAGGGTATCCTAATTAGGGTTTAAATTGTGTTTAGGTGATGAATCACTTTCTTTGAGCAAGTCTTGTCTTGATTTTTAGGTAGAGACCTTTGTAGATGTTATGAGTAGGTGTTGAGGACCCTTGTGAATAATTGTTAGATTTTTCCCCTTTAGTTTAGTATTTTTAGGTATTTTCTGAAGTTGCCTGTTGATTTTGTGTACCCTGTGGTTATCTGTCCATCTTTGGGGTTCTTTGTGGGGAATTTGTTGAGGGGCTTGTGTTGCCTTGAAGACCTTGATGGAGAGCATCATGAAGAGAAGATTGTAGATCAAGATCCAGAGACCCAGAGCTTGGCTTGTTCCCTGTCTGTGAGGTTTGAGATCCTGAAGTTTGAAGGGAGTTCATGGTACTTTCCTGAGGAAGGCACTATGAATGACTTTCATTCTTTCTTCTCACCTCTTTCTTAAGTATCCAATGATGTTGGAGCCAACTTGTGAGTTTAATTTCTCCTGAGGAGGAATGTAAACTGATCACATGTTGTTGAGCCACATGGGATACAATTCCTAAGTGGAAGCCTCCTAGTACTTTCCTGAGGAAGGTCCTATGGGTCTATTCACTTAGTTCCATTAGTTTATCTAGGATTTCTCAAGTATCCAATGATGTTGGAGCCAACTTGTGAGTTTAATTTCTCCTGAGGAGGAATGTAAACTGATCACAGTTGTTGAACCACATAGGATACAACTCCTAAGTGGAAGCCTCCTAGTACTTTCCTGAGGAAGGTCCTATGGGTCTATTCACTTAGTTCCACTAGTTCAGATAGGATTTCCTAAATATCCAGTGATGTTGGAGCCTGCTTGTGAGTTTAATTTCTCCTGAGGAGGAATGTAAACTGATCACAGTGGTTGAGCCACATAGGGTATGACTCCTGAGTATACACCTCCTAGTGTTCTCCTGAGGAGGACACTATGAGTCTGCTTGCTTAGCTCCCTTTCTTTGGTAAGCTTGTTCTGAAGCTTGAAGACTGGGATTGATTTCTTTTGGTTAGGTTTTGCTTGAGGGCTTTGCTTAGACTCTGTGATTAGGGTTAGGATTAGAGAATAGATGATTCTTTCTCAAGTGTGTTTTGTTTGCCTGATGGCATTTCATTTCTTTTATCTGTTCATTGCTTGATAGCATGTGGTTCATTTTCAGTATGATTGCTGTTATTTCATGACTGGCTTGAGGTCGAGATGAGCTTGTGGAGGCTGAAGCCCCACACACATTTCCTCCCTCACTTGCATTACATGCATTTTACTGTTAAAGCCGATGCTTTTGTCTGTTTTGGTGTACCATTGACATGATCCCTTAGGACTCTCATTTCCTTTGATAAGGATTTGATGATAGACTTTTAGGTTGAAACCTATGCATGACAACATCTAGGAGTCCCCTGTTCAAACCTCAACCATAGGATGAATCCATGGCATGATAACAGTAGGACTTGATAGTCTCCCTCCTAGTTGAGCCTTTCTTCCTGTAGTTTCCCGAACTACGTTTGCTCTGATCTTTCATACCAGATGAAAGTACGTAGGCATAGGATGCGATATCCTAGCGAGCAACCTTTCCCCCATAACCCGTAGTTAGCCGAACTACGTTGACTCTGATTTCTCATTCTCCGATGAGAATACGTAGGCATAAAGCGCGACGCTTTGCCGAGTCATTTTTCTTTTCATCTTTCTTTTCTTTTTCAGCCAGCCTTGATAGGTAGATAGATTATAACCAACCCGTCCAAGTAAACAAACAAGCGAGGATCCCGTCGAGTACGACGGACGTGAGGGGTGCTAATACCTTCCCCTTGCGTAACCGACTCCCGAACCCAGACAATGGTTGCGACGACCTTGTCTTACCCTTTTTCGTCAGGTTTTTCCGATCGTTTCCTTTCCCGCTCTGAGGGCTAAATAACGAAAGGTGGCGACTCTTCTGTCATGCCGGCACCTTATTTTCGCGCAAGCGACAGCTGGCGACTCTGCTGGGGACCCTATAGCATCTAGGGACTTTTCCCATCCCTCATGCTGGGACCGTTTCCCATCCCCTACGCGAGTCAATCCTATTGTTTGTGTGTTTGCTTGTTGGGTTGCGTTTATTTATCGCATTTTTACTTCCCGCATTTTATTTCCCGCATTCTATTTCCAGTTTGATATGATTATCTGTGCTGCTGTGGGAGAGGGATGTTACTGTGAGTGAAAAGCCGGACCTGGGCTTTAAGTACACACCTAGATATAGTTGCGGAGAAGTAGTAGACGAACCTGTCTGCTGAGCAGGCACAGTTCCCTACGAAAATCTGCGCTCAGACGAGATTCTTGCAGAGGTGCTCCTTTCCGGTCCTGAGGATCTGAGGGGAGTCCAGACGTGAGGATTGTCGACTCTGGGGACCGATCATTTGGAAGTCAGCTAAGAAAGGCCTCTTCATGACTTGACGATGCCACTCCTTCTGGGAATCGTATCGTCACTCATGAAAGTCTGTGACGCTGATGACCGCATAGGATGTCGTACCTTTGTCAGTGGATTAGGTCCATACCTGTGAGTGGGGTTGGGATATTGCAGGAAACTTTGACCTCCAGACCACCTGGTTTTCTTGACAGTGAATCAGTTATGTTGG
Source organism: Lathyrus sativus (assembly GCA_963859935.3). Taxonomy (NCBI): domain Eukaryota; kingdom Viridiplantae; phylum Streptophyta; class Magnoliopsida; order Fabales; family Fabaceae; genus Lathyrus; species Lathyrus sativus. The sequence continues at coordinate 77,047,316 of OZ012737.1, forward strand.
GTTCTCAGTGCAGATATGTTCTTGACAGAGCAAGTTTTTGATCAAGGGATCTTATCATCGGGTGCATGTCTGTTCTTGATAGAGCAGGTTTCGATCAGGATATTGTTATCAGTGGTTTGTTCCGGATAGGGCAGATTTCGAGTGAGGTCTGAAGACCTCATCGGCAGATGTTATTTGTTCTTGATAGGGCAGATTTTGAGTGGGGTCTGAAGGTCTCATCAGCATCTGTGCATTTGTTCTTGAGGGGGCAGATTTTTGATTTGGGGTCTGAAGACTTCATCAGCGGACGCTTTCTGATCATACATCCCGGGTCTTTATTATCAGGCGCTTATTCTTGTCAGGGCAGAATTTTGATCTCGATCCTATCAGATGGTTATTCTCAGCCGATCAGATCAGTGGTTTTACACCGGGGTTTCCTCCTCATCAGTGACTGTTGACACCGAATCTCCACAGCAGCCACCTGGATATATTGTTGCATGCCTGCATTTTGCATTAGCTCGCATATCCATGTTTGCATTCCATTAGCATGTGTCTGTGCTGTAGGCGCATTTCGTACCCTGATTCTGGTGTCCCGAGCAATATGAGATATTTTCTTCCATGAATGGATCCAGTCTTATCACTGCATTAACACTATGTTGGCACATTGACACCAGAATTAGGGGTGACCTCCTAAACGTACAGACACCCATGGCATTAGCATAATTCATCTTACATGGCAGAAGCCGGGACTTGTCTTCTAACCCTTGTGTTTGCAGGTTTGACTCAGAATCAAGCAGCTCAGATTGATGGAGCAGGTACAAGCTGAACTGGGGAAAATCCAAAGCCAGCTGGGGCAGGTCATGAATGACATACGGGCAGTGCGTCTGGACCAGCAAGTACTCAGAGAGGAGAATCAGCAGCTCCAGAATCAGTTGAGCTTTCTCATGGGAGTCGTGAGGAGTATGCTAAATAAGGAGAGTGGTCAAGCACCCAAAAAGGAGACCAAAGTGCTTCCCCCATTGCCGTCATTGCCACCTGTGCTGAAGCCAAGTGGACCTCATGGACCCTCTACACAGCATGAAGCTCGAGGCCTGTCTCGTCATCAGCCGCGCCGAGCATCTCAGAATAACCCTGAAGGTTATGGTCAAAAGAAGAAGCTACTTGATAGAGCTGTGGACCCACTACCTGTGAGTTATGCCCAGCTGTTGCCGCTGTTGGTTCAGAACCGTGTTCTCAAGCTTCGGACCTCAGATCCGCCAGATGATGTGTCACCAGACGTTGATCTAAGCATGCGTTGTGATTTCCACTCAGGAGCACCGGGGCACCATGTTGAAACATGTAAGGCTCTCCGGAATAAGATTCAGGACCTGATCGACTCGAGGACAATTAGGCTTGTGCCGGGCGGCATGAGAGCATCGGGAAAGTTTATCCCCTACCCTGCAGGAGAGGTGGATGATTCCACTCCTTTGCCCGAAGCTGGGAAAGATCTTGAATACGTCCCGCGACCTTTGGTGACTGAATCGCCTCGCTCGCAGTTTCTACCTGGATCAAGTTCGAGGATGCAAGCGCCTAAACGAGAGACCGTTGCCATTCAGAAACGACGACCTCTTGCTCCTGGGCGGAAAGAATACCATCCCCAGGATCACAAGAGACCTCGCAACCACTTAGAACAAAGGAATGCTTCTTCCCATCCAGTGCCTGTGCCTTATAGCCAGATTCTTCCACTGCTGATTCAGAATTCCTTGGTGGAACCGAAAGCTCTCAAGCCCGTGCTAGAGCCTTACCCTCCAGGGTACGATCCTCATGCTCAGTGTGGCTACCATGGTGGATCTCTGGGGCATTCAACTGAAGATTGCAAGGCTTTCCAGGCGAAAGTGCAGCAATTGATCGACCAAGGGTGTATTTCCTTTCCAGACGGAGTTTTGGTTGTACGTGACAACCTATCAGCTGCCTGAGCTCACAGATTCAGGGGGTTATTTCCAGAAGCCAGTGATCCAGACAGACAGACGTCCTCAACATTGGCAGTCCTCGGACTTTTTACCATTTGCATTTGTAGTTTCTTTTCTGTTAGTTACTACTTGCTGTTAAAACATTGTATGTTTCGAATGGTAATATTAATAAAGTGACGATGCATTTTTCTGAATTAGTTATGTCGTTGTCACTCATTTATTGCATTACAATGACACTTGCATTTTATTTACTCCACTTTATTACTATGATTAGCAATGAGCGGAGGGAGGATGATGAGACTGAATACTCATAGCCAATGATCGTATTGCTTTCGGATAAAACTTTGCCGATGACGTATAAGGCATTGTTTCAAATCCCTAAACACTGGAGAGATAAGGAAGAGAATCCCTTGTTAACCACTTCGAGCCGAGAAGTAGGAGTTTCTTTCGGACTTTTGAACCCTCGCATCTTAACCCGGGGCAGGGTAGTTATCAGTTAGCTTGATCGAGCGTTCAAGTCTTATAGAGGAGTGTTGTCCTTCAAGGACCAATCACATCATATTCCTCTCCAGAGGTCGTACCTCATCAACCACAATGGTTAAACCTCACCAATCAGGAGTGAGACAGTTACAATCCTTTCGAAGCAATCAAGACAACCAGTGTCACACGACTTGTTCCAAGAAAAAAAGAGAAATAAGAAAGCCCGCTAAGTAAAAAAGGAAAAGCTAGAAAGCAAATACTTAGGCAAAAATCAGGGCATCCCGCTGGACTTCAAAAAGAAAAATTGAAAAGAACTCAAAAGGAGTCAGTCCAGGCAAAAGCTAGGGAATCAAAAGAATGAAAAGAAAGGATATAAAAAAGAAAAATCCTCGAACAAGGGCGAAGTCGTGTAGACACAGACGCCGAAAACGAAATAGGAGTAACTGTCACTCCGAAACGCCTTGTGAATTCTTTAACCAGTTGTTCCCAATGTTCAACATACCTCTCGAAGAGGCGAGCGCTCGAGCTAAGTTAACTGAACTTTAGGATCGGAGAACATCACGTAGAAGGGGTGGGTACAAATCATAATTTGAGCCGAGTATCCTTTGTTTCGCGAACCGTGAACCCGACCACGATACAACCCTTAAAAGACCTAATTGAGGCAGGGTTTATTCTGAGAGCGCATTACGATAAGGTTGAGTAACCTGACTCCTTCATGATTTGCTAATCATATCCTTATTGCATTTTTCACTGATCGCATCAGCACTACGTTTGAACTCTTTGGTTCATTCGTCACTCACTAGCATGACACGTAAATGAGTGACAGTACAACATTTTTTCGAAATTTGCATGAACACTGCATTAAAATTACTATTCGTGAATAAACAATTTTAGTTGCAGGTTAGTAGCTGATACGAAGGAACTTCAGCAAGGAATAGTCAATCAGGACTGAATCGCCAGAGGTCTGGATCAGAATGGTGTGCTTTGAAACCCTGTGAATCTGGGGCAATGACTTCCTGTGAATTTGGAACCAGTTTGTCTGAGGACAAGTCCCGAAGCATCAGTTGATTATGGGGCAGTTTATGCAAAAAGCGGTTGGCCGGAAGTGAATCTTCTCGAGACCTAATCAGGGGCAGTTATCCAAGAAATCTTGCGATTTAAGGGCAGATCCCTCCAGTATTCGATCAGAGCATGTTGAGTCGCTCATCGCTCGTTCAGGGGCAAACTACTTCAGAGATATTGAAGCCGACCATGCTGAAAGTTGATCAGTTGAGGATGAATCCTCCCGTTGTGCAGATGCTGGGGCAAGCCCTCTGAAGATTGTCTTGTTGCCATTTGTTTTTCGGCTCAGAATGGATTATTCCCAAAGGTCGGATTAGGGCAAATTGAAATGCACTGGGGCAAGTTGTTCAAATGAGTTTGTTCACCCTAGCAAGAATTGAGTATCGGGGAATCGTGTCATTACCCCGTCAAAACCTGAACCTTCTGAAGAAGCCTTGCGGTCATTGGATTGCTATCCTACAGCATAACCTGTTATTTGACTCCATGCTTGGTAGCCTGTATTCCCTGTGTTGACGTTGTTGAATCAAGATCGTTTCTCAGCAGAGGCATACAGTTTGAGGTTGTTCCCCCTGTACAGTTTGAGACTGCAGCAGATTGAGATGGCGTTTACCCCTCATCAGATTAGGGTCAAGATTACCCTCAGCAGACCAGGATTGATATCCCCGAAGCAGAGCGAGTCCTCCTCCTCCGGCAGAGTTCAGTAGTCTCTCCTCCGTAGAATCAGAATTAGAATAGTGAGCATTGATATGTCTTCCCCAGGTAGAGTTGATTCTCTTCCCCAAGCAAGCGCATCCTGAAGGAACGCCACCTCATCAGCTGAACCAAGCACCGAAGAATGACATCATTTCTCCCCAGCACCGGGTCACAAGTGCAGAGTTCATAGAAATGTTCGGGAAGCTGAAGCTCGTGTTTTCCCCAGTAAAGTCACTGAAGCAGGATTTTCCCCAGCACCGGGTCACAAGTGCAGGTTTCGTAGGAAGCTAGTCGTATACCGAGGTATGCAGTAACTGATGGTGCCAGACTGAAGTCTCCTGCAGAATTGAGATTCCTCACCAGAGTCAGGCTCTCTCCTGAAGTTCGATGATTCCTTCTTCCCCAGTAGAGTGTTGGAACAGCTGATGTTGTATTCCTCTGCAGAGTTGCACTCTCCCCCGAAGGCAGATGATTCTTTCTTCCCCAGTGGAATCGAATCCCCCATCAGAGTCACACTCTCCAGTGAAGTAGAATGATTTCTATCCCCGGCTGAGTCCGCAGAAAAGCGGAATCCTTGGAAGTTGATCAGATCATGATCAATTTTCCCCGGCAGAGCGTAGAACAGCCGATGCTGTATTTCCCCCTGAGTCGCACTCTCTCCAGCAAAGCAGAATGATTTCTCCTCCCTCAAGCCGAGTTTGCCGATGTCCAAGAGATCCGAGTCCTTGGAAGTTGATTAGATCATGATTGGTTTTTCCCCAGTGGAGTGTGGAGCAGCTGAAGTTGGTTCCCCTCAGAGTGGTCATCCCCAGAAGAGTAGCCGAGACGGCCGCGTAGTTCATTCTCGCGATTGATATCGGCAGATCCAAGTTCTCGTAGAGCTTCGTCCCCTGCAGCAGTCAGCTGAAGCTGTTCCCCTGCAGCAGTTCGCGGAAGATCAATTCCCCAGACAGAGCCTGATTGATGTTGGCGTGTTCACGTTCTCCTCAGCAGGATGACTCCTCTGCCTGAGCGGTTCTTTCTCCTTGACAGGAGGATTTCCCCCCCCTTCGGCATTTATTTTGCTGACGGGATCGCATCATTGTGCATGACTGCGTAGCATTTAACGCTGCATAGCATTTAACGCTGCATAGCATTGCGCATGATTGCACGACATGTAGCATAAACGCATATCATTCCCACCGTGTGGGGCATAGCGCAGAAGCATATGCATCATAAGCATGACCTAGGTCATCATCATCCTTGTTGAACAGGTGTATCCCCAAAAGACCAGTTGCTCGGGACGATTTCTGATGTTCTCCCCAGCAGGGTTGTTTTCTTAGATGATTCTAAAGACCCCGGTGTGATCCCCACGGTCGCTCGCTCAGGATGATTTTTGAGATCCCCAGCGAAGTCTTCAGTTCCAGATGATTCTCGAATCCCTCAGCAGGGCCATTTGCTTAAGATGTTTCTTAAGACCCCAGTACAGCTTCCCGAGTGGTTCGCCTAGTATGATACTTGAGCTCCTCAATAGCGTCTCCAGCAAGAGTTGCCCAGGAAGATTCCTGGAATACCCAACAGAATGTTTGCTCCAGAAAGGTTAGCAGTTCAGGACGATTCTTGAAGATGCCCGACGGATCTGTTTGTTCAAGATGATTCTTGAAGTCCTCAGCAGCGTGATATGTCTGCTCCAACAGCGATGTCTAATCTGAAGATGGATTTCGTAAGCGCCCGATGGCGATATCAGAGGGTTCCGGTGAGTCCAGATTTCCTTGTTGATGAATCAACGTGTGGCTGAAGACAAGGTTCCAGAGTTTGTAGATACAACAGAGTGATTCGCGTGGGTCTGAAGACCAAGTCAGTTGTCCTGAGGTGGTGATTGATTGCGATCAAGTGAATAGTGTTTCTTCTGACTGAAGTCGAAGATGTTTCTCCAGCTGAAGCGGAGTTTTGCCTGAAGGCAAAGTGTTCGAATCCCTGTAGAGTCATGAATGGCTCAGGATACCATTTCTCTGACTGAAGTCACAGATTTCCCAAGCTGAAGCGAAGGTGCCTAAGGGCAAGGTTATCCCCAAGGTCATGAATGACCTAGGATTCATTTTTCGGACTGAAGGCCGAAGTATATCCCGGACTGAAGTCTCGGATACTATATAGCAGAGGTGGAGTTGCCTGAAGACAGATCCATGTATCCTTGAAGGCCAAGGATCATTTTCTTCAGACTGAAGTCGAAGATACCTCCTGCGGAGTTGCCATCCTTGAAGGCCAAGGATGCTTATCTTCAGAAGTACTTGAAGATCTTTTCTAGCTGAAGCTGGAAGTGGCCAGGGGCCAGGGTTTCATATAGTTCTGGTGTTGAAGTTCTACGGCAGGCAGTGTGCAGCAGTATTCCGATGTTCGTCATGGTTCTGAGGGTGAACCCCAGATCAGAGTGTGCTCGGTTAAGTCCCTCATTCCCAGCGGAGTAGCTTCAGGTATGTAAGTGTACTTTTTGTTCCATTTACCAGGGGTGAACCCCAGGTCAGAGATGTTTAAGATCATCATTTGTTCGGCGGCGAAGTTGGATGTTTGTTTGACGGCGAGGTCAGACTCTTTAAATCCCCAGTAGAGATGATGTTTGTCCGACGGTGATGTCAGATTTAGTTGTCCAGCAGTGAGGTTGGGTATTTTGATTATCCGACGGCGAGGTCAGATTATGTTTGTTTCCGGCAGCGAGGTTGGATGTTTGTTTGACGGCAATGTCAGACTCCTTAAATCCCCAGCAGAGATGATGTTGGTACGACGGCGATGTCGAGTGTCTCTCAGAATGATGTTTGTTTCCGGCGGCGATGTCAGATCAGTGTTTCTCCAGCTAGTTATTGGGCAGCTAGTATTGCAGTATTCGAAGATTTGTTCCTCGCAGAGTACCGTGTGCTCGTGCAGTTGGCAAATTTTCGGGTTCACCGATATTCAACCGTCTCGTACCTTGATTGGTTGAGAGCCGTTCGCTTCTCACCCAATCAGGTTCAAGCCGTTTGAATAGGGGCAGCTGTTGCACCCCAAAATTTGACCAACAATTATTTATTCATTGAGTGTTTGAAAGTGGATACCTTCATCAGAAAGTTCAAGAGATCCTCAGATGAGTGGTTTGAAACCAGGGTTGTGTGCTTCATAGCTTGAGAGTTGTGGGTGCCCCTCAGATGATTCTGAGACTTTGAGAATGGACTAGATGTTTTGGGAAAGCCTATGAGATGTCTTGATAGCTTTCATGAAGCCCAGAGAAGTCATTATGCAAGAGTTCAGAAGATTCAACCATGAATGGTAGAATTAGGGTTTTGACTGGGTCAACCCTAGGATAACTGAAGATTTGGAAAAGGTTGAGACCTAATCCAAGGGCCATGAGATCATGTAATGATGCATAGAGATGTTATAAAGATGATTCCTAGACCAACTCATCATGATTGAGGAGTTTGAGAAGTTTCAAGTCAGGGTTTCCAAGGATTATCAGTGAAAGAACCCTAATTTGATCCCTATCTTCCAGGCAGTTTTAGCTCTAGATGTGATTGATATCTCATCTTCCCCACAACATGATTGTTGTAGAGCTTGTTCTTAGCTTTAATTTGAGTGGTGGAAGTCCTTGATAGGAGTTACAGAGCCCAAGTTATGGTTTGGACAAATTACAGGTCAGCAGAGGTGTGTGAATCTGGGTCCTTGAAAGTCACCCAACTTGCAGACAACTTTTGCCCTAGTAGGATGACTCCTATGATTTCTTGGTCAACATGAATGTTGAAGAGGATCTTCTTAGCTTTAATTTGAGTGGTAGAAGTCCTTGATTGGATTTGTGGAACTCAACTTATGGTTTGAACAAGGCAGGGGTATTTTGGTCATTTGTCAGTTATAGGTCATTTTAGCCAATGCCTAAAACTCCTATTTCCAAGCCTCAAATGGAAAAACTCAAAACATGAAAGTTGCTCAAAATGTGATTTTAAGTCTAGAAAGAAGGTCACAAATTGTTGGAAAAGCTCATAGCATGAGATTACATGATTGGTCCAAAATGAACTAAAAAAGGCTTATAACTTTGAAAAGTTGAAATTGAAAAGTGATTTGGGAGATCCACAAATCCAAAATAGGTCATCCAATATATCATTTTGATTGGAAAAACCATTTTGAGAACATTGGTTTAGCTAGAATTTTCATTTGAGGTCTAAAAATGGGTGATGCTTTGAAAAGTCATTACTTGAAAAAGAAGGCAATGTTGAAAAACCCTACACAAGCCAAAAATGAACTTGTTTTTCACTCATCCCTTCTCAATATCTCACATAAGGACATTTTGAGACAAAATTGCAAGGCATGGCACATGGGAGATGAGATAACCAATATGGCATATCATGGAATTTTCAAGAACTTTCCACACTTTTCTAGATGAATCTAGAAGCATCCAACCATCAATATATAAAGAGTGCATCAGAGAGTGATCAAAGGTTGGTGAAACTTGAGTCAAGTCAGAGGAGAGAGAGAGATACATAGCCATTGAAGCAATTTCTTCAAGTTCAAGCAACTCAAGAATTCTTCCACTACAAGCCATCTCCACCATCACAAGTGCAAACAGAAGGTTGAGGACCATTGTAGGATCATCTTGAGACAATTCCAAGGCCTGCAAGCATCCCCACGAGCCTCCTCCATCATTACTTGACAGGTTCTTTCTCCTCCTTAATCCTCTTAATTTAAATAGTTTTAGTTCATTCTTTAGGTGTATAATTGATGTACTAGGGTAGAGGATTCTTTCCCCTGAATTAGGGCACGATCCATGAGATTCCATGGCAGGTGTAGGAATCTTTAAGTTTCAAGAACTATTTGTTTAGGGCATTTTAATCAGCATGACATGGATTATATTGACTAGGATAGTGTGTAGAACAAGATTGCAGCTTTAGTTTTGAGTTTAATTAGGGTTGATATTAGTTGAAAATTTTGAACCAAGATGTTGATGCCTTCTGTTAGAACAATCTAGGGCGAATTAATGAAAAGTGTACGTATGGTTGTGTAGAGCTTGAGTAGTAGAGCATTTCTTGTTTTTGAATCGTGTCGAACCGTGGCGTGTGGAGAGAGATAGAAGAGCTCGAAGATTAGGGCATGAGAGGAGGGTTTCTGAAAACCCTAGGTCCCATTGGGGACGATGAAGGAGAGCCCTAGGATTAGATCCCATATTTGACCAATTCATCTGATCCAGTGGCTGTGAATTAATCTGAGAAAGAGAGGGAATTTCAAATAATCCAAAACGCGGCGTTTCATTTAGAGCCAGCGTTCTGGGCTCAGCGCTATCCCCACCCCCTTTATTGCTAGCCCAATTCTTTTAGCTGGCGCGTGTTTCTTGTTGCACCCCCCCTCCCTTTAATTCATTTTAATTGTTTTAATTTTCTTCTTTTATTTTTCTGTTTTAGAAAATTCATTAAAAAATGATAAAAAATGATTTTTTAATGCTTCTTTTTTCTATGATTAGATGAAAATGTGTAGAAAATTATAAAAATAAAAATGAGATTTTATTTTTAGGTTTAATATTTTTAATAGATTTTCCAAATAAATAGCTTTTAATATGTTTAGTTTTATATCATGATTTTGTAGGAATTGTTTTAGAACATTCCCTTAGGGTTTTTTATCCATTCTTTTTTGTGCAATTAGATGATGAATCATAGTTCCCCATAGGATTTTTTCTAGATTTTTAGAATTAAATTTTGATTAGTTTAATTAGGGTAGATTTAGGGTATCCTAATTAGGGTTTAAATTGTGTTTAGGTGATGAATCACTTTCTTTGAGCAAGTCTTGTCTTGATTTTTAGGTAGAGACCTTTGTAGATGTTATGAGTAGGTGTTGAGGACCCTTGTGAATAATTGTTAGATTTTTCCCCTTTAGTTTAGTATTTTTAGGTATTTTCTGAAGTTGCCTGTTGATTTTGTGTACCCTGTGGTTATCTGTCCATCTTTGGGGTTCTTTGTGGGGAATTTGTTGAGGGGCTTGTGTTGCCTTGAAGACCTTGATGGAGAGCATCATGAAGAGAAGATTGTAGATCAAGATCCAGAGACCCAGAGCTTGGCTTGTTCCCTGTCTGTGAGGTTTGAGATCCTGAAGTTTGAAGGGAGTTCATGGTACTTTCCTGAGGAAGGCACTATGAATGACTTTCATTCTTTCTTCTCACCTCTTTCTTAAGTATCCAATGATGTTGGAGCCAACTTGTGAGTTTAATTTCTCCTGAGGAGGAATGTAAACTGATCACATGTTGTTGAGCCACATGGGATACAATTCCTAAGTGGAAGCCTCCTAGTACTTTCCTGAGGAAGGTCCTATGGGTCTATTCACTTAGTTCCATTAGTTTATCTAGGATTTCTCAAGTATCCAATGATGTTGGAGCCAACTTGTGAGTTTAATTTCTCCTGAGGAGGAATGTAAACTGATCACAGTTGTTGAACCACATAGGATACAACTCCTAAGTGGAAGCCTCCTAGTACTTTCCTGAGGAAGGTCCTATGGGTCTATTCACTTAGTTCCACTAGTTCAGATAGGATTTCCTAAATATCCAGTGATGTTGGAGCCTGCTTGTGAGTTTAATTTCTCCTGAGGAGGAATGTAAACTGATCACAGTGGTTGAGCCACATAGGGTATGACTCCTGAGTATACACCTCCTAGTGTTCTCCTGAGGAGGACACTATGAGTCTGCTTGCTTAGCTCCCTTTCTTTGGTAAGCTTGTTCTGAAGCTTGAAGACTGGGATTGATTTCTTTTGGTTAGGTTTTGCTTGAGGGCTTTGCTTAGACTCTGTGATTAGGGTTAGGATTAGAGAATAGATGATTCTTTCTCAAGTGTGTTTTGTTTGCCTGATGGCATTTCATTTCTTTTATCTGTTCATTGCTTGATAGCATGTGGTTCATTTTCAGTATGATTGCTGTTATTTCATGACTGGCTTGAGGTCGAGATGAGCTTGTGGAGGCTGAAGCCCCACACACATTTCCTCCCTCACTTGCATTACATGCATTTTACTGTTAAAGCCGATGCTTTTGTCTGTTTTGGTGTACCATTGACATGATCCCTTAGGACTCTCATTTCCTTTGATAAGGATTTGATGATAGACTTTTAGGTTGAAACCTATGCATGACAACATCTAGGAGTCCCCTGTTCAAACCTCAACCATAGGATGAATCCATGGCATGATAACAGTAGGACTTGATAGTCTCCCTCCTAGTTGAGCCTTTCTTCCTGTAGTTTCCCGAACTACGTTTGCTCTGATCTTTCATACCAGATGAAAGTACGTAGGCATAGGATGTGATATCCTAGCGAGCAACCTTTCCCCCATAACCCGTAGTTAGCCGAACTACGTTGACTCTGATTTCTCATTCTCCGATGAGAATACGTAGGCATAAAGCGCGACGCTTTGCCGAGTCATTTTTCTTTTCATCTTTCTTTTCTTTTTCAGCCAGCCTTGATAGGTAGATAGATTATAACCAACCCGTCCAAGTAAACAAACAAGCGAGGATCCCGTCGAGTACGACGGACGTGAGGGGTGCTAATACCTTCCCCTTGCGTAACCGACTCCCGAACCCAGACAATGGTTGCGACGACCTTGTCTTACCCTTTTTCGTCAGGTTTTTCCGATCGTTTCCTTTCCCGCTCTGAGGGCTAAATAACGAAAGGTGGCGACTCTTCTGTCATGCCGGCACCTTATTTTCGCGCAAGCGACACTTACATCTTAAATTGGTATCATGTCTCTGACATCCAACCAGAAGCAAAGCGTCAGATGACTCTGAGCGAAACTTCAGAAGATGTTTGAATGAAGACACGGAAGGTTCTGGGTGCAGAACTTTGAAGCAAAAATTCAGAGTCAACCACTAGCACAAACCTCTGAATTTCACACCTTCAATTGGGTATCAAACCTTTGAAAAGAAAGAGTCAGAGCAAAGGCCAGAACAAGCACTTCAACTCTAGAACTTGAGACTTCTTGAAATATTTCTTCAATTGGTATTAGACTCTGAAATTGGATGTATTTCAAGTTGTTCTAAGGACTGGAATAATTGGTATCAAGATCAAGCCAGAAGGAAGAAGGAATTTCAACTTTCTTGTCTAAATCTAGCAGAAGAAGATTCCTGAAAAGAAACTTCCAGATTGGTACGAGAAGCTGAAGATGCTAAGAAGACTAAGCAAATTGTTGTAGTTGGTTCTTCTTCTGAAATTACTCTTGTACGTTGAGAACGTGACATTAGTAAGTATAGAGGAGATCAACAAGCTATAAAGGATGTACAAGTTGTCAGAGAAAGATCTGCTGATCAGAAACTTGTCAACAATCCTCGTCAGAGCATGCTTCTACAAACTCTGAAGAGTTGTCACTCTCCAAGAAGCAGGGGGAGATATAGAAGATGCAATCTGGAAAAGATATCAACCTATTTCAATTGGTATCAACCTATAAGAATTAGGTTCTCAGGTGTTATCTCTTAACTCTTATATTTTTAATTTAATTTTTCTTAAAAATCCGTCTTTATGAAAAACTCAAACTTTTTGATGATGTCAAAAAGGGGGAGAAATGAAAGATGGTTTTGATATAATCTGGAATAATAGTATATAACGGGGAGAATGAAATGGGGAGAAATGAAAGATGTTTTTATTTGGGGAGAAATGGAAAATGATTTTGAGAAATAGAATATAACTTTGATATATTTTATAACCTGAAAGAGAATGCAACATATAAACTGCGTTTATTACTAAATGTGTGTTTGATGTTTTTTCGAGGAACTCTGAACAAGTTCACTAGGCATTCTAAACAGGTTAAATGAAAGAAATCTGAGTTCAAATGAATTGGTGTTCATATAATAGAAGTTATACACTTCGTGAACATAGATTCAGAATCAGATGGACGCAATACTGTTCAGAGATCTGAAAGTTAAAGTCATCTGGAACCAGAATGTTCAAAAGATGTAAACTGTCTGTGAATATGATAATCAGAGCATAAGAATCAGAAATCTTCATAGAAGCAAGATTTGGATTCAGAATCAGAATCATGAGTATTATGTATTGGTGTCAGACTAAGAACCAACATGGGTATCAAACTCAGATTCAATATTGGTATCAGATTCAGAAGTAAACATTTTATTGGTTTCTATTGGTATCAAACTGCTTCAAGAGATCAAGAATTTGAGAAGAAAGCAAGTCTGAGAAAGCAAGAATCAAGACTGTATCAAGATCAAAAGATCCAAATATCTGACATACTGTAATCAGGGGGAGTTCTCCTAGGAAGGTTCACAAGTCAGGATATTTGATTTTCACCCAGTCTGAAACTCAGGGGGAGTCTGTCATCTGTAGATAAACAGATGTGTTGAAGATCAAGAGAAAATTCTTTAGAAGATTCTGAAGTTATATGACTCTGATACAATGCTTAGAGAAAACAAGTTTTAAAGATCTGAAGATGGAAGTTCTGCTGAACTAGTCAAGTTGCTGAAGACTTATGCTCTCTTATATCGTAGGGATGTATTCCTTCTACTCTACTCTATTTGATTATGTTTTATCAAATTTATATTTTGTAAGTCTTGGGATCATAGTATGTCTCTGAACAAGCATAAAAATGTTTTTAAAGGTTAACACATTCAGGGGGAGCAGTTGCTTAGAGCTCTGAATAGGTTAATGCTTGGTGATTACCCTGTATAAAATGTTCTATCAAAATACATGTTTTTGTCATCATCAAAAAGGGGGAGATTGTAAGAGCAAGATTTGTCTCTACAGGATTATCTCTATGTTTTGATGATAACAATTGAGTATTTGTGAAAGAACCATTTTATGGTTTAATGTTTGTTATGTGCAGGTCATGTTAAATTAAATATATAAGATCAAACAAACAAAAGCAACGTGTGCAGCTAGTATATATGGAGTTACTATGTGTGACGTCATGAAGCGCTTAGTGGAGAAGCTAGTTTGCTTATGTATCTGATCATGTTCAGTAAAGATCCAAGGATGCTGGATATTGTTGTTGCAATACTCCTGTAGATTCTGCTCTAAAGAAGTGAATCTGATCTGAAAGCAAACGAAGCTTAAAGGAGAAGCAAGTTTGTTTCTGTATCTGATCATGATTAGTAAAGAATCAAGGATGATGGATATTGCAGTTGCAATGCATCTATAGATTCTGCTCTGAGTTATGCATTTGATCTAGAAGCTAACGAGCGTCTCTGAAGAGTGAGTCCTCTGAAGAACAAAGTGTTGAAGACTCTAATGACTTGAAGTTCTAAAGGCTGAAGGCTCTGAAGACCAAGTGCGTCAAGACTCTGAAGACTGGTTCTGAAGGTCAAGACTCTGATGACTCTGAAGACTCTGATGACTTGAAGTTCTGAAGGCTAAAGGCTCTGAAGACCAAGTGCGTCAAGACTCTGAAGATGGGTTCTGAGGTCAAGACTCTGAAGACAGGTTCTGAAGGTCAAGACTCTGAAGATGTTTTATGAAAGTCAAGACTTTAAAGAAGTGTTCTAAAGGTCAAGGCTCTGAAGATTCTGAAGACATGGTTTCTGAATAATTAGTCATAAAGATTCTCAAGATTGTTTCAAAGGAAACTCATTTCTTAGAATGCTGAAGACTGGATTCTGAAGTGGAAGATTGTGTCAGAAGAAGATTCATCCAGATGCAAGACATGTTACATCAGATAAGCTGCTGTTGTTCAAATCTAATAAATCATGTGCTTATGGAAAAGGACAAGAAAGTGATGTCATCCAACACGTGCTCATTCTATCCGTTGAAATTTGACCGTTGGAAATAGAAATGACTTTTCTATCCTCACAACGTCATTCTTGGAAGCACTATAAAAGAAGAATCATTTGATCATTCAAATGTTGTTGGGTTACTGAGTCAAGCAACGATGTTGCTGTTAAGCTGCACTATAAGAAATAACATTTGATTCATTCAAATGTTACCATGCTAGTAAGCATGAAGTGAAGAAAGAAAGAAAGAAGAAAAGCTTAAATGAAAAGAAACCTTAGTGCTCACACACAGAAAAGCTTTTAAGCAATATGGAAACTATGTTCTTATAATCTCTTAGAGATTCATCATTAGATTAGTTTCTGTATTAGGAAGCAAGGATATGTTGCTCAATACTTGCTATGTGCTTAATTGGGAGTAATACGCTTGACAAGAAGCACTCATGTAATCTCCGACAACACAACATTCTATTTTAGAATTAGTGGGTTCCTCATGTGATCTTGTGAAGATCAGTATACTTGAGATGACAAGTGACAGTAGTCATTTGTGGAAATCCTAATAGGAGATCTTTAGTGATCGGATTCTATTAAGGTGTCAATGAACGTTATACCCTTGGGGATCCCTGAACATGTCATTGATCAATTGTTAGTCACTCGCGGTTAGCTTGTGCATATATGTAATCAGTTTGGTTATAGTGGATTAAGTCCTTGCTTAAGTGAGGCGAAATCACCATGGAAGGGTGGACTGGATTAGCTTGAGAGTTGCTCAAGTGAACCAGGATATATGTTGTGTTCTTTACTTATAGTATGCTTTATTATTATGCTTCCGTAATGCATTTGATATGAGCGCATAAAGCAACAAGTGAAGAAGAAGATAAGAAAAGGAAAAAGTTTTTATTAAGGCATAAACCCAATTCAATCCCCCCCTCTTTCTTGTGTTTATTTCACACCTTCAACCTCTTTGAGAGATGACTTCTTCAGAGTCTGGTCTTCACCTTCTTGATTCATTAGAATTTGTTCTTCACGTTTCTCTTTGAATGTTCAGAGTCAAAACCAATATTTAGATATTATATGAAATTTTAGTCTTCGGTCCTGCATGCACTTGACCATGCTGAAAACTTAGAAAAAAATTCTAAATATTTTGGATTTTCAAATAACTTGAAACTATAACTTTTGACATCAATATCTTCCACTCCAAGAAATTTTTTGGCTTAAAGTTTTCACCAACTTGTAGTATCAAATGCCCTCTTTCAAAGTAGCTCTCAAGTGTTTCTATTGGATGCTTGAGGAAGAAGTTACAACTTTGGAAAGTTGGTCACTTGATCATGCATTTCCATACTTAGAATTTTTTTTGAAACCCTAGTCTGACACAATTGGGTCTTTTTCTTGATTTTCTTGATTAACCTTGATCTAATGCAATCATCTTCCATATTTTCATGATTATTGACTTGTGAAATCCATGTTTGACAAAAAATCCCAAAAGTCAAACTTTGACTTTGACTTTGTATCAGATGAATTCAAATCTTGCAATTGTCAATAAATCAAACTTTTTATTCGCGGCACCTCCGCTCGGAGGTATAACAACAGCAGGAATTCCCTGTGGAACAGATCCACCAACTGGAGGAATAACATCAGCTCTTTTGCGCAAGATACCCTCTTCGTCATCTCGTACTATCAACGGTTGGACTAAAGTCCTCAACTGTTCCTGCCCATTGGAAACGTTCTGCATCAACTCCATGAACTGGGTCATGCGCATTCTGAATTCCTGCAATTCGGCTTGAACCTGATCCATTGCTTTAGATGATTCTCTTGAGTCGGAGATCTGTGGACATTGAACTGCTCAAACCTATTACTAAAGAACACCAAGCGGAGATAAGAACACAAGGCCACCGGGAACAACCTTCGATGCAAATGAGAATGCAAGATGCAAAATGCAAACACACTATGATGATGCAAATGCAAATGCAGAGACAGGGGATCAAGACTGTTATGATGTAGACTGAGAAGGATCTGAGCTCTGCTTCGGCCAGAACATAGCACTGCTCCGACATAAACCAATTGATACCAATAATCCATATTCAAACTGTAGAGAAAATCGGGTAATTTGAAGGTAAAGGTTTCCTGCATAACCCCAGTCCCACTCACAGGTATGAACCTATCCACTGATAAGGTATGACATCCTATGCGTTTGCCAGTGTCACAGACTTTCAAGAAATGATGATACGTTCACCATTTCTGGTTTGGCATCATTATCTCCTGAAGAGGCCTCACTTGGCTGACTCACAAATGATCGGTTCCCAGAGTCGACAACCCTCAAATCCAAAGTTCCTTCGAGCCCAAAGGGCCAGAAAGAAAATTATCAAAGAAAATCTCGTCCGAGCGTGAATTTCATGGCGAACTAGTACGAGCAAAGCAAGCATATCCACCACTAATCTCCACTACTAATGTTAGGTATATACTCAAGCCTGGGTCTGGCTTATCACTCAATGAAACCTCCCTCCCCACAGCACAGCAGTAATGACATATGATGCGAAAAATAAATGCGGGAGAGTAAAACGCGAAAGTAAATAAAGTACATATATACAACACCCAAGGATAAACACACAAGCACTAGGATTGACTCGCATAGGGAACCGTCATCCCTAGCAGAGTCGCTAGCTGTCGCAACTGCGAAAAACAACCGGCGGAAAAACAGAAGAGTCGCCACTTTCGTTATTTATCCCAAAGAGAGGGAAAGGAAACGATCGGAAAAACCTAGCGAAAAAGGGAAAGACAAGGTCATCGCAACCATGTCTGGGTTCGGGAGTCGGTTACGCAAGGGGAAGGTGTTAGCACCCCTCACGTCCGTCGTACTCGACGGGATCCATGCATTGTTGTCTATCTAAAAGGGTGTGTTGATACTACCTAGCTAAAGGTCTCAGGGACAAAAGAAAAAGAAAAGAGAAGTGACTCAGCAGAGCATCGCTGCTATGGGCCTACGTACTCCCTCGTGCAATGGGAAAGTTAGAGTCAACGTAGTTCGACTAACTACGGCTAAAGAAGGGGGAAAGGTTGCTCGCCAAGACATCACATCTTGTGCCTACGTACTTTCATCTGGTATGAAAGATCAGAGCAAATGTAGTTCGGGCTAAAAGGACCACAGGTTGGTTCAAAAGTTTTTTAGGCCCGAGTAGGGTTAACAAATAGTTCTAGCAGTTGGTGTATGCAGCTCGACCATTGGTGACTTAGGCGTTACCGTTTGCGATAGAACTAAGAGTTAACGACACTCTTTTATCTGAAAAGATTTTCCTGATTAAGATCCCGAAGGATGAAAAAGGTTTGAAGTGTTTTTGTGTTTTTTAGAGAAGAAGTGTTTTGAATTTGATTTGTAACTCATGTCGCACTAGAGACTATGACCTAAGAGCGAATGCGTCGTATATCACCCAAAGGGTGTACACTAAACACTCTAGGTCCTTGAGATGAGGCCCCTCAATTACCATTTCTCAGGTAGCTTAAGGCTCGTAACGTGCCACACTTGTCATTCTTCATTAGATGTTTTATGAATGTTTGAAGATGAGAAGAGAAAAAAGGATACTAATGGGAGACTAATCAATCCTAAAAGTTATCATGCAAAGTACACCTAAAGTTTGGATAAAAAAGGGGAAACATCTACCCTAAGGTTAGCATACTTAGATTGAGCACCTAATGTCTCTCCTACTCCCATCCTAAACGGAGGGACTAGGAATCCTATGGGGATCATGGCAAGAAAGCACAAGAAGAACAAAGGAAAAATCAATCACAAGTAGAAAAATGCAAACATGAAAATGCACAATTAGAATGGTGGGAGGGAGGAAAAGTGTGTGGGCAGCAGCCGCCACAAGCGCGTCTCGACCTCAACAGCGATGCAAGAATGATGCAAACATGTGGAGAAAACAAGATATGGAAGCATACGAACAAGCAAATGAATGATCAACTCGAACCACATACAAATATGCAAATAATTGAAAGAATGATCACACATGGCAACAACATCATGATTAAACAACCACAAATAGTGACAATTATTTAAAACAATTCAATCCTAATAAATCACATTGATCTATGATGATTCGAATCGAATCGGTACGCGAACAAGCAAGCAAACAACAAAATATGGCATTCTGGCACAGTGTTAACCGGTTAACACATATTGTTAATCGGTTAACACCCTGAAAGTTTGAAGAGAAAACTGAAGTTTTGAACAGGTTAATCGGTTAACCATATGCGTTAATCGGTTAACACTATTAACGTTTGAAAAAGATTTGAAAATTTGAAATGGTTAACCGGTTAACACTGTACCAGAAGTGAAAAACAACAGCAGAAAATCACTTAATGCACAAAATAGCTTATCCAAGATTCCAACATATCAACTTATCAAATGAGCATGAATTTAACAACTGCAAACACAGATCCAACAACATAGATACACAATTATACATTCATATCACAAATTGAACGGATCAAAATCAACAAAATTCAATCGAATATGAAGATTAACATGATTAAGCTTGAAAATTAAATCAGATCAGAAATCCAACCTATGAATCGGAGAATTGATTCGGTAATTGTTGATCAACTGAACTTGAGCAGATCAAATGCTAGAAATCCGGAAAACTTCAAGATCCACAATAATTAATGATGTATGAATGAAGATCCTTCACAATTAAGCCAAATTACTCCAAATAAGCACTTCTACAATCACCTCAGAATCCAGATCTGAACTTGCATGAAAATTGAATGATGAAACCACTTCAATCAATGTAATGGATGGAGGTTTTGCTCTTAGAATCTATTGATTCCAATGAAGAATCAATAGTTCCAAGGAAAAGAGCTTTGAATGAAGGTTTTGGCTATGGAAGAAATTGACAGAATTGAGAGAGGATTGATCAACTCTAAATTTGAAATGGAAATTATGAAGGTTAGAATGGCTTGCTTTGGAGTAAAATCATTTAAATACTCTCTTGGTATGAGAACCAAAGCAAGGGTTGGAAGTTGGTTTGGAAATTGTGGTATGGAATGAGGTTTGGGATTTTGGAGGGAAATAAAATTTAACCAAATTTCAAATGATGTTCTAGATCCTTCCCAAGTGCAAAAATGGGCTTTCAAGTGATCAAAATTGGACCCCAAAGCAAATCCACTTGAAAATTCACGTACAGGGCAAATTCTGCTATGGTTAACCGGTTAACCATATGCGTTAACCGGTTAACACTGTTAAAACTTCAATTCTGGGCTGATTTTCAAATGGTTTATCGGTTAACCATATGTGTTAACCAATTAACACCTTCAAAAATTTGAATTTGGCGCCTTTTGGTGAGAAATCTGTCCATTTGCCCTGTTTCAATTGTCTGGAGCTCTGTTTAGCTGCTGAACTTCATTTTTTGACCGTTGTTACTGTGAAAATACTTGACATGAGCCTGAATGCTGATTTCTGATCTGGAATTAATCTGTAAAACAGAATAAAATCGATCGCTAAGAAAAATAAATGCCGAATCTCTGATGCTCTATGTTCACCGTTCAATCTCTTGCTCTGAAATGCACCTAAGCCATAGGAACACCTTGATCCCATGCCTTGAGACCGAATGTTATGCAATGCTAAATGCTAAATGCGAAAACAAAACATAAGCAAAGTACAAAAACGAGAAGGAAAATTTTGGGGTGCAACAACTACCCCTATTCAAACGACTTGGACCTGATTGGATGAAAAGCGAACGACTTTCAAACAATCAAGGTAAAAGACGGTTCAATACCAAAGAACCTGGAAATTTGCCAACTGCCGAAATAAACTGCAAAACTCGAATGGAGAGACAGAAACAAAAGGTAACCACCTAGCCTATGCTTCAAATGCATAAGTTTGAATATGGCGTAATGCTCCATACGAAATGGAAATGCTACGCGTTTGGGTAGATGCTATGAAAAATGCAAATGCAAAGGAACCGCTCCAGCAAAATAAATGCTGGAGGAACAAAAGCCAACTCCGATGGGTAGACCGAGTATACCAAATACGACTGGACTTTTGCTGGGGAAAACAAATCAAACTCTGCTGAAGAAAACTTCCTGGGTCTGAATTAGATAGGTCAGGCGAGGACTGACAACCAGGCGAGAATTGGGTCTCAAAACAAATCAGGCGAGAACTGGTTTTCTGTTTTGTGCTGAATATGAACTACTTTTGGTTTTCCAGACAATAACTGGACTTCGAAACGCTCCTTACCAGGCAGGAACTGGTATAAAAGACAACTAACCACCAGACGAGGACTAGGGTTTCAACTGTAGGCTAAAGAGAAAGCGACCAGGCGGGCACTGGCTTTAAACAGCTGGCGTTTACCAGGCGAGTACTGGACTCAAATGTGTCTTACCAAACAAGAACTAGTATTCCACGAAGGCTTATCAGACATGAACTGATTTTCAAAAGGAAGACAGGCCAGACAAGAACTGGACTCTGATGTGTCTTACCAGTCAGGAACTGGTATTCCATGAAGACTTATCATACGGGAATCGAGCTTCAAAAAGAACGGCAGGCCAGGCAAGAACTGGACTCTGATGTGTCTTACCAGACAGGAACTGGTATTCCATGAAGACTTATCATACTGGAATCGAGCTTCAAAAAGAACGGCAGGCCAGGCAAGAACTAGACTCTGAAACTGTTATCTGGATAAGGATTGGAATGTGCCAAGTACGGTTGGACTTTTGGTTTGAGGATATGACCAGGTTTATGGTTACTGGATTTATCTCTGGTTACCAACAAGAATGGATTTAAAAGGAAGTACTAGACAAGGACTAGTATCCAAGGGTAGACCACCAAACGAGAGTTGGTGTCAACAAGGTTAGTCTATCAGAAAAGAACTGACTACCAAGCGGGAACTGGGTTTACCAAAACGGGTCAGGCGAGGACTGACTACCAGGCGGGAACTAGGTTTAATGAACAAGGTCAGGCGGGGACTGACTACCAGGCGGGAACTGGGTTTACCAAAACGGGTCAGGCAATGACTGACTACCAGGCGGGAACTAGGTTCAACGAACAAGGTCAGGCAGGGACTGACTACCAGGCGGGTACTGGGTTCAACGAACAAGGTCAGACGGGGACTGACTACTAGGAGGGTATTGGGTTCAACGAACAAGGTCAGGCGGGGACTGACTACCAGGCGGGAACTGGAATCTTCCAAAAGGTTGGATAAGAAAGGATTACCAAGAAGGAACTGGAATCTACCAAAAGGTTGGACGAGAACGGATTACCAGGCAAGAATTGGAATCTACCAAAAGGTTGGACGAGAACGGATTACCAGGCAGGAACTGGAATCAAGAGGTTAGGTTGTCAGGCAAGAACTGAGCTTCTAACTTTAGGTATCAAACGGGAACTGATTTATGGTTTTGGATATCGAACGAGAGTTGCTTTTTGGTTGGCTAGACATGAACTGGACTTTGAAACTGTGTTTGCCATACGAGGACTGATTAAACAGTGAGCTACAAAAAAGGGTGACCGGATATGAACTAGTCGAAAATCTGACATATACCAGATAGGAACTGGTGTTTACAGAAGGGTGACCAGACAAAGACTGGTTTGGAGGTTTGCCGGACAAGAACTGGGCTTTGGAAACGATTTGGTTATAAGGTTTGACAAGTAATAGGTTTCAAGTTATCTGGTGGGGTGATGACACGATTCCACAACACTTAACTCTTGCTGACGAGAACAAACTCGCTTGAGTAATTGCCCCGGTGTAATTCCACTTGCCTCTGTTTGTTCTTTAGGAGAAAGTTTATTCTAAGAAGAAAGTTGTTTGCCATGAGATGATCTCAAGATGGCTTACTCCGAATCTGTACCGAGAAAAGATTCATTCTTGGTTGAATAACTCTGATAAGCTCTAAAGATATGGAAAGGAACATTTCCTTTTCGCTTAAGGTGACCTGCCCCAGTTTTGCAATGACTTTGCCCCTGATTGGCTGATCTGTGGGGATAATGCTTCTTGGTTGCGAGAGATTCGCCGAATCTCGACCTGACTGCCTCAAATTAACTGACTTTCAGATGGCTGCCTCCCATGGTGTGATCATTTGATATAACTTGCCCCGGTTCCATGATGCACCAGGCGCTCTGCATTCTATCCTGATCAATCTTTCCACTGTGGAAACTTTCCTGCTGTCAAACGCTTACTCGCAAGTAAAACAAGTTGTCCTGCACAAAAGATGTATCAAATGCAATGCATATGACCGTTTTGAAATTCCAATTTGTTCACTGGAAAAATTTGTGACATAAAGTGTATAAATCATTTATCAACATGTCAACATTAATACAACGATGTACGAGGAATCCTTTTTAGGAGTCAGTTTTGATGCGATCTTTACCGAAGTACGCTCTCGAAACAAACCTGCTTCAATTAGGACTTTTTCAGGTTGTAACTTGGTCAGGTCACGGTTTACAAGGAAAGGATAAAGGCTCAAAGTTTATTGTAACCCACCCATTCTCCGTGATGTTCTCCGATCCTATATTAAGCTAATTCGACACTAGCGCTCACCTCTCGAAGGTTGAATGACGATGGTTCAGGAAACCACAAGTTTTTGGAGTGACAGTCACTCGCTTTTCGTCTTTTGGTGCCTGAATCACACGGCTTGTTTTTCATCATCATTTTTATTTCCCTAACTTTTGCCTGGACTGGCTCTTTTGAGCTTCTTTTGATTTCAAAGTCCAGCAGGATGCCCTAATTTTTGCCTAAGTCACTTGTTTTCAAGATTCGACTTAGCGGGTTTTCTTTTGATTCCTTTCTTTTCTCTTTTTCTTGAACAAATCGTGCGACACCGGCTTGTCTGACTTGTTTAGAGGATTGTGACTGTTTCACTCTTTGGTCAGCAAGATTTAACCATTGTGGTTTTTTAGGCACGACCTATACAGGTGTGATTTATCCTCGAACGGGAACACTCCTTCTGCAATTTGGATGCTCGGCCAAATTAGCTGACAACTATCCTGCCCCAGGTTAACAATTAGGGTTTTTTCGTTTTCAAAAAGAAACTCCTATTACTAGGCTCAAAGGGGTTGACAAGGGATTATCATCCTTATATCTCCGATGTTTGGGGATTTGAAACAATGCCTGTAAATCATCAGCAAGTTTTATTTCAAAAGCATACTTTCGGAAGCTTGCGCGTCTTTAAACTTCGTCATCCTCCCCAGATCCCCGCTTAAACAAGCGTTAGACATCAATTAAAAACATAAGTGAACACAAATGTATTTAATCAAAACATGCATATTCATTTCATTAATCAATCGAAAACAACAAGTTTTACAAATGAGATTGCACTTTAAATAGGAAAGAAAATTACAAACAAAGAAATAACAGGATAAAACAAAGATCGCCAACTTCGAGGAACTGGGTTTTCAGATCTTGCTGGATGCTGGAGGACGTGACCCTTGCAGTCTTCAAATTTAATCAGATGAGAGGTCGACGTGAACAACCAAATCTCCTTCGGGAAAGGAAATGTACTCTTTGTCAATCAACTGTTGCACTTTGGCTTGAAAGGCTTTGCAGTCGTCAGTTGCGTGCCCCATGGATCCTACATGATATTCGCATCGAGCGTTGGGATCATACCCAGGAGGGTATGGCTCTGGCAATGATTTGAGAGCCTTAGGCTCCACCAAAGAGTTCTGCATCAACTGTGGAAGAATATCACTGTTTAGCATAGGCACTGGATGAAGAAGAGCATTCCTTCTTTCCAGATTGTTGTTGCGAGGCCTATTCTGATTCTGACGCTGCCGAGGAACACGAGGTTGTTGGCGACGGGCTGGCTTTTGAGCAACAGTTGGAGCGTATACAGTATTAGCTTCTCTTTCTTTCCCAACATACAACTTCTTTGCCTCTTTCGAGGAATCAAGAGCCACTTGAATCTTTCCCATTTTGATGTCATTTTCAACTTTTTCTCCTGTCATTACCAGGTCTGAAAAACTTCCAGACATACAACCTATCAGCTTTTCATAATACACTCCGGGTAGTGTAGCCATGAACATATCAGTCATCTCTCTCTCTCCGCCATGGGAGGTTGCACTCTGGCAGCTAAGTCTCGCCATCTCTGGGCGTACTCTTTGAAGCTCTCAGTGCTCTTCTGCGACAAACCCTGCAATTGTAGCCTGTTCGGTGCCAGATCACTATTGTACTGATAGTGACGCACGAAAGCTTCAGCCAATTCTCTCTAGTTGTGGATATGAGTCCTCTCAAGCCCCATATACCATTCCAAAGATGCCCCAACCAGACTATCTTGGAAAAAATGCATTAACAACTTTTCATCCTCGGAGTAAGTAGACATTTTCCAGAAGTAGGCTCGGATGTGTACTCTAGGACATGACGTCCATTTGTACTTGTCAAACTCCGGTACCTTGAATTTGGGAGGAATTCTGACCCCAGGAACTAGACCAAGATCTGACATGTCAAAACCCAGAGAGTTCTGATTTTCAAGAGATTTCATCTTTTCCTCAATCAATTTAAGCATCTTATCAGCCTCATTTGGCAAGCCATCCTCCATATCCTTCATGGAAAAGATATCACTCTGGTAATCTTCCCACTGAGGGCCAGCAGCCAGGTGCACAACGCCCATACTTCCACCAATAATACTACCCTTTTTATTTGCAGCACCTCCGCCCGAAGGTATAACAACAACAGGAATTCCTTGTGGAACAGATCCACCAAATGGAGGAATAACATCAGCTCTTCTGTGCAAGATACCCTTTTCGTCAGCTCTTGCTATCAGCGGCTAGACTAAAGTCCTCAACTGTTCCTGCCCATTGGCAACGTTCTGCATCAACTCCATGAACTGGGACATGCGAGTTCTGAATTCCTGCAATTCGGCTTGAACCCGATCCATTGCTTTAGTTGATTCTCTTGAGTTGGAGATCCGTGGACACTGAACTGCTCAAACCTATTACTAAAGAACACCAAGCGGAGATAAGAATACAAGGCCACTGGGAACAACCTGCGATGCAAATGAGAATGCAAGATGCAAAATGCAAACACACTATGATGATGCAGATGCAAATGCAGAGACAGGGGATCAAGACTGCTGTGCTGTAGACTGAGAAGGATCTGAGCTATGCTTCAGCAAGAATATAGCACTGCTCCGACATAAACCAATAATCCAGATTCAAACTGTAGAGAAAACTGGGTAATCTGAAGGTAAAGGTTTCATGCATAACCCCAGTCCCACTCACAAGTATGGACCTATCCACTGATAAGGTATGACATCCTATGCGTTTGTCAGCGTCACAGACTTTCAAGAAATGATGATACGTTCACCATTTCTGGTTTGTCACCATTATCTCCTGAAGAGGCCTTACTTGGCTGACTCACAAATGATCGGTTCCCATAGTCGACAATCCTCAGATCCAAAGTTCCTTCGAGCCCAAAGGGCTAGAAAGAAAATTGTCAAAGAGAATCTCGTCCGAGCGTGAATTTCATGGTGAACTAGTACGAGCAAAGAAAGCACATCCACCACTAATCTTCACTACTAATGCTAGGTATATACTCAAGCCTGGGTCTGGCTTGTCACTCAATGAAACCTCCCTCCCCACAGCACAACAATAATTACATATGATGCGGAAAATAAATGCGGGAAAGTAAAATGCGAAAGTAAATAAAGTACATATATACAACACCCAAGGATAAACAGACAAGCGCTAGGATTGACTTACATAGGGAACCTTCATCCTCAAAAGAGTCGCCAGCTGTCGCAACTGCGAAAAACAACTGGCGGAAAAACAGAAGAGTCGCCACTTTCGTTATTTATCCCAAAGAGAGGGAAAGGAAACGATCGGAAAAACATAACAAAAAAGGGAAAGACAAGGTCATCGCAACCATGTCTGGGTTCGGGAGTCGGTTACGCAAGGGGAAGGTGTTAGCACCCCTCACGTCCGTCGTACTCGACGGGATCCACGCATTGTTGTCTATCTAAAAGGGTGTGTTGATACTACCTAGCTAAAGGTCTTAGGGACAAAAGAAAAAGAAAAGAGAAGTGACTCGGCAGAGCATCGCTGCTATGGGCCTACGTACTCCCTCGTGTAATGGGAAAGTCAGAGTCAACGTAGTTCGACTAACTACGACTAAAGAAGGGGGAAAGGTTGCTCGCCAAGACATCGCGTCTTGTGCCTACGTACTTTCATATGGTATGAAAGATCATAGTAAACGTAGTTCGGGCTAAAAGGACCACAAGTTGGTTCAAAAGTTTTTTAGGCCCGAGTAGGGTTAACAAATAGTTCTAGCAGTTGGTGTATGTAGCTCGACCATTGGAGACTTAGGCGTTACCGTTTACGATAGAACTAAGAGTTAACGACACTCTTTTATCTGAAAAGATTTTCCGGATTAAGATCTCGAAGGATTAAAAAGGTTTGAAGTGTTTTTGTGTTTTTTAGAGAAGAAGTGTTTTGAATTTGATTTGTAACTCATGTCGCACTAGAGACTATGACCTAAGAGCGAATGCGTCGTATATCACCCAAAGGGTGTACACTAAACACTCTAGGTCCTTGAGAGGAGGCCCCTCAATTACCATTTCTCAATTAGCTTAAGGCACGTAACGTGCCACACTTGTCATTTTTTATTAGATGTTTTATGAACGTTTGAAGATGAGAAGAGAAAAAAGGACACTAATGGGAGACTAATCAATCCTAAAAGTTATCATGCAAAGTACACCTAAAGTTTGGATAAAAAAGGGGAAACATCTACCCTAAGGTTAGCATACTTGGATTGAGCACCTAATGTCTCTCCTACTCCCATCCTAAACGGAGGGACTAGGAATCCTATGGAGATCATGGCAAGAAAGCACAAGAAGAACAAAGGAAGAATCAATCACAAGTAAAAAAATGCAAACATGAAAAATGCACAATTAGAATGGTTGGAGGGAGGAAAAGTGTGTGGGGCAGCAGCCGCCACAAGCACATCTCGACCTCAACAGCGATGCAAGAATGATGCAAACATGTGGAGAAAACAAGATATGGAAGCATACGAACATGCAAACGAATGATCAACTCGAACCACATACAAACATGCAAATAATTGAAAGAATGATCACACATGGCAACAACATCATGATTAAACAACCACAAATAGTGACAATTATTCAAAACAATTTAATCCTAATAAATCACATTGACCTATAATGATTCGAATCGAATCAGTACGCGAACAAGCAAGCAAACAACAAAATATGGCATTCTGGCATAGTGTTAACCGGTTAACACATACTGTTAATCGGTTAACGCCCTGAAAGTTTGAAGAGAAAACTGAAGTTTTGAACAGGTTAACTGGTTAACCATATGCATTAATCGGTTAACACTGTTAACGTTTGAAAAAGATTTGAAAATTTGAAATGGTTAACCGGTTAACCATATGTGTTAACCGGTTAACACTGTACCAAAAGTGAAAAACAACAACAGAAAATCACTTAATGCACAAAATAGCTTATCCAAGATTCCAACAGATCAACTTATCAAATAAGCACGAATTTAATAACTGCAAACACAAATCCAACAACATGGATACACAATTGTACATTCATATCACAAATTGAACGAATCAAAATCAACAAAATTCAATCGAATATAAAGATTAACATGATTAAGCTCGAAAATTAAATCGGATCAGAAATCCAACCTACGAATTGGAGAATTGATTCGGTAATTGTTGATCAACTGAGTTTGAGCAGATCAAATGCTAGAAATTCGGAAAACTTCAAGATCCGCAATAATTGATGATGTATGAATGAAGATCCTTCACAATTAAGGCAAATTACTCCAAATAAGCACTTCTACAATCACCTCAGAATCCAGATATGAACTTGCACGAAAATTGAATGATGAAACCACTTCAATCAATGTAATGGATGGAGGTTTTGCTCTTAGAATCTATTGATTCCAATGAAGAATCAATAGTTCCGAGGAAAAGAGATTTGAATGAAGGTTTTGACTATGGAGGAAATTGAGAGAGAATTGATCAACTCTGAATTTGAAATGGAAATTATGAAGGTTAGAATGGCTTGCTCTGGAGTAAAATCATTTAAATACTCTCTTGGTATGGGATCCAAAGCAAGGGTTGGAAGTTGGTTTGGAAATTGTGATATGGAATGAGGTTTGGAATTTTAGGAAGATTTAGTGGAAACTGAGTCCAGATTCGGACTCAATAGTGTTTTTCATGTGGGTTTGAAGTTTATTTTGTGGTGTGTCCGGAGAAGAGGGGCGGCGTTGCCCTCAACCACCATCTTCTCCGACGGTTTTAGGTTTCTGGTAGGCTTTAGTTGTAGAGAGTTTGATAAAAGAAGAGAGAATGATATGTTGGAGAGAAAGACAAAATGAGAAAGTAGAATCACTTATCTCACCCTTTCCTTGTGCTGGTAGTAATGTGTTTGGGTGGCGAGATGGGGTGGTGACACTTGTCATTCCCCTTGGCAAGTGTCACCGGTGAGTTTACTTTTCCCTGGATTCCATGCATGCGCTAGCATATTTCTTACCGTGTACCAAACGGTCCAACTATTGGATCTAGAGTCATATTTGACTCTATTCTTGATCAACGTTTCAGATTGTACCTTGAGTTAAGTGAGTTGACTTGGGTCTATGGTATGGACCCCCCCTGCGTGGGCTTCTACTGTCGTTGGGCCTTGGTTGAATTTTGATTTGCACCACCATTTCTGCTTGTTGCAATCCTGGCCCATTTGATTTTTTTTTAGTATTTTTTATATCTAATTATTTTAATATATATTTTTATTATATGTAAGAAATACAAAAAAATATTTAATTATTTATTTTAAATATTTTCATTTAATATTAATTAATTATTTTAATCAATTTTATTAAATGTTTATATTTAGTTTAATTAATTAATCTAGT
The DNA here is from genome assembly GCA_963859935.3 of Lathyrus sativus. NCBI lineage: Eukaryota > Viridiplantae > Streptophyta > Magnoliopsida > Fabales > Fabaceae > Lathyrus > Lathyrus sativus. The sequence continues at coordinate 77,077,008 of OZ012737.1, forward strand.
TTGTCATGATTAATTTCTTCTTTTAATTAATTTTATATCAAAAATCCAAAAAATATATTTGTTAACCATTTTAAATATTTATATTTAATATTGATTAATTAGATCATCAATTAATCTTCTTAAACCTTTATATTTAAATTGATTGATAATTTTCTCCTTTTGCTTTATTTTATTTTATTTATGATGATTAATTTCGTATGAGACCTATACGCTTGCTCATGTTTGATAGCTATGCCTTAATATTCTTTATGTCATTTCTTATGTGTTTGTTCAAACCAACTCCTTTTAAACTAATATCTTGATTTAAATCAAGCCATTTTTGAACACCTTGTAAGTCGATTGCTTTTACGATCGTCATCGACCTTATAGCCTTCTCTTGGGCTTTGTACAATGATATTTGTTACACATTTCACATGCATGATTGCTTGAACGAATGACTTATAAGATTAAAATGAACTCTTTTTAAAAGAAACCAATAAACTTGATCCAACGTCAAGTATTCTCTAAACAAATGCAATTAACCATTTACTTCTCAAACACACTTGATCCACGTATCAAGTCCTCTTACCCCCTTTGTAATTCGAGTGCTTTCGCCTCGCCATCGACCTTACCTTATACCCATAAGATCTCTTTTTTCATTAGTTTAACCTTATTCGCCTCATACAGAAATTTAAACCTCGATCTACATCGAGCATTTTATCAAAGTAAACGTAATATACTTAACCATACCCAAATACAATTTCAACAAAAAGATGAAAAGGGAGTTGGAATGGAGTCTTCAATTCCTCTTCTCAATTGTTTGGGCCTGAGTAGCCTTTCTTAAGTTCAAACAATTGTCTTCTCTAAAAAACTTTGCAACACTACTATACGTCAAACTATTTTATAATTAATGAAATCAAATCTATTTTCTCAATACTTAAATGAAAAAGAGAGAGAGTTAAGCCTTTGACTCACTCTCCCGATTACTTGGCCCCGATGAGCCTTCCTTAAGCCTCGAGTAATCGTCATTCATAAACTACTTTAACTATATCCAAACCCTTTCATAATTAAGGTTGAAAAAGAAAGATAGTCGAATCTTCGACTCACTTTCCCGATCATTTGGCCCCGAGGAGCCTTCCTTAAGCTTCGAGTGATCGTCATCCAATCAAAATATAAACACATTAATTCAACTTCTCGCCGCCATGCGATTAAAACTTAAAAAAAGCATTGTTTAGTCCCTTCTTCTGCGCATATAAACTAGTGTTTCAGCCTCCCCTAGCGAGCAAACCAGCCATTGTTTAGCAGTTAGAATGCTACTTAAACAATCATTCATAAACTACACAAATCTTTACCCGTAGTACCACGAACTACGATGCTCTGACTTTTCCATTGCATGAGAGAGTACGTAGGCACAAGGGACCTAATCCTTGGCGAACACCCTAATATAAAACCACTCATTTCCCCTAGTAAGCAAATCCTTTAGAAGATAAACAAATGTAGTTAACTTTCTCTCACGAATCGAATCAAGAGGTTCTCGTTGAATACAAAGGATGTAAAGGGTGCTCATACCTTCCCTCTTGCGTAATCGACTCCCGAATTTAGAATTTGGTTGCGACAACCATGTTCTTATCTCTTTAAAGGTTTTATCGATATTTTCCTATTCCTTACTTGGAATGAATAAAGTTCGATGGTGACTCTATTCAAACAATTTTTCCGCATCCATCACAAGGATCGTATTTTTTGAGGTACGACAATCAGGAAATGTTATCTCATCGAGCATGCTTTCGAAAATAAACCCTGCTTCAATTAGGTCTTTAGAGGATTGTAACGTGACTTGGTTCACAGTTTATGAAGCAAAGGATATAAGGCTCAAAGTTTATTTATACCCACCAATTCTCTGTGATGTTCTTCGGTCCTACATTCAGCTAACTTGACGTGAGCACTCATCTCTTAAGAGAAGTTTTGATATGGTTAAGAATAACACTGAGGCTTTGGACATGGCAGTCACTTACCTTTTTGCTTTTAATATTTAATCACACGAGTTTGTTCTTTGGCGAGGATTTTTTTTTTGTGTGATCCTTTTAGTTTCTTAGGCCTTTCATTTTTCCCTAACTTTTTCCTGGACTGAGTCTTTTATATTTGACCTTGAAGTCTAGTGGGATGCCCTCATTTTTCCTAAATCTCCTTCATGGGCTTTGACTTAACAGGATTTGTTCTTTTTCATTTTTGATCTATGAAAAAATCGTGTGACTTGTTGAAAGGATTGTGATTGCGTCATTCTTTAGCTATTCGAGGGATAATCATTATGGATTTGACTCCTAGCCTCTTAATGTGTAAGGGATAGGTATTGTGGATCCTCGGATGTTCACTATCGTTTGAAAGTTTGGGTGCTTGATCAACTTAACCGAAGACTACCCTACCCCAGGTTACAAATTGAGGTTGTTTTTTTTCATTTGGAAAAGAAACACTCCTAATCCAAGGCTCAAAAGGGTTAACAAAGGATTATCTTCCTTATATATCTGATGTTCGGAAATTTGAAACAATGCCTTACATCATCAGTAGAGTTTTATTCAAAAGCACACAACCAAAAATTTTGCGTTTTCAATTTCGTCATCCTCCTTCCAATTTTCTGCCAAGGCAAGAGATTGGACAACATTGGCATTATAAAGCAGAAAAAACATGTTATGAGTCAATGCAAATGGATTACTTCAAGACAAACATACTCATTGCATTAATAATTCAAAGTAAACAAGTTCTTTCATGCAAAAACAAATGCGTTAACAAACAAGGAGGATTCCATACGAAAAATAAGTAAATTAGCTAAACATCTTAAAATACATAGGCCTAAATAATATCTTTAAACTCCATAACATCAATCAACCATGTACACAGAGGAGCCTACTCCATGTTCTAGCAAAAAACTAACTTGAATCTTGGGATCAACCAATTTGAACAACAGAAAAACCTCTTGGACCAACTTTCGCACTTCTTTCTTGAGAGCAAAGCAATCTTCAATGTCATGTCCGGGTGCACCTTCATGAAAGGCACAAAAAGAATCGACTTTGAAATAACTCATATGACTCTTAGGGATAACAGGTGGTGCCATTGTATTGACCAACCCCTTATGTACTGGGATAAGATACAGCTTAACATAAAACACTGGAATATCATCAGACTTATCCTTTCTCTGCTTATGGGCTTACTAATTATGTTGTTGAGGTCGATGTTGGGGTTGTGGCTGATAGGTTGAAGGTACTGGTGTCATGTTCATAGCGTTGTTAGCATGCTGATCATTATATCTGAAACGAGACCTCTCAGACTTCCTAAGAGGAAAAGAAACATCATTCTGGTCCTGGTTCTCGGGAAACTGACTTACAAACTTCTTGACACCATTGGGCGAACCAATATTTTTGGATAGACCTCCCTGTTGGACACCTTCTTCTGGATTTGTTCTCATATTCATCATTTCAGCAAGATCAAGAGGTGTATTGGCTGTTACCTTCTCAGGAAAGAATGAACTCAGAGTCTTCAAGAGGATCTTAGTCATTTCTTCTTCTTCCATATGAGGTTTGACTTGACCAGCGGCTAAGGCTTCAACTAGAGTAATCAGACGCCTCATATAAGCCTTCAAGGTAGTTACCTCTTCGCGAAGTGCACGATTTTCCTGTTCAAGTTTGTCCATCATCACTTGTAGTTGGCTCGAGTACCGTATTGATGAATCAACTTGACCATTAAAGACAAAGGATATGGTTAAATTGGCCTACAAAAATGCAATGCTAAATGATGCATGTTTATGAAATGTAAATGAGATAGTTTTCAAGAAACTCAATGATCATAAATTGAAAACATCATAAAGGGATAACACTTTTGGATAGCTGAAAAATCTCATCTCATTAATAAATTGAAGTATTACAATCAAAGCACGACTTACAAAAATCCTAAACAAAATAGAAAATAATAGAGAATTGGAATCTATAAATCCTAAAAAGTCCCATGAGAAGATACAATCACTCCTTGCAACTTCCTAGTGAGTTTCTTTATCTGTTATTCCATCTGAGCCTTCTCCAACACAAGCTTGTCGATAATTAACTTCTAAGCAACCGAGGGAGGGGGAGTGTCTAAACATTGCTGAATAATAGGAGCTGACTGAATGCCAGAGGAAAATAAACCCTTTTGAACCTTCCTCTTCTTTGTAGCAAGCTTCTCTTCATTCTTCTGCTTTAAGTGCTTTTGAAGTTCTGTATTCTCGTTGCTGACAATCTGGTATTTGTTCTTCCAAGCGTCCCTCTCTTGCCACGCCTTGGTCAAAGCAATATGAGTTTTCTCCGCATCAGTCATGAAGATTAGAGTAGGCTCTCTAGCTGTTATGGGCAAAGGTTCTTGGCGAGGATACGACATCTTCAGCTTGATAGCCCTATCTTGTACCCATTGGAGATAAGGCTCCAAAGAGACACAATATGGCTTCCCTAGAACTGCTCTTCCCTTTTGTTGCACCCCTAGATTTGACCAACATTTCTTTACCTAGCTTATGTTTCATTGCATTTACATTAGCATTATCATTTGCATTTCATTGACATGTATGCAGGAGATCAAGAGGTATGATTACCAATCAAGGGGTATGCAAGACTAGGAAGCTAGCCAAGAAGCTTATTCAAGTGTTCAAGGGTTGATATCCTTGTCAGAGAAGTTCAAAGATCCTCAGAGAGAGTGGTTGAAGCCAAGTGTGTAGGTCTCCCAACTTGAGAGTTGTGGAAAGACCTCAGATGATTCTGAAGCCATGAATGTGGACTTGAAGCCTTGAAAAAGCTTATAAGATGTCTTGAAAGCCATCATGAGGCCTAGATAGGTAATTATGCAAAGATTGAGAAGCCTCAACCATGATTGGTGTAATTAGGGTTTGACTGGGTCAACCCTAGATCAACTGATGATTTGGAGAAGGTTGAGACCTAATCCAAGAGCCATGTTATCATGTATTGATACATTGTAATGTTCCAAGGATGATTCCAAGGTTAACTCATCATGATTGAAGAGTTTGAGAAGTTTCAAGCTAGGGTTTCTAAGGCTTGACAGTGTAAAATCCCCTAGCTTGACCCCTATCTTCAAGGCAGTTTAGCTCAATATATGATTGTCATCTCATCTTACCCCCAACATGAATGTTGTAGAGATTGTTCTTAGCTTTAATTTGAGTACTATAAGTCCTTGATAGGATTTGTAGAGCTCAAGTTATGACTTTGACAAGTTACAGGTCATCTGAGGTATATGGATCTGGGGGCTTGAAAGTTACCCAACTTGCATCAAACCTTTGCCCAAGAAGGATGATTCCTATGAACTTTTGGTCAACATGAATGTTGTTCCTTATCCTCTTAGATTTCTAGAGAGTACTAGAAGTCCTTGATAGGATTTGTAGAACTCAAGTTATGGCTTTGACAAGTCAAGGGCATTTTGGTCATTTGGAGATTACAGGTCATTTCAACCATAAGGCCATAACTCCTATTTCCAAGCTTCAAATGGAAAAATCTTCAACATCAAACTTGTTCAAAATGATGTTTTAAGGCTAGTAAGGAGGTCATGAGATGATGGAAATGCTTGTAGCTGAAAGTTGCAAAAATGACCTAAAATAAAGGCATAAGTTAAATAAACCAAAGTTGGAAATTGATATTTTCAACCTACACATCCAAACCATGGCATGTAATATATCATTTTGACTCTAGAAAACATTTTAAGAACATTTGTTTAGCCACATTTTTGATTTGAGGTCTAAATTGTGGACTTGCTTTGAAAAGCACTTACTTGCAGATTAAGCAACATTTGCAAAACTCAAAATCAAGGCATGAGCAAGGCTTTTTGCAAGCTAAACACCTCTAATATCTCACTTGGGGAGATTTTGGGATGAGAACAATTTGTTGCACCAAGGGAAACAAAATTGTACATGTCATGATACATGATTGGAAATCTCATGACATGAGAAGTGGAAAATCTCATTGGAAGGATCTAGAGGGTTCTAGATCATCCAAACTTCATCTATATAAGGAGTAGAGTGGATCCATTGCAGAGGTTGGTGATCATTGAAGGATTGAGCATAGTTTGAGATTGAAGTTTCATAGCTTGCAAGTGCAATCAGTTTCATCAAATTCTCCATTTTCTTCCCATTTTCTTGATTGATACTTCTTCCATGGATGTCAAGGAGTAATTCCAGATCATTTCCAAGAAGAATTGGTGGCTAGATCGTGTATGAGCAAGTGATTTTCAGCACCTGCAACTCACCATCGGGTTTCAAGATTCAAGCACTTTCCATTGGTTCTTTTGCATACAGAAGCAAGAGGAAGGTTCATTGATCGTGTCTGTAAGATTGTAGAGCTTGAAGTGGAGGATTAGTGCATCTGTTCAACCAAGATTTTCAGGTTGGTACCTTTCTTCCTATAGCATGATTTAGGTAGAATTAGGTTGAATTAAGGTGTTAGATTGATTGTAGAATGGTGTAGGATGGATTTCAGATAGTTAATTGATGAATTAGAGACAAATTAGGTGAATTGCCATTTTCGGTTGAGATTGGGATATGGTGATTCTTGAGGTTTCATATGAAACTAAAGGTATGGTGGGATTCGTGGCAAGATTTGGGATGAATTTCATGTTTTGACCATTTGGATTGGAGGCCTCTAGGGAGAACTAGGGTTGAGGGAGATGATCGGAGCTCCACCGGCGGTGGCCGGAGCTGGGCGCGAAATTGCAGAGGTTTGAATGGAAAAGATGACTCTGGGACCATCAGATCTTGTTTTGACCTTTGATTGGGAGCTGATCCAAGGGCCACGTTTTAAAGTTGATTTGTGAAGGATTCTGATGAACAAAACGCACTGTTTCATTTATTCAGGCATTTTGGGCTTAGTGAACTAAGTGTTATACACACACCCCTGATGGCCCAACACAAGATTTTAACTGATTCTGATTACTTTTTCCACCGTGCGCTTATTCATTTTAATTTGATTTTCATTATTTTTTCATTTTGTTTATGATTCTTGTAAAAATCATAATTAATTGAAAATTAATCCAATTAAACCCATTCTTTTTGCATTCTACTCATGATTGAGTTTATTATTTTTTAGAAAAAAAATATTTTCATTTCATGTAATTTCTGATTTAATTGGAATTTTATATTTTAATTGATATTAAAATGGTTATGTTTGATGCATATTTTTGTGGAATTTAGTGTGATCTCATGGTGATGATTCTTGGCCTAAATTTTTGTGTGTGATTAGGTTAGACATGTATGATCCCATAGATTTTATCTCACATTTTTGTGATGAAAATAGGTGTGCTTTCTAGATTGATATTTAGATGCTTCCTTTTTAGGGTTTAGGTTTGATACCTTGTAATGTAGAATTTAGTTCTAGGTCTAGTTTGATGGTTTGATCTCTGAAATTAATGTGGCAGAGTCATGATTTACCTAGGTTCCCATAGTAATTTTTGTAGGATTTTGCAATTGATTTTAGTATTTTAGTTAGGACTAACTTTAGTACTAGGTTTTAGGTGATCCTAACCTACTAATTCAACTAGTTTAACTTCCTTAGTCCCCTTAGATTAGGGTTTGTGCTTGGTTTGCCTTTGGTTGAGATTGAAGACAAGTTGAAGACAAGGTGAGGATGCTTGAAGTTGCTTGAAGTTGCTTGGAGCTTTGGATTTGTTGGTGCCTGAAGGTGTCTGATGAAAGATTAGGAGATAGGACATAGGGAGAGCCTTGTAGTTAGAATGATTTCTTTCACAAACATGGAAAGCATCTTGTGCTTCCATTCCTCCCAATGACTAAAAGTCCTTCTCAGATATTCACATCCCTCCTTTGGAAGGATGAGTGGCTTTATCTGGGAAGTAGAACTTTGAGGGAACCAGTCTCTCATAATGATGAACCCTTGCAGGCTTCCTTTGGTTGTCAGTAAGTTGTTTATCATTTCCACTCATCATGTTCAATCATTGGTCTTCTGGTTTGAGTATCTTGGGAGATGTTGGACTTGAGTTTGAGGATGAGGACTTCACTGAAGAGTGTGGAAGAGGATGATTCCTAGAGCATTGCCATTGCAGCTGAAGCTTGAAACGCAAGAGGATCAAGTTGACACTTGAAGACCCAATGGAGATTGAATGAAGAGCTGAGGCTTAAAGATTGAAGGATGAAGTTGACACTTCTAAGTGATTAAAGACTACTCTGAGAAGCTGAAGCTTGTAAGAGGAGAAGACCAAGTTGAGACTGGTAAAGCAAAGAGAGCTGAAGCTTGAAGACTGAGTTGATACTTATGAAAAGGATTCAATTGAGATTGAGGGTAGAGTTGAGACTTGAGGAATGAAAGATAAGTTGATACTTGGAGGGCCTGAAGGAAGCAAGTTGATACTTGTGGTTAAGAGTGAAGCCTGAGGGTGGAGTTGACTGGAAAGCTGAAGCTTGAAGAAGAAGATTAAGTTGAAACTTATGTTGAAGGGTTGAAACCTGGAGAAGCAAATTGATACTTGTCATGGAAGAGGATAGCCTTGAAAGGTGATTGAAGTCTGAAGACTGAATTGCTGTCAGAAGAGCTGAAGCTTGGAATTGAGAGAGTTGTTGATCTACTTTCTTGTCTGTGCTGATGTGGCTTGTTTCACTTGCTTGATGCATTAGAATAAGTTCATATCTAGACTGACTTTAAGCTAGGAGCATGAGTGAACTAGAGGTTGAGTTGCTCCCTCTGCTTGTATTTTTACTGTATGGCTTTGCTTACGGGTATTCGGTAGATCCCAGCTCCCTTGCCCATGTGGTTTGTGTTTGCTTGATAGCATGTTATCTTTTCTTTATGATTACAATTTCTTATATTCTGCTTGATAGTATGATGTTATTACCTTACTGTATGATTGCAGTTTACTGTATCTTGCTTGATAGCACTTTATTTTACTTCTTCTGTATGATTGCAGTTATTCATTCTGGCTTGAGGTTGAGATGAGCTTGTGGAGGCTGACACCCCACACACATTTCCTCCCTCACTTGCATTGCATGCATTTAACAGTCGCTTACTATTTACTGTTTAAGCTGATGCTTTATATGTTTCTGTTCATCATTGATATGATCCCTTAGGACTCTCATTTCCTTTGATAAGGAAGTGATGATTAGAACTTTAGGATGAAACCTATGCATGATAACTTCTAGGAGTTCCCTGTTTCAAACTTCAACTATAGGATGAATCCTTGGCATGACAACAGTAGGACTTGATAGTCTCCCCGTAGTTGAGCCCCTCTCTTCTCATCCAAAAGCAGCTTAAGATACAGTAATCATGAATGATTTCTTTCGTACGTTACGAGCCTTAAGCTATCTGAGAAAGGATTGTTGGAGAGTTTCTTTTCAACAGTCTGGATGTTTAGTATGGTACCCTTTGGGTGACATGCGACGCATTCACTCTCAGGTCATAGTCTTTAGTGCGATTGAAATTGCAAACATAATAAAAAACACTTCTTCCGTAAAAGATAGAAAACAAACTTCAAACCTTTTTGCCCCGGGGGCCCATAATTCAAAGGAAGCTTTTCTGAAGAAAAGAGTGTCGTTAAACTTCAGCGCCAACGCAAATAGGCTTTGTCCCTAACTGCTGGAACTACTGTTTAACCCTACTCGATAAAACAGATGAATCTGAATTCCCGTAATCTGTAGTAGCCCGAACTACGTAAGCTCTGATCTCTCATACCTGTTGAGAGTACGTAGGCACAATACTGATGTATTGGCGAGCCACCTTCCCCGTAACCCGTAGTAGGTCGAACTACGTTGACTCTGATTTCTCATTCTCTGATGAGAATACGTAGGCATAAAGTGCGACGCTTTGCCAAGTCATTTTGTTTTCTTTTTAAGCCAACCTTGATAGGTAGATAGATAAACCAACTCGTCCAGTAAACACAACAAGCGTGGATCCCATCGAGTACGATGGACGTGAGGGGTGCTAATACCTTCCCCTTGCGTAACCGACTCCCGAACCCAGACAATGGTTGCGACGACCTTGTCTTACCCTTTTTCGTCAGGTTTTTCCGATCGTTTCCTTTCCCGTTCTGAGGGATAAATAACGAAAGGTGGCGACTCTTCTGTTTTTCCGGCACCTTATTTTCGCGGAAGCGACAGCTGGCGACTCTGCTGGGGACTTGATAGTTTCCTGGGATCCAACATCCCGAATGCGAGTCAGTTTGGGGACCCGACGTCCCCTGCGAGAGTCAATCCTAGCGCTTGTATGATTACTTGTTGGGTTGTGTTTATTTATCGCATTTTTATTTCCCGCACTTTATTTTTCAGTATGATATGATTATCTATGCTGTTGTGGGAGGGGCATTCTGATGAGTGAGAAGCCAGACCCAGGCTTGAGTGAACATAGCATTAGTTGTGGAAATTAGTGGGTGCGTGCTTGCTTGGCAGGCACTAGTGTCTCATGAAATCCACGCTCAGACGAGGTTCTCCCGGTTGGCTTCTTTTTCAACCCTTTGGGTTGAGGGGGTTGTTGGTTTGGAGGATTGTCGACTCTGGGGACCGATCATTTGTGATTCAGCCGAGTGAGGCCGCTTCATGAGCTGGTGATGCCACACCTTCTGGGTATCGTATCACCCCTCTTGAATGTCTGTGACGCTGATGAATGCATAGGATGCCGAACTTGAGTCAGTTTAGGTCCATACCTGTGAGCAGGGTTGGGTTTATTGCAGGAAACTTTGACCTTCAGATTACCTGGTTTTCTTGACAGTGAATCAGTTTTGTTGGTACCAGAGGTTCTCATCATCAGACATATGATTGTTCTTAACAGAGCAGAGCTTTGGTCCTGTATCAGAGGACCTTATATTCAGATGAGTATTTGTTCTTGATAGAGCAGATTTTTGATGGGGATCAGAGGAACTTATATTCAGATGAGTATTTGTTCTTGATAGAGCAGGTTTATGATTGGGATCAGAAGATCTCATCAGCAGATGTATGATTGTTCTTGACAGAGCAGACTTTTTGGTCCTGCATCAGAGGTCCTTTATCAGATGTTTGTTCTTGACAGAGCAGACTTTTTGGTCCTGCATCAGAGGTCCTTTATCAGATGTTTGTTCTTGACAGAGCAGACTTTTTGGTCCTGCATCAGAGGTCCTTTATCAGATGTTTATTCTTGACAGAGCAGAGTTTTGGTCCTGCATCAGAGGTCCTTTATCAGATGTTTGTTCTTGAAAGAGCAGATTTATGGTCCTATGTGTGTGTGTTCTTGACAGAGCAGATTTGTGGTCCGATACCAGGGTTTTCTTATTATCAGAGATAGTGGTTGTTCTTGACAGAGCAGGATTATGGTTTTGTTGACGCAGAATCTCCACAGCACAGTTGCCTTGATCTCCTGCTGCATGATTGCATTTTACATTGCTTTGCATACTCATTTGCATTTCATTAACGTGTGTGTGTGTTGCAGGTACCGTTTCTCCCGATCCAGAATTTCTTGCCTCCTATTGTATTGTTATGGGTTCTCTGAGGAAGACTGTGGCTTACAAGCTCCCTGCCCCTGATGTGGTTCAGCTGACTAGTTTGATTGCTTTAGCAGATGATTCTGTGAGAGATGAGTTCAGAAAATCTTACGACAAATTGTTCAGTTTGGTTCGTAAACCTTCTGCGTTCGAGTTGAATGGGTTGCACGCTCTGCTGCAGTTCTACGATCCTCCGTTGAGATGCTTTACTTTCCAGGATTTTTTTCTCGCACCCACGCTAGAGGAATATGCTGATTTGTTAGGTGTGCCTATCAAGAGGCAGATGCCTTTTGTTCATATGGATGCTGAGCCTGATCTGGCTAGTCTAGCTCCTTCACTTCATCTGGATGCCTCCGAGTTGGTATTGTCTAGTTGGAACAAGGTTCCTAGTTTCTCCTTGCAGTTCTTAGTGGGAAAGGCTCAGCAGTGCGCCAAAGACGGATGTTGGGTCGTGTTCAATGCCATTCTCGCGCTGTGCATATATGGCATCATTCTGTTCCCCAATATGCCCGATTTTGTAGACTTCGACGCCTTTCGCATCTTTGCTTCAGGGAATCCAGTCCCTACCTTGATAGGAGATGTCTACCGTTCTATCCACTACAAAACGAGAACAGAAGGGGCAAGAATGTCTCGTGCTGTGTGCCCCTGCTTTATAAATGGCTTGATAGTCATCTGCCCAAGAGGGGTCCCTTTGCCTCGTCTGCAGCCACAGCTGAGTGGTCCGAGCGTTTGATGAGTCTATCTGCAGAGGATATTGACTGGTTTGAAAGAGATAGGTTGGGTACCGAGATTATCTTTAGCTGCAACGGGTTTCCGAACGTGCCTTTGATAGGCAGGAAGGGATGTATAAACTATAATCCGTCTTTGCTGGTCCAACAGTTCGCGTATGCTTTGAGAGCTCCGCCGAAGGATGAAGAGGTGCAGGAATCTCTGTACCTCACTGGTCTTCTAGAGGGGGATCTGTTATCCAAGCTTCAGCGCACCTGGAATGGCATCAGTAAGAGGGGAAAACCATTGCTGGGGAGAAGTAATAATCAAACCTACCCTCCGTATGAGACGTGGATCAGAGCCAGAGCCAATGCTATAGGGATGTCGTTTCTTCCTGCCAAGCCAGAAAGCCCTCCAATGATTGAAGAGCCTACTACCGTGCCCATTCAGCAACATAATCAGGTGTTAGCTGAGAGAGATGAATTGAAGAGGGCAAATGAAGAACTGGAGAAAGAATTGGCGCAGCTCCGAAGCGAGAGAAACGAATTCATTCATTCCTTCAAGAGGCAAACAGAGCTGGTGAACCAGTTGGGGACAAATTTGACTAAGCAGATAGCTGAGCGTGAGCGCATGGGTCGAGACTTCAAAGCTGTCAATGATGTACTGGCCATGAAGAAGCAGCACTTAGACGAAGCGTATCGGAGGATATCCAAGTTCAACCAGCACTGGAAGGCCTCCCTAGCCACCAGGAAAGAGCGGGAGGATAAGCTGATGCAACAGATCTCTAAGCTGAAAGCCCAGGCGAAGGCCAGTGAGAAGAGGCTTGATGAAGAAACCGCTCGCAGATATACCGCCGAAGGCCAGCTCAACAGGGCTCTTGCTAACCTGAAGGAGCGCAAACTGACGTTTGAATCCAAGAAACGGAAGCTAGAAGATTGTTTCGGCGAAGGAGCATGGGAAGATTCGGTCGAAGGTCTTCAATATACCATTATGCAGAGAGAGTTACTCGTCGAAGGGTTGCTCACTCGGCCTGATCATTCAGAAACGAAGGGGTTGTTAGAAGAGTTTCGCGCCCGTGGCCGTGCTTGACTATTTGTATTCCTTTTGTCTTGATCATCGTTGTATGCTGACCATCACCAGGCTTGTTGGTTGAGGTCATGCTATTGATTCTTCTTGTACTTACTGATGTCGTGTACTGCCTTGATGGGATTTCTTCATATGTATGAGATTGTTATTTCCATGACTGGACTCGGACTTCTTATTGTCATCACTGGAACTCAGGCACTAGGATCGGGGGAGATCTCCCTAATGCACAGATACGCGTTTGCATTTGCATAATAAGCACTTTGTCGTTTTTCCTAACCCTTTTGTGTTTTCAGGTTGTTTCAGGTTGTTCCAGGATTGATCAGAGACCTATTCACCGCTATCCGACCAGAGCAAATCAAACCAGAATCATGGAGCAAGTGCAAACTGATGTTCAGGAACTCCGCAAAAGAATGGATCGCTTCATGGAGCTCATGCAAGTGGTCGCCAATGGCCAGGATCAGCTCAGGACCTTGGTTCAGCCTCTGATTTCAAGAGTCGATAGCAATGGCGTACTCCATGGTGGGACTGTGCCTACCCCTCCACCAGATGAAACTCCTCAGAATGGCGTCCCCATGACCGGGGGGAATGGCAGTGCCAACGGCAATGTGATAGCTAACATGGGACTCAACGGTAATACGGCGGGTGTCGGTAATGGGAACTTGGAAGCTAATGTCAATGTTGGGCTGGGCAACGGCAATGTAGGTGTTGGGAATCTGTTTGGGCCTCAGCCGTGGTTAGAAGACCGTCAGGACGATGTGTTCTCGCAGAGAGGTGCTGAAGGGGAGCTGACTGCTGAAGCACGTCTGAGGTTCAAGGCACTCGAGGATAAGATGAGAAACATCGAGAACCAGAACACCCTGGGCGTTGATATGTCCAAGTTGGAACTGATTGCTGATTTCAAGGTGCCTCCCAAGTTCAAGGTACCTGACTTTGAAAAGTACAAGGGCACCACTTGCCCTCGCGTCCACCTGAGATCATATTACAGGAAAATTTCAGCTCATTCTGAGGACGAGAAGTTGCTGATGCATTTCTTTCAGGACAGTCTGTCAGGGCCTTCCCTCGAATGGTACATGAGTCTGCAACCTACTAGTGTGCGCACGTGGAAGGACCTTGCTGAAGCATTTGTGCACCACTACCAATACAATATCGACTTGGCTCCGAACCGAGTCCAATTGTAGAATCTGTCGCAAAGGAACAATGAAGGGTTCAAGGAATACGCCCAGCGGTGGTGTGAATTGGCAGCCAGGGTTCAGCCGCCGATGGTTGAACGTGAGCTTGTGCAGATGTTCGTAGCCACCCTCCCAGGGGTTTACTATGAGAAGCTAGTCAGCGGTATGTCTAGAACCTTCTCAGATCTCATTATCACGGGTGAGCACATTGAAAATAGGATCAAACTCGGGAAAATTCAAGGTGAGTCATCCTCAGCTGGAGGAGGAGGAAAGAAACCTTATGCTGGCAAAAGATGGGAAGGAGAAGCGAGCGCTGTGACCAACGCTCGAAGGAAGGGTAAAGGCCCTCACCAACAGGTGGCCAGCATAACTATCTCGGTAGTTCAACAGCCACAACAGCAGCAGCAGCAACCAAATCAACAAGGGAACAGAAAGTACCAGAATTGGGCACCTCTGTCGAGCCGTCACCTCGAGACACCGCCCATGTCGTACGCGCAACTATTGCAGACTTTGCTTCAGCTACAGTTGATCCAGAAGAGAACCATGGCTCCCTTGACAGGGGCACCTCCGCCGGGTTATGACGCGAATGCAACTTGTGAGTTTCACTCAGGGGCACCAGGCCACACAGTAGAGAATTGCAAAGCCTTCAAGCATAAGGTGCAGGACATGGTGGACGCTAAGATCATCAACTTCTCCGATAATGTGCCAAACGTCACGAAGAACCCTATGCCGAATCATAGGGGAGGTGGAGTAAACGCCATTATTGAAGACGAGAGCTTGGATTTGTTGACTGATGTCAAGGATCTAAAGACACCGCTTAGCTTCGTTAAAGCTAAGCTGATGAAAAGAGGTTTCTTCCCAGGTTGCAGAGAGCTGTGTATGGGCTGTGCGACTAGTCCTGATGGATGTGAACAGCTGATAGAGGGAATTCAAAGTCTGATGACTGAAGGGATCTTACAGTTCAGCCAGAGGGTCGAAAGTGGATCAGGAGAGGTAATGCTGAAGCAAGATGATGAGGTTGCCACCATCACCATCCCTCGCCAGACGATAACTATTTCTGCACCTAGACCGCCCACGATTACCATCACCAAAGCTGGGCCGATACCGTTCGAGAGCACTAATACTGTCCCATGGCATTATGGGGCTAAAGTCTACTGCAACGGACAGAAGTTGGAGCTAGAACCGTTTGGGTCGTCTATGGAAAACCTTGCGGGAATCAGTGGTATTACTCGCAGCGGAAGAGTGTTTGCACCACCTGAGGTCGTAGCGGACAAAGTGGACAGAGCTGATGCAACTGATAAAGGTAAAAGTAAACTCGTTGAAGAGATCCCGCGTGGGGTAGAAAAAGACTTACTTGTTAAAGACGTCGAGGAATTTATGAGGTTGATTAAAAAGAGTGACTACAAGATTGTGGATCACCTCCATCAAACACCCTCGAAAATTTCCATCCTGAACTTGTTGCTGTGTTCTGAAGCACACCGCAACGCATTGCTGAAGGTGTTGAACGCCGCATATGTACCGCAGGAAATATCGGTAAACCAGCTAGAAGAGGTCGTAGCCCACGTAAATGCTGGAAATGGTTTAGGGTTCACTGACCTAGAGCTGACGCCGAAGGAAAGGAATCACAATAGCGCCCTGCACATCTCGATAGAGTGTAGGGGAACGATTATGTCTCACGTGTTGGTAGACACTGGGTCGTCACTCAATGTGCTTCCGAAGAAGGCATTGATGAAGTTGGATACTCGTAGAGTGATTTGCACACCCAGTGATCTGGTTGTGAAAGCGTTCGATGGAACCAAACGCCATGTTTTCAGGGAGGTGACCCTGCCAATCCAAGTCGGGCCGGAAACATTCGACGCGATCTTTTACATTATGGACATCATGCCTGCCTACAGCTGTCTCTTGGGCCGCCCATGGATCCATGCTGCGGGTGCCGTGACCTCCACGTTGCACCAGAAACTCAAGTATGCTTTCGGAGGTAGCATCGTGACTGTTTGTGGCGAGGAGGACATAATGGTGAGCCATTTGTCGTCCTTCAAGTATGTTGAGATGGATGGGGAAATCCACGAGACTCTATGCCAAGCGTTCGAAGCTGTTAAAGTCAAGGACGTAGCTCCTGTAGTCACTGAGAAGCCAGAGATGACTCTCTCTTCATTCAAGGAAGCCCGGGCTGTTGTTCAGGCCGGATCTACCGCAGGCTAGGGGCAGATTCTAGAAATACCTAACAAGCAAGACAAGTTTGGGTTGGGATATTCTCCTGCGGCTGAAGCCTCCTCTTCTAGCAGTGCGTTGAGAGGTAAAGGGCCGATCCAATTTACCAGTGGCGGGGTGATATTTGAAAGCGTCAACGCGGTGTCCGAAGACTGCGGAGATAGCGACTGTGACCTCGACTCTTGGATCCAGCCAAGCAAGCTAGGCGAGGGCCTCAACAATTGGTCCGTCAAGGATATCATCCAAATGACAAGCGAAGAGTAATGATTTACTTTTTCCAATCATTGTACAACCCTATGTCCTACCCGGGGCATAGTGGTTTTATTGTCAGGGCCTCGTTTGATTATGTACATGCATTTTATCAATAAATCAAAAGGCGTTTTTCTTCGTATTCAAATGTTGTGATCTCTGTTATTCCTATTTTATATTTGTTTTGAAAAAACAATAAAATGGCAATGGGGTTTGTGCTAACCTGCACATCCTTGTTTTAAACTTAACCCTTGTTATTGCAGGATCCACATAACAGATGACATCGACTCTGGACCTTCTACGACTCACTTCGACTTCGATTGTCCGATCTATCAAGCCGAAGAAGAGATTGATGAAGAGGAAGACCTTCCTGAAGAGTTGGCCCGCTTGTTGAAACAAGAAGAAAAAGTTATTCTGCCTCATGAAGAGGAGATCGAGATCGTGAATCTGGGTTCTGAAGAACTCGTTAGAAACGTCAGGATAGGGGCTGCATTGCAGAGCGATGTCAAGCAGAGATTGGTCGAGATGCTAAGAGAGTATAGTGACGTCTTTGCTTGGTCATACGAAGATATGCCCGGACTTGATAGTGACATCGTGGTCCACCACTTGCCGCTGCGAGAAGATTGTCCTCCCGTTAAGCAGAAGCTTAGGAGGACGAGACCAGATATGGCCGTTAAGATCAAAGAAGAAGTGCAGAAATAGCTTGATGCTGGCTTCTTAGCGGTCACCACTTACCCTCCGTGGGTCGCCAACATAGTGCCTGTACCGAAGAAGGACGGTAAGGTACGCATGTGCGTCGATTACCGGGATTTGAATAGGGAGAGCCCTAAAGATGATTTCCCGCTGCCTCATATTGATGTGTTAGTCGACAATACAGCGCAGTTCTCCGTGTTTTGTTCATGGATGGCTTCTCCGGTTACAATCAGATCAAGATGGCGCCGGAGGACATGGAGAAAACTACGTTTATCACTCCTTGGGGAACATTTTGCTACAAGGTAATGCCTTTCGGTCTGAAGAACGCAGGGGCCACTTACCAACGAGCAATGGTAACTTTGTTTCATGACATGATTCATCATGAGATTGAAGTCTATGTTGATGACATGATTGCGAAGTCCCAAACGGAGGAGGGACATCTGGTCAATTTACTGAAGCTTTTTGAAAGGCTTAGGAAGTTCAGGTTGAGGCTGAATCCTAACAAGTGTACTTTCGGAGCACGGTCCGGAAAGTTACTGGGGTTTATCGTGAGTGAAAGAGGCATCGAGGTTGATCTTGCGAAGATAAAAGCGATACAAGAAATGCCAGTGCCAAAAACAGAAAAAGAAGTTTGTGGTTTCCTGGGAAGAATAAACTACATTGCAAGGTTTATCTCTCAGCTCATGGCCACGTGTGAACCGATGTTCAAGCTTTTAAAGAAAGATCAGGCGATTATCTGGAATGAGGATTGCCAAAAGGCATTCGACAAGATAAAACAGTATCTGCAGGAACCTCCGATCTTGATACCCCCAGTGGCTGGACGGCCTCTAATCATGTACTTGACAGTTCTTGAGAATAGTATGGGGTGTGTTCTCGGTCAGCACGACGAGACGGGTAGAAAGGAGCATGCCATTTACTACTTGAGTAAAAAGTTCACTGACTGTGAATCTCGTTACTCGATGCTGGAGAAGACGTGTTGTACACTAGCCTGGGCTGCCAAACGTTTACGACAGTACATGCTCAATCACACCACCATGCTAATTTCGAAGATGGATCCGATCAAGTACGTCTTCGAGAAGCAAGCGCTTTCGGGCAGGATTGCCAGATGGCAAATGGTGTTGACGGAATATGATATTCAATACGTTTCCCAGAAGGCCATCAAGGGAAGCGTATTGTCGGATTACCTTGTCGAACAGCCGATCGAGGATTACCAGCCGATGAAATTTGAATTCCCTGATGAGGATATCATGTTTCTCAAAGCAAAAGATTGCAAGGAACCGTTGCCCGACGAGGGGCCAGATAGGAAATCCCAGTGGAGGTTGATATTTGGGGGCGGTTAATTCTTACGGAAGTGGCATTGGGGCGATCATCACGACTCCCCAGGGATCCCACATCCCGTTCACTGCGAGACTGACGTTTCCAGTCACCAATAATGAAACGGAGTACGAAGCATGCACCATGGGGCTAGAAGAGGCAGTTGATTTGAGAATCAAGAACATAGATGTATATGGTGACTCAACGCTTGTGATCAACCAGATTAAAGGGGAGTGAGAGACTCGTCAATTGAATTTGGTGTCGTACATGAACTATGCCAGAAGGCTACTTCCGTTCTTTGATCGAGTGGAACTCCATCATGTGCCCAAGGCCGAAAATCAGATGGCTGATGCCTTAGCCACGTTGGCTTCGATGTATAAAGTCAATTTTTGGAATGAAGCTCCAAGAATTGTCCTTTCTCGTCTTGATAGACCTGCATTCGTCTTTGCGATCGAGGAAGCCGCCGACGGCAAGCCATGGTTCCATGATATCCGGACTTTCCTTATGACTAAGGAGTATCCCGCGGGAGCGTCAACCCAGGATAAGAAGACTTTGAGGAGGCTGTCTAGAAATTTTTATTTCAATCCTGATGGAGTTTTGTATAAAAGAAACCATGATCTCATGCTACTCAGATGTGTAGATGAGAAAAAAGCGAGTATGCTCATGGAAGAAGTCCATGAAGGCACATTTGGTATGCACGCCAGCGGGCATGCTATGACAAGAAAGATCCTGAGAGCAGGATACTACTGGCTAACGATGGAATCAGATTGCTTTAAATTCACGAAGAGATGTCATAAATGCCAGATTTATGGTGATAAAGTTCATGTGCCTCCGTGCCCGTTAAATGTCATGTCCTCCCCATGGTCGTTCTCCATGTGGGGCATCGACATGATAGGCAAGATCGAGCCCACTGCATCCAACGATCATCGCTTCATTCTAGTAGCTATCGACTACTTCACCAAGTGGGTGGAGGCAGCCTCATATGCTAATGTGACCAAGCAGGTGGTGGCTAAATTCATAAAGAGGGACATCATCTGTCGTTACGGAATTCCCGAGCGGATCATTACTGATAATGGTTCGAATCTGAATAACAAGATGATGAAGGAGCTGTGCCAGAGTTTCAAGATTGAACACCACAACTCATCTCCTTACCGGCCGAAGATGAATGGCGCCGTTGAAGCGGCCAATAAGAACATTAAGACGATTGTTCAGAAGATGGTTGTGACCTATAAAGATTGGCACGAGATGCTGCCATTTGGATTGCACGGTTATCATATGACGGTACGTACATCAACCGGGGCAATTCCTTTCTCCCTGGTGTACGGTATGGAAGTTGTCCTACCGTTAGAAGTGGAGATCCCTTCTTTGCGAGTTTTGGTTGACGTGAAACTCGACGAGGCAGAATGGATTAAAAACCGACTAAACCAACTCAGCCTAATGGACGAGAAGAGGTTGGCATCGATTGCACATGGTCATCTGTACCAAAGCCGAATGAAGAAAGCTTATGATAAGAAGGTGCGTCCTAGAAGCTTTCAGACGGGTGATCTCGTCCTGAAGAAGATTCTTCCTCCACACTCCGATCACCGGGGCAAGTGGACTCCCAATTACGAAGGTCCGTATGTCGTCAGCAAGGTCTTCTCGGGAGGTGCTTTGTTGTTATCCACGATGGATGGTGAAGATTTTGCATCCCCGGTGAACGCGGACGCAGTAAAAAAATACTTTGCTTAAAAATGACCCGCTGGAAAGAAAAAGAGAGTCCAGGCAAAAATGGGGCATCCCGGCGAACCATAAAAAAGGAAAAAGGTTCGGGCAAAAATTAGGGATATAAATTGAAAAATGTACACCCGCAAAGTCGAAAACCCGGATGGGCGACTTTGGCAAAAAAGGGTATCCCGGTGAACTGAAAACCTGCAAAGGGCGGTTCACGCAAAAGTTAGGGATTTGAAAAAGCAAATGACTGCGTTCCGCGTGTGGACTTTCATTGTTTAGTGGTTTGGAAGACCTGAGGGCCGTTTATCAATCTCTTCTGAAGCTGAAGCGTCGGAGAAGTATCGAAGTCGAGTGGGTCATAGAGGGATTAACTCATGGTGTTCGTCTACGCCTCGTTGCCGACATTTGTATATACTGATGTATATTTATGTTTTATTTTTGCGCGGCTTCCTCATTCCAGGAGCTTGCATCTGTTGTAAAACATTTTTACCCATTCAGGGGTTCGTTATCAATAAAATGTATACTATTCAGCAATTCTATTTGTCTGTTTAGCATTTATCTGTTTTGTTTGCGAAAAAGAACACCGATGTTTTTGACAAAATGCGCATACATAAACTTACTGGCCTAGGCCACTGATTGTTGAAACAATGAATTACTTGAACATTGTCACAAGATGATAACCTTGATAGGTCCCTTTGAGAAGGGCATATTATCTATTTGTTTGTGTTGGTGCAGGTGTAGCATGTACCAGACAGTGCGCCGTGCGCATCCCCAAGCAGGATGATTCCTCCTCTCCAGCAAGTTCAGCAGCCTCTCCCTGCAGAGTCTGAACGTGAGATCGTAAGACATTGATATGTCTCCCCAACCAGGGAAGATTCTCCCCCCAATCAGATGCATCCTGAAGGATCATCGTCTCCCCAGCTGAGTCATATACTGAAGTTTGCAGCAATGGTAGTGCCAGACTGAAGTCCCCAGCGGAATTGAGATTCCCCATAGAGTCGTACTCTCCCCCGAAGCAGAATGATTTCTTCTTCTCCAGCCGAGTTTGCAGATCCCCAAGAGAGCCGAGTTCTTGGAAGCCGTTCGGGCTATGAGTGGTTTTCCCCAGTGGAGTGTCGAATAGCTGATGCTGTGTTTCCCCGCCGGAGTCGTTATCTCCAGGAAGGTTAGCCGTGAAGGCCGTACAGTTTATTTCCGCGACTGACATCGCTTTCCTCCACAGGTCGGGGTTCTCGTAGAGCTTCGTTCCCCTGCAGCAGTCAACTGAAGTTTGCTTCCCCGTGCGGAGTCCGATTGAGATCGGCGTGACCTTTCCTCCGTGGCAGGATGATTCCTTCCTCCACCAGAGTGTTTCTTTCTCCTTGACAAGAGGATCCTCCCTTCGGCATTTATTTTGCTGACGGGATCGCAGCATTTTGCATGATTGCATAACATTTATCATAAACGTGTAGCATTTCCACCGTGTGGAGCATTGCGCCATCGTCAGCATATGCATACTAAACATGAGCTAGGGCGTTACCGTTCTGGTTTTGCAGGTGTTCCTCCGCAGAATGGTTTGATCAAGATGATTCTTGAATTCTCCCCAGCAAAGTCATTTGCCCAAGATGATTCTTGGAATCCCCAGTGAAGTCGCCAAATTGGTTGCTCAAGTTGATGCTTGAAATCCCCGGCAGAATGTTTGTTTAGGATGATCCCTGAAATCTCCAGCAGAGTATGGGTTCAGGATGATTCTTGAAGTCCCCTCGGAGTTATTTGTGCAAGATGATTCTTGAAGTCCTCAGCAGAGTTGATTCACCCAGAATGATTTCCGGATCCCTGAAGCAGAGTTACTTGATAGTTCTCCAAAATCCCCCAGCGGAGACGTGTCATCCCCAGCAGGTTTCTGAACAGCGAAGTTGAAACTTCCCTCGAAGACTTGATGATTGAAGTCCAATCGTATCGACGAAGTAGTTCTCTCAGCTGATGCGGAGTGCCTGATGGCAGAAGTTTGTATATTCTTATCTGGTTCATGATTGACCGAGAATTCTAGTCCCGACTTACTGATGAAGTCTGGCTGGTGCCCGAAAGTTATCTTTGAATGCCCGATGGCATGGTTAACTTGATGGTTGACCTGATGAGTCCCGAGGAATCTTGATGCCTGACGGCATGATCGACCATGTATCACCGGTTACCGTGTGACCAATTCTCCAGCTAGTTGCCGTGCAACTAATATTTCAGTTTTCGAAGATTTGTTCCCATCCGAGTACCGTGTACTTGTGCAGTTGGCAAATTTCAGGGTTTGTCGGTATTCAACCGTCTCGCACCTTGATTGGTTGAGAGTCGTTCGCTTCTCACCCGGTCAGGTTCAAGCCGTTTGAATAGGGGCAGCTGTTGCACCCCAAAATTTGACCAACATTTCTTTACCTAGCTTATGTTTCATTGCATTTACATTAACATTATCATTTGCATTTCATTGACATGTATGCAGGAGATCAAGAGGTATGATTACCAATCAAGGGGTATGAAAGACTAGGAAGCTAGCCAAGAAGCTTATTCAAGTTTTCAAGGGTTGATATCCTTGTCAGAGAAGTTCAAAGATCCTCAGAGAGAGTGGTTGAAGCCAAGTGTGTATGTCTCCCAACTTGAGAGTTGTGGAAAGACCTCAGATGATTCTGAAGCCATGAATGTGGACTTGAAGCCTTGACAGAGCTTATGAGATGTCTTTAAAGCCATCATGAGGCCTAGATAGGTCATTATGCAAAGATTGAGAAGCCTCAGCCATGATTGGTGTAATTAGGGTTTGACTGGGTCAACCCTAGGTCAACTGATGATTTGGAGAAGGTTGAGACCTAATCCAAGAGCCATGTGATCATGGATTGATACATTGAAATGTTACAAGGATGATTACAAGGTCAACTCATCATGATTGAAGAGTTTGAGAAGTTTCAAGCTAGGGTTTCTAAGGCTTGACAGTGTAAAATCCCCTAGCTTGACCCCTATCTTCAAGGAAGTTTAGCTCAATATGTGATTGTCATCTCATCTTACCCCTAACATGAATGTTGTAGAGCTTGTTCTTAGCTTTAATTTGAGTACTAGAAGTCCTTGATAGGATTTGTAGAGCTCAAGTTATGACTTTGACAAGTTACAGGTCATCTGAGGTATATGGATCTGGGGGCTTGAAAGTTACCTAACTTGCATCAAACTTTTGCCCAAGAAGGATGACTCCTATGAACGTTTGGTCAACATGAATGTTGTTCCTTAGTCTCTTAGCTTTCTAGAGAGTACTAGAAGTACTTGATAGGATTTGTAGAACTCAAGTTATGGCTTTGACAAGTCAAGGGCATTTTGGTCATTTGGAGATTACAGGTCATTTCAACCATAAGGCCATAACTCCTATTTCCAAGCTTCAAATGGAAACATATTCAACATAAAACTTGTTCAAAATGATGTTTTAAGGCTAGTAAGGAGGTCATGAGATGATGGAAATGCTTGTAGCTGAAAGTTGCAAAAATGACCTAAAATAAAGGCATAAGTTAAATAAACCAAAGTTGGAAATTGATATTTTCAACCTACACATCCAAACCATGGCATGTAATATATCATTTTGACTCTAGAAAACATTTTAAGAACATTGGTTTAGCCACATTTTTGATTTGAGGTCTAAATTGTGGACTTGCTTTGAAAAGCACTTACTTGCATATTAAGCAACATTTGCAAAACTCAAAATCAAGGCATGAGCAAGGCTTTTTGCAAGCTAAACACCTCTAATATCTCACTTGGGGAGATTTTGGGATGAGAACAAGTTGCTGAACCAAGGGAAACAGAATTGTACATGTCATGATACATGATTGGAAATCTCATGACATGAGAAGTGGAAAATCTCATTGGAAGGATCTAGAGGGTTCTAGATCATCCAAACTTCATTTATATAAGGAGTAGAGTGGATCCATTGCATAGGTTGGTGATCATTGAAGGATTGAGCATAGTTTGAGATTGAAATTTCATAGCTTGCAAGTGCAATCGGTTTCATCAAATTCTCCATTTTCTTCCCATTTTCTTGATTGATACTTCTTCCATGGATGTCAAGGAGTGATTCCAGATCATTTCCAAGAAGAATTGGTGGCTAGATCGTGTATGAGCAAGTGATTTTCAGCACCTGCAACTCACCATCGGGTTTCAAGATTCAAGCATTTTCTATTGGTTCTTTTGCATACAGAAGCAAGAGGAAGGTTCATTGATCGTGTCCGCAATATTGTAGAGCTTGAAGTGGAGGATTAGTGCATCTGTTCAACCAAGATTTTCAGGTTGGTACCTTTCTTCCTATAGCATGATTTAGGTAGAATTTGGTTGAATTAAGGTGTTATATTGATTGTAGAATGGTGTAGGATGGATTTCAGATAGTTAATTGATGAATTAGAGACAAATTAGGTGAATTGCCATTTTCGGTTGAGATTGGGATATGGTGATTCTTGAGGTTTCAGATGAAACTAAGGGTATGGTGGAATTCGTGGCAAGATTTGGGATGAATTTCATGTTTTGACCATTTGGATTGGAGGCCTCTAGGGAGAACTAGGGTTGAGGGAGATGATCGAAGCTCCACCGGCGGTGGCCGGAGCTGGGCGCGAAATTGCAGAGGTTTGAATGGAGAAGATGACTCTGGGACCATCAGATCTTGTTTTGACCTTTGACTGGGAGCTGATCCAAGGGCCACGTTTTAAAGTTGATTTGTGAAGGATTCTGATGAACGAAACGCACCGTTTCATTTATTCAGGCGTTTTGGGCTTAGTGAACTAAGTGTTATACACACCCCCCTGATGGCCCAACCCAAGATTTTAACTGATTCTGATTACTTTTTGCACCGTGCGCTTATTCATTTTAATTTGATTTTCATTATTTTTTCATTTTGTTCATGATTCTTGTAAAAATCATAATTAATTGAAAATTAATCCAATTAAACCCATTCTTTTTGAATTCTACTCATGATTGAGTCTATTATTGTTTAGAAAAAAAATATTTTCATTTCATGTAATTTCTGATTTAATTGGAATTTTATATTTTAATTGATATTAAAATGGTTATGTTTGATGCATATTTTTGTGGAATTTAGTGTGATCTCATGGTGATGATTCTTGGCCTAATTTTTTGTGTGTGATTAGATTAGACATGTATGATCCCATAGATTTTTTCTAACATTTTTGTGATGAAAATAGGTGTGCTTTCTAGATTGATATTTAGATGCTTCCTTTTTAGGGTTTAGGTTTGATACCTTGTAATGTAGAATTTAGTTCTAGGTCTAATTTGATGGTTTGATCTCTGAAATTAATGTGGTAGAGTCATGATTTACCTAGGTTACCATAGTAATTTTTGTAGGATTTTGCAATTGATTTTAGTATTTTAGTTAGGACTAACTTTAGTACTAGGTTTTAGGTGATCCTAACCTACTAATTCAACTAGTTTAACTTCCTTAGTCCCCTTAGATTAGGGTTTGTGCTTGGTTTGCCTTTGGTTGAGATTGAAGACAAGTTGAAGACAAGGTGAGGATGCTTGAAGTTGCTTGGAGCTTTGGATTTGTTGGTGCCTGAAGGTGTCTGATGAAAGATTAGGAGATAGGACATAGGGAGAGCCTTGTAGTTAGAATGATTTCTTTCACAAACATGGAAAACATCTTGTGCTTTCATTCCTCCCAATGACTAAAAGTCCTTCTCAGATATTCACATCCCTCCTTTGGAAGGATGAGTGGCTTTATCTAGGAAGTAGAACTTTGAGGGAACCAGTCTCTCATAATGATGAACCCTTGCAGGCTTCCTTTGGTTGTCAGTAAGCTGTTTATCATTTCCACTCATCATGTTCAATCATTGGTCTTCTGGTTTGAGTATCTTGGGAGATGTTGGACTTGAGTTTGAGGATGAGGACTTCACTAAAGAGTGTGGAAGAGGATGATTCCTAGAGCATTGCCATTGCAGCTGAAGCTTGAAAAGCAAGAGGATCAAGTTGACACTTGAAGACCCAATGGAGATTGAATGAAGAGCTGAGGCTTAAAGATTGAAGGATGAAATTGACACTTCTAAGTGATTAAAGACTACTCTGAGAAGCTGAAGCTTGTAAGAGGAGAAGACCAAGTTGAGACTGGTAAAGCAAAGAGAGCTGAAGCTTGAAGACTGAGTTGATACTTATGAAAAGGATTCAATTGAGATTGAGGGTAGAGTTGAGACTTGAGGAATGAAAGATAAGTTGATACTTGGAGGGCCTGAAGGAAGCAAGTTGATACTTATGGTTAAGAGTGAAGCCTGAGGGTGGAGTTGACTGGAAAGCTGAAGCTTGAAGAAGAAGATTAAGTTGAAACTTATGTTGAAGGGTTGAAACCTGGAGAAGCAACTTGATACTTGTCATAGAAGAGGATAACCTTGAAAGGTGATTGAAGTCTGAAGACTGAATTGCTGTCAGAAGAGCTGAAGCTTTGAATTGAGAGAGTTGTTGATCTACTTTCTTGTCTGTTTTCTTGTCTGTACTGATGTGGCTTGTTTGACTTGCTTGATGCATTAGAATAAGTTCATATCTAGACTGACTTTAAGCTAGGAGCATGAGTGCACTAGAGGTTGAGTTGCTCCCTCTGCTTGTATTTTTACTGTATGGCTTTGCTTGCGGGTATTCGGTAGAGCCCAGCTCCCTTGCCCATGTGGTTTGTGTTTGCTTGATAGCATGTTATCTTTTCTATATGATTACAATTTCTTATATTCTGCTTGATAGCATGATGTTATTACCTTACTGTATGATTGCAGTTTACTGTATCTTGCTTGATAGCACTTTATTTTACTTCTTTTGTATGATTGCAGTTATTCATTCTGGCTTGAGGTTGAGATGAGCTTGTGGAGGCTGACACCCCACACACATTTCCTCCCTCACTTGCATTGCATGCATTTTACAGTCGTTTACTGTTTACTGTTTAAGCTGATGCTTTATATGTTTCTGTTCATCATTGATATGATCCCTTAGGACTCTCATTTCCTTTGATAAGGAAGTGATGATTAGAACTTTAGGGTGAAACCTATGCATGATAACTTCTAGGAGTTCCCTGTTTCAAACTTCAACTATAGGATGAATCCTTGGCATGACAACAGTAGGACTTGATAGTCTCCCCGTAGTTGAGCCCCTCTCTTCTCATCCAAAAGCAGCTTAAGATACAGTAATCATGAATGATCTTTCGTATGTTACGAGCCTTAAGCTATCTGAGAAAGGATTATTGGAGAGTTTCTTTTCAACAGTCTGGATGTTTAGTATGGTACCCTTTGGGTGACATGCGACGCATTCACTCTCAGGTCATAGTCTTTAGTGCGATTGAAATTGCAAACACAATAAAAAACACTTCTTCCGTAAAAGACAGAAAACAAACTTCAAACCTTTTTCCCCGGGGGCCCATAATTCAAAGGAAGCTTTTCTGAAGAAAAGAGTGTCGTTAAACTTTAGCGCCAACGTAAACAGGCTTTGTCCCTAACTGCTGGAACTGCTGTTTAACCCTACTCGATAAAACAGATGAATCTGAATTCCCGTAATCCGTAGTAGCCCGAACTACGTAAGCTCTGATCTCTCATACCTGTTGAGAGTATGTAGGCACAATACTGATGTATTGGAGAGCCACCTTCCCTGTAACCCGTAGTAGGTCGAACTACGTTGACTCTGATTTCTCATTCTCTGATGAGAATACGTAGGCATAAAGTGCGACACTTTGCCGAGTCATTCTGTTTTCTTTTTAAGCCAACCTTGATAGGTAGATAGATAAACCAACTCGTCCAGTAAACACAACAAGCGTGGATCCCATCGAGTACGATGGACGTGAGGGGTGCTAATACCTTCCCCTTGCGTAACCGACTCCCGAACCCAGACAATGGTTGCGACGACCTTGTCTTACCCTTTTTCGTCAGGTTTTTCCGATCGTTTCCTTTCCCGTTCTGAGGGATAAATAACGAAAGGTGGCGACTCTTCTGTTTTGCCGGCACCTTATTTTCGCGGAAGCGACACCTTTCTATGGACATGACATCAGGCACGCACGATTCTTTCTTTGAATGCTTTATTGTCTTTGCCTTCCTTGAAGAAGAAACCTTCCAAATGGATATTGCTTGGTTTGTTCTTCATAGGATAACTGAGATGACGATGAGCTAAAACTGGGTTGTATCTAATACCTCATTTTGTACCAAGAAGAGGTACATTAGGAAACTCACCACAACTATTAATGATCATCACTCAATCATAAACATGATTATACCATTCAATATCAAAATGGGTGAGAGAATAATCTTCTGTGACCACAACCTGCCTTACTTGAGATCCCAAAAAGCAGTAGATCGAGGCAAGTGAGAAATAAACCACTTGTACAATAATGGCACATAACCTGTAATCATTCATCCACTATAAGAATTCTGAGATGGACTGAGTGGTAGGCATATGTGAGCAAAGTTGGAACTGGATTTACCATTAAGAATATCTTGATGGCATTAATGTCAACAAAATTGTCAACATTAGGGAAGAGAAAAAATCCATAAAAAAGTAAGGCAAGAAGAGCCTCAAAAGCATCAGTACTCTTCATGCTAGCATAATAATAAGCTTTGTCCATCAAAAACTTAGCGGGTAACCATGGAATCCCCCCTTTGGTGGTCATGTGAGCTTTGATTTCAGACATCCTCAAGTGAGTAGCTTCTGCAATGGCTTGAGGCTTAGGGATCTCCTCCAAACCAGAAAATGGGTCTTGATCAGAAATGGGCAATCTAAGCAAACAAGAATACTCATCTAATGTAGGCATGAACTGGTAATCTAGAAAAGTGAAGCAATGATAACCGGGTCGTAGAACTAAACCAATGTGGCAAGAATCCCATCCACTATGTTGATCTTCAAAAGAGACATAAGTCTTCCATAACTTGCTTTTGAAAACCTCAGGATCAACAACCAAACCTCCTAACTTTCTGAGATATTCCAATTTAGGACTCTTTAAAGTGCACTTTTGTGTTTTCCTTCTTCCAAAATCCATGGTGAAAAATACTTGTGATGTTTACAAAGAGTAACCCTAAGTTCCTTAAAGACTTGATTAGAAATGATGTTTATGAATGCATGAATGCATGAATGCATCAACCACAAACAAGATTACAAACATATATGGTACAAAGGTTCGACGTCACGAGCATGGAGCTATGGTTCTAACCATCCTAAAAAGGTGAGTACTAAGGGTTTAACATCATCTAAATAAGAATCGAGGTTCTGTCGTACCTCGAAAAATTCATTTCGAACATACGACCCTCGCGCGAAAGGCGCGGAAATGCGGTTCGACAGAGTTGCCACCGAACTTTATTTTTCCCGAATAGACGGGAGAGGAAAATATCGAGAAAACCTCATAAACGCGGAAGGAACACGGCCATCGCAACCATATTTCTGGGTTCGGGAGTCAATTACACGAGGGGAAGGTATTAGCACCCCTCACGTTCGTCGTAATCGACGGGAACCTCTTAATTCGAGTTGTGATGGATGTTAGCTAAACTTAATTCTTCTCTTCTCACTACTAAATGCTAAAGGGTATTATAAAAGGCTAAAGACGCTAGGGGAAAGGGGATGGTTAGAGGATAGGGTGCTCGCCAAGGATTGGGGCCCTTGTGCCTACGTATACTCATTTGGACGAGAATGAGAAATCAGAGCGTCATAGTTCGACTACGGGAAAGGATGGGGGAAAGTGGAAGATGGAGGGGATTGTGCTCGCCAAGATCATCGCAATCTTGTGCATACGTATCTTATATTCAAGAATGAATAAAGAATCAGAGCAGTCGTAGTTCGTGGATACGACCACGAAAGAAACGGGTTTGAATTGGATTTGAAGTGAGTACGGATGACGATTACTCGAAGTTTAAGAGAGACTTCTCGGACCCAAGTAATCGGGAGAGCGAACCAAAGACTTGGAACACTTTCTTTTTCATCATGAAGGAATGGTTGTGTTTGAAAGGGTGAAGTTGAATTGATGACGACTACTTGAAGCTTAAGAAAGACTTCTCGGACCCCAAGTAATCGGGAAAGCGAACCAAAGACTTGGAACACTCTCTTTTTCATCGCAAGAGGAGTTGTGTTTGAATTTGGAATGGTGTATAAAAGGATGAGATTGGTCGGATGACGACTACTTGAAGCTTGAGAAAGACTTCTCAGATCCAAGTAGTCGGGAGAGCGAACCAAAGACTTGGGACACTCTCTTTTTCATCATAAAATAAATTATTTGAGAGGTGAGTGAAAGGATGAGTAATTGGAGATGGTTGAATACTGTCGAGTTTATTAATTTTATTTAAAGGCGTCAATTGCTCACACACGAATAAGATAACTCGCATATAAACAACGGAAAGCAAGATCAAAGACTTGAACCCACTCTTTACACCTTGAAAAGAATTGAATAGTTGTTAATTGATTGATAGTTTGTTTCGAAAATCCTCTTGACATTGGATCAAGGGTTTGGCTCATTATCGCGTGCAAAACGTGTTGAAAATGAAATTGTTTGAAAAAAGAGACCGACTTGACTTACGCATCAAGGGTCGAGTTGTAATAGGTTGATGGCGAATGCATATGAGCACTCGACTTACGAGGTTTGAAAATGGCTCGACGATGAATCGAGAATTAGTTTGAAAATAGTTTGATCCGCTCTAGTCCCTACGGGTGCTCCTAGGAGATAAACTAATAATCAAAGAAATGCGAAACATACATCAGAATGGGGAAGGGATACATGTAAGTTACATGGGATTGCACGAAATAAAGGGGTCTCATTGTAAGGTAGCCCAAGAGAAAGCCGTGTGTGTGCATTTGTGTCCTAAACTACGCCTTGAGCAAAGTCGGGCACGACTTAAAATTAGGATACCTGCAAATGACCAAAGATCCAAAAGTCCACCAATTTGGCTTTTAGGAGTTTCGATAATTTATTAGGTATTTTCAAATATGGGTGAGTGAGTGAATAATGAGATATGACAATATGAATAATAATATGACAATAATATTCACAATAATATTTAACGGGAATTAAATTTAATGGTTAGTGAATCGAATCGGGACACGAAAGAATGGATCTCGTCTTAATCGCAAACATAATGCCGATTAATCGAAGGTAGCCTATCACGATCCCAAAGTACGGAAAATGACCCCAATGGTTATTCACCATAGATTTGAAATCGAGAAGGTTATCAACTTCGATATGCGACGCTTACGAATAAAAAGACACCATCGATCAGAAAATGAATAAAAATGGAAATAAGTAAGAAAATGAAATATAAAACGAAATAATCTCGAATAAAACATCATCTATCAATAATTTGACCGATAATATTTATAAATTCGTCATTGACCAAAAATGAAATAAAAGGTATAAAAACGAGTAAAAATCGATAAAAACAATGAAAATCGAAAAATGAAAAGTTGGTCTCGGGTTTGCTATTTTTCATCAATAATTTGACAGAAAAAACCGCTTTGGGATATCTCATCGACCCAAAAAGATCAAAATGAACTAGAGTGCTCAAAAATAAATGAAAATATATTGAAATAATTTCTAGAAAATTTAACTAAAAGAAAACATTTAAAAATATGTATAAAATACTCTATAGAAATGTTAAAAAGATTATATAAAAAAAACTAATTTGGAGAATAAATACTAATTTTGAAATGTTTACATAAAAGAAGAACATGGGGGTTTGAGGAGAAAAAATGGGGTGTGTGAGTCACGGGGGTCATCTGGGCTTAAAAGTCCATCCCCTCAAAATGTTGCTATCCCAAAACAGGAATGGGGGGTGCAAAAGAAAACTCCATGGGCCTCAAGAGAAGCCCAATCTATGTGAGCATCCTTGACCTCACGGTTCAGCATAATCCAACAGCAAACAAAGGAAAACGTAGAACTACTTTCTTCAAAAGTCAAATCGAAAGGGATAAACAGGACCAGCAACACCAAGTGACCCAACATACAAGAAGAAGTGGATCCCGTGAAAAAAAAACAACAACTCGTGAAGCAAAAAAGGTTCCGATGAGCTCAGGAGGACGTTCCTTCATTGCGCCGGCCACGAATCAAGAAGTGTTTATCGGCGACAGAATAAATCACCTTCAACAGGTTCATTTCGGTTTTGACTTTGTGTCTTTTGATTTCAATTCTCCTCATCTCAAAACCTTATCATCTTTCCTTTGACTTTAGGGATTGTTATGATTATCTGAAAAAAGATTTGTGGTTGTGAGTTGGCTGAAGATTGGTGATGGTATCTAACGAGTCACGACGAGGTTTGGAGTTTGAGTTTCAAAAAAGATGGAGGTTGGAGGGGTTTACAAGTTCGAAGGTTTCGTTAATGGTGGAGTCCGGTCGGAGGTGAGTTTTGAAGAGGAAGGAAAAGGGGACGGTTGGAATGATGTGGCGATGGGTTAATAGAAGGAGGAGGTTTGTGATTTATGCAAGTTCAGATTTTGGGGATTATTAGGTTGAAGTGGTTATCAAGGACGGTGAAGGAAGATAGACGGTTCTGAGAATAGGTTAAGGTTTTGATTGAAGAAGGTTATGGAGAAAGGGTAAAGGAAGTGGAGTGAGGTTTTGTGTTTCGATGATGTGTTGTTTGGAGATGTTCAGGTTTTTTTCATTTGTGGAAGATGAAGGTTAGGTTTTTGGATTAGGAGAATCACCAGAAGGTTTATGGTTCTGCTCTTTGTTTTTCGAAGAGAGGAAGGATTATTCCCCTTTGATTTGAGGCTGGGTCACAATAAATCAAGAAGCCCAAATGTTCATTCTGTTCTCTTTTTCCAGTAGTACATCCAAAAGATCCCTCTCCTCTACGTGAGTATTATTCTGGCCTTTATCATGTGGCTTGGTTGAAGGTTAATTGTTGATTTTTTTTTGAATTTTTCTCCCCCCCACACCAGGTTTCTTGTCTTCCATTTATGGTTGGTGTCTGATTATTTCATACAGTTTGGAGTGTTGTTGCCTTTTGTCTGGTGTGGTATAGCTCAAAGGAAATGGGGTAAGGACCTGCTGTCCTTTTTGCAGGTCGTGGCTGATGGACTTTGTAGCACCAGCAGGGTAATGGTAGCATGGCAATACGAACAGCCGTAAGTACGTAAAATTGGAATGCTTGTTTTGTAACTTTTTTCTGAATTTCCAAATTGTATTACTTTTAACATTGTTTTGGATTGTGTACGATACCATGTAGCTATTGCAAATTTCAGAATCGTGGGGTCCATCCGGTAGCTATATTTTGGCTTGTGGAAAGTTAATTTACTTTTTACCAATTTTGTGTGGGGTCATGTTTTTGATGCACCTATTTTGTGAAACGTTGAGGTCGTGGTGCAGGTACTTGTCGGTTTGTGAAAGAAGAAAAGTAATTGATGTGTAATAGCTTGCAGTATGCGTTGAAAAGATCACGTCATTCTGTGGTGTGAATGGAAATCATGAGCTGCGTTTTGGGCATGAGCTGCGTTTTGGGCATGAGCTGCATTTTCTCTTGTAATGGAATCAAGATGCTTCTGTTCAATTATTTTGGATGTTTTCCTGATGGGCTTTGTAACCAATGATGGGCCTTAAAGACTTAATTTGAATCTTGTACTTGTAGCAAAAAAATAATATTCATGTGTATTTTTCATGCACCTTTGTGTAATTCCTCTTTTACTAAAGGATCCTTTTAAATTTAGATTTACATTCTAGGCATCATTTTTAAAATGTTGATTATGTAACACTTTTCATATTCCCATTTGTTGTATTTCATATGGAACAAAAAGAATTCGACTTCCACACCATGATCTCGAATTGATGACTTCCATGGATTATTAATCCCCTTTCCTTTAAAGCTCGGTTCACGATTTAAAAATGTGACTTGTTTGGACCCAAAACCCCAATTGACAATACAATTGTCAATCCATTGATCTCTTATGATTTTAACCATGAGCTACTAACACTTTGCCGTAACTTGCCAACCTTGATCTTGATTATGAAGCCAAATATTGCCTGATTAAAAGTAGGTTAGAACTAATGAATTTCAATCAACATTGCACTCATCTTTGATCCGACAACCTCAGCTGGATCTCATTTCCCTCCAACTTATCTTGGTGGAGTTGAGCTTAGACGACAAGCAGAAATAATACATCCTTGATTTTCTGATTTCTTGCTCAAAAATCCATAATGTTATCTTGCACATGCAACTCTTTCAAAACTTTATCCATGATTTGCAAAATATCCACATATTAATCTTAAGACCTATTCCTACATGAATCTTGTCGTGTAAGCAACATATTTTTTTTATTTTCTGGATAACAGTTGAACATATAAAAACTCTTATACAAGGTAGGACAAATTTGGGGTATGACAGATGCCCCTATCTAATTGGCTTAAACCTAGAGAGATGAACGACTATGGCGCTCAATCTTTCAAGGTAGAAGACAATTAGATATAAAGAAAACCCTGAATTTGTCCGAAAAGAAAAGGAAAGCTTGGGAATTGAAAAGCTGGATGAGGTATACTACTGAGTGAATTGTAAATAACTGGCAAAAGGTCACCATCACCAAAAGGATGATGGTATGAAACATACACGGCTACTATCACCAAAAAGGATGATAGAGTAAACACACACAAACGATATCGCACAATCTGACATCAATCCAGATGACAGACCCCCCACCAAAAGGATGACGTAGCGAAACATAAACATAAATAAATAAATATCGCACAATCTGTCACCAATCCAAGTGACAGACCCCCCACCAAAAGGATGACGGAGCGAAACACACACAAACAATATCGCACAATCTATCATTAAGGACTATGATAGACCCCCCACCAAAAGGATGACGGAGCGAAACACGAACAACATCACACAATCTATCATTAATGACTATGACAGACCCCCCACCAAAAGGATGACAGAGCGAAACTCCCACTAAACAATATCACAGAATCTATCATTAATGATTATGACAGACCCCTCACCAAAAGGATGACGGAGCGAAACTCACACCAAACAAAATCGCACAATCTATCATTAATGACTATGACAAACCCCTCACAAAAAGGATGACAGAGCGAAACACAAACAACCTATCGCACAATCTATCATTAATGACTATGATAGACCCCCCACCAAAAGGATGACAGAGCGAAACACAAACAAACTATCGCATAATCTATCATTAATGACTATGATAGACCCCCCACCAAAAGGATGACGGAGCGAAACTCACACAAAAAATCATCGCACAATCTATCATTAATGACTATGACAGACCCCTCACCAAAAGGATAACGGAGCGAAACACAAACAAACTAGTTGCTATCACCAAAAGGATGATAGAACGACACAAATTGAAGGTTACCAACACCAAAAGGATGCAGGCTGGGTTGAACCGACGAAGTTCGGCTATCACCAAAAGGATGATAGTAAGGCAATTGACAACGGTCATGCTTGCTGAATACAACTCATTAGGGAACGCCCAAGAGGAAGATTGGATTGAAATGAATCAACGGGGTACGCCCACCGTCTTGCTTGGAAATCATAATTTTGTTGAAATGATTTCATGGTTACGCCCATGAACTTTGAAGATGATGCCCCTGACTGGGCTGATTTTGTCTTGATGTCTTATCTTGCTCAACAAAAGGCTGAACAACTTCATGAGGAATGCTCATGGTTTTGCTGAGGATTCCCCTGCTCGGGTTGGATCTTGCACTGAACTTCTTGAATTTGCCCAATAAAAGGTCGAACAACTTCGTGGGGAACGCCCACGGTCTTGAATGGTATGCCCCTGACTGGGCTGAATGTTGATTTGCATATCTGATCAACCACGAGGTTGAAATACGTCATGGGAGACGCCCATGGTCTTTGAAAAATGCCCCTGACTGGGCTGAATCTTGCTTTGAACAACTTCGAATTTTGTGGGAGAAACCCACAATGTAGGAGATTGCCCCTGACTGGGCTGATGATTGCTTTGAAGCTCCTGATATTCGTGGGAGAAATCCACGACCTTTGTGGAAGATGCCCCTGACCGGGCTGATGAAGGTATTGGAAATCTTCAAGATTGATCCTGGACCTTGACTTGCATATATGAATGCTGGATGATAAATGATATTCCATACGAGTGGAAGTGCAAATGCAAATGCTGACACGCGGAGATGCAAGAGCTGGGGAAATATGGTATGATTGGAGTATGCATATGATGCAAGATGCTTATGATTTTGAATGCGATGCGTATGATGCACATGATTGCAGACAGGTAATTGGAAATGCAAGTGGAAACGCCAGCGTGGTGGCCTCTGGTAGTTGCTAATGCGGATTGGACTTCGGGTGGTGGGAGGGATTGACTTCCTTGACACGTAGTTTGTTGAAGACACCATGATTGAAGCAGAAGATGATGCTCTGGATGCCCCAAGTCTGGGTACTTGGTGATTTGTTGTGAATTTCCTTCAGAGAAGGTTGCAACTTTGCTTGATGGTCAGGACGACTTGGTCTTGCCCCTGCTCGAGCTCTTGAGTAATTTGCCCCAGCCTGTGGATTTTGAGGTAGTCTTGCTTCGTGACAGCCACTGAAAGTCAAGTTCCTCCTTGATTGCCCCTTGTTGAGATGTCTTTGAGTACCTAGTACTGATTTGCAATTAAAATTGTACATTCATAAATGGTAATATTAATGCAAAGTTCGATGCAAGTTTGAAAAAGTATTGTTTATTTAAGAATGTTGTGGTAGTGATACGAATGGGCAATTAGCTCAAGCGTTGTACTGATTTTGATTGGTGCAAAAGATAAAGCAAGGATAAAGACACCAATGCTGATGATTAGCAATCATGTGAGGAGTCAGGTTACGCAATCTCGCAATAGTAAGCTTTCAGAATAAACCTCACCTCAATTAGGTCTTTCGAGGGTTGTAACGTGGTCTGGTTCGTGGTTATGAAACAAAGGATATTTAGGCTCAAAGTATGATTTGTACCCACCCCTCCTTCTTAATGATCTCCAGTCCTACGTTCAGTTAATTCTGCACTCGTCTTAACGGTTCAAGGTATGCTCGAAATGGAAGTCACCTTATTCTAATGGACGTCAGTGACCCTTTTGATTTGGGTGGCCACTGAATATTATTTTGTTTTTGTTGAGGGTTTCGGGGTCCTCTTTTGTTTTCGTTTTTGATCCCTAACTTTTGCATGGATTGACTTTGCTTGTCAGATCCATCGGGATTGCCTTGATTTTGCCTAAGTCCCCTCTACGGTGTTTGACTTAGCAGGCTTTTGATTTTTTTGAGTTTTGGGAAGTTTTGTGACTGCCATGTCATGGGTCATTGATGAATAACCGTCTTTTGGATTTTACTTTGTTGATTCGAGTGCGGGACTGGATTAACTAAACATTACCCTGCCTCAGGTTGAGTGTAAAGGGTTTATAGATCAGAAGGAAACTGCTACTTCTTGGCTCGAAGTGGTTTACTAGGGATTAACTCCTTATATCTCCGGTGTTTAGGGGAATTGAAGCAATGCCTGTACATCATTGACGAGATTTGGTCTGAAAGCATACAGTTTACAATTATGGGTATTTCGTTTTCATCATCCTCCCTCAAATCATGCTAAATAACAATGGATAGAGTGAAGTGAAAATGTGTCGGTGATAAGTGAAAATGAGTGAATACGACATAACTAATTCAAAACATGCATAAACGATACATTAATGAAAACCACATACGAAATGACAATTGTTCAAAGCATACAATACTTAATCAAACAAAGACAAAATACGAGAAATGCGAAATATAAAATGGCAACATGACGACCTTCTTCAGAGGATGGACTTGACTGGACTTGACCTGATATGATGCTGACACTATTTGATCGCAGGCATCGGGTCGTTAATGACGTTTGGAGATTTCCCATTGAAGTTGATAGCATCCTTGTCAATCATGTCTTGAATCTTGTGCTTGAAAGCCCTACAATCCTCAATGGTGTGACCTGGAGCACCCTTGTGAAACTCGCAGTGAGCGTTCGCATCATAGTCGGGAGGAATGACAGTTGGGGGAGCCAAGTCTCTAGGAACGATAGCTTTCTTCTCCATCAACTGAGCAAAGATACTAGCATATGTCATTGGTAGGCGATCGAAAACTCTATCTGGCCTCCATGTCCTCTGTTGACGCTGTTGACGAGCACCTTGCTGTTGTTGAGCATTCTGCAGTTGTTATTACTGAGGAGGATATCGGTATCCTTGTTGGTTGTAGGTTTGTTGCTGAGGAGCCCGTTGCTGTGGCATCTGAGTTTGCACTGCTTGAACAGCTGGCTGATAAGGCATTGGAGCATATTGCGCGGCAGCAACACACGGATACTGATAATAGGGGACTTGGTAAGGCATAGGAGCAGGAACTTATTGGGAAGTTTGCCCTTTATGCATAGAGATTGCATTTGTTTCGCCCTCTTTCTTCTTGTATCCGTTGAAAGGCTTCTTGGCGTTGGCCTGGCTGTTAGGACCTCCTGGTATCTTTCCACTCTTCAACCCTTCTTCAATTCTCTCACCGACGATCACTAGGTCAGAGAATCCAGCAGAGACACTACCGATCAGCTTTTCGTAGTACTGGCCTTGCAAGGTACCCATGAAAATGTC
The DNA here is from genome assembly GCA_963859935.3 of Lathyrus sativus. Taxonomy (NCBI): domain Eukaryota; kingdom Viridiplantae; phylum Streptophyta; class Magnoliopsida; order Fabales; family Fabaceae; genus Lathyrus; species Lathyrus sativus. The sequence continues at coordinate 77,116,155 of OZ012737.1, forward strand.
AATCAGCTCACGGTCAACGAGAGGTGGATGAACCCTTGCGGCTAGCTCTCTCCATCGTTGCGCGTACTCCTTGAAGGATTCGTTGTCTTTTTGAGTCATACTCTGAAGTTGAGTACGATTCGGAGCAAGATCGGTGTTGTACTTATACTGCTTGACAAATGCATCGGCTAGCTCGGCCCAAGTGCGCACACTGTTGCGTTCCAGCTGCATATACCATTCGAGTGATGCCCCGGACAAACTGTCTTGGAAGCAATGAATCATGAGCTTTTCGTCTCTGGCATAAGCAGCCAGCTTGCGATAATACATCTTCAGATGAATGTTTGGACAACTGAGACCTTTGTACTTCGAAAATTCCGGCATTTTGAACTTGGGAGGAATGACAACATCAGGCACCAAGCATAATTCCAAAGCACTGAAAGAATTTGAACTGTGCCCCTCCATGGCTCGAAGTTTCTCGGCTAGATCCCGGCACATCTTTATGGCTTCTGAATCCTGAGCAGCAACAAGACTGGCAATGGGGATAGCAGCATGATAGTTCTGAACGTCGTCATACTGATCCATCAGAGTATCTTCGATATGAGGAACTGGGATTTGCACAGTAGTAGGCTGGGTCTGTGGGATAGCTCCAATGGTAACTCCGGGCGCTGGGATTGGCTGAGAAGTGTTCCCTTCGGCTGCGTTATTGAAGTTCAACAGCATCCCATGAGGATTTGGAATTGGAACCAAAGGGATGGCAGTAGACCCTTGTCCTTGACCATTGTTGTTGATGACAGCAGCGGCTTCACGCTGTTCTTCCTCTCTTCTGGCCGCGAGGATGGCTTCGAGGATCTGGTCGATCTTTCCTTTCATAGAATCCAACTCTTCTCTGAAGGCAACTTGCTCTTGTTGAATCTGCTCCATCATTCGTCTTGTATTGGCTCTAGTTGCGTACTGGTGTCGAGGAATCAGCTTGATTTACTGGATAGGAAGGAAAGAGAAACATGAGAAACTGCTGAAGGAAGGAGAACGCAAGATGCTTAATAAATGAGATGCAATGCAAATGATATGCGATGCAAGATGCAAGATCCAGGATCACAGGATCACAAATTCAAACAATTCTGAGATTAGCCGGGTGGACGGTTCAAGGATCACAGTCACTGCTCAAAGAAACCCCCACAGGTAGGATTCTAAAACTGGTAGGTGCCTAGAGTCATGGATATCTTTCGAAGATATTACAACCATGACAAAGCCTCATCACGATGATAACATCCTCAATAGAATCTCCTCTAGGTGATGTTCTCGTATCTTCCATGCGAGAAATACTTCTCGGAGGCATCAACTACACAACCATGGACACACGGATTCTAAAAAAGGTTCTCAGAGTCATAAATCGAGGTTGAAAATATTACTGTAAGAAAGTAATACGTTCAAGGGATCTCATCTGATTGGGGCGTTCATATTAATTCACAAAGAATTAACACTACCAACCACCATGGATAAAACGGTTTATGGTCCTTGGGATCAACGATTCAAACTTGAAAACATTATTGCTATGGCAAAGACTCACCACAACAACAACATCCCCAAGGAATCTACTCCAAGCGGGGTTTTCGCTTCAACTTAACATGAAAGACTCCACGCAAGTCTCCACTACACAACCACCATCCTAATACTAGGGTTATACTCGGACTCGGGTGTAGAGCCATCTCACAAAGTAACCATAAGTAGAGCAACCCCCACAATGCCTCAAGCATAAGTAACCAAGACAAAGATACCAATAGAAAGCGAGAAGAAATAAAAAACAACAAGCTAACAACTCAAACTAAGATAGGCTCGACTCTCTCTTGCATGGATCATACTTCCCCAGCAGAGTCGCCACCTGTTGCACCTCGAAAAATTCATTTCGAAAATACGACCCTCGCGCGAAAGGCGCGGAAATGCGGTTCGACAGAGTCGCCACCGAACTTTATTTTCCCCGAATAGACGGGAGAGGGAAATATCGAGAAAACCTCATAAATGCGGAAGGAACACGGCCGTCGCAACCATATTCCTGGGTTCGGGAGTCGGTTACGCGAGGGGAAGGTATTAGCACCCCTCACGTCCGTCGTACTCGACGGGAACCTCTTAATTCGAGTTGTGATGGATGTTAGCTAAACTTAATTCTTCTCTTCTCACTACTAAATGCTAAAGGGTACTATAAAAGGCTAAAGACGCTAGAGGAAAGGGGATGGTTAGAGGATAGGGTGCTCACCAAGGATTGGGGCCCTTGTGCCTACGTATGCTCATTCGGACGAGAATGAGAAATCAGAGCGTCGTAGTTCGACTACGGGAAAGGATGGGGGAAATTGGAAGATGGAGGGGATTATGCTCGCCAAGATCATCGCAATCTTGTGCCTACGTATCTTATATTCAAGAATGAATAAAGAATCAGTGCAGTCGTAGTTCGTGGATACGACCACGAAAGAAACGGGTCTGAATTGGATTTGAAGTGAGTACGGATGACGATTACTCGAAGTTTAAGAGAGACTTCTCGGACCCAAGTAATCGGGAGAGCGAACCAAAGACTTGGAACACTTTCTTTTTCATCATGAAGGAATGGTTGTGTTTGAAAGGGTGAAGTTGAATTAATGACGACTACTTGAAGCTTAAGAAAAACTTCTCGGACCCCAAGTAATGGGGAAAGCAAACCAAATACTTGGAACACTCTCTTTTTCATTGCAAGAGGAGTTGTGTTTGAATTTGGAATGGTGTATAAAAGGATGAGATTGGTCGGATGACGACTACTTGAAGCTTGAGAAAGACTTCTCGGATCCAAGTAGTCGGGAGAGCGAACCAAAGACTTGGGACACTCTCTTTTTCATCGTAAAAGAAATTGTTTGAAAGGTGAGTGAAAGGATGAGTAATTGGAGATGGTTGAATACTGTCGAGTTTATTAATTTTATTTAAAGGCGTCAATTGCTCACACACGAATAAGATAACTCGCATATAAACAACGGAAAGCAAGATCAAAGACTTGAACCCACTCTTTACACCTTGAAAAGAATTGAATAGTTGTTAATTGATTGATAGTTTGTTTCGAAAATCCTCTTGACGTTGGATCAAGGGTTTGACTCATTATCGCGTGCAAAACGTGTTAAAAACGAAATTGTTTGAAAAAAGAGACCGACTTGACTTACGCATCAAGGGTCGAGTTGTAATAGGTTGATGGCGAATGCGTATGAGCACTCGACTTACGAGGTTTGAAAATGGCTCGACGATGAATCGAGAATTAGTTTGAAAATAGTTTGATCCGCTCTAGTCCCTACGGGTGCTCCTAGGAGATAAACTAATAATCAAAGAAATGCGAAACATACATCGGAATGGGGAAGGGATACATGTAAGTTACACGGGATTGCACGAAATAAAGGGGTCTCATTGTAAGGTAGCCCAAGAGAAAGCCGTGTGTGTGCATTTGTGTCCTAAACTACGCCTTGAGCAAAGTCGGGCACGACTTAAAATTAGGATACCTGCAAATGACCAAAGATCCAAAAGTCCACTAATTTGGCTTTTAGGAGTTTCGATAATTTATTAGGTATTTTGAAATATGGGTGAGTGAGTGAATAATGAGATATGACAATATGAATAATAATATGACAATAATATTCACAATAATATTTAACGGGAATTAAATTTAATGGTTAGTGAATCGAATCGGGACACGAAAGAATGGATCTCGTCTTAATCGCAAACATAATGCCGATTAATCGAAGGTAGCCTATCACGATCTCAAAGTACGGAAAATGACCCCAATGGTTATTCACCATAGATTTGAAATCGAGAAGGTTATCAACTTCGATACGCGACGCTTACGAATAAAAAGACATCATCGATCAGAAAATGAATAAAAATGGAAATAAGTAAGAAAATGAAATATAAAACGAAATAATCTCGAATAAAACATCATCTATCAATAATTTGACCGATAATATTTATAAATTCGTCATTGACCAAAAATGAAATAAAAGGTATAAAAATGAGTAAAAATCAATAAAAACAATAAAAATCGAAAAATGAAAAGTTGGTCTCGGGTTTGCTATTTTTCATCAATAATTTGACAGAAAAAACCGCTTTGGGATATCGTCATCGACCCAAAAAGATCAAAATGAACTAGAGTGCTCAAAAATAAATGAAAATATATTGAAATAATTTCTAGAAAATTTAAATAAAAGAAAACATTTAAAAATATGTATAAAATACTCTAGAGAAATGTTAAAAAGATTATATAAAAAAAACTAATTTGGAGAATAAATACTAATTTTGAAATGTTTACATAAAAGAAGAACATCGGGGTTTGAGGAGAAAAAATGGGGTGTGTGAGTCACGGGGGTCATCTGGGCTTAAAAGTCCATCCCTTCAAAACGTTGCTATCCCAAAACAGGAATGGGGGGTGCAAAAGAAAACTCCATGGGCCTCAAGAGAAGCCCAATCTGTGTGAGCATCCTTGACCTCACGGTTCAGCATAATCTAACAGCAAACAAAGGAAAACCTAGAACTACTTTCTTCAAAAATCAAATCGAAAGGGATAAACAGGACCCGCAACACCAAGTGACCCAACATACAAGAAGAAGTGGATCCCGTGAAAAAAAAACAACAACTCGTGAAGCAAAAAAGGTTCCAATGAGCTCAGGAGGACGTTCCTTCATTGCGGCGGCCACGAATCAAGAAGTGTTTATCGGCAACAGAATAAATCACCTTCAACAGGTTCATTTCGGTTTTGACTTTGTGTCTTTTGATTTCAATTCTCCTCATCTCAAAACCTTATCATCTTTCCTTTGACTTTAGGGATTGTTATGATTATCTGAAAAAATATTTGTGGTTGTGAGTTGGCTGAAGATTGGTGATGGTATCTAACGAGTCACGACGAGGTTTGGAGTTTGAGTTTCAAAAAAGATGGAGGTTGGAGGGGTTTACAGGTTCGAAGGTTTCGTTAATGGTGGAGTCCGGTCGGAGGTGAGTTTTGAAGAGGAAGGAAAAGGGGACAGTTGGAATGATGTGGCGAGGGGTTAATAGAAGGAGGAGGTTTGTGATTTATGCAAGTTCAGATTTTGGGGATTATTAGGTTGAAGTGGTTATCAAGGACGGTGAAGGAAGATAGACGGTTCTGAGAATAGGTTAAGGTTTTGATTGAAGAAGGTTATGGAGAAAGGGTAAAGGAAGTGGAGTAAGGTTTTGTGTTTCGATGATGTGTTGTTTGGAGATGTTCAGGTTTTTTTCATTTGTGGAAGATGAAGGTTAGGTTTTTGGATTAGGAGAATCACCAGAAGGTTTATGGTTATGCTCTTTGTTTTTCAAAGAGAGGAAGGATTATTCCCCTTTGATTTGAGGCTGGGTCACAATAAATCAAGAAGCCCAAATGTTCATTCTGTTCTCTTTTTCCAGTAGTACATCCAAAAGATCCCTCTCCTCTACGTGAGTATTGTTCTGGCCTTTATCATATGGCTTGGTTGAAGGTTAATTGTTGATGTTTTTTTGAATTTTTCTCCCCCCCGCACACCAGGTTTCTTGTCTTCCATTTATGGTTGGTGTCTGATTATTTCATACAGTTTGGAGTGTTGTTGCCTTTTGTCTGGTGTGGTATAGCTCAAAGGAAATGGGGTAAGGACCTGCTGTCCTTTTTGCAGGTCGTGGCTGATGGACTTTGTAGCACCAGCAGGGTAATGGTAGCATGTCAATACGAACAGCCGTAAGTACGTAAAATTGGAATGCTTGTTTTGTAACTTTTTTCTGAATTTCCAAATTGTATTACTTTTAACATTGTTTTGGATTGTGTACGATACCATGTAGCTATTGCAAATTTCAGAATCGTGGGGTCCATCCGGTAGCTATATTTTGGCTTGTGGAAAGTTAATTTACTTTTTACCAATTTTGTGTGGGGTCATGTTTTTGATGCACCTATTTTGTGAAACGTTGAGGTCGTGGTGCAGGTACTTGTCGGTTTGTGAAAGAAGAAAAGTAATTGATGTGTAATAGCTTGCAGTATGCGTTGAAAAGATCACGTCATTCTGTGGCGTGAATGGAAATCATGAGCTGCGTTTTGGGCATGAGCTGCGTTTTGGGCATGAGCTGCATTTTCTCTTGTAATGGAATCAAGATGCTTCTGTTCAATTATTTTGGATGTTTTCCTGATGGGCTTTGTAACCAATGATGGGCCTTAAAGACTTAATTTGAATCTTGTACTTGTAGCAAAATAATAATATTCATGTGTATTTTTCATGCACCTTTGTGTAATTCCTCTTTTACTAAAGGATCCTTTTAAATTTAGATTTACATTCTAGGCATCATTTTTAAAATGTTGATTATGTAACACTTTTCATATTCCCATTTGTTGTATTTCATATGGAACAAAAAGAATTCGACTTCCACACCATGATCTCGAATTGATGACTTCCATGGATTATTAATCCCCTTTCCTTTAAAGCTCGGTTCACGATTTAAAAATGTGACTTGTTTGGACCCAAAACCCCAATTGACAATACAATTGTCAATCCATTGATCTCTTATGATTTTAACCATGAGCTACTAACACTTTGCCGTAACTTGCCAACCTTGATCTTGATTATGAAGCCAAATATTGCCTGATTAAAAGTAGGTTAGAACTAATGAATTTCAATCAACATTGCACTCATCTTTGATCCGACAACCTCAGCTGGATCTCATTTCCCTCCAACTTATCTTGGTGGAGTTGAGCTTAGACGACAAGCAGAAATAATACATCCTTGATTTTCTGATTTCTTGCTCAAAAATCCATAATGTTATCTTGCACATACAACCCTTTCAAAACTTTATCCATGATTTGCAAAATATCCACATATTAATCTTAAGACCTATTCCTACATGAATCTTGTCGTGTAAGCAACATATTTTTTTTATTTTCTGGATAACAGTTGAACATATAAAAACTCTTATACAAGGTAGGACAAATTTGGTGTATGACAGGTTCTAAAAGGTTCCCAAAGTCATAGATCCATCTTTCAAATATTACTAGCACACCGATTACTTAGGAATCAATAATATTCTCAAGAGAACCTCATCTAAGTGTAGTATCGTGTGTCAACTAATTCAGGTTTACACCTTCATAGCCACCGCACTACATCCTAAAAGGTCAAGTAGGGTAAATGGGATACTAAGATCCTCCGCTTCTTGAGCTCCTAGGTCGAAAGTAGTAAATGTCTTCACGATTGCTCGTTCAAAAAATACTACGTTCAAGAGGGTTTCCACTGAGCAGGGGATTCTCAAGTCAACTTACTCGAGATTACTCCCTCAAAGCCAACTTGAATATACCACCCTCCTAATCATAAGAGCTCTCAAGTCCGGATATAGGAGTTATCTCGCCACATCACTCTGAAAAACAGAAAATGCGCAAGCAATACAAGCAAATAAATAATAATTACACAAATAATAACAAGATAGGTGTAACCGTCTTGGGGGTGTCCCTAGTGAAGTCTCCATTTTTGTCGCGGTGAAGAATCGGAGACCATAGCTATTAGTTATCTAGACTTCACAAAACATAAGATATCACCACCAATCTTTAATTTATCAAAGGGAAGGGGAAAAGAATGAATAAACCCAAAAGAATGCAATGCAAAACAATGTAATAAAAAGATCTAAAGTTCAGGGGTTGGTTATATTAAGAGCAGATATTAGTACCCTAAGTATCTATAGTATCCTATATGAACCTCTTGTTGTATTTGTGTTATGTTAAAAGTTGTTTGCTATTGGATTGATTAGGGAGATGGGAAGAGAAATGTTTTTTTTTATTGTTTTTGTGTTTGGCAAGACACAAATTCTTGTGCCTACGTACCAAGAAAGGATCAAAGCCTCATAGTTTGGGGTACAAATTGGAAAGGATTTGTTAAGGTGGATTTTAATGAAGAAGAGACAAGTTTTCATCTTAAGGAGAATACTCAACTAATCCACCACAAATATGTGAAAGATGGATCTTTGCTTTGCATTGAGAGAAAGGCTCCAACTTGGATGTATAACCAACAAGTATGCCACATACCTATCTCAAGTGGAAAAGAGTCAACATCTTTCTCAACAATGTCATAGGGTAGGAGTTTTATATCTCAACTAGGTATGAATCATGTCTAATATTTCTTTGAGAAAAGGTTTTAAAAGTGAATAGTCAAGTGGCAAAAGTTTTGAGTGTGGTTTGCGTCTTTTAGTCTCATGAAAAAAAAGTTTTAATATGCTTAAGATGTATTGAAGCATTTATTGAGAAAAAGGTTTGAAAAAATCAATGACCTAATGTCAAGGTTTCTTGTGAAAAGGTGTAAGTCTGAAAGAGAGAACATAGTGGTGCATCATCTAAGGGTAACTACCTAAGAGGTTCACAATCTAAAGTAATCAATTTAAGGTCAATAGTCTAAGTATATACAACCTAAGATAATCAACCTAAAGGGAAACAAGGATCATACAATGGGTGAAAAATGCAAACGAGAAATGCAATGCACATGCGTATGACACAAAGTCAACCATAAACCCTCCCCTTGGATTCAATCATAGACATTCATAAAGATTTCAAGATTCACAAGTAAATATCAAACAAAATAGGCATCATGACAATAATATTCAAATAGGACAAAGCAAAGCCTCAAACATCAAAGTTAAACTCATGAACAAATAACAACATGCGCGTAAAAGAGTCATCAAGACATATAGTCAACCATCTCACAAGACAAAGTATCATGGCATGTAAAAATGCAAAAAAGCACATGGCAAAGCATCATGGTCACCGAGAATTAATCAGATTCATCAAGGAAAAACATCAAGGTTAAATCGAGGAAACCAACCCAAAACATGGAAGCAAATAAATCGTCAAAATAAAATCGAGCCACAAGTGAATTACTAATAAATTTAATTATAAATATTTAATAAGATTAATTAACAATTTAATTAATCAATATTAAATAAAAATATTTAAATCAATTGATAATTAACAACATATGTTTTGTTTACATTTTAATATTTAAAGAAAAAAAATAAGTAAACATAAAATAAAAATATTAAAAATAAAAGATTAATCTTTTTTTTGTGGTTTTATTTAATGTATTTTCAAATTAAAAATAAAACAAAATAGTTAAAATTTAAATTTGTTTTTTTCTTTTTCTTTTTTAACAACAACAATACATTATACTTATATTATTTACAGGATTTACCACATTAATACAACATTAGAAGCAACGAACTGTAACTTGGCAACTTAACCACCACAACTTGTTATCGGCGACCTCTGCAATGCGAGGAAGTGTTGAGTGCTGCCAACCGGCAGAGTGACAGCAACGAGGTGACTTTCAAACAGGGTAGCACCACAACGGTGGTGGACGGCTGTCATAAATTGTGAAGTTGGTGCCAAGAAAAATCTGAGCTTAGCTTGCCAACATAAGCATTGCTTCCTTGGGATAAGTTAACAACATCAAGCGATATAACATACTCAATATGGGTACCACACCTATATCTTCTAGTTGCTAACATAAACTACCCTTTATATGTGTATGATGCTGTAAGGGAAAAACATAGGTAAAATATGGAGGTATTCTTAGCCCGCTTAATAAGATATTGATGTGGTAGGTCGTGTGGTCTTGGTTGTTTAAGACAAGACGAAAAAGTGATTTTGCCGTCACGCGGTGAGTGTGCGGTCTCCCGTGTCACACCTCTCCACTGTTTGCAAACACATGTGCAAGTGATGATGTTTTTACATTGTGGCCACTAATCCTCGGCGACGTCAACTCGTTTAATAATCTCGACAAGTAGATCCGGCAGCATGGTTGACCAATCAGTTACATCCTCCTATTCACACACAATGACTCCTTTTTCTTAGCTTTAGCAAGTTGATGAGGCGACTGGTCAAGAATGGTGACATCATTAGCATCCACATGCTTAACAATACCCAAAGTGGTAAAACCAGTCCTACCACCAACATCAACAACAAGCATATTCCTATTAGTAAGTTCAGCTGGTTCAAGAGCCTCATCTCTCATATCCATAGTCCAATGAATAGGATTTATAACATGCTCATACACAATAGAGAGAAACCTATAAAACTAATACGCCTTTTTTGTGTGTTGTATAAACCTAGGTTGTGAGCTTTTCAGTTCCGCTGAGTATTGTCATTGTGAGAATTGGATATTAAGCATTAATTAACTTGAATTACAAATCATTATTCACCACCGACCTTTAATTTATCCAAGGGAAGGGAAAAAGAGAAAATAACCCAAAATATGCAATGCAATGCAAAGAGAAAGAGAATCTAAGATTTGGGGGTTGGTTATACCTACGAAAGGTGCTAGCATCCTAAGTATTTGTAGTACTCTATAGGAACCTCTTGTGTTATTGTGTTATTTATTAATTTGTTTGCTAAAGGGTGAAAATGTAAAAGAAGACCTAAGGTGTTATTTATAAGTATGCTCGCCAAGACATTGCATCTCGTGCCTACTGTTGCACCCCAAAATTTGCCCAACACTTCTTTACCTAGCTTGTGTTTCATTTCATTCACATTAGCATTATCATTTGCATTTCATTGACATGTATGCAGGAGATCAAGAGGTATGATTACTAATTAAGAGCTATACAAGACTATGAAGCTAGCTAAGAATGTCATTCAAGTGTTCAAGGATTGATATCCTTGTCAGAGAAGTTGAAAGAGCCTCAGAAAGAGTGGTTGAAACCAAGTGTGTAGGTCTCCTAACTTGAGAGTTGTGGGAAGTCATCAGATGATTCTGAAGCCATGAAGTTATACTTGAGGTCTTGAGAGATCTCATGAGAAGTTTTGAAGATCACTTTGATGCCTAGACAGGTCATGGTGCAAGTTTAAGAAGGCTCAGCCATGAATGGTGCAGCTAGGGTTTGACTGGGTCAACCCTAAGTCAACTGATGATTTGAAGAAGGTTGAGACTTAATTCAAGATCCATGTGATCATGGATTGATACATTGAGATGTTATAAGGATGATTATAAGGTTAACTCATCATGATTGAAGAGTTTGAGAAGTTTCAAGCTAGGGTTTCTAAGGCTTGACAGTGTAAAATCCCCTAGTTTGACCATTATCTTCAAGGCAATTTAGCTCAATATGTGATTGTCATCTCATCTTGCCCCCAAAATGATTGTTGTGAAGCATGGTATTAGATTTAATTTTAGTGCTAGAAGTCCTTGATAGGATTTGTAGAACTCAAGTTATGACTTTGACAAGTTACAGGTCATCTGAGGTATGTGAGTTTGGAGCTTGAAAGTTGTCCAACTTGCATGAAACTTTTTCCCTAGAAGGATGATTCCTATGAACTTTTGGTCAACATGAATGTTGTTACTTATACTCTTAGCTTTCTAGAGAGTACTAGAAGTCCTTGATAGGATTTGTAGAACTCAAGTTATGGCTTTGACAAGTCAAGGGTATTTTGATCATTTGGAGATTACAGGTCATTCCAATCATAAGGCCATAACTCCTATTTGCAAGCTTCAAATGGGAAAATGTTCAACATCAAACTTGTTCAAAATGATGTTTTAAGGCTAGAAAAGAGGTCATGAGATGTTGGAATTGCTTGTAGCTCAAAATCACAAAAATGGCCTAAAATAAAGATGAATTTCAAATGAACCAAAGATGGAAATTGGGATTTTTGATCTACATGTCCAAACCAAGCCATATGACATACCATTTGATTGTAAAACATATTTTAAGAAAATTGGTATTGCCACAATTTTGACTTGAGGGTTAATTTGGGGACTTGCTTTGAAAAGTGATTACTTGCATCTTAAGTAACAATTGCCAAACCAATATTCAAGGCATAACCAAGGCTCCTTTCAATCCAAACACATCCAAAATACTATTAGGAGAGAAATTGTAACTGAATGAGGGTGAATACAAGCTGCCAACATGAGCTGTTATGAACACACCATGAGATATTGAATTTCTCATTAGAGTGATCTAGAACTTTCTAGATCATCCATACATGTTCTATATATGATTTAGAAGTGGTTCAGAGTGAAGGTTGGTGAAAATTGAGAGAGGAGAGTGAGCTTGCACTTTGAAATTTCCCATTGCAAATCAAAATCGGTTACAAGGTTTGAAGCCATTTCAATCCAAGATTTTGATCTCAGAAGCTTGCTCTAGCATTGGTGGATGATTCCAGATGGAGAATTGAGCAAGATTGGTGAAGAATCGTGTGATAGCCATTGAAAATTTTCATCTACAACTCAGAATTGGTTTCAAGAATCCAGAGCATTTCAATTCTTTTCATTGCATACAGAAGGTTGATTAGAGGCTAGTGAAGGATTCTGCAAGTTCTTGATGGTTGATTTAAGGATTCAACCACTCTGTTTGCTCGAGTTTACCAGGTATGCAGTTCTTATTCCATGACTTGAATTAAGTAGAATTAAGAGGAATTGTTATGGTAGATGCATAGTAGAATGGTGTAGGAAGGTTTCTGGATCATAAATTTGAAGATTAGTGACCAATTAGGGTTGTTCCAATTTTCGGTTGAGATGGTGTTCTTGTGAATCTTGAGGTTTTAGAATGAATTAATGGCATGAATGGATTCTTGAGGAAATTTGGGACAAGATTCATCAAGGAATCGTGGCCAATGGTGGACTTTATAGAGAGTTAGGGTTGTGGAATGTTGATCGAAGAAGTCATCGACGGTGACTCTAGCGCGCGCAGATGGCCTGAGTTCAGAGATTCAAATTGGGGAAGATGATCCCAGAGCCATTAGATCTTAGGTTGACTTGGACTGAAGACCTCATCCAACGACCACGCGTGAAGGAAATTTGTGAAGGATTTCTGAACCAATATGAAACGCAACGTTTCATTAATCTGATGGTTTTGGGCTTAAGTCAGTAGTTGATAACCACACCCCCTTATGGCCCAGTTTGGATATTGAACTGATTTCTTTTGCTATCCACACCACGCGCCTTTCATTTTATTTTGATTTTCATTTTATTTTTCATTTCATTCATGGATATTGGAAAATTCATAAATAATTGAAAAATAAATCAATTAATCCCATTCTTTTTTCCATGGATTCATGATTGAATCTAGTATTTTTTAGATAAAAAATATTAATATTCCATGCATTTTCGGATTTTATGGGCATTTTTACATTTTAATTGACATTAAAATAATCATGTTTGATGCTTGATTTTGTTGAATTTGTTTTGATCATGTGATGATGATTTTGGCCTTGATTTTTTGTGTGTAACTAGCATATATGTGCATTCTCCCCCTAGGTTTTTCTCACATTTTTGTGATGAATGTAAGTGGTAGTTTTAGGTTGAAACTTTAAGAGCTCCATTTTTAGGGTTTATAGTTGATACCTTGTGGTTTAGATTTTATTTTTAGAACTTGGTGGATGATTCAACCTCTGATTTTTGTATGATAGATTCATGATTGAATTAGGATCCCTTAGGAATTTTTGTAGGAATTTACAATGGAGTTTACTATTTTTGTTTGATTTTACTTTAGATGCTAGCTTTAGTTGATTCTAATGCATTAATTCAACTAGAATGACTTCTTTAGTTCCCTTAGATTAGGGTTTTGTTTCTATTGCTCTTGGATGATGATGAACACTTGTGTGGGCTACCATCGATTGAATGAAGAGGCTTGGATGTGAAAATTTCCTTTCTTTTGGTGTAGTGTTGATTAGGTGTTAAGATTAGGGTTTGTAGGCAGAGCTTCTGGATAGTCTCTCTTCCTTCATAAACATGGAAGGTGTTGATCACTTCCATTCTTCCCTATGATGTAAGGTCCCCTTGTAAAGGCCTCATCCCTCCTTTGGTAGGATGTGTGGCTCTTTACAAGTTGGTAGAACCTTTGAGGGTCCCTTTCTCTGATGATAGGATGCTTAGTGGTGGCCTTTGGTCTTCACTCTGCTGTCAATCATCCAAACTTTGCTCATGTCAAATGAATCTTTCTACCTTGCTAGAGGATGGAGTTCCTTGCTAGAAGATTAAGGATGCTAGGAGTTGATACTTCCTTGTGTTTGAAGATTACCCTTAGAGGCTAAAGCTTGTAGATAAAGAAGAACAAGTTGATACTGGTAAAGAGGAGAGAGCTGAAGCTTGAAGACCAAGTTGACACTTATGAAGGAGATCAAATTGAAATTGGGGAAAGAGCTGAGGCTTGAAGTTGGAGAACAGGTTGATACTTGTGTAGGATGCATTGAGAGCCTGAAGGAGCCAAGTTGATACTTGGTATTAGGAGTGAAGCTTGAAGGTGGAATTGACTGGAGAGCTGAAGCTTGAAGTTGAAGTAGAGAGAATAAGTTGAGACTTATGTTTGATGTGTTAGAAGCTTGAATAAGCAAGTTGACACTTGCTATTGAAGATGATAGCCTTGAAGGGTAGTTGAGGACTGAGGACTGAACTGCTGTCAGAAGAGCTTTGTTGTAGAGCTGGGGAAGCTGTTGATTTGCTTTCTTTCCTGTCTGTTTGCTTTCTGTGCAACTGTATTGCTGTGACTTGTTTGATTTGATTGATGCATTAGAATAAGTCCATATCTAGAATGATGTAGACTAGGAGCATGATTGCACTAGAGGTGAGGTTGCTCGCTCTGCTTGTATTTTTACTGTATGGCTTTGCTTGCTGGTATTCGGTAGAGCCCAGCTCCCTTGCCTATGTGGTTTGTGGTGTGCTTGATGGCATTTTATTTTTCCTGTATGATTGCAGTTATTCATATCTGGCTTGAGGTCGAGACGAGCTTGTGGAGGCTGATGCCCCACACATATTTCCTCCCTCACTTGCATTGCATGCATTTTACAGTCGTTTACTGTTTACTGTTTAAGCTGATGCTTTATCTGTTTCTGTTTATCATTGACATGATCCCCTAGGAATTTCATTTCCTTTGATAAGGAAGTGATGATTAGAACTTTAGGTTGAAACCTATGCATGATAACTTTTAGGAGTTCCCTGTTTCAAACTTCAACCATAGGATGAATCCTTGGCATGACAACATTAGGACTTGATAGTCTCCCTTTAGTTGAACCTGTTCGTTCTCTCTTCTCATCTCAAAACAAATCAAAATACAGTAATAAAGGTTAACTGACGTCGTACGTTACGAGCCTTAAGCTATCTGAGAAAGGATTGTTGGAGAGTTTCTTTTCAACAGTCTGGATGTTTAGTATGGCACCCTTCGGGTGACATGCGACGCATTCACTCTCAGGTCATAGTCTCTAGTGCGACACTAGTTGCAAACAACCATAAAAAAACAGTTCTTCCGTAAAAGACAGAAAATAAACTTCAAACTTTTTTGCCCCGTGGGCCCATAATTCAAAGGAAGCTTTTCTGAAGAAAAGAGTGTCGTTAACTCCCAGTTCTACCGCAAACGGTAACGCCTAAGTCTCCAAGGGTCGAGCTGCGTACATCCAACTGCTGGAACTGTTTGTTAACCCTACTCGATAAAACAGATGAATCTGAATCCCCGTAATCCGTATTAGCCCGAACTACGTAAGCTCTGATCTCTCATACCTGTTGAGAGTACGTAGGCACAATACTGACGTATTGGCAAGCCACCTTCCCCGTAACCCGTAGTTAGGCGAACTACGTTAACTCTGATTTCTCATTCTCTGATGAGAATACGTAGGCATAAAGCGCGACGCTTTGCCGAGTCATTTTCTTTTATTTTTTAAGCCAGCCTTGATAGGTAGATAGATAAAACCAACCCGTCCAGTAAGCACAACAAGCGTGGATCCCATCGAGTACGATGGACGTGAGGGATGCTAATACCTTCCCCTTGCGTAACCGACTCCCGAACCCAGACAATGGTTGCGACGACCTTGTCTTATACCTTTTCGTCAGGTTTTTCCGATCGTTTCCTTTCCCGTTCTGAGGGATAAATAACGAAAGGTGGCGACTCTTCTATTTTGCCGACACCTTATTTTCGCGGTAGCGACACCTACGTATCCTGACGGGAATGGAAGAGCGTTCGTAGTTCCCTTCAAAGGGTAAACAAAGTTTGTCGATTGGTCTTAGGTGAAGAGCCAAGTTGTCATCTTAAAGAGAATACTCAACTTAAACCACCACAAGCATGTGGAAGACGGGTCTTTGCTTCGCATTAGGAGAAGGGCTCCAACTCGGATATAGAATCGAGGAGTATGCCACATACCTCTCTCAAGTGGAAAATAATCTACCTCTTTCCTAACTATGTCATGGGGTGGGAGGATTATATCTTGATAAGGGAAGACTATCGTCTAATTCTCTTGTGGGAGAATGGGAACTTAATCTGTAAGTTATCTAGAGTTTTACGATCCGCCGTTGAGATGCTTCACTTTCCAGGACTTCGTTCTCGCACCCACACTAGAGAAGTATGTTGATTTGTTAGGTGTGCCTATCAAGAGTCAGATGCCTTTTGTTCATATGGATGCCGAGCCTGACCTGGCTAGTCTAGCTCCCTCACTTCATCTGGATGCCTCCGAGTTGATCTTGTCTAGTTGGAACAGGGTTTCTGGTTTCTCCTTGCAGTTCTTAGTGTGAAGAGCTCAGCAGTGCGCCAAAGACGGATGTTGGGTCGTGTTCAACGCCATTCTCGCTCTGTGCATATATGGCATCATTCTGTTCTCAAATATGCCCGACTTTGTAGACTTTGACGCCTTTCACATCTTTGCATCAGGGAATCCAGTCCCTACCTTGATAGGAGATGTCTACCATTCTGTCCACTACAAAAACGAGAACAGAAGGGGCAAGAACGTCTCGTGCTGTGTACCCCTGCTCTATAGATGGCTTGATAGTCACCTACCCAATAGGGGTCCCTTTGATTCGTCTGCAGCCACAACTGAGTGACCTGAGCGTCTGATGAGTTTGTCAGCGGAGGATATTGCCTGGTTTGATAGAGACAGGTTGGGTACTGAGATTATCTTCAGCTGCAACGGGTTTTCGAATGTGCCTTTGATAGGCAGGAAGGGCTGTATCAATTATAATCCATCTCTGCTGGTCCGATAGTTTTCTTATGCTTTGAGAGCTCCGCCGAAGGATGAAGAGGTGCAGGAATCTCTGTACCTCACTGGTCTTCTAGAGGGGGATATGTTATCCAAACTTCAGCACGCTTGGAATGGTATCAGTAAGCGGGGAAAACCATTGCTGGGAAAAAGTAATAGCCAGGCCTACACTCCGTATGTGACTTGGATCAGAGCCAGAGCAAGTGCTATAGGGATGCCATTCCCTCTTGCCAAGCTAGAAAGCCCTCTAGTGATTGAAGAGCCTACCACCGGGCTTATTCAGCAGCATAATCAGGTGTTAGCTGAGAAAGATGAGCTGAAGAAGGAAAATGAAGAACTGGAGAAAGAATTGGCTCAACTCAGAAGCGAGAGAAGCGAAGCCGTCCTTCCTTCAAGAGGCAAACAGAGCTGGTGAACCAGTTAGGGACGGATTTGACTAAGCAGATAGCTGAGCGTGAGCGCTTAGTTCGAGACTTCAAAGCCGTCAATGATGTACTGGCCACTAAGAAGCAGCATTTGGATGAAGCGTATCAGAGAATATCCAAGTTTAACCAGCATTGGAAGGCCACCCTAGCCAACGGGAAAGAACGGGAGGATAAGCTGAAGCAACAGATCTCCAAGATGAAAGCCCAGGCGAAGGCTAGTGAGAAGAGGTTTGATGAAGAAACCGCTCGCAGATATGCCGCTGAAGGCCAGCTCAACAAGGCTCTTACTAACCTGAAGGAGCGCAAACTGACGTTTGAGTCCAAGAAGCGGAGGTTAGAAGATTGTTTCGGCGAAGGAGCATGGGAAGATTCAGTTGAAGGTCTTCAATACACCATTATGCAGAGAGAGTTACTCGTCGAGGGGTTACTCACCCGGCCTGAGCATCCAAAAACGAAGGGGTTGTTAGAAGAGTTTCACGCCCGTGGCCGTGTTTGACTATTTGTAATCCTTTTGCATGCTGACCATCACCAGGCTTGTTGGTTGAGGTCACGCTATTGATTCATCTTGTATTCAGTGACGTTATGTACCGCCTTGATGGGCTTTCTTTATATATGAGATGTTACTTCCATGACTGGACTCAGACTTCTTATTATCAGCATTGGCACTCAGGGACTAGGATCGGGGGAAATCTCCCTAACGCATAGACACACGTTTACATGTGCATGAAGCATTTGCATAACGAGCACTTTGTCGTTTTTTCTAACCCTCTTGTGTATACAGGTTGTTTCAGATTGTTCCAGGATTGATCAAAGACCTATCCACCGCTATCCGACCAGAGCAAATCAAGCCAGAGTTATGGAGCAAATGCAAACTGATGTTCAAGAACTCCGAGAAAGGATGGACCGCTTCATGGAGCTCATGCAAGTGGTCGCCAACGGCCAGGATCAGCTCAGAACCTTGGTCCAGCCTCTGATTTCAAGGGTTGACAGCAATGGTGTACTCTATGGTGGGACTGTTCCAACCCCTCCACCTGTTGAAACTCCTCAGAATGGCGTCCCCGTGACCGGGGGGAATGGCAGTGCCAACGGCAATGTGATCGCTAACATGAGACTCAATGGTAATACGACTGGCGTCGGTAATGGGAATTTTGAAGCTAACGTCAATGTTGGACTGGGCAACGACAACGCGGGTGTTGGAAATCTGTATGGGCCTCAGCCATGGTTAGAAGACCGTCAACACAATGTGTTCACACAGAGAGGTGTTGAAGGGGAGATGACTGCTGAAGCACGGCTAAGGTTTAAGGCACTCGAGGACAAGATGAGGAATTTCGAGAACCAGAACACCATGGGTGTTGACATGTCCAAGTTGGGACTGATTGCTGATTTCAAGGTGCCTCCCAAGTTCAAGGTACCTGACTTTGAAAAGTACAAGGGCACCACTTGCCCTCGCGTCCATTTGAGATCATATTACAGAAAAATGTCTGCTCACTCTGAGGACGAGAAGTTGCTGATGCACTTCTTTCAGGACAGTCTGTCCGGGCCCTCCCTGGAATGGTACATGAGTCTGGAACCTACCAGTGTGCGCACGTGGAAGGAACTTGCTGAAGCATTTGTGCACCACTACCAATATAACAGTGACTTGGCTCCGAACCGGGTTCAACTGCAGAATTTGTCGCAGAGGAACAACGAAGGGTTCAAGGAATACGCCCAGCGGTGGCGTGAATTGGTAGTTAGGGTTAAGCCGCCGATGGTTGAACGGGAGCTTGTTGAAATGTTCGTAGCCACCCTCCCAGGGGTTTATTACGAGAAATTGGTCAGCAGTATGTCCGGAAGCTTCTCAAATCTCATTATCACGGGTGAGCATGTTGAAAATGGGATCAAACTGGGGAAAATTCAAGGTGATCTGTCCTCAGTTGGAGGAGGAAAGAAACCTTATGGTGGCAAAAGGCGGGAAGGAGAAACGAGCACCGTGTCCAACGCTCGAAGGAAAGGCAAGGGCCAGCACCCGCAGGTGGCCAGTATAACCATCCCAGCGGACCAACAACCCCAGCCACCACAACAACAGCATCAACCGAATCAACAAGGGTACAGAAAGTATCAGAACAGGGCACCTCTGTCGAGCCGTCACCTTGAGACGCCGCCCATGTCTTATGCTCAGCTGTTACAGACTCTGCTCCAGTTACAGCTGATCCAGAAGAGAACCTTGGCTCCCTTGACAAGGGCACCTCCGCCAGGTTATGATGCGAATGCAACTTGCGAATTTCACTCAGGGGCACCAGGCCACACGATAGAAAATTGCAAAGCCTTCAAGCACAAGGTGCAGGATATGGTGGACGCTAAGATCATCAATTTCTCAGATAATATGCCAAACGTCACGAAGAACCCTATGCCGAATCATAGGGGAGGTGGAGTGAATGCCATTATTGAAGACGAGAGCTCGGATTTGTTGACTGACATCAAAAATCTGAAGACACCGCTTAGCTTTGTTAAAGCCAAGCTAATGAAGAGAGGTTTCTTCCCAGGTTGCGGAGAACTGTGTATGGGCTGTGCGACTCGTCCTGATGGATGTGAACAGTTGATAGAGGGGATTCAGAGTCTGATGACCGAAGGAATCCTGCAGTTTAGTCGAAGGGCCGAAAGCGGATCGGGAGAGGTAATGCTGAAGCAAGATGATAAGGTTGCCACCATCACCATCCCTCGTTGGACGATAACTATTTCTGCACCAAGGCCGCCCACGATTACCATCACCAAAGCTGGGCTGATACCTTTCGAAAGCACCAATGATGTCCCGTGGCATTATGGGGCAGACGTCTACTGCAACGGACAAAAGTTGGAGCTAGAACCATCAGGGCCGTGTGTGGATAACCTAGCAGGAGTCGGCGGAATCACTCGCAGCGGAAGAGTATTTGCTCCACCTGAGATCGTGGCGGACAAAGCGAACAAAGCGGATGTAACTGATAAAGGAAAGAGTAAAGTTGTTGAGGAAACCCCTCGTGGGGTAGAGAAGGACTTACTTGTTAAGGACGCTGAAGAGTTTATGAGGTTGATTAAGAAGAGCGACTACAGGATCGTGGATCACCTCCATCAAACACCCTCAAAAATTTCCATCCTGAATTTGTTGTTGTGTTCTGAGGCACATCGCAACGCGCTGCTGAAGGTGTTGAATGCCACGTATGTACCACAGGAAATATCGGTCAACCAGTTGGAAGGGGTCGTAGCCCACGTGAATGCTGGAAACGGGTTAGGGTTCACTGACCTGGAGCTGACGCCGAAGGGAAGAAACCACAACAGCGCCCTGCACATCTCGATAGAGTGTAGGGGAACGATTATGTCTCATGTGTTGGTGGACACGGGGTTGTCGCTCAATGTTCTTCCGAAGAAAGCATTGATGAAGTTAGATACTCGAGGATTAATTTGTACACCCAGTGATCTGGTTGTGAAGGCTTTCGATGGAACCAAGCGTCATGTCTTCGGAGAGGTGACGTTACCAATCCAAGTCGGGCCGGAAACCTTCGACGCAGTCTTCTACATCATGGACATCATGCCTGCCTACAGCTGTCTCCTAGGCCGACCATGGATCCATTCGGCTGGCGCCGTGACCTCCACGTTGCACCAGAAGCTCAAATATGCTGTTGGAGGTAGCATCGTGACTGTATGTGGCGAGGAAGACATAATGGTGAGCCACTTGTCGTCCTTCAAATATGTTGAGATGGATGGGGAAATCCACGAAACCTTATGTCAGGCGTTCGAAGCTATTAAAGTCAAGAGCGTAGCTCCTGCAATCACTGAGAAACCAGAGATGACCCTTTCTTCCTTCAAGGAAGCCCGGGCCGTTGTTCAAGCCGGATCTACCCCAGGCTGGGGGCAAATTCTAGAGATACCTAACAAGCAAGACAAATTTGGGTTAGGGTACTCTCTTGCGGCCGAAGCCTCCTCTTCTAGCAGTGCGTCGCGAGGTAAAGGGCCGATCCAGTTTACCAGTGGCGGAGTGATATTTGAAAGCGTCAACGCAGTGTCTGAAGACGGCAAAGACAGTGATTGCGACCTAGACTCTTGGATCCAGCCAAGCAAACCAGGCGAGAGCCTCAACAACTGGTCTATCAGGGATACCATCCAAGTGACAGGAAAAGAGTAATGATTTACTTTCTCCAATCATTGTACAACCCTGTGTCCTACCAGGGGCATAATGGTTTTATTGTCAGGGCCTTGTTTGGTTATGTACATGCATTTTATCAATAAATCAAAAGGCGTTTTTCTTCGTATTCAAATATTGTGATCTCTGTTATTCCTGTTTTATATTTGTTTTGAAAAAACAATAAAATGGCAATGGGGTTTGTGCTAACTTGCATATCCTTGTCTTAAGCTTAACCCTTGTTATTGCAGGATCCACATAGCAGATGACATCGACTCTGGACCTTCTACGACTCACTTCGACTTCAATTGCCTGATCTATCAAGCTGAAGAACAGATTGATGAAGACGAAGACCTTCCCGAAGAGTTGGCCCGCTTGTTGAAACAAGAAGAGAAAGTTATTCTGCCTCACGAAGAAGAGATTGAGATTGTGAATCTGGGTTCTGAAGAACTGGTCAGGAATGTCAGGACAGGAGCTGCATTGCAGAATGATGTCAAGCAGAGATTGGTTGAGATGATGAGAGAGTATAGTGACATCTTTGCTTGATCATACGAAGATATGTCCGGACTTGACACTGACATCGTGGTCCATCACTTGCCGCTGCGAGAAGGTTGTCCTCCCGTTAAGCAGAAGCTTAGAAGGACGCGACCAAATATGGCCGTTAAGATCAAAGAAGAAGTGCAAAAGCAGCTCGATGCTAGCTTCTTGGCGGTCACTACTTACCCTCTGTGGGTCGCCAACATAGTGCCTGTACCGAAGAAGGACGGTAAGGTGCGAATGTGCGTCGATTATCAGGATTTGAATAGGGCGAGCCATAAATATGATTTCCCGCTCCCTCATATTGATGTGTTGGTCGACAATACAGCTCAGTTCTCCGTGTTTTTGTTCATGGATGGCTTCTCCGGTTACAATCAGATCAAGATGGCGCCGGAGGACATGGAGAAAACTACGTTTATTACACCCTGGGGAACTTTTTGCTATAAGGTAATGCCTTTCGGTCTGAAGAACGTAGGGGCCACTTACCAACGAGCTATGGTTACTTTGTTTCATGATATGATTCATCATGAGATTGAAGTCTATGTTGATGACATGATTGCGAAGTCCCAAACGGAGGAGGGGCATCTGGTCAATTTGCTGAAGCTTTTTGAGAGGCTTAGGAAGTTCAGGTTGAGGCTGAATCCTAACAAGTGTACTTTCGGAGTACGGTCTGGAAAACTACTGGGGTTTATCATGAGTGAAAGAGGCATTGAGGTTGATCCTGCGAAGATAAAAGCGATACAAGAAATGCCAGTGCCAAAAACCGAAAAAGAAGTTCGTGGTTTCCTGGGCAGAATAAACTACATTGCAAGGTTTATTTCTCAGCTCACGGCCACATGTGAACTGATGTTCAAACTGCTAAAGAAAGATCAGGCGATTATCTGGAACGAGGATTGCCAGAAGGCATTTGATAAGATAAAACAGTATCTACAGGAACCTCCAATCTTGATACCCCTAGTGGCCGGACGACCTTTAATCATGTACTTGACAGTTCTTGAGAATAGTATGGGGTGTGTTCTCGGTCAGCACGACGAGACGGGCAGAAAGGAGCATGCCATTTATTATTTGAGCAAAAAGTTCACAGACTGTGAATCTCGTTACTCGATGCTGGAAAAGACGTGTTGTGCACTAGCCTGGACTGCCAAACGTTTACGACAGTACATGCTCAACCACACCACCATGCTAATTTCGAAGATGGATCCGATCAAGTACGTCTTCGAGAAGCAAGCGCTTTCGGGCAGGATTGCCAGATGGCAAATGGTGTTAACGGAATATGGCATTCAGTATGTTTCCCAGAAGACCATCAAGGGTAGCGTATTGTGCCGAACAGCCGATCGAGGATTATCAGCCGATGAAATTTGAATTCCCTGATGAGGATATCATGTTTCTCAAAGCGAAAGATTGCGATGAACCGTTGCCCGAAGAGGGTCCAGATAGGAAATCCCAATGGAAATTGATATTTGACGGGGCGGTTAATTCTTACGGAAGTGGCATAGGGGCAATCATCACGACTCCTCATGGATCCCACATCCCGTTTACTGCGAGACTGACGTTTCCGGTCACCAATAATGAAACGGAGTACGAAGCATGCATCATGGGTCTAGAAGAGGCAATTGATTTGAGAATCAAGAACCTAGATGTATATGGTGACTCAACGCTTGTGATCAACCAAATTAAAGGGGAGTAGGAGACTCGTCAATCAAATTTGGTGCCGTACATGAATTATGCCAGAAGGCTGCTTCCGTTCTTTGATCGAGTGGAACTCCATCATGTGCCCAGGGCCGAAAATCAGATGGCTGACGCCTTAGCCACGTTGGCTTCGATGTATAAAGTCAATTTTTGGAATGAAGCTCCAAGAATTGTCCTTTCTCGTCTTGATAGACCTGCATTCCTCTTTGCGATCGAGGAAGCCTCCGACGGCAAACCATGGTTCCATGACATCCAGACCTTCCTTATGACTAAGGAGTATCATGTGGGAGCGTCAACCCAGGATAAGAAGACTCTGAGAAGGCTGTTTGGAAACTTTTATCTCAATCCTGGTGGAGTTTTGTATAAAAGAAACCACGATCTCGTGCTACTCAGATGTGTATATGAGAAAGAAGCGAGTATGCTCATGGAAAATTCCATGAAGGAACCTTTGGTACGCATGCCGGCGGGCATGCTATGACAAGAAAGATCCTGAGAGCAGGATATTACTGGCTGACGATGGAGTCGGATTGCTTTAAATTCGCGAAAAGATGTCATAAATGCCAGATCTATGCTGATAAGATTCATGTGCCGCCGTGCCCGTTAAATGTCATGTCCTCTCTGTGGCCGTTCTCCATGTGGGGCATCGACATGATAGGCAAGATCGAGCCCACTGCATCTAACGGTCATCGCTTCATTCTAATAGCCATCGACTACTTCACCAAGTGGTTGGAGGCAGCCTCATATGCTAATGTGACCAAACAGGTGGTGACTAAATTCATAAAGAGGGACATCATCTGTCGTTATGGAATTCCCGAGCGGATCATTACTGATAATGGTTCGAATTTGAATAACAAGATGATGAAGGAGCTGTGCCAGAGTTTCAAGATTGAACACCACAACTCATCTCCTTACCGGCCGAAGATGAATGGCGCCGTTGAAGCGGCCAATAAGAACATCAAGAAGAATGTTCAGAAGATGGTTGTGACCTACAAGGATTGGCACGAGATGTTACCATTTGCACTGCACGGTTATCGTACCACGGTACGTACATCAACCGGGGCAACTCCTTTCTCCTTGGTGTACGGTATGGAAGCTGTCTTACCGTTAGAAGTGGAGATCCCTTCTTTGCGAGTTTTGGTTGACGTGAAACTCAATGAGGTAGAATGGATTAAGAACCGACTAAACCAACTCAGCCTGATGGACGAGAAGAGGTTAACATCGATTGCATATGGTCGTCTGTACCAAAGCCGAATGAAGAAAGCTTATGATAAGAAGGTGCGTCCGAGAAGCTTTCAGACAGGTGATCTCGTCCTGAAGAAGATTCTTCCTCCACACTCCGATCACCGGAGCAAGTGGACTCCCAATTATGAAGGTCCGTACGTCGTTAGCAAGGTCTTCTCGGGAGGAGCCTTGTTGTTATCCATGATGGATGGCGAAGATTTTGCATCCCCGGTGAACGCGGACGCAGTTAAAAAATACTTTGCT
Source organism: Lathyrus sativus (assembly GCA_963859935.3). NCBI lineage: Eukaryota > Viridiplantae > Streptophyta > Magnoliopsida > Fabales > Fabaceae > Lathyrus > Lathyrus sativus. Next base: position 77,141,356 of record OZ012737.1, read on the forward strand.
TAAAAAATGACCCGCTGGAAAGAAAAAGAATATCCAGGCAAAAATGGGGCATCCTGGCGAACCATAAAAAAGGGGAAAAAGGTTCGGGCAAAAATTAGGGATAAAGAAAAGAATGTACACCCGCAAAGTCGAAAACCTAGAAGGGCGGCTTTGGCAAAAAAGGGTATCCCGGTGTATCGAAAACCCGAAAGGGCGATTCAGGCAAAAGTTAGGGATTTGAAAAAGCAAATGACTGCGTTCCGCGTGTGGACTTTCATTGTTTAGTGGTTTGGAAGACTTGAGGGCCGTTTATCTGAATCAATCTCTTCTGAAGCTGAAGCGTCGGAGAAGTATCGAAGTCGAGTGGGTCATAGAGGGATCAACTCATGGTGTTCGTATATGCCTCATTGCCGACATTTGTATATATACTGATGTATATTTATGTTTTATTTTTGCGCAGCTTCCTCATTCCAGGAGCTTGCATCTGTTGTAAAACATTTTTACCCATTCAGGGGTTCGTTATCAATAAAATGTATACTATTCAGCAATTCTGTTTGTCTGTTTAGCATTTATCTATTTTGTTTGCGAAAAAGAACGCCGATGTTTTTGATAAAATGCGCATACATAAACTTACTGGCCTAGGCCACTGATTGTTGAAACAATGAATTACTTGAACATTGACACACGATGGTAACCTTGATAGGTCCCTTTGAGAAGGGTATCTTGTCTGTTTGTTTGTGTTGTTGCAGGTGTAGCATATTCCAGGCAGTGTGCCGTATGCGTCCCCAAGCAGAGACGATTCTCTCCCCAACCAGATGTACCCTGAAGGAAAGTCACTTCCCCAACTGAGTCATATACTGAAGTGTGCAGCGATCGATAGGGCAGACTGATGTCTCCAGAAGAATTGAAATCCCCCACAGAGTCGTACTCTCCCTAGCAAGCAGGATGATTCCTTCTTCCCCAGCCGAGTTTGCTGTTCCCCAAGAGAGCCGAGTTCTTGGAAGCCGTTCAGGCTATGATTGGTTTTCCCCAGTAGAGTGTTGAATAGTTGATGTTGTATTTCCCCACCGGAGTCGTTATCTCCAGGAAAGTTTTGCCGCGAAGGCTGTGCATTTTATTGTTGCGATTGACATCGTTTTTCCTCAGCAATTGTGGTTTGAATACCCGGTTGAGCGAGTCCAAGTTCTCGTAGAACTTTGCTCCCCTACAGCAGTCGACTGAAGTTTGTTTCCCCAGGCGGAGCCTAATTGAGGTTGGAGTGACTTCTTCTCCTCGGTAGGATGATTCCTTCCCCTATCAGAGCGGTTCTTTCTCCCTGACAGGAGGATTTTCCCTTCAGCATTTATTTTGCTGATGGGGTCATAGGATTTTGCATGATTGCATAGCATTTACCCTAAACGCGTAGCATTTCCACCGTGTGGAGCATTGCGCCATTGTCAAATATATGCATATGAGACATGAGCTAGGTTGTTATCGTTCTTGTTTTGCAGGTGTTCCCCGACAGGGTGCTTGCTCAGGATGATTCCTGAAGTCTCAGAAGAGTTGTTTGGTTCAGGATGATTCTTGAATTCCCCACCAAAGTCGTTTGCCCAAGATGATTCTTGAACTCCTCAGCGAAGTGGTTTGCTTAAGATGATTCTTAAAATCCCCAGTGAAGTCGCCAGGGTTGGTAGCTCCAGTTGATGCTTAGAGTCCCCGACAGAGTGTTTGCTCAGGATGATTCCTGAAATCTCCAGCAGAGTTATTGGTTCAGGATGATTCTTGAAGTCCCCGACGGAGTTATTTGTCCAAGATGATTCTTGAAGTCCTCAGCAGAGTTGGTTCACCCAGAATGATTTCTGGAGCCCCGAAGTAGAGTTACTTGATAGTTCTCCAGAACCCCCAACGGAGATGTGTCATCCCCGATAGGTTTTGAACAGCGAAGTTGAAATTTCCTTGAAGACTTACTGATTAAGTCCAACTGCGATGTCGAAGCAGTTTGCCTAGCTGACGCAGGGTGCCTGACGGCAAAAGATTGCGTATCCTTAGTAGTTCCTGATTGATCAAGGATTCCATTTGAAGACTTACTGATGAAGTCTAACTGTGATGTCGAAGCAGTCCTCTCAGCTGATGTGGAGTGCCTGATGGTAGAAGTTTGGATATCTCTATTTGGCTCATGATTGACCGAGAATTCTATTCCCGACTTACTGACGAAGTTCGGCTGACGCCTAAAAAACTTCTTTGAGTACCCGATGGCATGATTAACTTGATTGTTGACCTGATGAGTCCCGAGGAATCCTGATGCCTGACGGCATGGTCGACCGTGTATTACCGGTCACCATGTGACCAATTCCCCAGCAAGTTGCCGCGCAACTGGCACGTTCAATTCTGAAGATGTTCCTACCAACCAGAGTACCGTCTACCTGTGCGGTTGGCAAATCACCAGTTACCGTGTAAGCGGTGATCCCTTGATGATTTAAGGATGCAATGCTATCAGATAAATCAGAGAATCATCCTGATGGAGGTTCAGATCAGTATTTCTCCAGCTAGTTGCCGTGCAGCTATTATTTCAGTTTTCGAAGATTTGTTCCCATCATAGTACCGTGTACTTGTGCAGTTGGCAAATTTCCGGGTTTGTTGGTACTCAACCGTCTTTTACCTTGATTGTGTGAGAGTCGTTCGCTTCTCACCCAGTCAGGTCCAAGCCGTTTGAATAGGGGCAGCTGTTGCACCCCAAAATTTGCCAAACACTTCTTTACCTAGCTTGTGTTTCATTTCATTCACATTAGCATTATCATTTGCATTTCATTGACATGTATGCAGGAGATCAAGAGGTATGATTACTAATTAAGAGCTATACAAGACTATGCAGCTAGCTAAGAATGTCATTCAAGTGTTCAAGGGTTGATATCCTTGTCTGAGAAGTTGAAAGAGCCTCAGAAAGAGTGGTTGAAACCAAGTGTGTAGGTCTCCTAACTTGAGAGTTGTGGGAAGTCATCAGATGATTCTGAAGCCATGAAGTTAGACTTGAGGTCTTGAGAGAGCTCATGAGAAGTTTTGAAGATCACTTTGATGACTAGACAGGTCATGGTGCAAGTTTAAGAAGGCTCAGCCATGAATGGTGCAGCTAGGGTTTGACTGGGTCAACCCTAAGTCAACTGATGATTTGAAGAAGGTTGAGACTTAATTCAAGAGCCATGTGATCATGGATTGATACATTGATATGTTATAAGGATGATTCCAAGGTTAACTCATCATAATTGAAGAGTTTGAGAAGTTTCAAGCTAGGGTTTCTAAGGCTTGACAGTGTAAAATCCCCTAGTTTGACCCTTATCTTCAAGGCAATTTAGCTTAAGATGTGATTGTAATCTCATCTTTCCCCCAACATGATTGTTGTGAAGCATGGTCTTATCTTTAATTTGAGTGCTAGAAGTCCTTGATAGGATTTGTAGAACTCAAGTTATGACTTTGACAAGTTATAGGTCATCTGAGGTATGTGAATTTGGAGCTTGAAAGTTGTCCAACTTGCATGAAACTATTGCCCTAGAAGGATGATTCCTATGAACTTTTGGTCAACATGAATGTTGTTCCTTATCCTCTTAGCTTTCTAGAGAGTACTAGAAGCCCTTGATAGGATTTGTAGAACTCAAGTTATGGCTTTGACAAGTCAAATGTATTTTGGTAATTTGGAGATTACAGGTCATTCCAATCATAAGGCCATAACTCCTATTTGCAAGCTTCAAATGGGAAAATGTTCAATATCAAACTTGTTCAAAATGATGTTTTAAGGCTAGCCAAGAGGTCATGGGAGGTTGGAATTGCTTGTAGCTCAAAATCACAAAAATGGCCTAAAATAAAGATGAATTTCAAATGAACCAAAGATGGAAATTGAGATTTTTGATCTACATGTCGAAACCAAGCCATATGACATACCATTTTGATTGTAAAACATATTTTAAGAACATTGGTATTTCCACAATTTTGACTTGAGGGTTAATTTGGGGACTTGCTTTGAAAAATGATTACTTGCATCTTAAGTAACAATTGCCAAACCAATATTCAAGGCATAACCAAGGCTCCTTTCAATCAAAACACATCCAAAATACCATTAGGAGAGAAATTGGAAGAAAATGAGGGTGAATACAAGCTACCAACATGAGCTGTTATGAACACACCATGAGATTGAACTTTCCATGACATGAGATATTGAATTTCTCATTAGAGTGATCTAGAACTTTCTAGATCATCCATACATGTTCTATATATGATTTAGAAGTGGTTCAGAGTGAAGGTTGGTGAGAATTGAGAGAGGAGAGTGAGCTTGCACTTTGAAATTTCCCATTGCAAATCAAAATCGGTTACAAGGTTTGAAGCCATTTCAATCCAAGATTTTGATCTCAGAAGCTTGCTCTAGCATTGGTGGATGATTCCAGATGGAGAATTGAGCAAGATTGGTGAAGAATCGTGTGATAGCCATTGAAATTTTTCATCTGCAACTCAGAATTGGTTTCAAGAATCCAGAGCATTTCAATTCTTTTCATTGCATACAGAAGGTTGATTAGAGGCTAGTGAAGGATTCTGCAAGTTCTTGAGGGTTGAATTGAAGATTCAACCACTCAGTTTGCTCGAGTTTACCAGGTATGCAGTTCTTATTCCATGACTTGAATTAAGTAGAATTAAGAGGAATTGTTATGGTAGATGCATTGTAGAATGGTGTAGGAAGGTTTCTGGATCATAAATTTGAAGATTAATGACCAATTAGGGTTGTTCCAATTTTCGGTTGAGATGGTGTTCTTGCGAATCTTGAGGTTTTAGAATGAATTAATGGCATGAATGGATTCTTGAGGAAATTTGGGACAAGATTCATCAAGGAATCGTGGCCAATGGTGGACTCTATAGAGAGTTAGGGTTGTGGAATGTTGATCGGAGAAGTCACCGCCGATGACTCTAGCACGCGCAGGTGGCCTGAGTTCAGAGATTCAAATTGGGGAAGATGATCCCAGAGCCATTAGATCTTAGGTTGACTTGGACTGAAGACCTCATTCAACGGCTACGCGTGAAGGAAATTTGTGAAGGATTTCTGAACCAATATGAAATGCAGCGTTTCATTAATCTGATGGTTTTGGGCTTAAGTCAGTAGTTGATAACCACACCCCCTTATGGCCCAGTTTGGATATTGAACTGATTTCTTTTGCTATCCACACCACGCGCCTTTCATTTTATTTTGATTTTCATTTTATTTTTCATTTCATTCATGGATATTGGAAAATTCATAAATAATTGAAAAATAAATCAATTAATCCCATTCTTTTTGACATGGATTCATGATTGAATCTAGTATTTTTTAGATAAAAAATATTAATATTACATGCATTTTCTGATTTTATGGGAATTTTTACATTTTAATTGACATTAAAATAATCATGTTTGATGCTTGATTTTGTTGAATTTGGTTTGATCATGTGATGATGATTTTGGCCTTGATTTTTTGTGTGTAGCTAGCATAGATATGCATTATCCCCCTAGATTTTTATCACATTTTTGTGATGAATGTAAGTGGTAGTTTTAGGTTGAAACTTTAAGAGCTCCATTTTTAGGGTTTATGGTTGATACCTTGTGGTTTAGATTTTATTTTTAGAACTTGGTGGATGATTCAACCTCTGATTTTTGTATGGTAGATTCATGATTGAATTAGGATCCCTTAGGAATGTTTGTAGGAATTTAAAATAGAGTTTACTATTTTTGTTTGATTTTAGTTTAGATGCTAGCTTTAGTTGATTCTAATGCATTAATTCAACTAGAATGACTTCTTTAGTTCCCTTAGATTAGGGTTTTGTTTCTATTGCTCTTGGATGATGATGAAGACTTGTGTGGGCTACCATGGATTGAATGAAGAGGCTTGGATGTGAAGATTTCCTTTCTTTTGGTGTAGTGTTGATTAGGTGTTAAGATTAGGGTTTGTAGGCAGAGCTTCTGGATAGTCTCTCTTCCTTCATAAACATGGAAGGTGTTGATCACTTCCATTCTTCCCTATGATGTAAGGTCCCCTTGTAAAGGCCTCATCCCTACTTTGGTAGGATGTGTGGCTCTTTACAAGTTGGTAAAACCTTTGAGGGTCCCTTTCTCTGATGATAGGATGCTTAGTGGTGACCTTTGGTCTTCACTCTGCTGTCAATCATCCAAACTTTGCTCATGTCAAATGAATCTTTCTCCCTTGCTAGAGGATGGAGTTCCTTGCTAGAAGATTGAGGATGCTAGGAGTTGATACTTCCTTGTGTTTGAAGATTACCCTTAGAGGCTGAAGCTTGTAGATAAAGAAGAACAAGTTGATACTGGTAAAGAGGAGAGAGCTGAAGCTTGAAGACCAAGTTGACACTTGTGAAGGAGATCAAATTGAAATTGGGGAAAGAGCTGAGGCTTGAAGTTGGAGAACAGGTTGATACTTGTGTAGGATGCATTGAGAGCCTGAAGGAGCCAAGTTGATACTTGGTATTAGGAGTGAAGCCTGAAGGTGGAATTGACTGGAGAGCTGAAGCTTGAAGTTGAAGTAGAGAGAATAAGTTGAGACTTATGTTTGATGTGTTAGAAGCTTGAAGAAGAAAGTTGACACTTGCTATTGAAGATGATAGCCTTGAAGGGTAGTTGAGGACTGAGGACTGAACTGCTGTCAGAAGAGCTTTGTTGTAGAGGTGGGGAAGCTGTTGATTTGCTTTCTTTCCTGTCTGTTTGCTTTCTGTGCAACTGTATTGCTGTGACTTGTTTGATTTGCTTGATGCATTAGAATAAGTCCATATCTAGACTGATGTAGACTAGGAGCATGATTGCACTAGAGGTTGAGTTGCTCCCTCTGCTTGTATTTTTACTGTATGGCTTTGCTTGCTGGTATTCGGTAGAGCCCAGCTCCCTTGCCTATGTGGTTTGTGGTGTGCTTGATGGCATTTTATTTTTCCTGTATGATTGCAATTATTCATATCTGGCTTGAGGTCGAGACGAGCTTGTGGAGGCTGATTCCCCACACACATTTCCTCCCTCACTCGCATTGCATGCATTTTACAGTCGTTTACTATTTACTGTTTAAGCTGATGCTTTATCTGTTTCTATTTATCATTGACATGATCCCCTAGGAATCTCACTTCCTTTGATAAGGAAGTGATGATTAGAACTTTAGGTTGAAACCTATGCATGATAACTTCTAGGAGTTCCCTGTTTCAAACTTCAACCATAGGATGAATCCTTGGCATGATAACATTAGGACTTGATAGTCTCCCTTTAGTTGAACCTGTTCGTTCTATCTTCTCATCTCAAAACAAATCAAAATAAAGTAATAAAGGTTAACTGACGTCGTACGTTACGAGCCTTAAGCTATCTGAGAAAGGATTGTTGGAGAGTTTCTTTTCAACAGTCTGGATGTTTAGTATGGCACCCTTCGGGTGACATGCGACGCATTCACTCTCAGCTCATAGTCTCTAGTGCGACACTAGTTGCAAACAACCATAAAAAAACAGTTCTTCCGTAAAAGACAGAAAACAAACTTCAAACTTTTTTGCCCCGTGGGCCCATAATTCAAAGGAAGCTTTTCTGAAGAAAAGAGTGTCGTTAACTCCCAGTTCTACCGCAAACGGTAACGCCTAAGTCTCCAAGGGTCGATCTACGTACATCCAACTGCTGGAATTGTTTGTTAACCCTACTCGATAAAACAGATGAATCTGAATCCCCGTAATCTGTATTAGCCCGAACTACGTAAGCTCTGATCTCTCATACCTGTTGAGAGTACGTAGGCACAATACTGACGTATTGGCGAGCCACCTTCCCCGTAACCCGTAGGTAGGCGAACTACGTTGACTCTGATTTCTCATTCTCTGATGAGAATACGTAGGCATAAAGCGCGACGCTTTGCCGAGTCATTTTCTTTTATTTTTTAAGCCAGCCTTGATAGGTAGATAGATAAAACCAACCCGTCTAGTAAGCACAACAAACGTGGATCCTGTCGAGTACGATGGACGTGAGGGGTGCTAATACCTTCCCCTTACGTAACCGACTCCCGAACCCAGACAATGGTTGCGACGACCTTGTCTTATACCTTTTCGTCAGGTTTTTCCGATCGTTTCCTTTCCCGTTCTGAGGGATAAATAACGAAAGGTGGCGACTCTTCTATTTTGCCGGCACCTTATTTTCGCGGTAGCGACACCTACGTATCCTGACGGGAATGGAAGAGCATTCGTAGTTCCCTTCAAAGGGTAAATAAAGTTTGTCGATTGGTCTTAGGTGAAGAGCCAAGTTGTCATCTTAAGGAGAATACTCAACTTAAACCACCACAAGCATGTGGAAGACGGGTCTTTGCTTCGCATTAGGAGAAGGGCTCCAACTCGGATATAGAATCGAGGAGTATGCCACATACCTCTCTCAAGTGGAAAATAATCTACCTCTTTCCTAACTATGTCATGGGGTGGGAGGACTATATCTCGATAAGGGAAGACTATCGTCTAATTCTCTTGTGGGAGAATGGGAACTTAATCTGTAAATTATCTAGAGTTGAAATCCTAAGGGAACCTAGCCTGAGGATACAAGGATGGTATATCTTAAGTTCATCGATCTGAGGGGAAACAGGGATCAAGTAAAGGAATAAATGAAGCAGATGAAAAAAATGCAAGGCGTATGACTATAAAGTCAAACACAAGTCCTTCCCTTGGACTTAGACATAAGTGTCGCAATAGCGAAAAGGGCCGGAGGAAATAAACAGAAGAGTCGCCACCGAACATTATTTATCCCAAAGAGAGGGAAAGGAAATGATCGAAGAAAACCTAAAAGAAACAGGAAAAGATAAGGTCATCACGACCAAATCTTGGGTTCAGGAGTCGGTTACGCAAGGGGAAGGTGTGAGAACCCCTCACGTCCGTTGTACTTAACAGGATCTATGCTTGTTGTCTAACCAAAGGGGTGAGTTATCTAAAAGTTACTGCTAAATAGGAAAGGGAAAATAAAAAAGAGACTCGATAGGACATTGTCATCCTATGCCTACGTGTTCCCTCGTGCAATAGGAAAGTCAGAGTCAACGTAGTTCGGAAAACTACGGGTGATTGTGAAAGGTTACTCGCCAAGACATCGTCGTGTTAGGTCTACGTATCCTCATATGGTATGAGAAATCAGAGCAAACGTAGTTTGGGTAACCTAGACCACTAGTTGGTTAAGTGTTTTTTATGAGTGACATTAAGTTATTCCAGCAGTTTAGATCGATGCCTGTTTGCGGTAGAACGAAAAAACAACATACTCTTTTCTGAAAATGATTTTAAGAACAATCCCGAAGGATAAAAAAGGTTTGAAGTTGGTTTAAGATTTTTATGAGAAGTGAATTGAATTTGTTTGAGATTCACGTTGCACTAAAGACTATGATATAGGAGCGAATGTGTCGCATATCGCCCAAAGGGAATACACTAAACACTCTAGACAAGTGGGGAGAAACCCCCCGCTCATCATTTCTCACATGCTTAAGGCTCGTGGAGCACAACGTTCATCATTCTTTATTAAGTGTCTTAAGATTGTTTAAGATGAGAAGAGAAGACACAAAGAAAACACTAAAGGGAAACTGAAAACCCTAATGTTATCATACAAAATGGTCCTAAGGTTATGATGAAAAGAAAGTCTACCTAATGTTATCATACAAATGATGAACCTAAAGTTGAGGTGAAAATGGACTATCCTAAATGTTATCATGTAAAGGATTGAAAGCCTAATGTCTTTCCTACTCCCATATGAAGCTAGCAAGATTATACCTGAGTGAATCTCACACTCAAAGATACAATAGAGTCGCCACCAAACTATATTTAGTCCTAAAGAATAGGGAAAATATCGATAAAACCCAAGGGAAGAGAGACGGGGAAGGGGTAGGTTATGCGAAAGGAAGGTACTGGCACCTTAAGCATTCGTCGTACCCTCATAGTGCAATGAGGAAGTTAGAGCTTCGTAGTTCAAGGAACTAAGGAAAAGAAGAGGATCTGGGCAGACCAGAGACAAAAGAAGAAGACGGAGAAATGTGGCTCGCCAAGATTTCATAATCTTGTGCCTACGTGCCCTCATAGTGCAATGAGGAAATCAGAGCCTACGTAGTTCCGGGAACTAACGCTAAAAGAAAAGGAAAAAAGAGACGGCGTCAAAGCCAAGAGCTAAAAGAGAAAGCAAGATCCAACTAGGGAATGCAAGAGGAATGATGTCAAAACCAAGAAAAAAAAAGACAAAAGAAAACTCTGCTGATGAACAGAGAAGCGAGGCAAAAACTCTGTCGGGGAATGCAGAAGAAAAGAGATGACTCCACTAAGGAGAAAACAAAAGAATGGCGACGGAGCAAAAAAAACAGAGTAAAGGAAAATAATCAAAATAGAAGTAAGATCCATGGGGGATTCGGTGCATTAACTGGTAAGCAGTGATTAACCAAAGAAAGATAAGAGTAAAACTTTATGGGGAGAGCAAAAAGGTTGGTGTCAACAGGCGAACTACGATGAACCAAGAGAAAGAGAGTACTGAACCAAAGGGAGGTGTTTGACTCTGAGGGTAAATTGGCATATTAACTGATAAACAGTGGTTAACCGAAAGGAGAAAGGAGCTGGTTTTAACCGATAAATGATGGCTAAACCAAAAGACGGGTGTGGAACCAAGCAAAGGTTGTGACCCAAAGAACGAGTGTGTAACCGAGTGAAGGTTGTGACCCAAAGAATGGTACACTGACTGAACAAATAATACTTGGCCAAAGGAAAGGGTATTCGAACTGAACAAAGGTTACTAACCCAAAGCTGGCAGTATTTGAACCAAATAAAGGTTTCTAACTACAGGGAGTTTGGTGCTTAACAGACGGATTGTGATTAATCGAAAAGAATGAGTGATTAACCAAAAGAAGATGATTAACTCAAAAGAAACTCAGTATCTTAACAGACGGACTATGGTTAACTGAGAAAAAGGGTGGTTGGTTCAAACAGACGGACTGTGATTGACCAAACGGCGGGTGATTAACCAAGAGAAAAGCTGGTTTTAACGGGCAGACCATGACCAACCAGTGATCGGGTGATTAGCCGGAAGAAGATAATTAACCCAAAGAAGGTTCAGTATTAACAGACAGACTGTGATTAATTGAGGAAAAGATGACTGGTGTTTCACTGAAAGACAGTGGTTTAACCAAACAAGAAGGAGAGAGAACCGAGTGAAGGTTGCGAACTTCGATACGGACTAGGTTTTAACAGGAAGACTAGGAGATCTAAAGGATAAGAAAATGGAAAGATTGATTAATCGAAACAAAGTTTCGACTAATCAATCAAGAGGGGAAAATGTTAACAATTTTCCAAAGGGATGAAAAAAATCATTGAAGCAAAGGATGAATTATCGATTATATAAGATTAAGTTCATTCCAAAGAGGAAAAAACTTAATGTAAACATGAAAGGAAGTGTAAAACATTACCAAATGTGATTTAGTATGCATCACAAGTCACGTAGCATGTGATCAAAGAATGTGCAAGAATGATCATGATCATACAATAATGTCAAAAGATGCGAATAATCGAGGATCGAAAAATCATACATTGAAAGTTTGGATACATGATTCATACAAAATTTAAACAGCTCATAAAACATCCACTAATATCAAGCATATCAAGTCATGGAAGTTACATGAGGAAAGAATAACAATCAAGCTTGAAAATAGGCAAAATTGACATTCTGTCACTGTGGTGACCGGTTACCACATGCAGGTAACCGGTAACCTGCTTAAAATTTGCAAAAGCACGTGAAAATTGTGCAGGGTAACCAGTTACCATATATAGGTAACTGATTACCACTGTAACAGAGGCAAAAAATAGCTTTTGAAAAAGCACTTTCAACAACTAAAAGACTTATCTAATCATCCACATGCTATGATTAACACTTGTACACGAAAAATGATGTTCAAAATCACTTAGGCATAAATTAAACATCAATTGAAAGCATTAAACATGAAGATCAAAGATCAAACAATCACATGATTAATCAACACCGAAACACGATCGAACTACATCGTAAACGCGCGAAAGTGATCAAAACAGTAAATCAAGTGCGAATTACCAACCTACAAGGCAGATGATTGCCTTGGTGATTGTTTCTATTGATATGTGATAAGAATAAGCAAAGAAAACCATATAATTCCAAGCTTGAGATCAAACCATAGCGAAATCGATAAAAACACGATAAATGCTCCGAATACCGATTTGCATCGAAGAAGCTTGAGATGATTACTTGAATTGGAGAAGAACTACTGTAAATCCAGGAATCCAAGTAGGAATATGGTGGAATGAGGTTTAGCTCAAGAGAATAACAATTTCGATGTGAAGATTGTTACACTCTAATGGTGGAAATTGAGCTTTTGTGAAGGTTTTTCAGAGAGGATGGAGATGAATGTGAGAGAAAGTTGCAGAAAATTCAGAGAGAATATGAGATAATTGAGAGTGAAAAATGTGGAGATTGAGAAGATGATTTAGAATGGTTCCCCCCCAGTGAAATGGTGGTGATTTGCTTATATAGAGTTTTGCGTCGAAGTTCTTAGGTTCGGAGTGAGCTTTGGATGTAGCCTTAGAGTTAGTTATCCTTAACTCACTGAGTTGGAAGTTAACACAATTAGTTAGGTAGTTGAATCAGTAATGTAACACCCCCCTTTCTATACCCCCAAATAATAAAATAAATCATTTAGGCACATATAAAAATTCGTTGTCAGAGTATATTTAAAACATGGTATAAAAGAGGTATATCACATTATCCATGAAATTAAAACATACAACACCTGCTCAACAAGATATGCAACAGTGGGGTAACTTTCAAAACAGAGGAACTTAGTCCTTACACCCACATCTCAATATTTAGAATAAAAGCGGAAAATCTAAACATTGAATCACTTTAAACATATATATATATATATATATATATATATATATATATATATATATATATATATATATATATATATATATATATATATATATATATATATATATATATATATATATATATATATATATATATATATATATATATATATATATATATATATATATATATATATATATATATATATATATATATATATATATATATATATATATATATATATATATACACACACACACATATTATCCAGTTTGATTCACATCATCATTCAACATGTTTTCACAAACATTCATCAGCAGATACATATATAAATGTATCACAAAAGAATTCTATACAATCCTAACTACCCGGTGCTACATATTAGAGCCAACCGACCAAAAAGAATGAAGACACGCTTCACCAAAAAGACCTCCAGCAATCCTACTCTGCAATGCCTCATAGAGCATCATAAAATAGCAGAAGGGTGAGAAATATTATCATAATCATCAATGCATATACAAACGCATGAAAGCGCTAAGTGGGTGTGTGAACTGTGAGTATGTGAATAAAGTCGATGCGGGAACGGAGGCGGAAGCGTGCACGATTGATTAATTACGATGTTGACCAATTTTAGGTGATGTTTACTTATGAGAAAATATATTATTTGATGAGATTAATTTTAAGAAAAGTTATTTATTTTAAGTGAGATTAATTTTAAGAGAAATTATTTTAGATTTGTTTTAGTAAAAGTTTTAATTTATTATTGATTTAAAATAATAATTAGATTTTTTTAATAGAAAAGATTAATATAAATATAGAGTTTGAGGAAAAAGGTTTTATTAGATATATGGATTTTAGTTATTGTCATAAAAAGTTGATTAAAAATAAAAAAGATTGTTTATTATTATAATTCAAGTTATTTAGAAAAACGGGTTTTGAATGATTATTATATTATTTAATGAATTAATAAAATAGAATAAAAGTTGGTTTAAATATAGGTTAATTATAAAAGGTTATTAGTTTTTTTTTAAAAGAGTCTAATTAAAAAATTAATAGATTAAATAGTTAATTAGAAATAAAAGAGTCAAAAATAGAAAAGATTAATGTTAATTTAAATTGTTAATGAGAAGATCAATTAAATGTTAAATTTAAAAATATCATTAGTTAATTTAAAAAGAGGTTGATTAAGTCACTTTAATGATTATTAAGCTAATTAAATCGATTATAAAGTTAAATGGAGGGCGAGTGATCCAGTGAGGTATGTTGTGAGAGGCGCACGGTGGACAGCAAATGTGGATCGTTGGATCGTGGGGTAGGTGGGGTGTGTGGTGATTATCATGAGGGTGCGTAGTATGTGTGTGTGTGCGCAGGCATTAGATTACAACAATACAAAACCAAAATTAAAAAAGAAAGAGGAACCCTAGTTCCCAAATTGATCTCTCCCCAACGATCCGCTTCTTCTCTCCTCGAATCCTCCATTTTTCTTTCGATCTCGCCTCTACATCTGCAATTTTCTTCTTCTTCTCGACCTCATCTTCCACATTTCTTCCATCTCTCACCGTTTCTCCTTTTCTCCTCCCTCCTCCTTTGTCTTTATCCCTTTCTACATAAAAAAAAAGCAATATTAATGTTAGCAAAGAGGAAATCAATTAACGGTAAAAAGATTTCCAGGGGTTTTGACGGAGGGTTCCGCAGGCTTGCGAACGCGCGAGGGTGTCGGCGGTTTCGCAATGACAAATAAGGAGGGTTTCGCTTCGGTTTCTCCGATGGTGGTTTGGTGAAGGGATTCCGGCGATGGTTTGAAGAAAGATAAGTCTTTCTCTTCTATATTTGGGTTTTTCTCGAAATTGGGATTTTGTGAGACGCTGTGGATTTATGCGAACTGTTGTGTGTCTGTTGTGAATTCTGTCTCCCTCTCTTCATCTCAATTCTTTCTTTTTATAGGCTGTTTTGAGCCAACAGATGTTAATTGACAATGAATCTCCTTCCTCTTTCGGTTTGAAATTGTCTGACTATATTGGTTATAATTTGAAGTTCGCCTTGTATGATTTAATGACCTTCCTTTTTAAACTGATCATGTCGGATTTGAGCTGGATGTGGTCTGAAAACTTTCCTCTTGTGACAGTCTCCATTATTCCACTAATTAACCGCGTTTGGATCATATTGAAATGATGATTTTGTTTCTCTGTTTTCGATTTGCATTTACTGGCCATCACCGAGTAATCTTACTGTCTTGTTTGTTTCCTTCTCATAATTGTCTCTTGTTATTGCAGGAAAAGTACCTATTTGCTTTTGTGAAAAAGTTCAATTAACTGATAGTTAAGAAATCGTGAGCGTCTTGGAGCATTTGTGGCGGAAATCCAAAGTCTCGGCTGAACTTTCAATAGGTTCTAACCTTTGACAGGCTTGATGATTACGACTATACATGTTCATCTTGTGTTAACTTGTTACCGCGTGACGGTGTCGCGTCTCTAATTTTTTTTTGTCTTTTATCGTTGCAGGACTAGTACTTGAGGGAGGGGTTAATGTTCCTACAAAAGGTGGATCCACACTTTACTTCAGGAATAAACCTGGTGCGGCTGAGCTTCCGTGAAGTCATACAAACGTAATCTTGTGTTTATGGCGTGGAGAGAAAGGGTCTAGCAATCTTTTAGCTTAGGAAGAAATTCCCTTGCGTAGTCAGATACGGGAAGGTTGCCAGTTGGGCGCCTCCGTTATAAAGCACAAGCTTATGATGATTTTAGGCGCGTTACCAGCGAAAACGGTCATGACTGTTATGTCTTTGTTGAAAGCTTGTAACTGTATGCCTTAATTTAAATTGTCCCATTGGTTTTCTTTTGACATGTTGAAAGAAGTGCAATGACTAAATGAGTTTTCATAGCTCAACGGTATGCCGACAGCGGTGTTGCAGTATTCTAAACTCCGTAGCATGCCGGTAATTAGAAGAACCAAACTTAGTTCACGGTTGTCCTGGAGATGAGGTAGACTAGGATTTGGTTGAAGGTCGATATCAAGTATTGCGGCGGGTTCGAAGTTCTTCACAGCTTATCGCAGAATTTAGACATCCAACTTTTACCATTCACCACATAGAGGTTTTAACAAAAAAAGCGGCATCTTTCTTCCTCGAAGGCTTTGCAACGGCGAATCCCCAAGTTCTCCACAAAGTTTTGGTTGGAAACTTTGGTTGATGCAATAACCTTCTTTCCTCTTTACATGTTGTTAGGCCTGTGGATGCTTTTGGGAAGCAATTAAGCTGCTGTGGGCACATCTTCGGGGTAATAAGCATTGTTTCTGTTTATTGATTGCCTTTTATTTCTTTAGAGATGTTGTAACTTAAATGATGACGGTGACTCAATCTGCTTTGGTTGATTTGGTCTTTAAATCTGTCAACATCATCTTGTGATCCTTCTTGAAGTTAAGAAGATTTAGTCAAGACGTGATCAGTAGGCAGGCTACTAGTTTTGGTTATACCATGGTTTTCAATTGAGGTACTTCTACCAATGTTAATTGAGGAGAACTCACTGGACAAGTTCCGAATCACTTCATTGGTAGCAGACACTGCTTCCTCTGGACCAAAGTTAAAATAATGTCCAGTAATGTTATTAGATTTTAATGTGTTTGCTATAGCACAGTTGCCTCTATCATTATCTTGTGACAATGGTCAAGAACAAGGCTCACTCTTCAAATTGACAGGTGCAGCAGAAACAACACAAGCTGAAATTTTTCACCTGCACTGCCCATGCTATTATATTGTTTATTAGGTTTTGGCAATTCACTTTTCACCCTAGGTAATGTATTGTGACTCCCATCACTTGATGGTGGCCTTCTTGAACCATCACCCTGTGCTGCAGAAGCTTGAATTGTTCCCGTAACAGCAGTAGAAAAGGTAAGTGTGCCGTTAATTGTATCAGGCTTTGGCTTGTAACCTCGAAAGGCTTGTTTTGTAAATGATTCTTGATCAATTGGGTTTTGGTGTTTATAAAGTTGTTTTGACCTGCAAATGGTACTGTATCTTGAGATTAATATGATCTTGATATGCTCTGGATTCAATAAAGAAATGTACACTTCCAATGATAACTTGAGATGGTGATTAGGATTTTAATATCTTCAAATTGGATTTCTCTTATGATTTGAAATATGTTGTCCTTGAAATTAAATAAAACAGGAATCTATCTCTTAGACAAAAACATCATAACTTGACAAAAGGCTTGAAATAAATATGGGCCTTGAACCAATTATATCTTTATCTCAAAAAGCATTGCAATTCCAACAAAGTCCAACATTGGATGTGGACTTCATGAGTCCCGATTTGGCTTGAAGATATCTTGCACAAACTTGATTCAGCATCTTTTAAACTTTATCATTTGAAAACAATATATTCCCCGAGTCATCAATCCATACCCATTTCTTGATACTCAGAACCCCGAAAACGTAAGTTGCGATCTCGCTTGCCACACCACCATAACTAGTCCTTGAACGACTTCACTTAACACCAATGGAAGAAAAAAAATCTAGTCTACACCTGAAATTGCTGTACCTGTGTAAAATGGGTTAGTCGTAATAAACGCATACAAAAGTAAAAAAAGTAAGTAAGAAATAAGAACAAGGAGGCGGGATCTTATGGTCAAAAATTAGGGTGTGACAGATGCCCCTATTTAAGTTTCTTCTATCCGGAGATATGGAGATTGAAATCTTCGTCTCGACGAGATGGGAGAGACTTAAATATAAACATTGCATGGATTTTTGGCCCTAAAGTACCACCAGATGCAAAAGATATGCAATGATATGAAATGCAAAAAATACGGTCCTGTGGGGACAAGATGCCACAGGGAAAAACCAGACACAACACTCGAGAAGAACAGGCTCAATAAAGTGAGACTCCACGGGGAAGAGATGACAACCAACATTGGGGAGTCTCTACAATAAAGATATAATATAACACCACCAAGAGTACATTAGCTTGAACAATGGCGAGGAACTTGAAATGTGAAGGATAACCTACTGCCAACGCGTGATAGCCTAAGCCAAGGTATCCGGTTGCAACAAAGAAATGCATGCTACCTACTATCAGTCCAATGATAGCCTAAGAAAAGGCAACAGCCAAAACATGGTGTATTACCTACTATCAAATGCACGATAGCCTAAGAAAAGGTGAACACAACAAGGGAAAGATGACCTACTACCAAACGAGGTAGCCTAAGAAAAGGTATCTGACCAAAAAGAAGTGGTATATTACCTACTATCAAATGTATGATAGCCTAAGCAAAGGTAATAAACTTGAAAGGAGAGATCATCTACTACCAAACATATGGCAGCCTAAGAAAAGGTGTCTGACCCAAAAGATGTGGTATATTACCTACTATCAAACATATGATAGCCTAAGCAAAAGGTAATATCCAAAAGGAGAGATCACCTACTACCAAACATATGGCAGCCTAAGAAAAGGTGTCTGACCAAAAGAAAGGTGTATTACCTACTATCAAACATATGATAGCCTAAGCAAAAGATAATAGCCAAAAGGAGAGATCACCTACTACCAAACATATGGCAACCTAAGAAAAGGTGTCTGACCAAAAGGAAGGTGTATTACCTACTATCAAACATATGATAGCCTAAGAAAAGGTAATCACCCAAAATAAACTTCTCCATGCTCCGAGGTTTGTATGCCTTTGAACGGGTTTCAGTTTCTTCTTGGAATGATGAATACTTGCGAGTATCTTCACAGGGGATTGAAAATATCATCATAGATTGTAGAACTTCAGCGGTAATCCATAATGCACTGAAAATCATAAAGCTTCACCGGGGATATTTGGAAGAGATGTAAGCCGGTTGACTAGCAAAATATGTCTTCTCAAATAAAGAGAGACTAATGTAATGAACTTCACCAAACTTCTCGAGAGAGACGCCATTTGATGGAATTGAACTTGTGTAACAGACTCACCGGGGAATTATGTTCCTGAGGAGTATCTTTGTTGTAGCTGTAGAAATGTGAAACTTTTGAAGTGAAAAATTCTCAAATAAAGAGAAAATATCTGTAAAGTCTTCGACAAACTTCTCTAACGGATTCCCAAAGAGATGCCATTTGACGAGTAGGTAATCTTGATAAACCCACTGGGGATGGACAAATTATCTAGATTAGACCGCCATTTGTCATTTTTGAATGAAATCCTGATCAAAATGAGTTGCTCCAATAAAGAGGTTGTTCGTAGTCCAGATATAAGTTGTTGAGAAAATCTTGTAACACTGTTGGAGAAGTATACGTATTTCGATAGTGATCTTCAAAATGAACCTCTTGGGTAGTCAAAGTGCAAAATAAATGCACGCCAAATCCAAGTTGAAAAGCCTAGAGATATCCAAAATGTGATTGGTAAGGGTTAAGGCCTTGGTTCTGATCTAAAGAATGGTTTTGCATATGTTACTTATGATGTAAGAAAGCATTTTCCAAAGCAACTCATATAACAATGGCTCATCTCAAAATTGTGGCATTGCCAATGTGTTTTAAATCCATATTCCATTCAAAATGACTACCCATATGCTATGTGTATGCCTCATATCTCAAAAATCCCAATTTCCCTCATTTGAATCATTTGAAAAATCTCCCTTTTTAGGCCATTTTGGGCAACTTTTTGATACAAGCCCATTCAAATCCTCATGACTTCTTACCTGGCCTAAAAACATCATTCTAAACACATCTCATGTTGAACATTTCTTTGTTTGAGGAGTGGAAGATAGAGATTTTGACCTATGTTGAAAAATGACCTATAATTCAACTTTCCCAAAATACCCCTGGATTGCCAAGACCATAACTTGAGTTCCACAAATCTTCTTGGGGACTTCTAGTACTCAAATTAAAGATACGATCAAGACCTACAATTATCATGTTGGCCAAGAATCCATTTGAAAATTCCTTGATGGTAAAAAGTTTCTTGAAAGTCAAGTGACTTTCACATATAAATTTCAATGTCCTCTGGTGACCCATAACTTGCAAGAACCATAACTCGAGTTCTACAAATCTCCTTGAAGACTTCTAGCACTCAAATTAAAGATATTGAGAAGCTCTAAAAGTTTCATGTTGTCCAAGAATCCATTTGAAACTTGTATTTTGACTTATGTGGCTTGGAGGTCCAGTGCTATACAGGGGATTTTACCCTAGGAACCCTGTATCAAACACCTCTAACCACTCTTGATTCTCTTGAACTTGATCTTGACTCATCCATACACATGCTTTAGCATCTCAACCCATGACTTCCATGACCTAGAGCTAGGTCTTGATGCCCTTTCTTTGCTCTCCTTGACCTAGGGTTACCCAGATGAAACCCTACTTGTACACACCTCAACTGTGATTCTTGAACTTGATACCATGACTTGTCTAAGCTTCAATAGGGCTCTCTAGGCCTCCCATGAGATCCATACACACCTCAAATTCATAATTCCATGTTGATGATCTTCAATACACCTCAAGTTAGAAGAGAAATCCACCTGTTGACACTCAAATCTCCTCAAAGCTTCAACCCATTCCTTGATGACTTGGATGTTCTTCAGCTTGAATAAGGCCCCTTGATGTGCTTCTTTAGATAAGGATGGAACTTGACCCCCTGTTAGATGACTTGCTATGTTATGATATGCAAATGATTGAACCATGTACATGATGTGACTATGCAAATGATAATGCAATTAAAACATAAACCAGGTGAAATAGGTTGAGCAAATTTTAGGGTACAACAGCTGCCCCTATTCAAACGGCTTGGACCCGACTGGGTGAAGAGCGAATGACCTTCAAACGATCGAGGTACGAGACGGTTGAATACCAAGAACCCGGAAATTTGCCAACCGCAGAAATAAACTGCACAAACTGCTTGGAAAACAACATCCATCAACTGAATCTGGTTGTCACGGCAACCAACCGATCAATCATCTGATGTCAAAATCTGATTTCAATGTCAACCTCCTGTGTAACGCCCCAGGCCTTAAACTCCCTCTTGTCAAAACATCCCGCCTTTTGTCCACGTTAAAACTCCGCCCTCTGTCAATACAGAGAAAACAAATTAGCGACCATGCTGGGGATCATTTTCATCAACCCGAAAAAGATTCTATCATCGCGGGAATAGAACTTTGTCCACGTTAGGACTCTACATTTCATCAACACAGAAAAAATCCCGACGACTTCGCTGGGGAAGCATTTCTGTCTAATCACAGGAAACTCATCTGCCTATCCATACAGGCAAATCATCTGCCTAAACACAGGAAACCCCATCCGTCTACTTTATACGGGAAAAGTCATCTGCCTGATTACAGGAGAATCCATCTGCCTGCTTCATACGGGAAAAGTCATCTGCCTGATTACAGGAGAATCCATCCGCCTGCTTCATACGGGAAAAGTCATTTGCCTGATTACAGGAGAATCCATCCGCCTGCTTCATACGGGAAAAGTCATCTGCCTGATTACAGGAGGATCCATCCGCCTGCTTCATACTAGAAAATCATTTGAATACCGTTTCTCTGCCTACCTCTGCAGTAGCTAACTCCGTTGGTCCCAACCCACAAATGACTTTGAGGAGGACTCTACTGGGGACAGTAACACGAGGAAATCACGTCGACTTCATTAGGGAAAATACTTTTGTCAAATATCGGAACACAACTCACATACTCTGTCTATCACGGGAGAATCATCTATCTGGATACCGGAAAGTTCATCCGCCTGCTTCATACGGGAAAACACATCTGCCTGCTTCATACGGGAAAACACATCCTCCTGCTTCATACAGGAAAAAGTCATCTGCCTGATTACAGGAAAATCCATCCGCCTGCTTCATATGGGAAAACACATCTGCCTGATTCTTACAGGAAAATTCATCTGCCTGATTACAGGAAAATCCATCCGCCTGCTTCATACGGGAAAACACATCTGCTTGATTCTTACAGGAAAATTCATCCGCATGCTTCATACGGGAAAGCGCATCTGCCTGATTCTTACAGGAAAATTCATCCGCCTACTTCATACGGGAAAACACATCCGCCTGCTTCATACGGGAAAAGTCATCTGCCTGATTACAAGAAAATCCATCCGCCTGCTTCATACGGGAAAAGCACATCTGCCTGATTCTTACATAAAAATTCATCCGCCTGCTTCATACGGGAAAACACATCCGCCTACTTCATACATGAAAAGTCATCTGCCTGATTACAGGAAAATCCATCCGCTTGCTTCATACGGGAAAAGTCATCTTGGATATAGCTTCTTTGCCTATTCTTGGTAGTAGCTAACTCCACCGGGGATATTCTGAAAATAACTGCCCGACACCCGTTTCGACAACAAGTGACCACTTCTGAAATCTTGATTCATGAAACCCTGACACGCTGCCGCGACAGCACACCTGAAGAAAAACACTCCGCTGGTCGGATAAGAGAAACTTCAATCAGTAACCCTGTGGGGAATAATAACAAGAACTGCATCATCACATGTCTCACGACGAGACCTCGATCGTCCGGTAATAGATCTGAGCTGTAACTTCATACTCCTGCTGAGAAACACACCTGAAAGCAAAAGGTTAACCAACCTGATTCATGTTTCAAAATGTGTATGTTTGGCAATGGTGTAATGCCCCATACGACATGGAAATATTACGCATTTTTGGGTAGATGCAAACATGATAATGTATGCAAATGCAAATGCAGGTTCAGGCTGCTGGGGGAGGCTCTGACAAGCTTGCTTCAACACGGCCGTTGAGGACAAATACCACCCAGTTGGGGGTGAACGGGTATCACAAAGCATTCCGGCAAAATAAATGCCGAAAATACAACCAACTCTGTCGGGGAGAGATTACACATCGATTTCCACTGGGAGGAAAGAACAACACCTGCTGGGAAGATTAACTCATCTGGGGAAGAAGCGATCCTTCTGGGGCCTACTGTCTGGGCACAGTTTACATACTCGGAGCTACCACTCCGCTGGGGATAATCATCCTGACGAAGGCATGACAACCTGTGGGGAGAAAGAAAGCCGTCCTCGTTGGGGGATAATCCTTCTGAACCTACTACGATTTGGTTACACGCCACGGAAATCCTCCCAGCTGGGGATTGAACGCGCACCTACTCGACTCTCTGGGGAATATAACCTCTGCATGGGACCCTGATCTTGTCTTGCTGGGGATGTCCTGTGGACAACTTCCATGAGGATACTCTTTTGGGGGAAATAATCCTTCCTTCGGTAAGGGATAGCATCATCTCAACCTCTGGGGATGAGGTGCGACCTGCTGGGAAATAGCGACAAGTAGGGTCCAGTCCTTCATCTAGAGCCTCTGGCTAGGGGATACAATTTTCTGACGGTCTGCTCCAAGGGTGAGAACCCTGCAAAACACAAACGAGACAAAACAAATCTATACAACCAAATCTATTCGGGTTAGCATCCGCGACATTACTTCAGTCAATTCAAAGTTTTAACAATTATTGGCAAGGGCCAACAAGATTATGCAAGTGCAAGTTTATCAAAACATCGGCGTCTTTCACAAACAAAACAGTAAAGAACAAGCATCAAGTACTGAATAACATATTTTATTAATAATAGGCCTCTGAATAGGCAGAGTTTTGTACACTGGATGCAACTCCTGAAAAGAGGAAGTTACGCACACACACATACCTATATGCACAAAAAGCGTTAATAAAAATACAAATCGAATTTGTACACATGTCGGCAACGCGGTACAGACAAACATCATGAGCTGATCCTCCTATGACTCGCCTGACTCTGGCGCTTTCCCGGTATTCAATTTTCGGAAGAGATTGTGTTGGATAAACGAACCCCCAGGTACTCCCAAACCATTAAGCAACATAGTATCAAATCCGGACCGCAGTCATTTGCTTTTTCAATCCCTAACTTTTGCGTGAATCTCCCTTTGCGGGTTTTCAATTCACCGGGATACCCTTTTTTGCCGAAGTCGCCCTTTTCAGGTTTTCGACTTCACGGTGTACATCTTTTCAGTTTTATCCCTAACTTCTGCCCGAACCTTTTATTCATTTTTTATGGTTCGCCGGGATGCCCCCTTTTTGCATGGACTCTCTTTTTACTGTCCAGCGGGTCACTTTCAAGCAAAGTATTTTTTAACTGCGTCCGAATTCACAGGAGACGTAAAGTCTTCACCATCCATTGTAGATAGTAGCAAGGCTCCTCCAGAGAAGACTTTTCTGACAACGTAGGGACCTTCGTAGTTCGGCGTCCACTTGCCCCTGTGATCTGTTTATGGTGGGAGAATCTTTTTCAAAACAAGATTGCCCGTCTGAAAGCTTCGAGGGTGTACCTTCTTGTCATAAGCTTTCTTCATCCGGCTCTGGTATAACCGACCGTATGCGAGAGAAGCTAGCCTCTTCTCATCCATTAAACTGAGCTAATTTAGTCTATCTTTAACCCATTCTGCCTCGTCAAGTTGGACATCTCGTAAAACCCTCAAGGAAGGAATCTCAACCTCCAACGGTAACACTGCCTCCATTCCGTATACCAACGAAAAAGGGGTTTCCCCGGTTGATGTGCGTACCGTCATACGATAACCGTGCAAAGCAAAAGGTAGCATCTCGTGCCAGTCTTTATATGTCACAACCATCTTCTGGACAATCTTCTTTATGTTCTTATTGGCCGCTTCAACAGCGCCATTCATCTTGGGTCGGTAAGGAGAAGAGTTGTGATGTTCAATCTTAAAATTCTGACACAGCTCTTTCATCATTTTGTTATTCAAATTTGAACCGTTGTCGGTGATAATCCGCTCAGGGATTCCATATCTGCAGATAATATCTCGTTTGATGAATCTGGCGACCACTTGTTTGGTGACATTGGCATATGATGCTGCCTCCACCCATTTGGTGAAGTAATCAATTGCCACCAAAATGAACCGGTGTCCGTTGGATGCTGTAGGCTCGATATTTCCAATCATATCAATTCCCCACATTGAGAAAGGCCACAGTGATGACATCACGTTCAGAGGACTTGGAGGTACATGGATCTTGTCCGCATAAATCTGGCATTTATGACACCTCTTTGCAAACTTGAAACAGTCTGTCTCCATAGTTAGCCAATAATAACCTGCCCGCAATAGTTTTCTCGTCATAGCATGCCCACCAGCATGTGTACCAAATGTACCCTCATGTATCTCTTCCATGAGCAACTTCGCCTCTTTCTCGTCTACACAACGTAGCAACACCAAGTCGTGGTTTCTTTTGTATAGGACACCGTCAGGATTGAGATAGAAATTTCCAGCCAATCTCCTGAGAGTCTTCTGATCTCGACTGGATGCCCCAGCCGGATACTCCTTGTTCTTCAGGAAATTCTGGATGTCAAAGTACCAGGGTTGACCATCGGGAGCCTCGTCAATGGCAAATATGAAGGCAGGCCTGTCGAGCCGAGAGATAACAATCCGGGGAGCCTCGTTCCAGAAGTTAACTTTATACATCGAAGACAATGTCGCCAGGGCGTCAGCCATTTGGTTTTCTGCTCGTGGCACATGATGCAATTCCACCTTGTCAAAGAAAGGCGACAATCTCCTTGCATAATTCATATATGGTATCAAATTTGGCTGACGTGTCTCTCATTCTCCTTTAATCTGATTCACCACTAGAGCTGAGTCTCCGTATACATCCAGATGTTTGATTCGCAAATCAATAGCTTCTTCCAGCCCCATGATGCAAGCCTCGTATTCAGCCTCATTATTGGTAACAGGAAAAGTCAATCGGGCAGTAAAGGGGATGTGCGACCCCTGAGGAGTAGTAATAATTGCACCTATTCCGCTACCATAGGAATTTACAGCTCCGTCAAATATTAACTGCCACTTGGAACCCAACTCTGGTCCTTCATCCGACAACGGCTCTTCACAATATTTCATCTTCAGGTACAAGATATCCTCGTTAGGAAAATCAAACCTCATCGATTGGTAGTCCTCAACAGGATGCTCCGCAAGGTGCTCTGACAGGATGCTACCTTTAATAGCTTTTTGCGAGACATATTGGATATCGTATTCGGTTAACACCATCTGCCATCGGGCAATTCTTCCGGAGAGTGCTTGCTTTTCAAACACGTATTTGATTGGATCCATCTTTGAAATTAGCATGGTTGTATGATTCAACATATATTGCCTCAAACGTTTGGCGGCCCAGGCTAGCGCACAACACGTTTTCTCGAGCATTGAGTATCTGGACTCACAGTCAGTAAACTTCTTACTCAAATAGTAGTTCGCATGCTCTTTACGTCCGGTCTTGTCGTGTTGACCGAGAACACAACCCATACTTTCCTCAAGAACCGTCAAATACATAATCAAAGGTCTCCCGGCCACTGGGGGTATCAAAACAGGAGGTTCCTGCAAGTATTCTTTTATCTTGTCGAACGCCTTTTGACAATTTTCATTCCAGGTCACCACCTGATCCTTTTTCAACAACTTGAATAACGGCTCGCATGTCGCAGTTAAGTGAGATATGAGCCGGCAATATAGTTCAACCTCCCTAAAAACCCACGCACTTCTTTTTTTGTTTTAGGCGTCGGCATTTCTTGTATTGCTTTTATTTTTACAGGATCGACCTCTATTCCTTTTTCGCTCACGAAACCCCAGTAGTTTACCCGATCTCACCCCGAAGATGCACTTATTAGGGTTCAGTCTCAACCTGAACTTCCTGAGCCTCTCGAACAGTTTCAGCAGATTAACCAAATGCTCCTCCTCCGTCTGGGATTTGGCAATCATATCATCAACATAAACCTCGATCTCTTTGTGCATCATGTCATGAAAGAGAGTTGTCATAGCACGTTGATATGTTGCCCCAGCGTTCTTCAATCCGAAGGGCATCACGTTGTAGCAAAATGTTCCCCAAGGAGTAATAAAGGTAGTCTTCTCCATGTCTTCTGGCGCCATTTTGATCTGATTATAGCTCGAGAAGCCATCCATGAAGGAGAATACGGAGAACTGAGCGGTGTTATCGACCAGCACATCAATGTGAGGAAGTGGGAAGTCATCTTTCGGGCTCGCCTTATTCAAATCACGATAGTCTACACACATTCGCACTTTACTATCTTTCTTCGGCACTGACACAATATTAGTGACCCATGAGGGATATTTTGTAACAGCTAGGAAACCAACATCCCACTGTTTTTGAACTTCCTCCTTGATCTTCACAGCCATATCCGGTCTAGTTCTTCGGAGTTTCTGCTTAATAGGCGGACATTCCTCTCTCAGTGGCAGACGGTGAACAACCATATCCGTATCCAACCCAAGCATATCCTCGTACGACCAAGCAAATATATCACCGTACTCCTTGAGCATCTCAACCAACCTTTGCTTGATGTCGCTTTGCAGCGCAGCCCCTATACGGATGCTTCTCACAACCTCTTCCGACCCCAAATTGATAATCTCAATGACTTCCTCATGAGGCAGAATGATTCTTTCTTCTTGTTTCAATAACCAGGTCAGCTCTTCTGGTACGTCGCCATCTTCAACAATCTCTTCCTCAGTATGAAATACCGGGTGCTCAAAGTCGAAGTGAGTCATAGGCGGTTCGTAGATGTCATCTGAAACAGTAATCCTGCAAAGGAAATGGTTAAATGCTTCAAAACACAGACAAAGCAAATAACCACATTGCCATTTTATTATAAAAAACAAAAACAGGAAAAACAGGGATCACAATATTTGTATATGAAAAACGCCTTTATTTCATGATTAAACAATGCCATGTACATAACCAAATGGCCCTAAGCGAAATCACTATGCCCCGGGTAGGACACAGGATTATTCAACAATTAAGAAAACAAATCATTACTGTTTAGTTGTCACAGGAACAGTTTCCCGGATAGACCAATTGCAGAGACTTTGTCCTGGCACGCTTGGCTTGATCCACGCGTCCATATCACAGTCGCTATCTCCGTCTTCAGCATCGGAAATAGCATTGACGGTCTCGAAGCTCACCCCGCTTGGCGCAATCGTGACTGGTCCCTTGAACCTGGGCGCTCCTGAAGATGACGCTGACGACGTCGGTCGATACCCTAGCCTGAACTTGTCATTCTTCACGGGAATCTCCAACACCTGACCCCAGCCCTTGGTTTTGCCTGCCTGCACTAGAGCTTGAGCTTCCTTATAAGATGACACGGCCACATCTGGCGCTTTACTTGGCACTGGAGCTTTGTCTTTAATTCGCAACCCCTCGAAGGCTTGACACGGTGTCTCGTGTATTTCTCCGTCGACCTCGACATATTTGAACGAAGACAAATGGCTAACCAGAATATCTTCCTCTCCACAAACAGTGACGACACTATCCCCAACCATATACTTCAGCTTTTGGTGTAACGTGGATGTGACAGCCCCGGCAGCATGAATCCATGGGCGCCCAAGAAGACAACTATACGCTAGATGGATGTCCATTATATAGAATTCAGTTTCAAATATTTTAGGCCCTACCTGCAACGATAATGTTATTGATCCGAAAACCGACCTCCTCGTTCCATTGAACACCCTCACCACTAAATCACTGGGCGTGCAGATAATCCCCCTGATATCCAATTTCATCATGGCTTTCTTCGGTAGCACATTCAGGGAAGATCCAGTGTCTACTAAAACATGGGACATGACCATGCCCCGACATTCTACTAACACATGCAATGCCATATTGTGCTCTCGCCCTCTCGGAGTCAAATCAAAGTCTGTGAAGCCCAAACTGTGCCCCGCATTGACATGCGCCATCACCCCTTCTAACTGATTAACAGAAACTTCTTGGGGGAATGAACGACGTGTCTAGAATCTTCAGCAAAGCGTTCCGATGGGCCTCGGAACATAACAACAATGATAGGATGGAAATTTTTGACGGCGTTTGCTGGAGGTGCTCAACGATCTTGTAATCACTTTTACGAATGAGCCTCATAAACTCCTCCACATCCTTAAGTGACGTTTCCTTTTCATTCGACTGAGAAGGACCACCTTCAGTTACCTTGGCTTTACCCTTGGCTAATCTTTCTGCCTCTACCTCGGGTGACGTGAAGATTCTTCCGCTTCTGGTCATACCCCCTGTTCCGACAACATTATCTACAACCCCACCTGGTTGTCTATTGACTTCAATTTTCTCCCCATCGCAATATACCTCTAACCCGTAAGTCCACGACACTGCTTTAGTACTCTCAAAAGGAACCGGTCCTGCTTTGGTAATTATGATCGTCGGCCGCCTGGCGGGCGCCGTTATCGTTATTGTTTTCCTCGGAATTGTTACCGTCGCAACATCGTTCTGCTCATCACACAACGCCTCTATAGGCTCTTCAACCGTGGTTCCATCGAATTGCAAGGTTCCTTCATCCATCATAGCCTGAATACCCTGCTTCAGCTCATTACAACCCTCTGGCTGGGTCCAACAATCCAAGCAAAACTCATCACACCCCGGGAATACACCCCCCTTTAGCAACTTGCTTTTAATCTCACCCAACGGTGTCTTCAACTCATTAACATCCATCACTAGATTCAAATTTTCTTCTGTCAAGATGGCATTTGCCCCATGATTGGGCATAGGATGTTGTACGATATTTAGACCCACCTGTCCAAAGTTGATAGCTTTGTTGTCCAACAAATCCTGAACTTTGTGTTTAAATGCCTGACAAGCTTCTACATCATGCCTGGGTGCCCCAGAATGGAATTCACAATGCTTGCTGGCATCATACCCATAAGGAAGTACTGTCCCTGTAGGCGGTGCCAAAGTCCTCTTTTCAACCAAATTCAACCCTAGCAGGGTCTGGAGGAGTTCTGCATACGTGGAAGGAGGTGCGTCAAACACTCTTTTCGGCCTCGTATTCTGTACCCTTCTCTGACCGGGATTCTGCCCTTGCTGCTGCGGTGGTTGTTGTTGCTGTTGTGGCTGCCTCTGTGGCGGGAGTGGGATAGTAAGACTAGCTATCTGTTGAGGCTGAACATACTGATTCCTTCCTCTGCCCCTGCCCCTGCCGCCAAACACGGCGCTAGTATCACCCTGTCGTCTACCACCGAATGCTTTTCTTGTACCTCCTGCTGAGGTAGACTCACCTGCTTGGAATCTTCCAACTTTGATCCCGTTCTCAATCTTCTCCCCCATAAGAATCAAATCTGAGAAACTGCCCAACGACACACTAAATAATTTTTCGTAAAACATCCCCGTAAATGTTCCAATGAACATGTCGTTCATCTCCCTTTCGATTAAAGGAGGATGCACCCTTGTGGCCATATCACGCCACCTTTGCGCATACTCTTTAAAACTTTCACCGTTTTTCTGCGATAAACCCTGTAATTGGACCCTGTTTGGCGCCAGATCATTGTTATATTTGTAATGTGTCACGAAAGCCTCAGCCAACTGCTTCCAAATTTTTAATCTGCGTGGGCTCCAACCCCATATACCACTCAAGCGACGGTCCTGATAAGCTGTCCTGAAAGAAATGCATGAGCATCCTTTCGTCATTCGAATACGCGGACATCCTTCTGTAATAAGAGCGGACATGGACCTTAGGGCAGGTATCCCCTTTGTATTTGTCAAAAGTTGGAGCCTTGAATTTCAACGACACCCTCAGCCCTGGTACCAACCCCATAGTAGTCATATCTAATCCAGCGGAATTCTGATTAACCACACCTTTCATCTGCTCTTCTAGCATTTTGATCCTCTGAACCGGGTCAATAGGGCCCTCAGGTCCCATACCTCTTCCTGAAAAAGCGTCATCCTGTTGATCCACATTCCAGTCATTTCCATATCCATCATAACCCATGTTACGGCCGAATCCCTGATGATTGAACACAGGACCCTGTCCGCGGTTGCCGAACCCCAGATTGACCCCAGCAGGTCCAAAACCATTGTTGAAAGGAAATGCCCCAGTACCGTTCACATTCACATTACCGAATCCACCATTACCGTAGCCGTACCCCTGGTTGTTGCCGTAACCATCATTACCGAAGCCTTGATTGTTGAACCCGAAGTTCCCGTCCTGATTGACGTTGCCATACCCATTGTTTCCAAAGCCAACATTGTCGATGAATCCTTGATCAGCATCCACAGTGTTACCCTTGTTGTTAACAACATGCCCATCACCACCATTCCCAGTATTGCCGTTACCAGCGCCAGCACCTGCACCAACACCGGTGTTTTCATTGACAGTCACAACAGGTGGAGTAACAACTGCCGGTATCTCATTCTCCCGGCGAGGAGTTTCAACAGAAATGTGGTCAGTGTTGCCGTTTCCGTTTGCCCGCGTCAGCAGCGGCTGCACCAACGTCTGAAGATTCTCCTGTCCCTTGGCCATGCTCTCTATAGCTTGCATGAACATAGTCAACTTCTCACAGATTTCCTGCATCTCGACCTGAACTTGATCCATTACTTTCTTGCAGTTGTTTCGGGTTGAGTAGCGGTGGACTCTTCGTTCGTCAATCCTGAAAAACCTGTGAGATGCAGGAAATGAGATACAAATTCAACAAGTAACTGGCAATGCAAAATGGATATGCAGATGCAATATGTGTCTGTGCGTTAGGGAGATCAACCCCTAATTCTAGTGCCAAAGTGCCAGTGCAGTGACAGTGATAGCAATAAGAAGCTCAAAATCCAATCATGGAAAACATCTCATATATTGCTGGAAAGCCCATCAAGTCAGGAATACAATATCACTGAGTGTACAATAGGAACGCATGACCTCAACCAACAATCCTGGTGATGGCCAGCACAATGCAAATAAAGCATACACATTAATACATAAGATAATCAAGTGCGACGATATGCCTGGTACTCCTCTAATAATCTCTTAGTCTTGGGATGATTCGGCTGAGAAAGCAACCCTTCGACGAGCGAGTCTCTTTGCCTGATAACACGCTGGAGATCACCAATGGATTCCTCCCAAACACCTTCCCCAAAGCAATCTTCTAACTTCCGTTTCTGGGACGCAGACTCTTTCTTGCGCTTGATAACTTTGTTCAAGGCATTCTGGACATCATACCTCCACATAACCTCTTCTTCCAACCTCTTCTGGCTAGCTTTCAACTGACCTTCCAGCTCAGAGATCTGCAGCTTCAGTTTGTCTTCTCTTTCCTTATTGCCGGTCAGCGTGGCATTCCAGGTTTTGGTGAATGCAGAGATCTCCCGGTAGGCTATATCAAGTGCTTTCTTCTTAGACTCCAGCATATCATGAGAGCTCTTGAAATCTATCCCCAAACATTCACGCTTCTTTCGTTGTTCAGTCAGTTCTGTACCTAGTTGATTCACCAGCTTCGTTTGCTGCTCGAAGGAATATACGGCCTCATTCCTTTCGCTCCTGAGTTGCATTAGTCCTTCTTCCAGCTTCTCGTTGGCTTTCATCAGCTCTTCTTTCTCCTTCACAACCTGCTCGTATCTCTCAATAGACACAGTAGTTGGCTCCTCAATCACGGGGGAAGCAGGAGGTAATACTGCAGGAAACGGCATCCGCACCTGCTTTGCTCTATCCTGGATCCAGACTTTATACGGGGCATAGGCTTGACAATCATTCTTACCCAACAACACCTTACCCCTCTTGTGGACATTATTCCAAGCATGCTGAAGATTGGACAATAATTCTCCCTTCAAATCACCTGTGAAGTACAGAGATTCCTGTACTTCCTCCTCTTTTGGCGGGCTTTTCAAAGCATACCTGAATTGCCTGATCAACAATGAAGGATTATAGTTAATGCACCCTTTCCTCCCAATCAGAGGAACGTTAGGATATCCGGCGCAGCTGCAAATGATCACAGATCCCAAAAGATCTTTATTAAACCAGACAACGTCTTCTGAAGAAAGTCCCATCAGATGCTCAGACCAATCTACCGTATCTGCATACTCAGCGAAGATACCCTTC
This sequence comes from Lathyrus sativus, assembly GCA_963859935.3. Classification (NCBI taxonomy): domain Eukaryota; kingdom Viridiplantae; phylum Streptophyta; class Magnoliopsida; order Fabales; family Fabaceae; genus Lathyrus; species Lathyrus sativus. Next base: position 77,174,009 of record OZ012737.1, read on the forward strand.
TTGGGCAGATGACTCTCAAACCACATATACAGAAAAGGCCCACAACAAGAGACGTTCTTGCCCCTCCTGTTCTCGTTCTTATAATGTAGTGAGTGATAGAAATCTCCAATCAAAGTAGGCACAGGATTGCCTGAAGCAAATATATAGAACGCGTCCAGATCAACGAAGTCAGGCAGGTTCGGGAACAGTACAATGCCATAGATACATAGAGCAAGAATAGCATTAAACACAGTCCAACATCCACTCTTGGCATACTCTTGTGCTTTCCCGACCAAGAACTTGAGAGAAAAACCAGACACTCCATTCCACGAGGTTAACAACAACTTTGAGGAGTCTAAATGCAAGGCAACAACCAAATCCTCCAGTTTGGGCTCAACATCCATATGAATGAAAGGTACCCTATTCTGAATGGTCAACTCTAAGATCTCAGCGTATTCCTCTATGGTCAGAGCCAGAATGAAGTCAGGGAAAGTAAAACACCTCAGCGGGGGATCATAGAACTGCATTAGCGTGTATAATCCGTTACGCTCATACACGGGTGGTTTATAAACCAATCTAAGTAATTTCCCATAGCTCTTCCTGAAGCTTCTCTTCACATCATCATCAGCTAGAGATATCAAACCAAGCAAAGGAGAGACCTTTGGAGTAGGCAACTTGTACGCCACAGTCTTCTTCAGAGTATCCATAATAGCAGACAGACAGAAATCTGGGCAACTAGAATCAGAAGGTATGAAATGCACCTGCAGCACAGACACACGTTAATGATATGCAAAATGAGTATGCAACAATGCAATATGCAAACATGCAACATGGATCAAGTGATAGATTGCTGAAGAGATCCATCCACAATATCCGTCTCAACAGTCCCACAATACTGCTCAAACCTGGTCTCAACGACCCATAACAATGCTCCACTTGGTCTCGACAGACCCAAAACAATGCTCCAACCTGGTCTCGACAAACCTATAACACTGCTCTGGTGAAGAAACCCCAAGTAACCACACACACTGATCCAAAATCAAGAAAACCGGGTGATCTGGAGGTCAAGTTTCCTGCATACCCCAATCCCTCTCACAGGTAGGTGTCCTATCAACTGACACAAGGTACTGCAACCTATGCGGTCGTCGGTGTCACAGACTTTCAAGACTGATGATATGATACCCAGAAGGTGTGGCATCATCATGTCCTGAAGAGGCGTCACTTAGCCAACTTCCAAATGATCGGTCCCCGGAGTCGACAATCCAACTAACCAATAACCCCCTCAACCCAAAGGGTTGAAAAAGAAGTCAACCAGAAGAACCTCGTCCGAGTGTGGATTTTGCGGGACACTGGTACATGCAAAGCATGCACGCGCCCACTACTTTCCACAACTAATTCTAGGTGCACTCAAGCCCAGGTCCGGCTTTTCTCTCAATAGATCACCCCATCCGCACAACAGCAATAACAATATAAAGCTGACAATAAACTGCAGAAAGTAAAGACAGAAATGTAGATCCATACAAAACCCACGACGGGAAAACAAGCGCTAGGACTGACTCGCGTAGGGAACCGTTGGAGTCCCTAGCAGAGTCTCCAGCTGTCGCTACTGCGAAAATCAGCGTCGGCTATGACAGAAGAGTCGACACCGTGCGTTATTTATCCCAAAGGAGGGAAAGGAAACGCTCAGAGTAAACCTAACGCAAAACGGGAAAGGAATGGTCATCGCAACCAAATCCTGGATTCGGGAGTCGGTTACGTAAGGGGAAGGTATTAGCACCCCTCACGTCCGTCGTACTCGACGGGATCCACGATTGTTTTCTAGTACGGATTGTTATTCTATCTACTCTAAAGGTCTGGGGTTAAAAGAAAATAAAATGACTCGGCAAAGTATCGCACTTTATGCCTACGTATTCCCGTCTGGAACGAGAAATCAGAGTCAGCGTAGTTCGCCTACCTACGGGAAAGGAGGGGAAGGTTGCTCGCTAGGATACGACATCCTATGCCTACGTACTTTCATACAACATGAAAGATCAGAGCAAACGTAGTTCGGGCCACGGAAGACACAGGTCTGTCTGTTTGTCTTTTATCCTTCTAGAAAAGGTGTTCTCCCGATTAAAAGTCCAAGCGGACAAAAAATGACGTTTGATTGGTTTTCAGTCTTTTACGCAAGAACTGTTTTTTACAATGTTTGCAATCTCTGTCGCACTAGAGACTATGATCTGAGAGTGACTACGCCGTGTGTCACCCAAAGGGTACCACACTAAGCAACCATACTACTGAAAAGAACTCTCCAGCAACCCTTTCTCAAATAGCTTAAGGCTCATAACGCACGACATCGATTAACCTTATTACTGTATTTTTGATTTGTTTTGAGATGAGAAGAGAGACGACACTCTAAAAACCTAAGGTTAAAAAGGGGAAGCAAAACTACCCTAAAGTTGTCATGCATGGATAAGAATCCTAATGTCTATCATAATTCCCTCCTGCACAGAGGAAATCAGAGATCCTAGGGGATAAACAGCAAAAGAAACAGATATATACAGTAAACAGTAAACATGCATGAGATGCAACAGTACAAGCAAGGCAAGGGAGTCCCACTCAACCTCGAACCTGGGAAAACAACAGGCAAAGTGAAACAGTCTTCACTTCAAACCTAAGGGGCAAGCTGTACCAGCCAACAATCAATACAGAAAAAGAAAACAGCACAAGCACCAGCTCTGACAGCAATAACCAGCTTCTACAGTAAGCAGCCCAAACAGCAACAGCTCTGACAGCTACAATTGATTAACAGCAAGAAAAAGTTGACAGTAACACCTTCAAGTAAGACCCCATCTTCACTCTTCAATGATCCCCAAGCTTTATATAAGCTCTTGTCTCCAAAAATCTCCAAGCTCTAGCAAGCACTGAACCCCAACAAGTAAACCGCTTCAAAAAGCAGTAGAACCCTAACTCCAACAGATAACCAACTTTGACAGGCACAAGCTTCAACTTCACCAATCTTCAATAGGTTCCCATCTTCAATGAAATCACTCCAGAAGAGCATCACTTAATAGATGAAGTTGAAATGCTAAACAACTTATTGACAACCAAAGGAAGCCTATAAACACCTAGCAATGTAGGAGAAATGTTCCCTCAAAGTTCTACTTCTAAAGTATGTCACTCATCCCCCCAAAGGAGGGATATGAATACCTTAGAAGGACTTTGTGTCATAGGGAAGAATAGAAGCACACGATGCTTTCTATGTTTGCAAGAAGAAGTCAATCTAATCTAAAGCTCTCCCTATATTTCCTATTTCCTAAGTCTTCAAAAACCACCTTCAAAGAGAAAAGTCTTCATGCCCCAAGCTCCATCCTTTGTTTCCAAACATCCTCCATGTCTTCAGAAGCCTCAACAAGCAAAGCCTAAGCCCCAAGCCCAATTGAAATAGCCCAAATCAAACAAACAAGCAAAATGCCCAAGGGGAGAACACACAATCACCACTCAAATTGCAAAAATCAAGTAAAATACTGAAACTCATCATAAAATCCTAGGTAAATTTCTAAGGGAACCTAACCCTATACCCAATACCCCATATAAACCCCAAGGCCTAAATTAAACCCTAAGTCCCCAAACTATGCCCTAAACTACAACTAGTTGTGTTAAAACCCTAATTCTAACACCTCTCCTATTAACCCCTCAAACTACCCTAAATTTTAGTCACAAAAATAGGACAAAATTCCTAAGGGTACATGCTTCCCTACTCTAATCAACCTCCCAAGAATCAATCAAAAATCATGCACCAATATCTCATACTAAATTCAGAAAAATGAAGTATCAAACAAATGTAAAATAAAAGCAATAAAATTGTAAAATATACCACAAAATATAAAATGCAAGAAATTAATATTTTTTTGTTTCATAATTTTTTAGAGGTCCTAAGGAAAATAAGAAAAAAAATCTCAACATAAAATGATTATTTTTCAATTTGATATGAATTATTCAATTAACCAAAAATGAAAGGTGAAAATTAAAGAAAATGAAAGAAAATGCAAATGAGGCGTGACAAATAGCAATAATATGCAGTTCAAAACGAAGTTGGGCTCAGGAGGGGGGTGTGGATATCATGCGCGTGCTAAGCCCAAAAACAATTCAGAAAAAAAATATGGAAAATCAAAGAAAATAGAGAAAAGCTCGTGGTGAATAGCAATCAATTCCTTTGTTAATTCTATTGGGGTTCCAAAATGGGGTGTGGGTAGCATTGGATCCACTAAGCCCAAAGCCAGCGTTTAATGAAACGCTGCGTATCACTCTCTTCTCAGACTCCTTCACAAATCAAAACTCGCTCGTGGCCGTTGGATCAAGATTGAGTCAAAGGTCTTCCTCTCATCCTAGGGCTATGGACCTTTCTTCTCCAATTCAAAACTCTGGGAGGGAAATATACAGGACGATGGCCGGAGGTGGCGCCACCGTCGTCCCCAAACCTCAACACCATAAATCCTCACAAAAACTTAAAACTAAACACATCAATCCACTTGTTTTTTCACACTGAACAAGAATCCAACCTCCATTTTCATTGAAACATCCTCCATTTCAAAACACGATAAAAATTCCAGAATATGCTCAAACTTCAATCAACAAGATTCTCAAAATTAATGGTCCCAACATCATCTACACTCTACCCTGAGTAATTTCCACCATTTCACTAAGCTTAAATCATCAGGAACTGCAAGAAATGATCCTCAACAGAAAATTGGCTCAACCTAATTTTGTCTCTAAACCTTGAATTTCTTTACCAGAAACCACCTAGCCATCATCTACATTGCATCTAAACACCTAAAACCTAGCAATTCTATCTGAATTATGCCATAAGATGAAGTTTACCAACCTATGAAATTTGGATGAACAGAAGGTGGAAAGCTTTGAATTATGCTTCAAGATCTTCCAGATTCCTTCAATGAGTGATTATCAAGCTTCTGTATGCATCAATTTGTGTTGAATCTCTCTGAATTCTCAAATTCGATTTTGAGTTGCAAGCTTCAAACTCACGATGCTATCTCTTGATTCTTCAGCAATCTTGGCCAGAAATCTCTCTGAATTCACTTAACAACTCAAGATAAAGACACTGAATGCAAAAGTTTGGATTGAAATGGCTTAAATTCGTGTAACGGATTTGGATTTGCAAAATGAAAAATCAAAGTTCTATCTCTCAATTCTCTCTCAATCTTCACCAAAAACCCAACTGAATTAGTTATAATCCTTATATAGAAGGTGTAGGAATTATCTAGAATGCTCTGGAATGATCCATGTGAGAATTTGAAATTCTCATGCACTTGAAATTACCATCTCATGCTTGTATGTGACAGCTGAGTTCTAGCTTGATTCAACACCTAATTTTGATCCAAATTCTCCTCTAATGACATATTGAATGGATTGGTAAGGGTTAAGGCCTTGGTTCTGATCTAAAGAATGGTTTTGCATATGTTACTTATGATGTAAGAAAGTATTTTCCAAAGCAACTCATATAACAATGGCTCATCTCAAAATTGTGGCATTGCCAATGTGTTTGAAATCCAAATTCCATTCAAAATGACTACCCATGTGCTATGTGTATGCCTCATATCTCAAAAATCCCAATTTCTCTCCTTTGAATCATTTGAAAAATCTCCCTTTTTAGGCCATTTTGGGCAACTTTGTGATACAAGCCCATTAAAATCCTCATGACTTCTTACCTGGCCTAAAAACATCATTCTAAACACATCTCATGTTGAACATTTCTTCATTTGAAGAGTGGAAGATAGAGACTTTGACCTATGTTGAAAAATGACCTATAATTCAACTTTCCTAAAATACCCCTGGATTGCCAAGACCATAACTTGAGTTCTACAAATCTTCTTGAGGACTTATAGTACTCAAATTAATGATAAGATCAAGCCCTACAATTCTTATGTTGGCCAAGAATCCATTTGAAAACTCCTTGATGGGAAAAAGTTGCTTGGAAGTCAAGTGACTTTCACAGATAAATTTCAATGTCCTCTAGTGACCCATAACTTGCAAGAACCATAACTTGAGTTCTACAAATCTCCTTGAAGACTTCTAGTACTCAAATTAAATCTATTGATAAGATCTACAAGTTTCATGTTGTCCAAGAATCCATTTGAAACTTGTATTTTTACTTATGTGGCTTGGAGGTCCAGTGCTATACAGGGGATTTTACCCTAGGAACCCTGTATCAAACACCTCTAACCACTCTTGATTCTCTTGAACTTGATCTTGACTCATCCATACACATGCTTTAGAATCTCAACCCATGACTTCCATGACCTAGAGCTAGGTCTTGATGCCCTTTCTTTGCTCTCCTTAACCTAGGGTTACCCAGATGAAACCCTACTTGTACACACCTCAACTGTGATTCTTAAACTTGATACCATGACTTGTCTAAGCTTCAATAGGGCTCTATAGGCCTCACATGAGATCCATACACACCTCAAATTCATAATTCCATGTTGATGATCTTCAATACACCTCAAGTTAGGAGAGAAATCCACCTGTTGACACTCAAATCTCCTAAAAGCTTCAACCCATTCCTTGATGACTTGGATGTTCTTCAGCTTGAATAAGGCCCCTTGATGTGCTTCTTTAGATAAGGATGGCACTTGACCCCCTGTTAGATGACTTGCTATGTTATGATATGCAAATTATTGGACCATGTACATGATGTGACTATGCAAATGATAATGCAATTAAAACATAAACCAGGTGAAATAGGTTGAGCAAATTTTAGGGTACAACAATACCGATGTTGAGGATAAGATGCTGGGACTGGACCTGGCGGGATTTGAGAGGAATGCCAAATTGAATTAACATCAACACTTCCTTCCTCTAGCGAATCATTAACTGAGATCTCTTTATCAGCTTGGTTATTCAAATCATCTTGAATTCTTCCACTTTTGAGCGTATTCTCAATGTTTACTCCGACTTCCACAATTTTGGAGAAATCTAATGGCACAATGCCTACCATCCTATCATAATAAGAGTTTGGCAGTGTTCTTAGAAACATCTTGCTTAATTCTTTCTCTTGAAGTGGTGGATGAACTTGGGCTGCCAACTCTTTCCATCATTGGGCATATTCCCTGAAAGATTTGTTGTCGTTCTTACTCATACTCATCAGTTGATCGCTGTCTGGAGCCATATCCAAATTATAATTGTTTTGCTTCACAAAAGCATCAACTAAATCTCTCCAAGACTGTATATGGTTCCTTTGTAGCTTCATATACCATATCAAGGATGCCCCAGATAAACTTTCTTGAAAGCAGTGAATCATCAGTTTGTCGTTGTCAATATAAGAAGTCATCTTTTGACAAAACATCGTCAAATGGTATCTTGGACAACTAACACCCTTGTTTACTTCAAAGACAGGCATCTTAAAATTTGGAGGAATAACCACTCCTGGAACTAAACACAGGTCATGAGCATCAAGATCAGATGCATTAGCTCCTTTCATCATCTTCAATTGCTCTTTGAGATCATATAATCCTTTTTCAATTGCTAAAAAACTAGGATCGTCCCTCTTCATCTTAGCATGAACATTCGGAGGATTCAGCACACACCGCAGAAACTGGGAATCTCTTCTATCAACTTGAATAGCCAGATTATCTTGCACAGGCTGAGGTTGTGTAGGAACATCCACTTGTTGAACGTTGTCATCAGAAGGAAGATCAAATAACAGATTAGTCCTTGCTCTGAAACCAGTCATGGGATCCATATCTTTCGTTCTCTTTACTATCCTTCGGTAATACTTCAAGCTTGGTCAGATGGTCGAGATGTCAGCTGACAAAACAAAGACAGAAAGCCGGATGAGGACGCAGCAGAGACGAGACACATGCATATGCAAAATGCTAAATGCAGGATGCTAATGCAAAAATGCATGATGGAAAATGCAGAGTTTCATGGAACTCGAGTATTTATAAACGTTACAGAATACCAAAGAAAAATTATTTATTATTTTTGTTTTTGATAATGGATTATAGTTAAATATTCTTAGAAGAGTTCCGACATAATAGCTAAATAAAAGCTAATAAAGCCTAAGGAAGTCCTTCATCGTGCTTGTTGATTTGCTGTTCTATCTGGACTTTCTTGAATATAAGTTTGTCCATGATCAATTCTCAAAGAGTAGTATGATAGAGGAAAATAAATCCTCCATCTTTTCTCCTATTGCTGGAAAGTAAGGAAGGAAGCCCTTGTTTACTTCTATTGATCTTCAATGATAATGGAAGCCTTTTGTATTTGTCTTTTGAGTTTCCTTGTTTCTTCAATTAGTGCCCTTAACTTCCTTAGGTCACCCAAGTTAGGACTCTTAAAAGAATATTTCAAAATATTTTCTTTTGTAATCCCTATTGGTTCTATAATGTTTACAAATGAACTCGGGATTCCATGAAACCAATGCAACATGATGCTTTATGGATGCAACAAACACAAGTAAGCACATAAGGACACAAAGATAAACAAACAAGGGGGACCCTAGGTTTACAATGAGCATGGAGCAAGGGTATACCCATTCCCAAAGGATGTGGACTAAAGGAGGATTGTACCTGCGGAACAAGGTTCTAAGATGGTTCCCAAAGTCATAGGTCCATCTTTCGGATATTATCAACTTCCCAATTACTCAGTGGTTAATAATATTCTCAAGAGAACCTCTTTTGAGTGTAGCATCGCGTAGCACTACTTCGGGAGTACTCCCTCATAGTCCCGCACTACATCCTAATAAAGGTCAAGGTGGAGTTGAAGGTAAATATGGTCCTCAATATCATGGGCTCCAAGGTCGAAAATAGTGAATATTTTCACGATTACTCGTTTAACAGTACTGTTTCGAGAGGGCCTCAATTGAGCGGGATTCTCAAGTCAACTTGGTCGGGATTCGACTCCCTATAAGCCTCTCGAATATATCCCTATCTTAAGTTCACTCAAGTCCAGGTGTAGGACTTTGTCTCACCACTCAAGAGTATCAATCCAAAGGCAATAAACAAACAAGTATACAAGTAAACAATTAAGCAAATATAAGAAAATATAAACAACCAAAAAAGCGAGTTAGGGAAACCCACTTCGCTATCCCCAGTGAAGTCGCCATTTCTGTCACGGTGAAATTTGGATACCAAGCTATTGATGAGCTTGAATCTTAATTCATTTGCAACCGAACTTTAATTTTTCCAAAGGAAGGGGAAAAGATCGAATTACCCACAATGCAATGCAAATGCTAGAGTTTAGAGAGTTTTAGGTTCGGGGGTTGGTTAAACTTAGGGAAGGTGCTAGCATCCTAAGTTTCTGTAGTACTCTATAGGAACCTCTTGTTTTATGTTGTTTATTGCTATGGGTTATCTGCTTAAGGATGAAAGACCTAGTGGTTTATTTCTAAGTATACTCGACAAGATATCGCATCTTGTGCCTACATATCTTGACGGGAATGGAATCGGAGTATCTGTAGTTCCCCTAAAGGGTTTGAGGAGTTCTTTGACTGTGGTCAAAGTTCCTACGGGATAAAGGTAGTTGATTGATTGATTTTAGGAGAAAATATGAGTTGTCATTTTAAGGGAGATTACTTGATTTAACCACCACAACTTTGTAGGAAAATAGTCTTTGCATCGTCTTAAGAGAAGGGCTCAAGTACTCGGATTGTCAACAAGTACGCCTCTATCTCTCCTAAGGCAAAGTCCCTACATATTGATTGAATTGTTATGAGGTAGGAGTTTTATCTCGCTTAAGATGATTAACATCTTATTCTCTAATATGTTTGAATTGTTTGAATTGAGTTGTTGAATGTGTTTGTCTAAGTTGTAAAGATAAAAGATCCTCCTTATGGGGTAGGATCTAAACTTAGAAGATCGACTTGAATGGGATCAAGGATCAATGGGGAGTATGATGCAAATGAGATGCATACGCACAATTGTTAAGTTATGCACAAGTTCTTACTTTAGACGCAATGCAATAATGCGATGCAATAAAGATAGATAGCGGATAAAATAAAAGCAGATAAATAAATCTATACGCAAACGCATGAAAGCGCTAAGTGGGTATGTGAACTGTGAGTATGTGAATAAAGTCGATGCGGGAACGGAGGCGGAAGCGTGCACGATTGATTAATTGCGATGTTGACCAATTTTAGGTGATGTTTACTTATGAGAAAATAAATTATTTGATGAGATTAATTTTAAGAAAAGTTATTTATTTTAAGTGAGATTAATTTTAACAGGAATTATTTTAGATTTGTTTTAGTAAAAGTTTTAATTTATTATTGATTTAAAATAATAATTAGATTTTTTTTAATAGAAAAGATTAATATAAATATAGATTTTGAGGAAAAAGGTTTTATTAGATATATGGATTTTAGTTATTGTCATAAAAAGTTGATTAAAAATAAAAAGGATTGTTTATTATTATAATTCAAGTTATTTAGAAAAACGGGTTTTGAATGATTATTATATTATTTAATGAATTAATAAAATAGAATAAAAGTTGGTTTAAATATAGGTTAATTATAAAAGGTTATTAGTTTTTTTTAAAAGAGTCTAATTAAAAAATTAATAGATTAAATAGTTAATTAGAAATAAAAGAGTCAAAAATAGAAAAGATTAAGGTTAATTTAAATTGTTAATGAGAAGATCAATTAAAGGTTAAATTTAAAAATATCATTATTTAATTTAAAAAGAGGTTGATTAAGTCACTTTAATGATTATTAAGCTAATTAAATCGATTATAAAGTTAAATGGAGGACGAGTGATCCAGTGAGGTATTTTGTGAGAGGCGCACGGTGGACAACAAATATGGATCGTGGGATAGGTAGGGTGTGTGGTGATTATCGTGAGGGTGCATCGTATGTGTGTGTGTGCGCAGGCATTAGATTACAACAATACAAAACCAAAATTAAAAAAGAAAGAGGAACCCTAGTTCCCAAATTGATCTCTCCCCAACGATCCGCTTCTTCTCTCCTCGAATCCTCCATTTTTCTTTTGATCTCGCCTCTACATCTGCGATTTTCTTCTTCTTTTCGACCTCGTCTTCCACATTTCTTCCATCTCTTACCGTTTCTCCTTTTCTCCTCCCTCCTGCTTTGGCTTCATCCCTTTCTACATCAAAAAAAAGCAACATTAATGTTAGCAAAGAGGAAATCAATTAATGGTAAAAAGATTTCCAGGGGTTTTGACGGAGGGTTCCGCAGGCTTGCGAACGCGTGAGGGTATCGGCGGTTTCGCGATGACAAATGAGGAGGGTTTCGCTTCGGTTTCTCCGGCGGTGGTTTGGTGAAGGGATTCCGGCGATGGTTTGAAGAAAGATAAGTCTTTCTCTTCTATATTTGGGTTTTTCTCAAAAATGGGATTTTGTGAGACGCTGTGGATTTATGCGAACTGTTGTGTGTCTGTTGTGAATTCTGTCTCCCTCTCTTCATCTCAATTCTTTCTTTTTATAGGCTGTTTTGAGCCAACAGATGTTAATTGACAATGAATCTCCTTCCTCTTTCGGTTTGAAATTGTCTGACTATATTGGTTATAATTTGAAGTTCGCCTTGTATGATTTAATGACCTTCCTTTTTAAACTGATCATGTCGGATTTGAGCTGACTGTGGTCTGAAAACTTTCCTCTTGTGACAGTCTCCATTATTCCACTAATTAACCGCGTTTAGATCGTATTGAAATGATGATTTTGTTTCTCTGTTTTCGATTTGCATTTACTGGCCATCATCGAGTAATCTTACTGTCTTGTTTGTTTCCTTCTCATAATTGTCTCTTGTTATTGCAGGAAAAGTACCTATTTGCTTTTGTGAAAAAGTTCAATTAACTGATAGTTAAGAAATCGTGAGTGTCTTGGAGCATTTGTGGCGGAAATCCAAAGTCTCGGCTGAACTTTCAACAGGTTCTAACCTTTCACAGGCTTGATGATTACAGCCATACATGTTCATCTTGTGTTAACTTGTTACCGCGTGACGGTGTCGCATCTCTAAATTTTTTTGTCTTTTATCGTTGCAGGACTAGTACTTGAGGGAGGGGTTAATGTTCCTACAAAAGGTGGATCCGCACTTTACTTCGGGAACAAACCTGGTGCGGCTGAGCTTCCGTGAAGTCATACAAACGTAATCTTGTGCTTATGGCGTGGAGAGAAAGGGTCTAGTAATCTTTCAACTTAGGAAGAAATTTCCATGCGTAATCAGATACGGGAAGGTTGCTAGTTGGGCGCCTTCGTTATAAAGCACAAGCTTATGATGATTTTAGGCGCATTACCGGCGAAAATGGTCATGACTGTTATGTCTTTGTTGAAAGCTTGTAACAGTATGCCTTAATTTAAATTCTACCATTGGTTTTCATTTGACAGGTTGAAAGAACTGAAATAACTAAATGAGTTTTACAGCTCAACGGTATGCCGACAGCGGTGTTGCAGTATTCTAAACTCCATAGTGAAGGTGAGATAATACTTAGAAGGGGGGTTGAATAAGTATAAAAGATTAAGACTTAAAAAATAATCACACAATTATTTTTATCCTGGTTCGTTTAAACAACTACTCCAGTCCACCCTTCCTAGAGTGATTTGCCTTTCTCAACAAGGACTTAATCCACTATTAAATCAAACTGATTACAAAAGTAACACCTAAGAACAACTGTTCTTAGTCTTCTCAAGAGCTACTGATTCCAACTGAATCCTCTTAAGGAAATCCTTTACAATCAATGTAAATTAAATACAAGAGTATTAGTGCTTCTATAAAGCTTTTATCACAACAGTGATTTTTCTCTTAAGTTTAAGTACAAGAAATTCTAAGAAGAATATGAAAGAATGAGAGCTTAGAATAATATGATTTCTTTTCAGCAAATTGTGTCACTGAAGAATGTGGTGGAGTTCTCCTTTTATAGGCAGCTGATCCAAGGATGCTGAGCGTTGAAAAGAGAGTCCCAAAAAGGTATGAGCCTTTTTGTCTTCACATCAAGTGACCTTTCCTTGAAGTAGATAACACAGAAAAATCCTTTTTGTCTGTGTAATTGTGTCTAGTACAAAAGAGGAAAGAGACGTTGATTTTCTCCAACGGATATATTCTTGAATATTTCTTCTTCAATTTTCAGCAAGTTCTTCAGAGTCTGAATGGATCAGAGTCTTATAATGATATTCAGAACTTTGCTGTATCAGAGTCTTCTGCAGCAAGTGTGCTTTCAGCGTGTTGATCATCAGAGCATATTTGACACAGAACTTCAGTACTTGGCAGCGTTAGTACTTTCAGAAACTTCTGTAGAATTATGCTTTGAGAAACTCTTCAAACAATATTCTTCTTTGCTTCAGATGCGTCAGCTTCAGATGCTTCTGACTAGCTTTAGATGCTTCTGACTCAGAATGTTCTGGAGCTTCTTGCTTCAGATCCTTCTGGAGACTACGCTCAGGATCTTCTGTAAAGAGCAATCAGAATCTTCTGTAAGATGCATCTGGCGCTTCAGAGTCAGGATAACTTCTTGTATACAATACAGATTTGCTTCTAGAGAGTTAATTTCATTTCAATCTGCAGTAAAACTCTCAAACAAATTTTAGAGTATATAATTCTTAAATATAAAATTTCCTAACAGTTATCATAAAAACAAAGAGTTATTATTAAGAACCAATCTGTGTTCTAACAATCTCCCCATTTTTGATGATGACAAAAAGTATCAGAAATTTTATTTAACTGAACATATAGAATTATAACTCCCCCTGAGATGATGAATCTCCCTCTGAGTTAAATATGAAAAAGGAATAGAAACTTCCCTTTTGTCTTGAGTAATCTTCAGAGTTAGATCTTGTTTGTTCTTATAACATTTTAGGGTCAGAATGTCTTGCAGATATAAGATTCAGAGTTTGATAATAGACAAATGATCTGAGAGACTCAGAGTTTCTTTTATAGAGTGTACTTATCAAATGTTCTGAAATAGTCAGGTTAAATGTTAGATAGAATAGATATGTCTGAAGATTCATTCTGGTGAAGTTATATTAAACAGTTCAGATCTATATTTTCTCCCCCTTTTTTGTCATAAGCAAAAAGTAAAAACTATAAAAAGACAAATAAAAGGAACAATAAATAAGATAATTCAATGGAGAAAACTTGATTCATTCAGAATATAAGAGCAAGAGTACATAGAGAATCATCAGAAGATATAGCAATAAAATTCAGATGCAAACAACAGATGCAAAAACATTAGAATGAAAAAAATCTAAGAGTGTTTGGACAAAAGCATCTTCAATAGATCTGTAATCTCAGAGGAGGATTGCTCTTGCTTGGACATCCACTTAGTCATAGTTTCATTCTTCTCATCTTGCTTTGACATCCATTTTGCCATATCCTCAGACTTCTTATCCTGCTTAGCCATCCAGGATTTTATCTCTGACTGTCCAGCCTCCAGAGCAGCAATCTTGTCTTCAAGGTCTGGATGTTCTGTCTTTATCTCAGATGAAGAATTAGGACGTTCTGTAGCCTGAACAGAGTCAATTGCCATTGGTTCTGTAGATCCTGAAGAGGGTTCTACCAGAGTCATAGTCAATGCATTAGCAGTAGATTCTGTTGAAGGTGGAGGAGCATCTAAACGAAGTAGAGGTTCAGTTTTGTTGACAGTCTAGAATAGAGTCCTTTCAGCTCTGAGCTTTGCCTCATCAGAACAGACGTTCTTCAGATTTGAAGCTACAGTGTTGAATCTATTGATGAATCCTTTCCAGATGATGTCAGATTCATTTGCATCCATTGTTTCTGAGCATTTCTTCTGAACAGTACCTAAAGACATCTGTATTTCTTGCAAAAATGTTTGAAATAAATGATCAATATTAAGTCTGGGCAATGGTCGTAGCAAGGTTTCCAGAGTGATAGGTTTAGGTTGGGGAGTTGGTGGAAAAAGTGATTGTTGGATGGAAATCAGAGGAGGAGGATAATATGGAATGAAGGGTATCTCAGGAGCTTTTTCTTTAGATCTGACTAAAGCATTAAGCAAGTGAGGTTTTGGTCTTGTATGAAGGTAAAAAACATCAAAAGGTGCATTTGAGTATGGTTTGAAAGCAGATTTTGGTGGTTCAGCAGATGCAACTGTGTTATCAGATGCAAGTTGCAGAGCTGAAACAACAACTTTACCAGATGTTGCAGATATTGTTGCTAAAGATCCCACATTGGTCATTGATTGAATATATGATAGAATCACAGATGGAAGAGCCTGTCTGAGTTTTGGTTTCAGAGGGTTGAGGGGTTCAGAAGGTTCAACTCTATCATAAAAATCTTTCAGTTTGAAACCATAAGATAGATTATGAAAAAGAGAAGAAACTTGGGCACAAGATATACCAGATGATGTTGGATTGGAATAGGGAATTAATAACTCAGATGATGGTGCATGTGGAGGCATAGGATCTGGAATGGGAGTTTTAGAAGGTATGGTTGATTCAGGTTCAGGTTCAGGTTGAGGTTCAGGTTCAGGTTGGTTTATCTCAGAGTATTTGGCAGATGGAGAGATTAAAAAATCTGGGTGGATTTCTGATTATGATGAGTTGGAGGATGTTGTAGGTGTACAAGAGGTAGAAGATACTTGAAACACTATTTTTAAAGGTGTGATATCAAGAACCTCTGTCTCAGGGATGTGAGGTTCAGATGTGTTGGTAGGTTCTGAAGGAATGTCAGATTGTTTGGATGGTGGTTCTGATGAAACAGGAGCAGAAGTTACTTTTGTAGGTTCAGAAGTAACAGGTGCAATAGGTTTAGAAGGTGGATTATTTGATGGTGGATTGTCAGAGGCTTTTTCTGGTTGAACTTCTTTTGGTTGATTTTCAGGATGTTCAGAGGTTTGTTGTTGAATAGATGTTTGTTTTTCAGATGGTTGTTGTTCTGATGGTTGTGGATCTGATGGTTGTTGACGTGGAACAAAGTGTTTGATATGTATTTTGGGTTGAGATGGTTTTGATACAGAAACAATTGTTTGTTTTTGAGGTGAAACAGAACTGGGAGCAGTAACAGAAGTGGTTTGTGTAGCAGGTGGTTTTGGAACAGACTTAATATTTGAATCATTAATAACAAGATTTTCAGAAGTTACAGATGATTTAGTACCTTTTACTTTAATCCTCTTGGCAGGTACAGAGACAACTTCTTCAGAATCTTTCCTCTTCAAGAGTTTCTTGGGCTTCTCAGCAATCTTGACCTTCTTCTGGACAGGTTCAGATTCTTCTACAGGCTGAGTCCTTTTCCTCTGAAGTGGTGCTTCTTCTTCTCCTGCATCTGGTAGTGGTTGTTTAACTAACTGAAACACATTAGCAGGAACAGGTATTCCTTCCTTCTTGCATTCCTCAATATACATAAGCACTATATGTCTGGGTTCTTCAGCAAAGAATAGAGGAAAGTCATCTACAGGAACCCTCTTATTCAATTCAGACATATTCAGCTTCTTGGGAGCTGTAGTGAGTTCATCAACAATTTTGAGTCTCAGAAGACTTTTAGCGTTCAAAGGTTTTCCCATTATAAACTCTAATTCCTCTGTAACTCCAGTAGCGTACAGAGCAGTTACCAAGCCATTTTCAGTAATAAGATCTGAGAGCAGTCTTCCAAAAGGGATCCAAGGTCTGATCTTCTGTCCTTTCTCTTTCACAGATTCTCTAGATGCATTGATATGATTCCACAGATGCATAAACAGAATGTATGGAAGATCTACCTTGGTGCTCTGACTAAGGCAATACATGAAATAGAGCTGTTCATTATTGACATAGTCTGGAGAATTTGTTGACTTCCTGTGGTGGATGCATCCCATGAAGATCTTGGCCCAGATCTTGTAATCAGGCTTCAGATCTTTGAATTTGTTAGAAGCTTGACCAGCAGTCATAACTTCTTCATAAACCTCATCCATGTCCACACGCCCAGCTGGCAAGTGGGAAACACCATCTGTTTCTTCATATCCTATCAATCTTCTTATCAGATCCTCTGTGATAATAATCTCTTTTCCCAGCACAGAAGATAAGATGAACTTGGGATAAACTGATGCATGAATCCAGAATTCTTTCACAAGGAGAGGGTAAACTGGTCCAAAAAGCCTATCAAAGTACTTAACCCATCCTTGAGCTCTAATTATGGAACGAAACTCAAACCCATTATCTGCCAAAGAGTCAAACTCAACCATAGATTCACATAGAACTTCTAGTTTATCAACAGGTGTTAGAAGTGTTCTTTTGGGAGGAGAATATGGAGCAACACCCAAGTTTTCTGAAGTCACAGCAGCCATAGTAGATTGGAATTGAGCAGTTGTTGATGATGAAGACGCCATTGAAGAATGCTTAGTCAAACACTTAGGTTTTGGATTTTTATGCAGAGAAAATAGGAGATGAAAACGCATGTAATTCTGAGAGAGTGAAAAGTGTGAAAGTGAATACAAGACAAGTATTTATACTAAAACACTTAGGCACATCAACATTCAGAAAAACGCACGTTTGAACAAGCATTAAATGAAGAGAATAAAAATCATTTCAAGACAATAAATGCTTCTGACAATTTGGGGGGAAAACCAAGATTCTTACTATTCAAACTTCACCTCAAACGTCTCTTCAGTTATGTACACGCCACCTCTTCAGATTTTGTGTGACACGTGTTTACTTGCATGCTGTTCTGAATTCTCTTAAGAAATGAAACGTTAGCCAACGTTCAAATCTTCTAAAGATTGTTAGTTCAGAGTTTCACAACAGAAATATTGATCAGAATAGAATAAACAAATAGAAGAAATACTTCAGAGCATTTAAGCATTTTTGCATCTGTAACAATTTGCTTCTGATAAATATCATTCTGGACAAAAATCCATACCAATATTTTTCAGAATAAAATTGAATCTATCTTCAACAAGGGGTTTTGTAAAAATATCTGCCCATTGATGATCTGTATCAACAAAGGCTAAATTTATGATTCCCTTCTGAACATAGTCTCTGATGAAATGATGCTTAATTTCTATATGTTTTGCCTTAGAATGTAAAATGGGATTCTTGGACAAACATATAACAGAAGTATTATCACAAAAGATAGAGATGTTACTTTCAAAAATTTGATAATCTTCTAGTTGACTCTTCATCTAGAGCATCTGTGTGCTACATCCAGCAGCAGCAATGTATTCAGCCTCTGTGGTTGAAAGTGCAATTATGGGTTGCTTCTTGCTGTACCAGGAGATTAGATTTCTTCCTAGAAATTGACAACTTCCAGAAGTACTTTTTCTTTCCACTCTGTCTCCAGCGTAGTCAGCATCACAGAATCCAACTAATTTGAAATCATCAGATTTTCTGTAACACAAACCCACATTAGAAGTACCTTTCAGATACCTTAGAATCCTCTTGACAGCTGTCAAGTGTGATTCTCTAGGATCTGATTGGAATCTAGCACACAGACAAAC
This sequence comes from Lathyrus sativus, assembly GCA_963859935.3. NCBI lineage: Eukaryota > Viridiplantae > Streptophyta > Magnoliopsida > Fabales > Fabaceae > Lathyrus > Lathyrus sativus. The sequence goes on from OZ012737.1 coordinate 77,192,353, forward strand.
ACTGAACAATATGTCAGGTCTAGAAGCAGTAAGATAAAGAAGAGAGCCAATCATACCTCTGTAGAGCTTCTGGTCTACTTTCTTACTTACCTCTTCTTTGCCAAGTGAGCTAGTAGGATGCATTGGAGTCTTTGTCAGTTTGCTGTCAGACATGTTGAATTTCTTCAGAAGTTCTTTAACATATTTTGTCTGATGTATGTAGGTGCATTCTGGAGTTTGATTAACTTGGATTCCTAGAAAGAATCTGAGTTCTCCCATCATGCTCATTTCAAATTCTGCCTGCATACATGTAGCAAACTCCTTTCCAAACATAATATTTGTTGATCCAAAAATAATATCATCTACATAAATTTGGCAAATTAGAAGATCTTTCTTAATCGTTTTACAGAATAGTGTCGTATCCACTTTGCCTCTGATGAAATTCTTCTCCAGAAGAAAATTTCTCAATCTCTCATACCAAGCTCTGGGAGCTTGTTTTAATCCATATAGAGATTTCTTTAATTTAAAAACATGATCTGGAAATTTTTCATTTTCAAAACCAGGAGGTTGGTGGACATAAACTTCTTCTTCTATAATACCATTAAGAAAGGCACTTTTAACATCCATCTGATACAGAGTGATGTTATTTTGTGCAGCAAATGAAATAAGAAGGCGTATAGATTCTAACCTTGCCACTGGAGCATATGTATCAGTGTAATCAATACCTTCTTGCTGACTGTACCCTTGAGTAACCAGCCTTGCCTTATTCTTCTCAACTTCTCCTTTCTCATTTAGTTTATTTCTGAAGACCCATTTTGTACCAATTATATTGAACCCTTGAGGTCTTTGAACTAGATCCCATACATCATTTCTGCTGAATTGATTTAGATCTTCTTGCATGGCAATAATCCAATCATTGTCTTTCAGAGCTTCTTCTACAGAAGATGGTTCAATTTCTGACACTAGGCCAAATAGTGATGCTTCAGATGATCTTAGAAAGGATCTTGTTCTGATGGGATCATCCTTCTTTCCAATAATGACATCCTCTGGATGAGAAGCTTTAATTCTGGATGATGATCCTCTGATAGTTGACTCTTCAGAAATAGTTAGATTATTCATCTGAGAAGTTAAGGGAGTAGCATCTGGAGTTGCTTCTAGTTCCTTCACTTGAATTGTGTCTGCTTCTGGAACTTCAGAGTCAATAAAGACTACTTCCCTATCTGCAGAGTTATCAACCTGCTTTGGCTTTTCAGAGCCAAGCTTATCATCAAATCTGACATGAACGGATTCTTCCACAATCTGCGTCTCAGTGTTGTATACTCTGTAGCCTTTAGAGCGTTCAGAATATCCAAGCATGAAACACTTCTGTGCTTTGGAATCAAACTTGCTCAGATTTTCCTTAGTGTTTAACATATAGAAAATACATCCAAAAGGATGAAAATATGAAATGTTGGGCTTTTTGTTCTTCCACAGTTCATAAGGAGTCTTCTTCAGAAGAGGTCTAACAGACACTCTGTTCTGAATGTAACATGCTGTATTGATTGCTTCTGCCCAAAAATGTTTTGCCAGATTTGTCTCATTGATCATGGTTCTGGCCATTTCTTGCAAAGTTCTGTTTTTCCTCTCTACAACCCCATTCTGTTGTGGAGTTCTAGGACAGGAAAAATCATGAGCAATGCCATTTTCAGAAAAATATTTTTCAAAATATTTATTTTCAAATTCACCACCATGATCACTTCTGACTTTTATAATTTTGAAATTCTTTTCATTCTGGACTTGCTTGCAGAAGTCAAAGAACACAGAATGTGACTCATCCTTGTGTTTTAAGAACTTTACCCATGTCCATCTGCTAAAGTTATCAACAATGACTAATCCATACTTATTGCCTCTGATGGATGCAGTTTTCACTGGTCCAAACAGATCAATATGAAGTAGTTCTAGTGGTTTAGAAGTAGAAACAACATTTTTTGATTTGAAAGATGTTTTTGAAAACTTCCCTTTCTGGCATGCTTCACAAAGAGCATCTGAAGTGAACTTCAGATTAGGGAGTCCTTTGACAAGATTAAGTTTATTAATCTGAGATATACTGTTGCACCCCAAAATTTGCCCAACCTTTTCTAACCTGGGTTTATGTTTCAGTTGCATAATCATTTGCATTGTCATCATGTACATAGGGTATTCATCTGCATTGCATAGCATAAGCAAGCTATCTTAACAGGGGATCAAGTGCTATTCTTATCTCAAGAGGCATATTTAAGGGTTTCATTCATATTCAAGACTACTCAGGTCATCAGGGAAGAATTTGAGCTTTGAAGAGTTGACAGATCACTCATTGGGTTCTCCCCTATCTTGAGGATTGGTTGGGGGTCATCAGAGGGTGTATGAGCTATGAGACAAGAGCATGAAGTGTGTATGGATGTTATGAAGAGCCCAGATGATCATTTTTGAGGAGTAACCAAGTCATTGGAATGATTGCAAGAGCCTCAGTTGAAGTCAGTCAACTAGGGTTTTATCTGGGTCAACACTAGGTCAATCCTAGGTCAAATACTTGTTTTGAAAGGCATCAAGGATCATTTGAAGAATGTGGGATTCATTATTTGCTATATGGATATGTATATGGTGTTGTGCTAAAGAAAAATCAGAAGGAATCAAGGAGAAGAGGAGTTACCAAATTAGGGTTTCAGTGTAAAATCCCCTGATTTAGGTCAAACTTCAAAGCAGTGTAACCCAAGATGCAAGCTTCATATGAATTTCTTGTCCACATGAAACTTGTAGATTATCTTCATAGCTTTAATTTGAGTGGTGGAAGTCATCAATATGATTTATAGAACTCAAGTTATAGCTCTTGCAAGTTACAGGTCATCTGAGGGCACTGAAATTTGTCTGTGAAAGTTGTCTGTCTTCCAAGCAACGTTTGACCTTCAAGGAGATTTCAAATGGATTTCTGGCCAACATAAGAGTTGTTCCTCATTGTCTTAGATTTCTAGGAAGGTATGGTATGCCTTCATATGATTTGTGGAACTCTACTTATGGTCTTGGCAAGCAAAGGGTATTTTGGTCATTTGAGAATTACAGGTCATTCTTAGCCTATGCCTAAAACTCATACAAGGAAGCTTCAAATGAAAAACTTCACAACATCAAAGTTGCTCAAAAATGTCATTTTAAGTCTAGAAAAGAGGTCATGGAAGTTTGGAAATGCATAGAACAAGAATTGATAAAAGTTGGTTAAAAATGACTTTAAAAAGGCATATAAGTTGAAAAAGTTCACATGGAAAATTGGTTTGGGCAACTTATAAATCCAAAATGGGTCATGTAATATACCAAATTGATTCCAAACAACATTTTAAAGACATTGGTTCAGCCACTTTTTTGAGTTAGGGTTTAAATTTTGGACTTGCTTTGTAAAGTTCTTTCTTGCATAATAAGGCAACTTTGCAAAACTCAACACAAGGCAAGAAAATGTTTGTTTTTGCACATACACTCTCAATATCTCATGAAAGGACATTTTAACACAAATTTGAAGGGATGCAAGCATGATATGAGATGGTTCAATATGTCATCACATGAGAATTTCCACATTCTTCCACTTCATACTAGAAGGTTCTAGGGACTTCTAAATTGGCTTATATATTGATTGCAAAGTCCATGGGGTGAGGGTTGGTGATTGTTGGTGGTGATTGGTGAGTGTTAGTGCAAAAGAGAGAGTGAGATACCATTTCTTCCATTTTTGCAAATCAATATCAAACTCCACTTTCTTCTTCATCTCCATTTCACTCTCCTCCACAAATCCATTCTCTGGATCATACTGAACACGTGCATACAGATTTGAGTGGCCATTGATGAAGGTTTGAAGGCGTGGCTTCAAAATTGCAAGAAAAGCAAATTGGATCCAAACTCACAATCCAAGCACTATCTATCCAAGATCTTGCAAACAGAAAGGTTATCATCCATTAAAGATCATTTGTGACAAGTTTCAAGCATTGGATTGAAGAGTAACTACACTTGCCATCACCAATTTTCAGGTTTGCAAAAGCTTTCGAAACTCTTTATTTATGCAGCATTAGATGAAATGGTCAGGATAAGCATGATTAGAGACCGTAGGTGATTGATTTCTGAGAGTTAGAGAGGATTACATGAGGTTCAATGGCAGGGTGCAGTTTCTTTCAAGATCAAGATTGGGCTGGATATTGAGTTATAATGATCATGTACTAGCTTAATGAAATTAGTGTAACATCATGAGCAAGATAGTGCCATTAATACCAAGGATTACCATAGTTGATATCAGTGATAATCTAGTTGTACCCAGGGTTTGCACCTATCGGGTTTAGTTGTTGGTTGGGTTTTAGAGAAAATTAATGCCATGGTTTTGAAGGGGATGAAGAATAGGTCATTTTTGCTTTTGATGGCAAGGCATTTCATGGAGAATGGAGAGAGCATGATTGACTGGAAAATTCGTGCATGGAGCTGTAAGACTGAAACCCTAATTTTCATTTGGGGAAGATGACACCATGGTCGTTGGATCAAGTCCAAAGCTTGACTCGTTAAACCAATCGCACTGTCCACATTCAAAGCCAGAAGCGGAGGGAAGGAATAATAGTGAAACGATGCGTTTCACTTAATGAAACGCCTGGGCCTGATCCAAATCATGCTTTCCACACCCCCACCAGCGAGCCCAATGCGTTTTTAACTGGAAATTGTTGCTAAATGCACCGCGTGTTTAACCTTTTTCTTTTATTTTTTCAATTGATTTTCTGAAACTAACTGGGCCTAACACCATTACTAATCACACCCCCACTTCCCTGGCCCATCAATAAATGAACTAGGCGCCCTTGCTAGTAGCACCCCCTCCCCATTTTATTTCATTTCTTTGATTTTTAATTCCTTTGTATTTTCAGCATCTTTAAAAAATCATATAAAATTGGAAAATTGATGTTTTTAATTTCTTCTTTTTGCTATAGGTCAATAATTCTGTTAAGAAAAATATCCAATAATAAAAATAGCATTTTATTTTGGTTTAATATTTTTTGTGCATTTTTCTTGTAAATAGCTTTTTAATGAGTTTAGTTTAGTACTTAATTTTGTTGATTTTAGTTCTAATAGTTCCCTTTAAATTTAGGACCCATTCTTTTTAGGATATGTTACTTAGGACTTCAACTTGTATATAGGATTTAATTTGTAATTTTAGGATTAATTTTTAGATGACTCGATTAGGTGAGATTAGAGTGGTTAAAATTAGGGTTTTAAGTGAGCATATGTGAGATAGATTGATTCTTTTAGGAATTTTGATTTGATTTTGGGGTATGGTACTATAGGGGTTATGGGTAGATAATAGATCCCTTAGAAAATATTAGGTTTCCCCTACTGCTACTAGTATATTGCTTGTATTTGATTGATTGTGTGGAGTGCCCTCTTTAGGGTTATTTTTTGTCTGTGTGGGGTATTGGGTTTGTTTGGGGCTTGGGGTTTGAGCTGAAGCCTGTGTTGATGAAGCCCATTTGAAGATTAAAGAGACTGAAGACCAACTTCCAGAGTGGATGAGGAGTATCTCTTGCTGGCAGCTGTTGAAGTTATAGGATCTAGGATTTAGGCAGAGCTCTAGAGTAGAAAGCTTGATTCTCAAACATGGAAGGTCTTGACTGCCTCCATCCCTCTCTATGATGCAGAGTCTCTCTAGGACACTCACCCCCTTCCTTTGGAAGGCTTGGTGATAGTGTCTAAGAGATAGAACTCTTGAGAGAAATATTCTATGTGTTGTTAGCAGTTTGTTTGCCACCTTTGGTGGTCAACTAATTGTTTAACACCCAGTTCATTCTTATGATTGATTCCTCAGCTTGGAGAGTGGGACTTGAAGAAAAGCCATTGGGAGATTGAAGATAAAAGACTGGTGCTTGCTTGAAGCTTGTGGATAGCTGATGCTTGCTTGAAGCCTGAAGATGGTTGCCGATGCTGATGAAGATTGTTTTGCTGTTTAGTTTTAGCTGTTTTAATTCTTGATGTATTGTGTGAATTTCCCTGGCTGTATTGTTTGCTGTTTAACATGCTGGGTTGAAAGTGAATTCTGTTCACTTTTGCCTATTGTTTTCTAGGTTCGAGGTTGAGTGGGACTCCTTTGCCTCGCTTGTATTGTTGCATCCATGCATTTTACTGGTTTATTGTATATATCTGTTGTTTCTGTTGTCGTTTATCCCTTAGGATCTCTATTTTTCTCCGTGCAAGAGAGGAGCATGATAGACATTAGGTCTTAACCCATGCATGATAACATTAGGGTAGATTTTATTCCCCTTTTTTCAACCCTAGGATTTTAGAGTGTCATCTCTTCTTTCTTCAAAACAACAGAAAAACATTAATAAAGGTTATAACAGAAGTCAATTCATTTCTTCCGTCAAAAGATTTGAACAAACATCAACCTTTTTGCAATAAGAAAACCCTTGTTTAAGGTGATATTTTTCATAAAAGACACTTGAACAGCTTGTGTCGCGCGTAGCCCGAACTACGTTTGCTCTGATCTTCCATGCTGTGTGGAAGTACGTAGGCATAGGATGCGATATCCTAGCGAGCAACCTTCCCCACCTTCACCCGTAGTTAGGCGAACTACGTTGACTCTGATTTCTCGTTCCAGACGGGAATACGTAGGCATAAAGTGCGATGCTTTACCGAGTCATGTTTTCTTTTCTTTTCAGCCCTCATCCTTTAGTTTAGATAGAAGTGTAATCCGTACAAACAAGCAAGCGTGGATCCCATCGAGTACGATGGACGTGAGGGGTGCTAATACCTTCCCCTTGCGTAACCGACTCCCGAATCCAGGTTTTGGTTGCGATGACCATACCTTTTCCCGTCTTTGCGTTAGGTTTACTTCGAGCGTTTCCTTTCCCTCCTTTGGGGATAAATAACGCACGGTGGCGACTCTTCTGTCAGCCGGCGCCGATTTTCGCAGTAGCGACATATACGTCTCATATTAATATGGCCCAATCTTCTGTGCCAGACCCATTGCTCTTCATTAACAGACAAGAGGCATTTAACATTTTGAACTTTAAGTTCTGAAAGATTTATTTTATATATGTTGTTTTTCCTCTTACCACTAAATAGGATAGAGCCATCCTTTTGACTAATAGCTTTACAACATTTTTGATTAAAGGTAATATCATAACCATTGTCACTTAATTGACTTATGGACAATAAGTTATGCTTTAACCCTTCAACAAGTAAAACATTAGTAATAGAGGGAAGTTTACCATTTCCAATAGTGCCAGATCCAATGATCTTGCCCTTCTGGTTCCCTCCAAACTTCACGTCACCTCCAGATCTAAGTTCCAGGCTTTGGAACATAGACTTTTCTCCTGTCATGTGTCGTGAGCATCCAGAGTCCAGGTACCATGATTGGTGTCCTGACCTTGCTGCTAAGAACATCTGCCACAGGAATTATTTTGTTTTTAGGTACCCAGATCTTCTTGGGTCCTTTGGGGTTAGTTGGTTTGTAGGTTTGTCTAAACTTCTGTTTTTCAACATAGTGTTTATTCTGACTTGCCTTAGGTTTAAACACATAAGTATTCTTCTCAGAGCTTGTGTGTTTAATGTCATTTAAGTGACCAAATTTAAATTGAGAATACAGAGGTGTCTTCTTGATGAAAAGTTTGTCAACAGGTTTTGGATTGCTTCCAGATGAAGATTCATATCCAATACCTCTTCTGTTGTTTCCACTAACACCATAGATCATAGAAGCCATCTTGCTTCTGTCTATGCTCTTAGTAAGAAATCTCTGAAAGCTAGAGTCATATTTTTCGAAAATATTTTCACATGACTTAGTCTCAGATTCAGATTCTTGTTGAGTTATTTCAAAGTCATTTTTGATTTTCAGATTTATTTCTTTTTGCTCAACAAGTTCTGTCTTCAGAAGATCAATCTCAGATTCAAGATTGCTTTTCAGCTTCTTGTATTTGAGTTTGATATTGTTATAACTTTTAAGAACTTCTGTTAAAACTTTTATGAGTTCTTCTTTGGTAAGTTTAACCATTACATCTTCTGCGTCATCATCAGATTCAGAATCTGATTCATATCCTGAGGTACCTTCCTCTTGATCCTCTGTGCTGGCCATCAGTGCAACATTGGCACATTCTTCTTCTGATTCAGAAGATGAATCAGATTCATCTGAGTTATCCCATGTTGCCATCAGAACCTTCTTCTTTTTGTAAAGCTTCTTCTTGGGTTTTTCTTTCTGAAGTTTGGGGCAATCATTCTTGTAGTGCCCAGGTTCTTTGCACTCATAGCACACAACTTCTTTCTTGGCAGATCTTCTGTGTCCAGAAGACTCCTTTCTATTATCAGATCTTCTGAAGTTGTTGAACTTCTTTCCCTTGTGCTTCCAGAGTCTGTTGATCCTTCTGGACAACATGGATAACTCATCTTCTTCTTCAGAAGAAGATTCTTCAGAGCTTTCTTGAATGACCTGCAAAGCTTTAACAGTTTTGTTAGATTTTAATGCAACAGATTTACCTTTTTCTTTCTTCTGAGGTTCATCTTCCTCAAGCTCAATCTCATGGCTCCTCAGTGAGCTGATGAGTTCTTCTAGAGAGATCTTGTTCAGATCTTTAGCCATCTTCAAGGCAGTCACTATTGGTCTCCATCTGGTAGGCAGACTTCTGATGATTTTCTTTACGTGATCTGATGTAGAGTATCCCTTGTCCAGAACTTTCAGCCCAGCAGTGAGTATCTGAAATCTGGAGAACATGGCTTCAACAGATTCAAAGTCTTCCATTTTGAAGGCCTCATACTTCTGGATCAGAGCCAGAGCTTTTGTCTCCTTAACTTGAGAATTTCCCTCATGAGTCATTTTTAGGGGTTCAAACATATCAAAAGCAGTTTCCCTGTTTGTAATTTTCTCATACTCTGTATGTGAAATTGCATTCAATAATATAGTCTTGGCTTTATGGTGATTTCTGAAATCTTTCTTCTGAGCATCTGTCATAGATTTTCTGTCAATCTTTTTGCCATTCCCAACTGTGGGATGGACATATCCATCTATGACTAGATCCCATAGTTCAACATCATATCCTAGGAAAAAACTCTCAATTCTGTCTTTCTAGTAGTCAAATTTCTCCCCATCAAACATTGGGGGTTTGGTGCTGATCCTATCCCTTTCTTCATATTTATTGTTAATATTGGACATTGAGTTATCAGCCATGGTAACAAATAAATATATATCAAAGTATTTCTCTCTGGTTCTTTACTGACACTGTTAAGTGGTAGCACACTCAGAACCGGAGCTCTGATGCCAACTGAAGGTGAGATAATACTTAGAAGGGGGGTTGAATAAGTATGAAAGATTAAGACTTAAAAAATAATCACACAATTATTTTTATCCTGGTTCGTTTAAACAACTACTCCAGTCCACCCTTCCTAGAGTGATTTTCCTTTCTCAACAAGGACTTAATCCACTATTAAATCAAACTGATTACAATAGTAACACCTAAGAACAACTGTTCTTAGTCTTCTCAAGAGCTACTGATTCCAACTGAATCCTCTTAAGGAAATCCTTTACAATCAATGTAAATTAAATACAAGAGTATTAATGCTTCTATAAAGCTTTTATCACAACAGTGATTTTTCTCTTAAGTTTAAGTACAAGAAATTCTAAGAAGAATATGAAAGAATGAGAGCTTAGAATAATATGATTTCTTTTCAGCAAATTGTGTCACTGAAGAATGTGGTGGAGTTCTCCTTTTATAGGCAGCTGATCCAAGGATGCTGAGCGTTGAAAAGAGAGTCCCAAAAAGGTCTGAGCCTTTTTGTATTCACATCAAGTGACCTTTCCTTGAAGTAGATAACACAGAAAAATCCTTTTTGTCTGTGTAATTGTGTCTAGCACAAAAGAGGAAAGAGACGTTGATTTTCTCCAACGGATATATTCTTGAATATTTCTTCTTCAGTTTTCAGCAAGTTCTTCAGAGTCTGAATGGATCAGAGTCTTATAATGATATTCAGAACTTTGCTGTATCAGAGTCTTCTGCAGCAAGTGTGCTTTCAGCGTGTTGATCATCAGAGCATATTTGACACAGAACTTCAGTACTTGGCAGCGTTAGTACTTTCAGAAACTTCTGTAGAATTATGCTTTGAGAAACTCTTCAAACAATATTCTTCTTTGCTTCAGATGCTTCAGCTTCAGATGCTTCTGACTAGCTTTAGATGCTTCTGACTCAGAATATTCTGGAGCTTCTTGCTTCAGATCCTTCTGGAGACTACGCTCAGGATCTTTTGTAAAGAGCAATCAGAATCTTCTGTAAGATGCATCTGGCGCTTCAGAGTCAGGATAACTTCTTGTATACAATACAGATTTGCTTCTAGAGAGTTAATTTCATTTCAATCTGCAGTAAAACTCTCAAACAAATTTTAGAGTATATAATTCTTAAATATAAAATTTCCTAACAGTTATCATCAAAACAAAGAGTTATTATTAAGAACCAATCTGTGTTCTAACACGTAGCATGCCGGTAATTAGAAAAACCAAACTTAGTTCACGGTTGTCCTGGAGATGAGGTAGACTAGGATTTGGTTGAAGTTCGATATCAAGTATTGTGGCGGGTTCGAAGTTCTTCACAACTTATCGCAGAATTTAGACATCTAACTTTTACCATTCACCACATAGAGGTTTTAACAAAAAAAAGCGGCATCGTTCTTCCTCGAAGGCTTTGCAACGACGAATCCCCAAGTTCTCCACAAAGCTTCGGTTGGAAACTTGAGTTGATGCAGTAACCTTCTTTCCTCTTTACATGTTGTTAGGCCCGTGGATGCTTTTGGGAAGCAATTAAGCTGCTGCGGGCACGTCTTCAGGGTAATAAGCATTATTTCTATTTATTGATTGCCTTTTGTTTCTTTAGAGATGCTGTAACTTAAATGATGAATGTGACTCAATATGCTTTGGTTGATTTGGTCTTTAAATCTGTCAACATCATCTTGTGATCCTTCTTGAAGTTGAGGAGATTTAGTCAAGACGTGATCAGTAGGCGGGCTACTAGTTTTGGTTATACCATGGTTTTCAATTAAGGTACTTCTACCAATGTTAATTGAGGAGAACTCACTGGACAAATTCCGAATCACTTCATTGGTAGCAGACACTGCTTCCTCTGGACCAGAGTTAAAAGAATGTCCAGTAATGTTATTAGATTTTAATGTGTTTGTTATAGTACAGTTGCCTCTATCATTATCTTGTGACAATGGTCAATAACAAGGCTCACTCTTCAAATTGACAGGTGCAGCAGAAACAACACAAGCTGAAAATTTTCACCTGCACTGCCCATGCTATTATATTGTTTATTAGGTTTTGGCAATTCACTTTTCACCCTAGGTAATGTATTGGGACTCCCATCACTTGATGGTGGCCTCCTTGAACCATCACCTTGTGCTGCAGAAGCTTGAATTGTTCCCGTAACAGCAGTAGAAAAGGTAAGTTGCCGTTAATTGTATCAGGCTTTGGCTTGTAACCTCGAAAGGCTTGTTTTGTAAATGATTCTTGATCAATTGGGTTTTTGTGTTTATAAAGTTGTTTTGACCTGGAAATGGTACTGTATCTTGAGATTAATATGAACTTGATATTGTTGCACCCCAAAATTTGCCCAACCTTTTCTAACCTAGGTTTATGTTTCAATTGCATAATCATTTACATTGGCATCATGTACATAGTGCATTCATCTACATTGCATATCATAGGCAAGCTATCTTAACAAGGGATCAAAGTGCTATTCTTATCTCAGGAGGCATATCTAAGGGTTTCATTCATATTCAAGTCTACTAAGGTCATCAGGGAAGAATTGGGGCTTGGAAGGGCTGCCAGGTTGATCAGTGAATTCTCTCCTATCTTGAGGCTAGTTGGGGATCATCAGAGGAAGTGTGAGCTAAGAGCCAAGAGCATGAGGTAGGTATGGGTGTTATGAAGAGCCTATGTGATCATTTTTGAGGAGAACCAAGTCATTGGAATGATTGCAAGAGCCTCAGTTGAAGTCAGTCAACACTGGGTCAACACTAGGTCAATCCTAGGTCAAAGAAGTGTTTTGAAGGGCATCAAGGAGCATTTGAAGAATGTGGGATTCATTATTTGCTATATGGATATGGATATGATGTTGTGATAAAGAAAAATCAAGAGGAGTCAAGGAGAACTGGAATTACTAAATTAGGGTTTCAGTGTAAAATCCCCTGATTTAGGTCAAACTTCAAGGCAGTGTAGCTCAAGATGCAAGCTTCATATGAATTCTTGGTCCACATGAAACTTTTAGAGTATCTTCATATATTTAATTTGAGTGGTGGAAGTCATCAAGATGATTTATATAACTCAAGTTATGGCTCTTGCAAGTTACAGGTCATCTGAGGGCACTGAAATTTGTCTGTGAAAGTTGTCTGTCTTCCAAGCAACTTTTAACCTTCAAGGGTATTTCAAATGGATTTCTGGCCAACATAAGAGTTGTTCCTTATTGTCTTAGATTTCTATAATGGTATGGTATGCCTTCATATGATGTGTGGAACTCTACTTATGGTCTTGGCAAGCAAAGGGTATTTTGGTCATCTGAGGATTATAGGTCATTCTTAGCATATGCCTAAAACTCATACAAGGAAGCTTCAAATGAAAAACTTCACAACATCAAAGTTGCTCAAAATGTCATTTTAAGTCAAGAAAAGAAGTCATGGAAGTTTGGAAATGCATGGAACAAGACTTGACCAAAGCTGGTGGAAAATGACCTAAAAAAGGCATATAAGTTGAAAAAGTTGAAATAAAAAATTGGTTTGAGAGATCTACAAATCCAATATGGGTCATCCAATATACCAAATGGATTCCCAAAAACATTTTAAAGACTTTGGTTCAGCCACTTTTTTGATTTGAGGGTTAGAAAATGGACTTGCTTTGTTATTTTGTTACTTGCATAATAAGATACACATGAGAAGTTCAACATAAAGCAAAATTAAAGGCATGTAAGCTCTCTTATCATTCCAATTTGTCATGCAAGGAGATATTCACTCATGGTTAAGGGGCTGTTAAGAGATAAAGGAGAGATATCATGAGAATTCAAATTATCATACCATGAGAATTTCATGAAGTTTCTAGAAGCCTCTTAGAGTGAGCTAGAAACTTCTAGATCTTTCCTTGATGGTCTATATAAGGAGATGAGATCATATGTGTGAAGGGTTGGTGCATTGAGAGGGAGAATAGAGAGAATCAAGAGGTTGCTTCCATTGTAAGAAATCGAGAGAATCATCATAATCTTCCATTTCTGATCATTTCTTTTCTTCATCCATCATCCATTGAAGTTGGTGAGTGATTGTAAGCAAGGTCAGAGGTCCAACAATGGAGGATTGAAGAGCTAGCTTTCACATTGCAAGAATCCATATCAGAAGTGCAGGCAAGAATCCAAGCATCTTCCACCATTTCTTTTGCAAACAGAAACCCTAGCACCTCCCAAAGATCATTGGTGAAAGCTTACAAGGGTTGAATCGAGCTCCTTCCCATCTGTTTCATCAAGAATTGCAGGTTGGTGAAGTTTCTTTTATCTCTCTGTTTAGGTGTTGTTAGGTTAGATTATTGGTGTAGGATTGTTAGGGTTAGGAAGATGAACATGTATATAATCTGTTGTGACCATTAGTGAAGGTTTGATCCATGGCAGTTTTTCTTTGATGACCTAGAACACTCCATTTAGGGCAAGAGAATACTAGTGAGATAGCTCAGAATACTCACCATAATCCATAGATCGTTCTAGGAAAGTTTGAACAAGTGTGATGATCATGTACACCAGGTGCAATTCAGTGGTGTCCAAGACTTCTGACTATCGGGTTTAATCATAGAAGGGGTTTTAGAGAAAATCAAAAGCATGGTCGTGTAGAGGGGAAGAAATGGAGTGAGTTTGGTTTTTAAAGTGTGTGATTTCATGGCCTGTGGAGGGAGAATGATGAGCTCGAACATGGCTGCATGGGGAGAATTTTCTGAGTGCTAGGGTTTCAGTTTGGGGACAATGAAGGGGAGCCGTCCGATTGACCTGGTTATTTGACTTTTTCACTTCATCGTGCGATTGAGATTTAATTTGAGAAATGGAGGGAAGCTGTGCAGTGAAACGCCGCGTTTCATTTAAAATGAAACGTTGGGCTTTGGGTCAGATCACTATCCCCACCCCCCATTTGATAGGCCCATTGATTTACACGTGAATTGGCTGCTATCCACACCGGAGTTTTATTCTTTTTTGCTGGCATTTTTAATTTGATTTTCTGATGTGCGCTGGGCTTAGCATTATTTCTATCTGCACCCCTGGTTCATGGCCCACCTGGAAATACAACTGAGCGAACTTGCTGTTCAGACCCCCCTCCCCTTTTATTTCTATTTTGTTATTTTAATTCCTTTATTATTTTTAATACCTTTGAAAAATCATAAAAAATAGGAAAATTGAGATTTTTAATTCTTTCTTTTTGCTATAGGTCCATAGTTCTGTCTAGAAAAATACCAAATAATAAAATGGAAATTTTATTTTGTTTTACTATTTTTCATGTATTTTTCTTGTAAATAGCATTTTATTAAGTTTAGTTTAGTACTCAAATTTGTTAATTTTTGTTCTAATAGCTCCCTTTAGCTTTAGGGCTCATTCTCTTTAGAGTGATTAGTATAGGACTTCAACTTGTACATAAGATTTAATTCTCAATTTTAGGATTAATTTTTAGGTGATTTGGTTAAGTGTGATTAGTGTGATCAAAATTAGGGTTTTAAATGAGCATAGGTGAGATAGATTAATTCTTTTAGGAATTTTCATTTGATTTTTGGGGTATGGGACTATAGGGATTATGGGTAGTTATTAGATCCCTTAGAAAATATTAGGATTCCCCTACTGCTATTAGTATATTGCTTATATTTGATTAATTGTGTGGTGTGCCCTCTTTAGGGTTATCTTTTTGTCTGTGTGGGGTATTGGGTTTGTTTGGGATTTGGGGGGAGCTGGAGACCTGTGATGATGAAGCCCAGTTGAAGATCAGAGAATGAAGACCAATTTCTAGAGCTAATGAGGAGTATCTCTTGCTGGTGGCTGCTGAAGTTTGTAGGACATAGGAGTTAGGCAGAGCTCTAGAGTAGCCAACTTAATTCTCAAACATGGAAGGTCTTGATTGCCTCCATTCTTCTCTGTGATACAGAGTCTCTCTAAGACACTCACCCCCTTCCTTTGGAAGGCTTGGTGCTAATGTCTGAGGGATAGAACTCTTGAGAGAAATATTCTTTGTGTTGATAGCAGTCTGTTTGCCACCCTTGGTGGTCAACTAATTGCTTAACACCCAGTTTACTCTTGTGATTGATTTTCTCAGCTTGGAGATTAGGACTTGAAGAAAAGCCATTGGGAGATTGAAGATAAAGTCTGATGCTTGCTTGAAGCTTGTGGCTAGATGATGTTGACTTGAAGATAGTTGCTGATGCTGATGAAGACTGCTTTGCTGTTTAGTTTTTTGCTGTTTTATTTTTTTTGATGTATTGTGTGAATTTCCCGGACTGTATTGTTTGCTGTTTAACCTGTTGGGTTGAAAGTGAATTCTGTTCACTTTTGCCTATTGTTTTCTAGGTTTGAGGTTGAGTGGGACTCCCTTGCCTCGCTTGTATTGTTGCATCCATGCATTTTACTGCTTTATTGTATATATCTGTTGTTTCTGTTTCCGTCTATTCCCTTAGGATCTCTGTTTCTCTCTGCGCAAGAGAGGAGCATGATAGACATTAGGAGCTAACCCATGCATGATAACATTAGGGTAGATTTTTATCCCTTTTAACCCTAGGATTTGTAGAGTGTCATCTCTTCTTTCTCCAAAACAACAGAAAAACACTGATAAAGGTTATAACAAAGTGAATTCATTTCTTCCGTCAAAAGATTTGAACAAACATCAACCTTTTTGCAATAAGAAAACCCTTGTTTAAGGTGAGATTTTTCATAAAAGACACTTGAACAGCTTGTGTCGTGCGTAGCCCGAACTACGTTTGCTCTGATCTTCCATGCAGTGTGGAAGTACGTAGGCATAGGATGCGATATCCTAGCGAGCAACCTTCACCCACCTGTCCCCGTAGTTAGGCGAACTACATTGACTCTGATTTCTCATTCCAGATGGGAATACGTAGGCATAAAGTGCGATGCTTTGCCGAGTCAAGTTTTCTTTTCTTTTCAGACCTCATCCTTTAGTTTAGATAGAAGTGTAATCCGTACAAACCAAGCAAGCGTGGATCCCATCGAGTACGATGGACGTGAGGGGTGCTAATACCTTCCCCTTGCGTAACCGACTCCCGAACCCAGGTTTTGGTTGCGATGACCATACCTTTTCCCTTTTTCGCAAGGTTTACTTCGAGCGTTCCCTTTCCCTCCGTTGGGATAAATAACGCACGGTGGCGACTCTTCTGTTCAGCCGGCGCCGATTTTCGCAGTAGCGACAGCTGGCGACTCTGCTGGGGACCCAACGTCCTCTGGATGCTAAGGACTGCGATAGTTCTTATGCATTTGGGATCCAACGTCCCTTTAGAGAGTCAATCCTAGCGCTTGTTTGCCCGTCGAGGAATTTGTATGGATTTACATTTCTGTATTTACATTTCAGCATTTTATTATTATTATTGCTGTATTGTGGGGTGTGACGGGTGTTCTATGATTGAGAGATAAGCCGGACCTGGGCTTGAGTGCACCTAGATTTAGAGTAGAGATTAGTGGGCGCGCACGTGCTTTGCATGTCCTAGTGTCCCGTGAAATCTACACTCAGACGAGGTTCTTCTGGTTGGCCTCCTGTCCTGCCCTTTGGGTGGCTCGGGTTGCTGGTTAGTTGGATTGTCGACTCTGGGGACCGATCATTTGGAAGTTGGCTAAGTGAGGCCTCTTCAGGATTTGATGATGCCACTCCTTCTGGGAATCGTATCATCAACCCTGAAAGTCTGTGACGCCGACGACCGCATAGGATGCCATACCTTTGTCAGTTACTAGGACGTCCACCTGTGAGAGGGTTTGGGGTTATGCAGGTAACTAGACCTTCAGATACCGGTTATTTCTTGATCAGAGATCCTGGGTATATATGGATGGTTCTGAGGTCTGTCAGAGACCGGTTGGAGTTATATTATGAGGTCTATCAGAGACCATTCCGAGTTATGGTTTGAGGTCTGTCAGAGACCAGTTGGGGTTATATTATGGGTCTATCAGAGACCGATGTTGGAGCTTTGTATTAGGTCTATCTGAGACCAGGGATTGATGAGTATTGGAGGGTCTATCTGAGACTCTTGATATGGTCCAGGCTTCTCAGCTATAGCACTTGGTCCCTGTTGCATGTTGCTTGCATTGCATTGTTTTGCATACTCATTATCATTGCATCCCATTAACGTGTGTCTGTGCTGCAGGTGCATTTGCATATCCCCGGGTTCTAGTGTCTGGACTTCTGGGTATTGATTATGGCTGGATTGAGGATGATAGTTGCCTACAAGCTACCTATTCCTGATATTACTCCACTCCTGGGTCTGATTTCTCTGGCAGATGATGATGTCCGTAGAAGCTTCAGGCAGAGTTATGGACGGCTGTTGAGTTTGGTTCGCAGATCCACTGATGATGAGTTGAATGGGCTGTACACGCTGATGCAGTTCTATGACCCGGCTTTGAGATGTTTCACATTTGCAGACTTCATTTTGGGACCTACCATGGATGAGTATGTGGAGTTTACTGAGCTGCCAGTGCAGAATGCAGTTCCCTTTATTCACTCTGCCGCTGAACCTAAGTTGGAGGATTTGGCCAAAGCCTTGCATATGAACGCTTCTGAGTTGTTGATAACTTCTTGACGAGGAGTTCCGGGTTTTTCTCTCCAGTTTCTGGTTGGTAAGGCTCAAGAGTACGCCAAGAATGGGTGTTGGGTGGTCTTTAACGCTATTATGGCTTTATGCATTTATGGGATCGTGCTGTTTCCTAACTTCCCAAACTTCGTGGACATGGATGCATTTCATCTATTTGCTGCTGGTAACCCGGTGCCAACACTGATCAGGGACTTTTACCATTCAATGCACTACAGGAATGAGAACAGGAGAGGCAAGAATGTCTCTTGTTGCGAGCAAGTTGTGAAGGAAAAGGAGGCCTTGATGAAGGTTAATGAGGAGTTAGAAAAGGAGCTAGCTCAGATAAGGAGTGAGAAGAATAAGGCCGTCCGTTCTTTCCAACAGCAGATCGAACTAGTGAACAGGCTAGGTGCTGAGTTGACTGAGGAGAAGAAAAAGCGCGAACGTCTGGGTCAAGAGTTCAGAAGCTCCCACGACATGCTAGAGGCCAAAAAGAAAGCACTTGACGCCACTCACCGAGAGATCTCCTCTTGCAATAAGACTTGGAATGTGACGCTGACCAACAACAAGAAGAGGGAAGATAAGTTGAAGCAGCAAATTTCTGACCTCGAGAAGCAGTTGAAGGCTAGCATTGAGAAGTGCGAAGAAGAAGTGATGACCAGATACAGTCTCCAGAAGGCATTGAACAAAGCCATTGAATGCAGGAACGAAGCAGTGTCTCAGAAGCGGAAGCTAGAAGATCGCTTCGGAGATGGAGCAGGGGAAGAAACCGCTGGTGACGCGCCACGTGTTCTCAAGAGAAGAAACCAGCTTGTCGAAGGTCTGCTTATCCGACCAGATCATCCAGAGACCAAGAAGTTGATAGAAGAGTACCGGGCTCATGGGGGTGCTTGATCATTTCATGTATTTGTATGCTTTATTTGCATTAGCGCTGACCATCACCAGGATTGTTGGTTGAGGTCATGCCATCTTACTGTATACCCTCGGTGATATTGTATTCTTGGTTTTCTCTTCAATATACGAGGTTTTCTATGATTCGGCTCCAATCACTGTATTGCTAGCACTGTCACTGCGCTGGCACTCACACTAGAATCGGGGCATAATAATCCCTAATGCACAGACACACATTGCATTTTGCATACGTACTCATATTTGCATTACAGGTTTGTGATCCAGGTATCTTATCTCTTGCATATTTGAAGCAGGTATTTTCAGGATTGCAGAAAAGCGGGTCCACCGTTACTCTACAAGAATCAATCAGAAGAAGATCATGGACAACGTGCAGAGTGAAATGCAAGAGATGCATGACAGGATGGCCCTGCTCATGCAAACCATGGAGACTATCGCCAAAGGGCAAGAGCAGCTGCAGAATCTGGTTCAACCGATAGTCGCGCGGGCTGAAAACAACGGGACACCGCAGGGTGAAAACATTGTTGCTTCTCCCCGAGTTGAGAATCGTCAAGGTGCTGACGTTGGTCCCGTAACCGGTTTGAATGTTGGAGAAACTGGTCCTGTAGGTGGAGGTGGGAACATCGGTAATATGAATGTCAATACAGATACTGCTGGGGTATTTGTGGGCAACGTCAACCAGGGTTTCAGTGGGGGTGTTGAGAATGTCGGAATGAATGGTATTAATGGTAACAGGGCTTCAACGGTGTGAATATGGGGTATGGCAGCATGGCTGGCGCCAAGGCTGGGTTTGGTGGCTATGGTAATCTTGGGTATGGAGCTGGCGCATACAACACTCAAGAGATGGGTAATCTAAGGCATGACCCCAGGTACGTTCAAACAGGTCCGGGTCGCGATGCAGATTATGTTGGATACGAAGTAGTGCCTCGCTGGGAGGATCGCCAGGAAGATGTGTTCTCTGGTCAGAATGAAGGCTATGAAAGAGCCAGGGGCGACAACCATCGGATGAGATTGCTAGAAGAGAAGGTGAACGGGTTGGCCAACCAGAATGCTCTCGGGTTGGATATGTCAAACATGGGGTTAGTCCCAGGGCTGAGGGTCCCGCTGAAATTCAAAGCACCATCGTTCGATAAATACAAAGGGGATACCTGCCCTAGGGTGCATGTGCGCGCATTTTACAGGCGCATGTCTGCATATTCTGAGGATGAAAAGATGCTAATGCACTTCTTCCAGGATAGCCTGTCAGGGCCATCGCTTGAGTGGTACATGAGCTTGGAACCTACTCAGATCAGGAGTTGGAAAGAGCTGGCAGAGGCTTTTGTTCGACATTATCAATATAATAGTGATCTCGCCCCTAACCGAGTTCAGTTGCAAAGCATGTCTCAGAAGTCTAGTGAGAGCTTTAAAGAATACGCCCAGAGATGGCGAGATCTGGCTGCTAGGGTGCACCCTCCAATGGTGGAACGCGAAATGATGGATATGTTCATAGGAACTTTCTCTGGAATGTACTACGACCGTCTGCTCAACTTTTCGATGAGTACTTTCTCTGAGCTGATTTTGATGGGGGAGCGAATTGAAAACGGGGTGAAGATTGGTAAAATTCAAGCAGGTGAGTCCAGTTCCGCAGGAGGTAATAAGAAGACGTTTGGTGGTAAACGGCAAGGTGACGCCAATGCTGTATTCGGTGCTCGACGAAAGAATAAAGGTCAGAACTGGCGTCAGCAGTCGCAAGTCGCAAGTGTAACCATTCCAGGGCCTTCTCAGCAGCAGAGACAACAACCACCGCAGTAGGCTCAACAGCAGCCTAATAATCAGCGCAGATTTCAGAACCCCCGACCAAGGAGAGTGTTCGAGGTACCGCCAGTGTCATATGCAGAACTCCTTCAGACCTTGTTGAAATTGCAGCTAGTCGAGAAGAGGACCTTAGCACCACCAACTGGCCAGCTGCCGGCCGGATATGATGTTAATGAGCACTGTGACTTCCATTCGGGGGCGCCGGGGCACAATATCGAGAATTGCTTGGCTTTCAAGCATAAAGTGCAGGACTTGCTTGATAGTACGGCCATCAACTTCGGGAAGGAAGGTCCCAATATCACGCAGCAGCCAATGCCCAAGCATGGTGGAGCCGGGGCCAATGCAATCATGTCAAATGATGAGTTGAACTTAGTTTCATAAGTGAGCGAGCTGAAAACCCCTTTGAGTTTCGTAAAGCAGCGTTTGTTGGAAGGAGGCGTCTATCCCGGTTGCGGTAGCGAATGTGATGGCTGTTTGACTCAACCTGAGGGCTGTGAGAAGTTGAAGAGGGGAGTTCAAAGTTTGATTGATGAAGGAACTTTGCAGTTCGACAGGGCTGTGGGGCGAGAGAAGTCTGTTGAGACAGAATCTGTAGAAGAGCGTAGAGAGATTGCTACGGTCACCATTCCGTTCAAATCGGTGACAATTTCGGCATCATCAAAAAGGCCGACCATTACTATTACCAACGCTAAGCCAGTCCCTTTTGAAAGCACAAAGGCAGTCCCGTGGTGCTACAGTGCTGAGGCGTATTGCAATGGGGAAAAGATTGACTTGAATGATCCGCCAGCAGGATCCGTTGATAACATAGTGGGAGCAGGTGGTATAACCCGGAGTGGGAGAATTTTCACTTCACCTGAGGTCGAAGCAGAGAGGCTCGCCAAAGGTAAGAACAAGGCTGTTGAAGGGGAATCTTCAGGGGGTAAAGAGAAAGAGCCGATGACCAAAGATGTGGAAGAATTCATGAGGTTAATCCGCAAAAGTGATTACAAGATTGTAGATCACCTGCAGCAGACCCCGTCTAAGATCTCCATATTATCGCTGCTGTTGTGCTCTGAGGCGCATAGAAATGCCCTGTTGAAAGTACTTGAGACATCCTTCGTGCCGCAAGAGATTTCAGTTAATCAACTGGAGGGAGTTATGGCACATGTCAACGCTGGGCATGGACTGGGATTCACAGATTTTGACTTAACACCTCGAGGGCGCGATCACAATAATGCTTTGCACATCTCTATCGAATGTCGGGGCACTGTTTTATCCCATGTGCTGGTAGACACTGGGTCCTCGTTGAATGTGTTACCAAAGAAAGCTCTGTTGAAGTTAGATACCCGTGGGTTGTTGTGTACACCTAGTGATTTGGTAGTAAGGGCTTTTGACGGAACCAGGAGGTCAGTATTCGGGTCGATAACGTTACCTATTCAGGTAGGTCCGGAGGTGTTTGATACAGTGTTTTACATCATGGACATACAACCCGCATATAGCTGTTTGATTGGGAGACCCTGGATTCACGCCGCTGGGGCAGTAACTTCGACGCTCCATCAGAAGTTGAAATATATGGTTGAGGGGAGTATTGTGACGGTGTGTGGTGAAGAGGACATCCTAGTCAGTCATTTATCTTCTTTCAAGTACGTGGAGGTAGATGGAGAGATTCATGAAACGTTGTGTCAAGCGTTCGAGGAGGTGAAAGTTAAAGAGGAAGCTCCGGTAAAGAGGGAAGGACTAGAGGTGGCCGTCTCCTCGTATAAAGAAGCCAAGGCGCTGGTTCAGGCAGGAGAGACTCAGAGGTGGGGGCAGGTTCTGGACATTCCGGTAAAACAAGACAAGTATGGCTTGGGGTACCGTCCATCTTCCTCGCATAGCGCGCCTAAGTACAAGGGACCTGTAGTGTTCACATCAGGGGGTGTCAGCTTTGAAAGGATCAATGCCGTGTCTGATACGGAAGAAGCGGATAGCAATTGCGACATGGACTCGTGGATTCGACCCAGCACGCCGGGGCAAAGCCTATGCAACTGGTCCATCCAGGACGTCATCCAAGTCACCAAACAGTAATGCATTGTTGTTTCAGTCATTGTATGATCACATGCCTTGCCCGGGGCATCGTTGATTTTGTCTTAGGGCCTAACTGTTTACTTGTATGTTTGTATAATCAATAAATGACGGCGTTTTTACATTCAAATGTTGTGATCCTTTTCTTTCCGTTTTATTTTATTTCTCAATAAAATGGCAGCGCGGTTATGCACCTTGCTTGTACATCATTTTGAAGCACTTAACCGTTTCCCTCGCAGGATTCATGAATTTTCAGATGACACCGACCAAAAACTTCCTATGACTCGTTTAGACTTCGAGCATACGATCTTCCAAGCTAAGGAGGAGATTATGGAGGATAGTGACTTACCAGAAGAGCTTAGTCGGTTATTGAAGCAAGAGGAGAGAGTCATTCTGCCTCACCAGGAAGAGATTGATATTGTCAACTTGGGGTCTGAAGAATGCGTCAGGAATATCCGTATAGGGGCCGCGTTGCAAGAGGATATCAAGCAAGAGCTTATTGAGATGCTGCGTGAATACAGTGATATATTTGCTTGGTCCTATGAGGACATGCCAGGTTTGGATACTGATATGGTTGTTCATCGTCTGCCGTTGAAGGAAGATTGCCCGCCTGTGAAGCAGAAACTCCGGAGGACTCGTCCCGATATGGCCGTAAAGATAAAGGAAGAAGTGCAGAAGCAATGGGATGCTGGGTTCCTGGCTGTTACCACTTATCCCACTTGGGTCGCTAATATCGTGCCTGTGCCAAAGAAAGATGGCAAGGTTCGGATGTGTGTTGATTATAGGGATTTAAACAAAGCGAGCCCGAAGGATGATTTCCCGCTGCCGCATATTGACGTGTTAGTTGACAACACGGCTCAGTTTTCGGTTTTCTCCTTCATGGATGGATTTTCAGGGTACAACCAGATCAAAATGGCTCCGGAGGATATGGAAAAGACAACCTTTATCACCCCGTGGGGAACCTTCTATTATAAGGTGATGCCCTTTGGTTTGAAGAATGCTGGGCAACGTATCAGCGGGCTATGACAACGCTTTTTCACGACATGATGCACAGAGAGATCGAGGTGTATGTCGATGACATGATTGCCAAGTCTCAAACAGAGGAAGAACATCTGGTTAATTTGTTGAAGTTGTTCAAAAGGCTGAATCCAAATAAATGTACCTTCGGAGTGAGATCCGGGAAGCTACTGGGGTTCATTGTGAGCAAGAAAGGAATCGAGGTCGATCCTGCAAAAATAAAAGCAATACAAGAAATGCCAGCACCGAGAACAGAAAAAGAAGTCCGTGGATTCTTAGGGAGGTTGAACTACATTGCTAGGTTCATCTCTCACTTAACGACCACGTGTGAACCATTGTTCAAGCTGTTAAAGAAAGATCAAGCGGTGGTCTTGAACGACAATTGCCAAAGGGCATTTGAAAAGATAAAAGAATACTTGCAGGAACCTCCGGTGTTGATACCCCCAGTAGCAGGACGACCACTGATTATGTATCTGACGGTTCTTGAGAACAATATGGGTTGTGTTCTCGGTCAACACGACGAGACAGGGCGGAAAGAGCATGCAATTTACTACTTGAGTAAGAAGTTCACGGACTGTGAATCTCGATACTCTATGCTCGAAAAGACGTGTTGTGCATTGGCGTGGGCTGCCAAACGTCTAAGACAGTACATGCTAAATCATACAACCATGCTGATATCGAAGATGGATCCGATCAAATATGTGTTTGAGAAACAAGCGCTCTCTGGAAGGATCGCTAGATGGCAGATGGTATTGACAGAATACGATATCCAGTATGTTTCCCAGAAGGCCATTAAGGGAAGTGTTCTGTCCGAATATCTCGCTGAGCAGCCGATTGAGGATTATCAGCCTATGAGGTTTGAGTTTCCTGATGAGGATATAATGTACTTAAAGGCTAAAGATTGTGATGAGCCGTTGCCTGGTGAAGGACCTGAGCGGAGTTCCCAGTGGCAATTGATTTTTGATGGAGCTGTCAATTCGTATGGTAGCGGGATCGGGGCAATCATTACAACTCCCCACGGGTCGCACATCCCGTTCACAGCCAGATTGACTTTTTCAGTGACGAATAACGAAGCCGAGTACGAAGCTTGCATCATGGGGTTAGAAGAGGCTATCGATATGAGGATTAAGAATCTGGATGTATATGTGGATTCAGCATTGGTAGTGAATCAGATTAAGGGAGAGTGGGAGACGCGCCAACCTAATCTGGTACCGTACATGAATTATGCGAGAAGGTTGCTACCTTTCTTTGATAGGGTGGAGTTCCACCACGTACCTCGGGCGGAGAATCAAATGGCAGACGCCCTTGCAACGTTGTCCTCAATGTATAAAGTCAACCGCTGGAATGAGGCTCCCAGCATTGTCATCTCTCGCCTTGATAGGCCGGCCTTTGTGTTTGCAATTGATGAAGCATCTGACGGCAAACCTTGGTATTTCGACATACAGAATTTCTTGAAGAGCAAGGAATATCCGGTTGGGGCATCCAGTCGTGATCAGAAGACTCTAAGGAGATTAGCAGGCAACTTCTATCTGAATCCCGATGGCGTTTTGTATAGAAGGAACCATGATTTGGTACTCCTCTGGTGTGTAGACGAGAAGGAAGCCAATATACTCATGGAAGAGGTCCATGAAGGAACTTTTGGTACACATGCAGGTGGGCATGCTATGACTCGAAAGTTGTTGCGAGCAGGGTATTATTGGTTGACGATGGAAACTGACTGTTTCAAATTTGCCAAGCGGTGTCACAAGTGCCAGATCTATGCTGATAAGATCCACGTGCCACCCAGTCCACTGAATGTTATGGCTTCTCCGTGGCCTTTCTCCATGTGGGGAATTGATATGATTGGAAAGATTGAGCCTACTGCTTCTAATGGGCATCACTTCATTCTGGTTGCGATCGATTACTTCACCAAGTGGGTGGAAGCGGCATCTTACGCCAATGTGACGAAACAGGTGGTGGCCAGATTTATCAAGAAGGATATAATCTGCAGATACGGTATTCCTGAGCGAATTATTACTGATAATGGCTTGAATTTGAACAACAAGATGATGAAAGATCTGTGCCGGGATTTCAAGATCGAGCATCATAATTCATCTCCCTACAGACCCAAGATGAATGGCGCTGTAGAGGCGGCCAATAAGAACATAAAGAAAATTGTTCAAAAGATGGTTGTGACGTATAAGGATTGGCATGAGATGCTGCCATTCGCTTTGCACGGTTATCGTACTATAGTGCGTACATCAACCGGGGCAACACCGTTCTCACTAGTATATGGCATGGAGGCTGTCCTGCCATTGGAGGTTGAGGTACCATCTTTGAGGGTTTTGCTTGATGTTAAGCTGGACGAAGCAGAATGGGTGAGAAGTAGATTGAATCAGCTGAGTTTGATAGATGAGAAAAGACTGGCATCCATTGCACATGGTAGGCTGTATCAGAGCCGGATGAAGAAAGCATTCGACAAGAAGATTCTCCCTCGAAGCTTTCAGACGGGTGATCTTGTGCTGAAGAAGATTCTCCCACCACAATCGGATCACAGGGGCAAATGGACTCCCAACTACGAAGGTCCATATGTCGTGAGAAAGGTCTTCTCCGGAGGAGCCCTATTGTTATCCACCATGGATGGTGAAGACTTTTCGTCCCCTGTGAACTCGGACGCAGTTAAAAAATACTTTGCTTAAAATTGACCCGCTGGACAGTAAAAAGAGAGTCCAGGCAAAAATGGGGCATCCTGGCGAACCAAAAAACAGAATAAAAAGGTTCGGGCAAAAGTTAGGGATAAAATGGAAAAAATGTACACCCGCGAAGTCGAAAACCTACACTGGGCGGCTTCGGCAAAAAAGGGTATCCCGGTGAATCGAAAACCCGCAAAGGGCGATTCGCGCAATAGTTAGGGATTTAAGAAGCAAATGACTGCGGTCCAAGTTTTGATTGTTGGCGGTTCGGGAGTATCTAGGGGTCAACTATCCAAAGCAATGTCTTCCAAAGACAGGGATCGGGAAAGCATCAGAGTCCGACGAGTCATAGGAGGACCGATTCATGGTGTTCGTCTGTAACACGTTGCCAACATGTGTACAAATTTTATTCGGTATATTTGTATACTTATGCATTTTGTGTATATGTGACTACCTTTTTTCAGGAGTTGCATCTGATGTACAAAATTTTGCCTATTTTCAGGCCGTTATCAATAAAGTGTTTTATTCAATGAAGTGTGTGACTTTGGTTTTAATTTTTTACAGTTTTGTTTGTAAAAAGCGCCGATGTTTCTGATAAACTTACATACGTGTAAACAGGCGGGCCTCAGCCTATGATTGTAAAACCAAAAATTACCTGAATGGTTGTCGTGGGCGATTACCAAGATGTTTCGGTTTGCATAGGTTGCCTTGTGTTTGCTTGTTAACTTTTGCAGGTATTCAAAAGCTCGCAAAGTTCCCCGCCAGAGTCCATGGCAGGCTGGTACCCTTTCCAGAGGTTGAATGTTGTGTCTTCCCCAGTGAAGTCTCCCCAGGCAAAGCTGAATGTTATCTCCCCAGGAGAGTTGAGATTAATGTACCTTCAGTTCAGAAATTGGCCTATCAAGCAGAGCAGAGTTCTCCCCAGTGAAGGTCGAGATGGATGTGATTAACTCCCAGAGGGTTCTCGTGCAGTGCAAATCAGAATGTGTGGTTTAGTCCCCAGCTCAGTGATGGCGGGATGATTTCCCCAGCTCAGTGATAGCCGAAGAGGTTTCCCACAGAGTGTGATCAGGTGGTGGGAGCTGCTGAAAGGAGTTTCCCCAAGCAGGATTGTTCTTTCTTTTCCCAGCAAGTCGCTCTTCCTCGTCAGGAAGACCTTCATCAGCAGATTTTGGAGTTTTGAGTTCGTGAGCTACTTTCTCAGCAGGATGGTTATCCCCAACGGAGTTAGTTCATCTTTCCAACATTTATTTTGTTGGAAGCGTATCGGTGGTATTCCGGTCATCCCCAGTGGATCCAGCTTGTCTTCAACATTTATTTTGCTGAAGTAACTCTTTGCATAAGCATGCATCATGAGCATTTGCATTCTACCCGAGTATGTAGCATTTCCATGCAGTGTGGAAGCATTACGTCATTATCAAACATGCATTTCTGAAACATAATCCAGGTGGTTACCTCTTCAGTTTCAGATATGTTGCTCCCTGCCGATAAGTGAAATCGTGGTCTCAGGAAGATGTGGGTTGTTATTTTCCCCATCTACGGGGTTCATATTGTAAGGCACGCAGTGATCGTGTTGATTTTAAGATGTTGACTTGTGGCCGAAGTACGCAGTGATCGTATCTTATCTCTTTTACGGGGTTCATGTTGCAGGACACGCAGTGATCGTGATGATCTTGGTATGTATATCTATGGTCGGATGGCGCAGTGATCGTATTCGTCCCATGTTTGAAGTTGTGTCACAGCACGCAGGGATCGTGTTTCCTCCAGTCAAGAGGGTCGTGACATGAAGCGCGCAGTGATCGCGTTTATCCTATGTATGGTCAGGATATGCAGTGATCGTATTCGTCCAGTTATGTGGGTTAGTTGAGACACACAACATGCAGGGATCGTGTTTTTCTCCAGTCAAGAGGATCGTGGCTCAGAACGCGCAGTGATCGTGTTCGAACACGCAGGGATCGTGTTCAAGATACGCAGTGATCGTATTTGTACAGCATGCAGTGATCGTGTTGTTAGTACCATGGGAACTTGTGATGCGGGGCGCGCAGTGATCGTGACTATCGTATCAGTTGGTTTTGTTGGTCGGTGTACGCAGTAATCGTATTCGTCCTATTACATGGGTTGGTGGCATACGCAGTGATCGTGTTGACATCATTTTGGGGGTTCGTTGGTTAGTACACGCAGTGATCGTGTTCATCTTGTCGGTATCTATGGTCAATACACGCAGTGATCGTGTTTGTCCTATTGCAGCACACACAGTGATCGTGTTCATCATATGGGTGGTTGAAGTACGCAGTGAACGTGTTCGCCTCTTCTATGTGGATTTATTTCGTCTGGCACGCAGTGATCGTGTTTATCTCATCCGGTTTGATTTATGGTCGATGTGATTTTGGTGGTAACGCAACACGCAGTGATCGTGTTTGTCCCATTATGTGATTTTTGTTTGTGGCATCACAGCGCGCAGTGATCGTGTTTTCTCCTGCCAAGGGAGTTGTGGCGCAGGGCACGCAGTGATCGTGGTCATCGTCAGGTTGCGAGGATTTGTGGTAGAGTACGCAATGTTCGTACTCGCCCTATACGTGGTTTTGTTTGCAACATCACAACGCGCAGTGATCGTGTTTTCTCCTGTCAAGAGGATTTTGGTGTAGAATACGCAGTGATCGTGTTCATCTTGTTACAGAGGGTTGTGCCAGGCACGCAGTGATCGTGTTCGTCATGTCATGTTCCCCCTAGCAGAGTTGCTTGGTCAAGCAATTCTCTTTCTCCCCAGCCGAGTCCATTCTCAAAGTATTGTAGAAAGGGCATGTTGCAGATTTTGGGTGGTTACTCACGGCTTCCCCAATAGAGATATAATCCCCAGCAGGGTGATCTTCAACGAGATACTTGGTTAAGTTCCTCGTAGTCCCCGCCAGAGTATTCTTGGACAAGCCGCTTGGTTAAGTTACTTGTATCCCCCATCTAAGTCTTTCTCAGGATGCTGTGGAGTCGGTATTATGAGACGGTAATGCAGATTTTCGGGTGGTCGCCCGCAATTCCCCAACAGAGTTGTGTTCTCCAGCAGGGTGTTACTTCAATGGGTTGCTTGGTTAAGTCCCTCATAATTCCCAGCAGGGAGCTTGCTACAGGAGCTGTTTTGGTTAAATTCCTCGTATTTTGCAACAAGGGTGCTTGGTTAAGTTTCCCAATTTCCCCAGAAGGTGTTTGACGGCAGTCGTCAGAATTAGTTCCCCCCAGAGTTGCTTGGTTAAGTTTCTCATTTCCCCGTAGAATCGGTTGTTCATGTCTTCGGACATTGTCTCGTTTGGTTAAGCATTCGCTCGTTTCTTCAGGATACGAAGAGTTGATCAGTGAAGTCAACACGACAAGTGAAGTCAATATTCTCCCGCTGGTTAGCATGTACAGAGGTTGATAAGTGAGATCAGCAGAGGTTGATAAGTGAGATCAACAGAGGTTGATAAGTGAGATCAACAGAGGTTGACAAGTGAGATCAACAGAGGTTGATAAGTGAGATCAGCAGAGGTTGATAAGTGAGATCAACAGAGGTTGATAAGTGAGATCAGCAGAGGTCGATAAGTGAGATCAACAGAGGTTGACAAGTGAGATCAACAGAGGTTGATAAGTGAGATCAGCAGAGGTTGATAAGTGAGATCAACAGAGGTTGATAAGTGAGATCAACAGAGGTTGATAAGTGATGTCAACAATTTCTCGTTGTGTGGTGCATGCTCATTTCTTCGGAATGGAGTGGTCTGCGGACAACATCAGTTTATCTGATAGATGGATGGCTAGTTGTTGCCGTGATAACAGAGGCCAGTTCCCAGGGTTTTTCCAAGCAGTAGTCGTATGCGCAATTTATTTTTGCGGTTGGCAAATTTCCGGGTTCTTTCGTATTCAACCGTCTCGTACCTCGAATGTCTGAAGGCTGTGCGCTCTTCATCCAGTCAGGTCCAAGCCGCTTGAATAGGGGCAGCTGTTGCACCCCAAAATTTGCCCAACCTTTTCTAACCTAGGTTTATGTTTCAATTGCATAATCATTTAGATTGGCATCATGTACATAGTGCATTCATCTGCATTGCATATCATAGGCAAGCTATCTTAATAGGGGATCAAAGTGCTATTCTTATCTCAGGAGGCATATCTAAGGGTTTCATTCATATTCAAGTCTACTAAGGTCATCAGGGAAGAATTGGGGCTTGGAAGGGCTGCCAGGTTGATCAGTGAATTCTCTCAGATCTTGAGGCTAGTTGGGGATCATCAGAGGAAGTGTGAGCTAAGAGCCAAGAGCATGAGGTAGGTATGGGTGTTATGAAGAGCCTATGTGATCATTTTTGAGGAGAACCAAGTCATTGGAATGATTGCAAGAGCCTCAGTTGAAGTCAGTCAACACTAAGTCAACATTAGGTCAATCCTTGGTCAAAGAAGTGTTTTGAAGGGCATCAAGGAGCATTTGAAGAATGTGGGATTCATTATTTGCTATATGGATATGTATATGATGTTGTGATAAAGAAAAATCAATAGGAGTCAAGGAGAACTGGAATTACTAAATTAGGGTTTCAGTGTAAAATCCCCTGATTTAGGTCAAACTTCAAGGCAGTGTAGCTCAAGATGTAAGCTTCATATGAATTCGTGGTACACATGAAACTTGTAGAGTATCTTCATAGCTTTAATTTGAGTGGTGGAAGTCATCAAGATGATTTATAGAACTCAAGTTATGGCTCTTGCAAGTTACAGGTCATCTGAGGGCACTGAAATTTGTCTGTGAAAGTTGTCTGTCTTCCAAGCAACTTTTGACCTTCAAGGGTATTTCAAATGGATTTCTGGACAACATAAGAGTTGTTCCTTATTGTCTTAGATTTCTATAATGGTATGGTATGCCTTCATATGATGTGTGGAACTCTACTTATGGTCTTGTCAAGCAAAGGGTATTTTGGTCATCTGAGGATTATAGGTCATTCTTAGCATATGCCTAAAACTCATACAAGGAAGCTTCAAATGAAAAACTTCACCACATAAAAGTTGCTCAAAATGTCATTTTAAGTCAAGAAAAGAAGTCATGGAAGTTTGTAAATGCATGGAACAAGACTTGACCAAAGTTGGTGGAAAATGACCTAAAAAAGGCATATAAGTTGAAAAAGTTGAAATAAAAAATTGGTTTGAGAGATCTACAAATCCAATATGGGTCATCCAATATACCAAATTGATTCCCAACAACATTTTAAAGACTTTGGTTCATCCACTTTTTTGATTTGAGGGTTAGAAAATGGACTTGCTTTGTTATTTTGTTACTTGCATAATAAGATACACATGAGAAGTTCAACATAAAGCAAAATTAAAGGCATGTAAGCTCTCTTATCATTCCAATTTGTCATGCAAGGAGATATTCACTCATGGTTAAGGGGATGTTAAGAGATAAAGGAGAGATATCATGAGAATTCAAATTATCATACCATGAGAATTTCATGAAGTTTCTAGAAGCCTCTTAGAGTGAGCTAGAAACTTCTAGATCTTTCCTTGATGGTCTATATAAGGAGATGAGATCATATGTGTGAAGGGTTGGTGCATTGAGGGGGAGAATAGAGAGAATCAAGAGGTTGCTTCCATTGTAAGAAATCGAGAGAATCATCATAATCTTCCATTTCTGATCATTTCTTTTCTTCATCCATCATCCATTGAAGTTGGTGAGTGATTGTAAGCAAGGTCAGAGGTCCAACAATGGAGGATTGAAGAGCTAGATTTCACATTACAAGAATCCATATCAGAAGTGCAGGCAAGAATCCAAGCATCTTCCACCATTTCTTTTGCAAACAGAAACCCTAGCACCTCCCAAAGATCATTGGTGAAAGCTTACAAGGGTTGAATCGAGCTCCTTCCCATCTGTTTCATCAAGAATTGCAGGTTGGTGAAGTTTCTTTTATCTCTCTGTTTATGTGTTGTTAGGTTAGATTATTGGTGTAGGATTGTTAGGGTTAGGAAGATGAACATGTATATAATCTGTTGTGACCATTAGTGAAGGTTTGATCCATGGCAGTTTTTCTTTGATGACCTAGAAAACTCCATTTAGGGCAAGAGAATACTAGTGAGATAGCTCAGAATACTCACCATAATCCATAGATCGTTCTAGGAAAGTTTGAACAAGTGTGATGATCATGTACACCAGGTGCAATTCAGTGGTGTCCAAGACTTCTGACTATCGGGTTTAATCATAGAAGGGGTTTTAGAGAAAATCAAAAGCATGATCGTGTAGAGGGGAAGAAATGGAGTGAGTTTGGTTTTTAAAGTGTGTGATTTCATGGCCTGTGGAGGGAGAATGATGAGCTCGAACATGGCTGCATGGGGAGAATTTTCTGAGTGCTAGGGTTTCAGTTTGGGGACGATGAAGGGGAGCCGTCCGATTGACCTGGTTATTTGACTTTTTCACCTCATCGTGCGATTGAGATTTAATTTGAGAAATGGAGGGAAACTGTGCAGTGAAACGCCGCGTTTCATTTAAAATGAAACGTTGGGCTTTGGGTCAGATCACTATCCCCACCCCCCATTTGATAGGCCCATTGATTTACACGTGAATTGGCTGCTATCCACACCGGAGTTTTATTCTTTTTTGCTGGCATTTTTAATTTGATTTTCTGATGTGCGCTGGGCTTAGCATTATTTCTATCTGCACCCCTGGTTCATGGCCCACCTGGAAATACAACTGAGCGAACTTGCTGTTCAGACCCCCTCCCCTTTTATTTCTATTTTGTTATTTTAATTCCTTTATTATTTTTAATACCTTTGAAAAATCATAAAAAATAGGAAGATTGAGATTTTTAATTCTTTCTTTTTGCTATAGGTCCATAGTTCTGTCTAGAAAAATACCAAATAATAAAATGGACATTTTATTTTGTTTTACTATTTTTCATGTATTTTTCTTGTAAATAGCATTTTATTAAGTTTAGTTTAGTACTCAAATTTGTTAATTTTTGTTCTAATAGCTCCCTTTAGCTTTAGGGCTCATTCTCTTTAGAGTGATTAGTATAGGACTTCAACTTATACATAAGATTTAATTCTCAATTTTAGGATTAATTTTTAGGTGATTTGGTTAAGTGTGATTAGTGTGATCAAAATTAGGGTTTTAAATGAGCATAGGTGAGATAGATTAATTCTTTTAGGAATTTTCATTTGATTTTTGGGGTATGGGACTATAGGGATTATGGGTAGTTATTAGATCCCTTAGAAAATATTAGGATTCCCCTACTGCTATTAGTATATTGCTTATATTTGATTAATTGTGTGGTGTGCCCTCTTTAGGGTTATCTTTTTGTCTGTGTGGGGTATTGGGTTTGTTTGGGATTTGGGGGGAGCTGGAGACCTGTGATGATGAAGCCCAGTTGAAGATCAGAGAATGAAGAACAATTTCTAGAGCTAATGAGGAGTATCTCTTGCTGGTGGCTGCTGAAGTTTGTAGGACATAGGAGTTAGGCAGAGCTCTAGAGTAGCCAACTTAATTCTCAAACATGGAAGGTCTTGATTGCCTCCATTCTTCTCTGTGATACAGAGTCTCTCTAAGACACTCACCCCCTTCCTTTGGAAGGCTTGGTGCTAATGTCTGAGGGATAGAACTCTTGAGAGAAATATTCTTTGTGTTGATAGCAGTCTGTTTGCCACCCTTGGTGGTCAACTAATTGCTTAACACCCAGTTTACTCTTGTGATTGATTTTCTCAGCTTGGAGATTAGGACTTGAAGAAAAGCCATTGGGAGATTGAAGATAAAGTCTGATGCTTGCTTGAAGCTTGTGGCTAGCTGATGTTGACTTGAAGATAGTTGCTGATGCTGATGAAGACTGCTTTGCTGTTTAGTTTTTTGCTGTTTTATTTTTTTTGATGTATTGTGTGAATTTCCCGGACTGTATTGTTTGCTGTTTAACCTGTTGGGTTGAAAGTGAATTCTGTTCACTTTTTCCTATTGTTTTCTAGGTTCGAGGTTGAGTGGGACTCCCTTGCCTCGCTTGTATTGTTGCATCCATGCATTTTACTCCTTTATTGTATATATCTGCTGTTTCTGTTTCCGTCTATTCCCTTAGGATCTCTGTTTCTCTCTGCGCAAGAGAGGAGCATGATAGACATTAGGAGCTAACCCATGCATGATAACATTAGGGTAGATTTTTATCCCTTTTAACCCTAGGATTTGTAGAGTGTCATCTCTTCTTTCTCCAAAACAACAGAAAAACACTCATAAAGGTTATAACAAAGTGAATTCATTTCTTCCGTCAAAAGATTTGAACAAACATCAACCTTTTTGCAATAAGAAAACCCTTGTTTAAGGTGAGATTTTTCATAAAAGACACTTGAACAGCTTGTGTCGTGCGTAGCCCGAACTACGTTTGCTCTGATCTTCCATGCAGTGTGGAAGTACGTAGGCATAGGATGCGATATCCTAGCGAGCAACCTTCACCCACCTGTCCCCGTAGTTAGGCGAACTACGTTGACTCTGATTTCTCATTCCAGATGGGAATACGTAGGCATAAAGTGTGATGCTTTGCCGAGTCAAGTTTTCTTTTCTTTTCAGACCTCATCCTTTAGTTTAGATAGAAGTGTAATCCGTACAAACCAAGCAAGCGTGGATCCCATCGAGTACGATGGACGTGAGGGGTGCTAATACCTTCCCCTTGCGTAACCGACTCCCGAACCCAGGTTTTGGTTGCGATGAACATACCTTTTCCCTTTTTCGCGAGGTTTACTTCGAGCGTTCCCTTTCCCTCCGTTGGGATAAATAACGCACGGTGGCGACTCTTCTGTTCAGCCGGCGCCGATTTTCGCAGTAGCGACAGATATGCTCTGGATTCAATAAAGAAACGTACACTTCTAATGATAACTTGAGATGGTGATTAGGATTTTAATATCTTCAAATTGGATTTCTCTTATGATTTGAAATATTTTGTCCTTGAAGTTAAATAAAACAGGAATCTATCTCTTAGACAAAAACATCATAACTTGACAAAAGGCTTGAAATAAATATGGGCCTTGAACCAATTATATCTTTATCACAAAAAGCATTGCAATTCCAACAAAGTCCAACACTGGATGTGGACTTCATGAGTCCCGATTTGGCTTGAAGATATCTTGCACAAACTTGATTCAACATGTTTTAAAATTTATCAATTCAAAACAATATATTCCCCGAGTCATCAATCCATACCCATTTCTTGATACTCAGAACCCCGAAAACGTAACTTGTGATCTCGCTTGCCACACCACCATAACTAGTCCTTGAACGACTTCACTTAACACCAATGGAAGAAAAAAATCTAGTCTACACCTGAAATTGTTGCACCATTGTAAAATGGGTTAGTCGTAATAAACGCATACAAAAGTAAAATAAAATAAGTAAGAAATAAGCACAAGGAGGCGGGATCTTATAGTCAAAAATTAGGGTGTGACACTCACCATCTTCTTCGGTTTGGTTAATTAGAATCCCAGAATTACAACGGATGTTTGCCAAGTTGTTTTCAATGGAATTATTTGTTTTGCATGTTTATGAATTATGTTTAGAATGAAGCTATTTGAAAAGCTGAAAAATAAAAGAAAATTTGCCATTTATTTATCTGTGAAAAGCAAAATAAAGAAAGAAATAAAAGCATGATTTAAATGCAAAAATGTTTTTATTTATTGATCACATAATGTTTCAAAAGTGCGAGGCCCTTACAAGCTATCCACTCGTCTCGGGCAAGGACGAGGGAACATGAAAACAAAATGCTTTACATGTTTGTGGGAAAAACCACAGGAATCATAGTAGAGGTTCAACTGTTGAGCTTGAAACCCGACAGTGTTGCACCCTAAAATTTTCTCAACCTTATTCACTTGGTTTATGTTTCAATTGCATTAGCATTTGCATAGAAAGTCATGTACATAGTTTACTCATCTGTATAGCATAGCATAGCAAATCATCCAACAGGGGGCCAATCACTATTCTCATCTCTATGAGCCTATCAAAAGACTATTATTCAAATTCAATCTCATTCAAGTCATCAGAAAGAATTGGAAAGCTAAAGAAGTCAATGGATCAAGCAGTGCATCCATCTCCTATCTGAGGGTATCTGAGGGTCATCAGAGAAATTGTGAGATGTGAATTGAGCATGGAGAGTATCTAGACATCATAGGAGACTTAGAAAGTCATTTGGAGAAGGAGACAAGTCATTGATATGATCACAAGAGTTGCAGTTGAAGACAGTCAACTAGGGTTTCATCTGGGTCAACCCTGGGTCAACTTTAGGTCAACTGATTGATTGAAAGGCATTAAGGGCTATTGGAGAGATTTTGGGGTTCATCATTTGACATGTGGAGAAAGATATGGTGATATGTCAAGAAGAAATCAAGAGAAATCAAGGAGAAGAGGAGTTTCTAAATTAGGGTTTCTGTGTAAAATCCCCTAGTTTAGGTCAAATTTCCAAGCAAGATAAGTCAAAATGCAAGCTTCAAATGGATCCTTGGTCAACATGAAACTTGTAGAGGATCTCAAGAACTTTAATTTGAGTGGTGGAAGACATCAAGGAGATTTATAGAACTCAAGTTATGGTCCTTGCAAGTTACAGGTCATCTGAGGTATCTGAAAATTTGTCTGTGAAAGTGACTTGTCTTCCAAGCTATTTTTACACCTCAAGGAGATTTTAAATGAATTTCTGGTAAACATAAGAGTTGTTCCTCATTGTCTTAGCTTTCTAGAATGGTATAGTATGCCTTCATATGATGTGTGTAACTCTACTTATGGTCTTGGCAAGCAAAGGGTATTTTGGTCATCTGAGAATTACAGGTCATTTCAAGCCTATGCCCAAAACGCATACAAGGAAGCTTCAAATGAAAAACTTCACAACATCAAACTTGCTCCAAATGACATTTTGATTCTATAAAAGTGACCATGAAAGATTGGAAAGACTCATAGCTCAAGGTTTCAAAATTGGTGAATTTAATGAATGAAAAATGACCTAAAAATGAGATTTTTCATATTTTGGCCAAATGAGGTGAAATTATAGGTCATTTTGATTGGAAAAATCATTTTGAGAACATTGGCAAAAGTAGAATTTTGAGTTTGGTTCAAGAATTAGAAGTTATGCATGGTTACTTACAATGAAAGTTACATAATCCAAATCCAAGGGAAATTGTGCATGGGAAGTTTCTCCAAGGTTCTAGGAGTTTCTAATCTCATCTATATATTGAATTGAAGAGTTTCATGCCATGGTTGGTGAATCACTTTGCTCCTAACACCAAGTTTCATACCTTTCTTCCATTTTGCAAAATCAATTCAAACTCTCTCAAATTTCTATCAATTTCCACAATTCTTGATTGGATCATCATCACCATCATTCGTAGATCATAATTCACACAAGCATTTGGTTGATTTGAGGAAAACTCGTGCCATACAAGTGAATCATCCAAGAAGAAAGAAAGTTTCAATCACAAGATCCAAGAAGTTTGAGTCAGAATCTTTGCATACAGAATCAAGGTTTGAGTGTGTGGATCAGTTTCAAATCACTGCAAGCATTGTATCAAGGAGTTCCATAGTTGTTTTCTTCATTTTACACCAGGTAGGTTTCTTCTTCAATTTGACTGTTTTAGTTAGAATTATAGGGATTTGTTAGCATAGAAATGTTAGGATAGGTTAGATGACTGATTTTGGTGAGTTTGAAGAAGTTTCATGAAGATTGGTCATGGTGTGCACAAACTGTTGGAGCTTGTAACTCATAGGTTATGGCACGATAATCTTGAATGATTAGCTCATAATGATCAGCATAAGATGTGGATTAGTTTAGGGCAAGAATTAGAGAGAATTGGAAGAAGTGATATCAGGTGATCATGGTGGATTCAGAATGTTATATGTATCGGGTTCCATTGTTGAGTGAGTTTCAGAAGAAGATATTGACATGGCTGCGTAGAGGGAAGAATTTAGAGCAACTTTGCTCTTCATATCATGTGGATCCATGGAGAATTGAAAGAGAACAGAACGATGGAAAATTCGTGCATGGTGATGAAGTTTCAGAACCTAGGATTTGCTGGAGGTTGAAGACAACCCCTGGGCCACACGATCAGGCTTTGGACTTTGACTTGGTTTTGAATCCAACGGCCACGATTAAAAAGAAAAACGGAGGGAACTTCAAATGGTGCAACGCACCGTTTCATTAAAACCTCTCCACTGGGCTTTGGATTCATTGCTTTTCACACCCTCCTCAATCAGGCCCATTTCCATTATAACTAGATTAATTGCTTTCTGCACCGTTTTTTCTTTTTTAATTTTTGTTATTTTCTGAATGCATATGGGCCCAGACGCGCTTGCTATGCGCGCCCCCCAGTCTGGGCCCAGTTTGTTGTTTTAACTGATTTCAATTACTGGTTGCACCCCTTCCCATTTCATTCACATTTATTTTCTTTCATAAATTTTAATTCTTTGGAAAATCATAAAAAAATAGAAAAATGCATGATTTTAATTGGTTCTTTTTGCATATCATTCATAATTTTGTCAAGAAAAATATCACACAAAAAATTTAATATTTCATTTTATTTTCATATTTTTGGCATATTTTTCTTTTAAATAGGTATAAATAACATTTAGTTTGATACATGAATTTGTTAATTTTAGTTTGAATAGATGCTTTACTATTTTTAATCCATTCTTTTTAGGTTAATTAGTATAGAATGTTAGCTTGTATATAAAATTTAGTTCATATTTTTAGGACTTAATTTTAGGTGATTTGTTTAGGTGTGAATAACATGACCAAAATTAGGGTTTAGGTGATAACATAGGTGAATTAGTTCATTTCCCTTAGGAGTTAGAGATTAAATCTTTGGGGTATGGGACTATAGGGATTATGGGTAGTTAATAGACCCCTTAGAAAAT
This sequence comes from Lathyrus sativus, assembly GCA_963859935.3. Classification (NCBI taxonomy): domain Eukaryota; kingdom Viridiplantae; phylum Streptophyta; class Magnoliopsida; order Fabales; family Fabaceae; genus Lathyrus; species Lathyrus sativus. The sequence goes on from OZ012737.1 coordinate 77,231,414, forward strand.
ATTAAGATTCCCCTACTGCTATTAGTATACTGTCTGTATTTGTTTGACTGGTGTGGTGTGCCCTCTCTGGGGATTATTATCTGTCTGTGTGGGGTGTTGGGTTTGCTTGGGGATTGGGAGAGCTGAAGACTTGTGATGATGAAGCCATTGGAGGTCAGAGATTGAAGACCAACTTCCAGAGTTGATGAGGAGATTCTTGCTGGCAGCTGTTGAGGAGTATAGGGTTTAGGAGCTAGTCAGAGCCCTAGAGTAGAAAGCTTGATTCTCAAATATGGAATGCCTTGTCTGCATCCATTCTTTCTCTATGATTCAAAGTCTCTTTCAAATATCCACCTCCTTCCTTTGGAAGGATCAGTGAATGTATTTGAAAGATAGAACTTTTGAGAGAAAATTGTCTGTATAACGTTAACAGTTAATGAGCCACCCTTGGTAGGCAATTTACTGTTTAACATTTAATTCATCTTGTTGACTGATATTCCTCTTGGAGATTAAGACTTGAAGAAAAGCCATTGCAAATGGAAGACTGATGACAGAGACCTTGCTTGAAGGCTATGGAGATGAAGACTGAGGCTTGCTGAAGCTTGTAGCTGTTTGGAGATGACTTGAAGACAGATGTTGATGCAGAGCTGCTGTGGCTGTTTATTTTTGTTGTTTTTGATATTTGATGTATTGATTGGTTTTCCTTGACTGTATTGTTTGCTGTTTAACCTGTTGGGTTAGAAGTGAATGCTGTTCACTTTTGCCTATTATTTTCTAGGTTCGAGGTTGAGTGGGACTCCATTGCCTCGCTTGTATTGTTGCATCCATGCATTTTACTGCTTTATTATATTGCTATTGTTTCTGTTTCCGTCTATTCCCTTAGGATCTCTGTGCAAGAGAGGAGCATGATAGACATTAGGTCTTAACCCATACATGATAACATTAGGTTAGTTTGATCCCCTTCGCAACCGTAGGTTAGAGTTCTGTCTCTTCTTTCTCAAAACAAACAGAAAAACACAATAAGATTTCAAACCCAATAAAAGACACTTCTTCCGTAAAAGAATGTGAACTCATCAAAACGTCAATTTTTGTCCGCTTGGACTGTTAATCAGGAAAACCCTTTTTCAGAAGGAATAAAAACAATCAAAACAAACCTGTGTCTTCCGTGGCCCGAACTACGTTTGCTCTGATCTTTCATGCTGTGTGAAAGTACGTAGGCATAGGATGTGATATCCTAGCGAGCAACCTTCCCCTCCTTTCCCGTAGGTAGGCGAACTACGTTGACTCTGATTTCTCGTTCCAGACGGGAATACGTAGGCATAAAATGCGATACTTTGCCGAGTCATTTTATTTTCTTTTAACCCCTGACCTGTAGAGTAGATAGAATAACAATCCATACCCGAAAACAAGCGTGGATCCCGTCGAGTACGACGGACGTGAGGGGTGCTAATACCTTCCCCTTGCGTAACCGACTCCCGAATCCAGGATTTGGTTGCGATGACCATACCTTTTCCCGTCTTTGCGGTAGGTTTACTCTGAGCGTTTCCTTTCCCTCCCGTGGGATAAATAACGCACGGTGGCGACTCTTCTGTTCAGCCGGCGCCGATTTTCGCAGTAGCGACAGCTGGCGACTCTGCTGGGGATCCAACGTCCCCTGGCTGCTGAGGACTGCGATAGTTCTTATGCATTTGGGATCCAACGTCCCTTAAGAGAGTCAATCCTAACGCTTGTTTTCCCGTCGAGGATTTTGTATGGATTTATATTTCTGACCTTTATGTTCAGCATTATATTATTGATATTATTGCTGTCTTGGGGTGGGACGGGTGTTCCATGATTGAGAGATAAGCCGGACCTGGGCTTGAGTGCACCTAGAATTAGAGTAGAAAGTAGTGGGCGCGTGCCGACTTTGCTTGCATTAGTGTCTCATGAAATCTACACTCGGACGAGGTTCTTCTGGTTGGCTTCTTTTTCTACCCTTTGGGTCGAAGGGGTTGTTGGTCAGCTGAATTGTCGACTCCGGGAACCGATCATTTGGAAGTTGGCTAAGTGAGGCCTCTTCAGGATGTGATGATGCCACTCCTTCTGGGAATCGTATCATCAACCCTGAAAGTCTGTGACGCCGACGACCGCATAGGATGCCATACCTTGTGTCAGTTACTAGGACATCCACCTGTGAGAGGGTTTGGGGGCATGCAGGTAACTAGACCTTCAGATACCGGTTATTTCTTGATCAGAGATCCTGGATATTTATGGAGAGTTCTGAGGTATGTCAGAGACCAGTTGGAGGGTTCTAAGGTCTGTCAGAGACCAGTTGGAGAGTTCTGAGGTCTGTCAGAGACCAGTTGGAGATATGATATGAGGTCTGCCAGAGACCAGTCAGAGTTATGCTGTGGGTCTATCAGAGACCAGTGTTGGAGCTTTGTTTTAGGTCTATCTGAGACCAGGGTTTGAGGACTTCTGGAGAGTCTATCTGAGACTCCTTGATATGGTTCAGGCTATTCAGCTACGGCATTTGGTCCCTGTTGCATGTTACTTGCATTACATTGTTTTCATACCCATTATCATTGCATCCCATTAACGTGTGTCTGTGCTGCAGGTGCATTTGCATATCCCCCGGTTCTAGTGCCCAGACTTCTGAGTATTGATTATGGCTGGTTTGAGGAAGACAGTTGCGTACAAGCTGCCTACACTTGACGTTACTCCTTTGCTTGGTCTGATGTCCCTTGCTGATGAGGAGGTTAGGAGGAGTTTCAGAATGAGTCATGGTAGATTGCTGAGATTAGTCTGCAAGCCAACTGCTGATGAGATGAACGGGCTGTACACCCTGATGCAGTTCTATGACCCCGCATTGAGATGTTTCATGTTTGCTGACTTTATTCTCGGGCCTACCATTGAAGAGTATGTGGAGTTTACTGAGCTACCAGTGCAGAACAAGGTTCCCTTTATTCATTCAGCTGCTGAGCCCAAGTTGGAGGACTTAGCTAAGGCCTTGCACATGAACGCTGCTGAATTATTAGTGACTTCTTGGCTTGGGGTTCCAGGTTTCTCCCTTGATTTTCTGGTTGGCAAGGCTCAGGAGTATGCCAAGAGCGGATGTTGGGTGGTTTTCAATGCTATTTTGGCTCTATGCATTTATGGAATTGTGCTATTTCCTAACTTGCCCAATTTTGTGGACTTGGACGCTTTCCATCTGTTTGCTGCTGGCAACCCGGTGCCCACTTTGATCGGAGACTTCTATCACTCATTGCACTACAAGAATGAAAATAGAAGGGGGAAGGTTGTTTACTGTTGTGCGCCGCTGTTGAACATGTGGTTTAAGAGCCATCTTCCCCCAAAGGGACTTTTTGTGGATAGTGCAAATACAGCTAGCTGGTCAGAGCGCCTGATGAGGCTATCTTCCGAAGACATAGAGTGGTTCGACCGAGACTTGCTGGGGTCCGAGCTTATCTTCAGTTGTTTTGGGTACCCTAATGTCCCGTTGATAGGAAGAAAAGGGTGTATCAATTACAACCCTTCTCTGTTCGTTCGCCAGTTCGGATACGTGCTGAAGAACCCACCAAAGGAGGAAGAAGTACAGGATTCTTTGTACTTCACCGGTGATTTGAGTGGAGAGCTACTAGCTAAGTTGCAGCATGCCTGGACGCGTATTAACAGAAGAGGGAAGCCGCTGTTAGGGAAGAACGATTGTCAGGCTTATGCACCCTACAGAGTTTGGATCCAGGAGAGAGCAAGTCAGTTGCGGATGCCATTTCCGAATGCACCAGTCCCTGTTCATATTCCAGTAGAAGAGCCAACTACTGTTACTAGGGAGGCCTACGAGCAAGTTGTGAAAGAAAAAGAAGCCTTGATGAAGATCAATGAAGGGTTAGAGCAAGAGCTAGCTCAGATACGCAGTGAGAAAAACAAGGCTGTGCGTGCTTTCCAACAGCAGATTGAGCTAGTGAACAGACTAGGGGCTGAGTTGACTGAGGAGAAAAAGAAGCGCGAACGTCTGGGGCAAGAGTTCAGAAGCTCCCATGACATGCTGGAATCCAAAAAGAAAGCACTTGACGCCGCTCACCGAGAGATCTCTTCTTGTAACAAGACTTGGAATGCTACACTCACCAACAATAAAAAGAGGGAAGATAAGTTGAAGCAGCAAATTTCCGACCTCGAAGAGCAGTTGAAGGATAGCATCAAGAAGTATGAAGAAGAAGTGATGACCAGGTATAGTCTCCAGAATGTGTTGAACAAGGCCATCGAGGGTAGGAACGAAGCTGTGTCTCAGAAGCGGAAGCTAGAGGATCGCTTCGGAGAAGGGGCATGGGAAGAAACCGCTGGTGACATGCGACGTGTTCTCAAGAGGAGAAACCAGCTTGTCGAGGGTCTGCTTACCCGACCAGGTCATCCAGAGACCAAGAAGTTAATAGAAGAGTACCGGGCTTATGGGAGTACTTGATCATTTCATGTATTAGCTTGTATGCTTTATTTGCATAGTGCTGACCATCACCAGGATTGTTGGTTGAGGTCATGCCCTCTTATTGTACTCAGTGATATTGTATTCTTGGCTTATTGGATTTCTCTGCAATATATGAGGCTTTCTATAATTCAGATCCGATCTTCATATTGCTAGCACTGGCACCGCACTGACACCTTTGCACTAGAATCGGGGAATGAATTTCCCTAATGCACAGACACACATTGCATTGCATTCATATTCATATTGCATTACAGGTAACCATTGGACGGTATCTTATTTCCTGCTCTGTACCAGGTCTTTTCAGGATTGAAGATCAGCGCCCACACCGATATTCCACTCGCACCAACTGTCGAAGAATCATGGATCAAATGCAGAACGAGATGCAAGATATGCGCGAGAAGCTAGCGCTCTTTATGCAGACCATGGAGAGTATTGCAAAAGGTCAGGAGAATTTGCAAGCTATGGTGCAGCCTCTGTTGGTCAGAAACGCTGGGCATGGGAATGAGGATCATCAGTCTGTGCGAGTCGACGCTGTTCATGGGGATGGCACTCCCACGCCAGTGGCTCCACCTGTAGTCAATATACCTGCTGTTAATGTCAACAACGCTACTGCTGTTGGGAACGGTAACGTTGGAGTTGGGAACGAGACTGCTGTCTATAACGTTGGGCTTGGTGATATCAACTTGGGTGATAATATGGGAGGCAACGACTTCGGTAATGCTGGATTCAAGTTCAATGATCAGGGATTCGATAATGCTGGGAAATATGGTTTCAATGCTCAAGGCTTTGGGCAGGACGGATATGGTATGACCAATCAGGGTTACGGAGGATTCGGAAATGGCAATGGCGCTGGGTTAATGGCTTTTGGACCTGCTGGAGTTGTTCCGGGGTACGGTAACAGAGGGCGAGGCCCAGTGATGAATCAGATTAGAGCTGGCCGTAATAATGGATACGATGGGTATGGAACTGGGAATGGTATCTGGCAAGAGGATCAGCAAGAGGATTCCTTTTCCGGTGGAGGTTTCGAGGGACCGATGGATGACTCCCAGAAGATCAGAATGCTAGAAGAGCAGATGAGGGGGGTCCTGAACCAAAGTGCTGTGGGCTTAGACATGTCAACAATGGGTCTGGTACCTGGCTTGAGGGTGCCAATCAAATTCAAAGCTCCTGCGTTTGATAAGTATAAAGGGGACACCTGCCCGAAGGTGCACGTGCGGTCTTATTACCGAAGAATGTCTGCGTATTCAACTAATGAGAGAATGCTAATGCATTTCTTTCAAGATAGTTTGTCTGGTCCGTCCCTAGAGTGGTATATGGGATTGGATCCAACTAATATAAAGACATGGAAGCAACTGGCAGAGGCCTTCGTAGCTCACTACAAGTATAACAGCGACTTGGCACCCAACCGGGTCCAATTGCAAGGGCTGTCTAAGAAGAAGGGTGAGAGTTTTAAAGAGTATGCGCAAAGATGGCGCGATATGGCTGCTAGGGTCCGTCCTCCTTTAGAAGACAAGGAAATGAATGACATGTTCATAGGAACATTCACCGGCATGTTCTATGACAAGTTGTTTCACACATCTTTGGCCAGTTTCTCAGACTTAATTTTGATGGGAGAAAAGATTGAAAACAACATTAAGCAAGGAAGATTCCAAGCTGAGGAATCTACTGCATCCGGCAGTAATAGAAAGGCTTTTGGTGGGTGCCGTCAGGGCGATGCGAGCGCAGTGTTTGGGGGCCGAGGCCAAGGCCGAGGCAGAGGTCGAAACCAGTATCATCAGCCGCAGCAGGTGGCGAGTGTTACTATTCCGTTCCAACAACAACCATTCCAACAGCAGCAACCAATGCAACAACAGCAACAACAACAGCAGCCACAGCAGGGGGCACAACCTGCTCAGCGAAGATTCCAGGGTGGTAAACCAAGGAGAGTATTTGAGAAGCCTCCCTCAACGTACGCAGATCTGTTACAGACGTTGTTAGGGTTGAACTTGGTAGAGAAGAGAACTCTGGCACCAATAACGGGAACTCCTCCGTATGGCTATGATGCAAGCAGGCACTGTGAGTTCCACTCTGGGGCTCCGGGCCACGATGTAGAGGGTTGCCATGCTTTTAAGCATGTTGTGCAGGATCTATTGGACAATAAGGCTATCAATTTCGGTACGGCAGGTCCGAATATAGTGCAGAAGCCCATGCCTAATCATGGGGCAAACGCCATTTTAACTGAGGAAGGTTTGAATTTGATTATGAATGTCGAGGATTTAAAGACGCCGTTGGGCGAGATAAAGAGTCGACTATTGCAAGGGGGTGTCTATCCAGGGTGCGACGAGTATTGCTTAGAATGCTGGACCCTAGCTGGGGGTTGTGATGATTTAAAGAAGGGTATTCAGGCTTTAATTGATGGAGGCATATTGCAGTTTGACCGAGAAGCAATTGAAGAACCTGCAGGGGCATTAGCAGACAATCAGAGTGATGTGGCCACTGTAACGATTCCTCGAAAGACAATCACTATAACAGCACCGACCCAGCGACCGCCAATCACAATCACTAAGGCCGGACCAATCCCGTACGAGAGCACAAAGGCAGTCCCATGGTCATATGGGTTGGAAGTGTATTGTGACGGAATAAAGATTGATGTTGATAAGCAGCCAGCCGAGACCGTAGACAATGTTGTTGGTACCGGAGGTATGACAAGGAGTGGTAGAATCTTCATATCGCCTGAAGTAGAGGCCGAAAGACTGGCGAAAGGAAAGGGAAAGATGGTTGAGAATGTCCCAGTGCAGGCAAGCGAAAAAGCAACGGCATCGAAGGATGTAGAAGAGTTCATGCGCTTGATCCGTAAAAGTGATTATAAGATTGTGGAGCATCTGCAACAGACGCCGTCCAAGATATCTATACTTTCGTTGCTATTGTGTTCTGAAGCTCACAGAAATGCTTTGTTGAAAGTCCTGGATACTTCCTTCGTACCCCAAGACGTCTCCGTGAATCAGCTGGAAGGAGTGTTGGCACATGTAAATGCGGGCCACAACTTGGGCTTTACCGACTTTGATTTGACCCCGAAGGGGAGAGATCATAATATGGCGCTGCACGTATCTGTCGAGTGTAGAGGATCAGTCATGTCTCATGTACTGGTAGACACCGGATCGTCTTTGAATGTGCTGCCCAAAAAAGCGATGATGAAGCTAGATGTCAGAGGAATTCTGTGCACGCCCAGCGACCTGGTGGTCAGGGCATTCGATGGCACGCGGAGAACAGTCTTTGGATCGATAACATTGCCTCTACAGGTGGGGACGGAGTTTTTGCGACTGAGTTTTATATCATGGACATCCAGCCTGCATATAGCTGCCTGCTCGGAAGACCTTGGATTCATGGGGCTGGGGCAGTCACGTCTACCCTGCATCAAAAGTTGAAATATATGGTCGGAGACAGCGTGGTCATTGTATGCGGAGAAGAAGACATCCTGGTCAGCCATCTGTCATCATTTAAATATGTGGAGGTCGATGGAGAGATTCACGAAACACCCTGCCAGGCATTTGAAGGGTTGCGCATCAAGGACAAAGGTCCCGGGCCGAGCAAAGCGTCGGAGGTAGCCGTCTCGTCGTATAAAGAAGCTCAAGCTCTTGTAGAGGCTGGTGAGACAAAGGGCTGGGGCAAAGTGCTGGATATTCCTGTGAAGATGGACTGGTTCGGGTTGGGGTATCAACCGTCGTCGTCAACACCTGCTGTGGGGGCACCCCGTTTCAAAGGGCCAATAACCATCTCTGCCAGTGGAGTATGCCATGAAACCATCAACGCTGCTTCAGAGTCTGACGAAGGAGACAGCGATTGCGATATGGACGCTTGGATTCAGCCAAGCATGCCAGGACAGGGCTTGTGCAACTGGTCTATTCAGGAGCTTGTTCCTGTGACTCTTAAACAGTAATGCTTTGTTTTATTAATTGTTGAACAATCTGATGTCTTGCCCGGGGCACCATGATTTGCTTAGGGCTGTGCTGTTATGAACATTGCGTGTTTATCATTAAATAAAAGGCGTTTTTCATGTGCAAATATTGTGATCCCTGTTTTTCCTGTTTTGTATTTTACAATAAAATGGCAACGTGGTTATTCGCTTTATACGCATTTTGAAGCATTTAACCATTCTTTTTGCAGGATAACATTTTCAGATGACATCCTTGAACCACCTATGACTCGTCCCGACTTTGAACATCCGGTATTTCAGGCCGAAGAAGAGATTGTCGAAGATAGTGACGTTCCTGAAGAATTGTCTTGGTTGGTGAAGCAAGAAGAAAGAATCATTCTGCCTCACGAAGAGGTCATCGAAATCATTAATCTGGGGTCGGAAGGGGTTGAAAAGAATATTCGTATCGGAGCCGCGCTGCAGAGCGACATCAAGCGAAGACTGGTTGAAATGCTCCGAGAGTATAGTGATGTGTTCGCTTGGTCGTATAAAGATATGCCAGGGCTCGATACAGATATGGTTGTGCATCGTCTGCCATTGAAAGAAGAATGCCCGCCGGTCAAGCAAAAGCTTCGCAGAACTAGACCCGATATGGCAGTGAAGATCAAAGAAGAGGTTCAAAAGCAGTGGGATGCTGGTTTCCTGGCTGTGACAAAATATCCCTCATGGGTCGCTAACATTGTACCAGTGCCCAAGAAAGACGGTAAAGTGAGAATGTGCGTCGATTACCGTGACTTAAATAAAGCGAGCCCAAAAGACGATTTTCCACTTCCTCATATCGACGTGCTAGTTGATAATACTGCTCAATACTCCGTATTCTCCTTCATGGATGGCTTCTCAGGCTATAATCAGATTAAAATGGCGCCAGAGGACATGGAGAAGACTACTTTCATAACGCCGTGGGGAACATTTTGTTATAAAGTGATGCCCTTTGGTTTGAAGAATGCTGGGGCAACGTATCAGCGTGCCATGACGACTCTTTTTCATGATATGATGCATAAAGAGATCGAAGTTTATGTTGACGATATGATTGCTAAAGCCCAGACGGAGGAAGAGCATTTGGTGAATCTGCTGAAGCTGTTCAAAAGGCTTAGGAAGTTCAGGCTGAGACTGAACCCTAACAAATGCACCTTCGGGGTGAGATCGGGTAAACTGCTGGGGTTTATCGTAAGTGAAAAGGGAATAGAGGTCGATCCTGCAAAAATAAAAGCAATTCAAGAGATGCCGACGCCTAAAACAGAGAAAGAGGTGCGCAGGTTTTTAGGGAGGTTGAACTACATCGCTCGGTTCATATCTCACCTAACTGCTACGTGTGAACCATTGTTCAAGCTGTTAAAGAAAGATCAAGCTGTAACGTGGAACAAAAATTGTCAAAAGGCGTTCGATAAAATAAAGCAGTATTTGCAGGAGCCTCCTATTCTGATACCTCCAGTGGCAGGGAGACCCTTGATTATGTATTTGACAGTTCTTGAGGGAAGCATGGGTTGTGTTCTTGGTCAACACGACGAGACAGGAAGAAAAGAGCATGCGATCTACTACTTGAGTAAGAAATTTACAGATTGTGAATCTCGATATTCAATGCTTGAGAAGACTTGTTGCGCGCTAGCCTGGGCCGCCAAGCGTTTGAGGCAATACATGCTGAATCATACAACCATGCTCATCTCCAAGATGGATCCTATCAAATATGTATTCGAAAAGCAGGCATTATCAGGAAGGATTGCCCGTTGGCAGATGGTTCTGACTGAATATGACATCCAATATGTCTCGCAAAAGGCTATAAAGGGGAGTGTGCTGTCTGAGTACTTGGCGGAGCAGCCTATTGAAGATTACCAATCGATGAGGTTTGATTTTCCTGACGAGGATATCATGTACCTAAAGATGAAAGATTGTGAAGAGCCATTGCCAGACGAAGGACCAGAGTTGGGTTCCAAATGGAAGATGATTTTTGACGGAGCTGTAAACGCTTACGGTAGCGAAATAGGGGCAATCATTACTACTCCACACGGGTCGCACATCCCGTTTACTGCTCGATTGACCTTTGCAGTTACCAATAATGAAGCCGAATACGAAGCTTGTATAATGGGGCTTGAAGAAGCCATTGATTTACGAATCAAGAATCTGGACGTATACGGAGACTCAGCTCTGGTGGTGAATCAGATAAAAGGGGAATGGGAGACACGTCAGCCCAATTTAATACATTACATGAACTATGCAAGGATATTGTTGCATTTCTTTGACAAGGTTGAATTGCATCATGTACCGCGAGCGGAGAATCAGATGGCCGACGCTCTTGCCACTTTGTCTTCCAAGTACAAAGTCAACTTCTGGAACGAGGCTCCCAGAATTATTATCTCTCGGCTTGACAGACCTGCCTTCGTGTTTGCTATTGACGAAGCATCCGATGACAAACCGTGGTATTTTGATATCCTTAATTTCCTGAAAAACAAAGAGTATCCGGCTGGGGCATCCAGTCAAGATCAGAAGACTCTCAGGAGATTGGCGGGTAATTTCTACTTGAATCCGGATGGTGTCTTATACAGAAGAAACCACGACTTAGTGCTGCTGCGTTGCGTGGATGAAAAAGAGGCGAAGTTGCTCATGGAGGAAATACATGAAGGTACATTTGGTACGCATGCTGGTGGGCATGCTATGACGAGGAAGCTGCTGGGGGCAGGTTATTTTTGGCTGACTATGGAAACTGATTGTTTCAAGTTTGCGAGGAAGTGCCACAAGTGCCAAATCTATGCTGATAAGATCCATGTGCCTCCGAGTCCTCTAAATGTGATGTCATCGCCATGGCCATTCTCGATGTGGGGAATCGATATGATTGGAAAGATCGAGCCGACAGCTTCTAATGGGCACCGGTTCATTCTAGTAGCGATCGATTATTTCACCAAATGGGTAGAGGCGGCATCATACGCAAATGTAACTAAGCAGGTGGTGGCCAGGTTCATCAAGAGAGATATCATTTGCAGATATGGAATCCCCGAGCGGATAATCACTGACAACTGTTCAAACCTGAACAACAAAATGATGAAGGAGCTCTGTCAGAATTTCAAGATCGAACATCACAACTCCTCCCCTTACCGACCCAAGATGAATGGCGCTGTTGAAGCGGCCAATAAGAATATCAAGAAGATCGTTCAGAAGATGGTGGTGACCTATAAGGATTGGCATGAGATGCTACCCTTCGCTTTGCACGGTTATCGTACGACGGTACGCACATCAACTGGGGCAACCCCGTTCTCGTTGGTATACGGGATGGAAGCAGTACTACCATTGGAAGTTGAGATCCCTTCGCTAAGGGTATTGGGAGATGTCCAACTAGATGAGGCAGAATGAGTGAAAGACAGGTTGAACCAACTGAGTTTAATGGATGAGAAGAGGCTAGCTTCTCTAGCATACGGTCGTTTGTACCAGAGCCGAATGAAGAAAGCGTATGATAAGAAGATACATCCGCGGAGCTTTCAGACGGGCGACCTTGTGCTGAAAAGGATTCTCCCGCCGCAGGCAGATCACAGGGGCAAGTGGACCCCCAACTACGAAGGGCCATACGTTGTCAGAAAAGTCTTTTCAGGAGGAGCTTTGTTGTTGTCCACCATGGACGGTGAAGACTTTACGTCGCCTGTGAATTCGGACGCAGTTAAAAAATACTTTGCTTAAAATTGACCCGCTGGACAAAAAAAAACAGTCCAGGCAAAAATGGGGCATCCTGGCGAACCAAAAACAGAATGAAAGGTTCGGGAAAAAGTTAGGGATAAAATGAAAAAATGTACACCCGCGAAGTTGAAAACCTACACTGGGCGGCTTCGGCAAAAAAGGGTATCCCGGTGAACTGAAAACCCGTAAAGGGCGGTTCACGCAAAAGTTAGGGATTTGAAAAGCAAATGACTGCGGTCCGAATTTGATACTGCATTGAGCTTTGGTGCGGGAGAATATACTCTAGTGGTCGATTATCAGATACAATCTCTTCGGAAGCGTGGATACCGGGAGAAGCATTAGAGTCGGGCGAGTCATAGGAGGATCAGTTCGTGATGTTCGTCTGCATCCCGTTGCCGACATGTGTACAAATTTAATTTGTCAATATATTTATGCTTCTTGTGCATATTTGTATATTTGTTGTGCGTAGCTTCCTCTTTTCAGGAGTTACATCCCGTGTACAGAACTCTGCCCATTCAGGGGCCCAATCAATAAAATATGTTATTCAGTATTTGATGCTAGTTCTTTACTGTTTTGTGCATGATAAACGCCTAAGTTTAATGAAACTAGCATGTGCATAACGACACTGGCCCTCGCCAATAATTGCTAAAACTTTGAATTAACTGAAAGTAATGTCACTAATACTAACCTGAATAGACTTGGTTGTATAGACTTGTCTTGTCTTGTTTGTGTTGTTGCAGGGTTCATAGCCGTATGAAGAGGACGATCAAAAGATTGCAGTAGCGAAAGACTCGGCCCACGCAGGTCATGCTCCCAAGACAGCAATGTTCCTCAATGAATAAGGATCAAATCCCCCAGCTAATCATAGCTTATCCAAAGGACATGTTCCAGCAAAGTCGTCTATCCTCAGCAAGTGTGGCAATTCCGAGATTGAAGGCTGTATTCAGACGGTGCATCTCAAGCAGAATGGTTTAGCCGCAGAAGCTTAATATTTGTGAGCTGTATTCAGACAAGTTCACCTTTCCCCGCAGGGTCATTTACTCTCCCCTAGCGGAGTCAGTTGATTTTCCCCAGGAGAATCATCCCATCCCCGATGGAGTTCTCTTTTCAACAAATATTTCCATTCCTCTCAGTGGAACTCGAAGATTAAGACTCTCCCCGGCAGGGTTGGTTGCGCCCTGGCATTTATTTTGTCAGAACACCGTGCGGTATCCGCTATTCTCCAGCAGAATTATATTCCTCAGCAGGGTGTTACTTCAACGAGGTGCTTGGTTTAAGTTCCCAGTTTCCCAGCTGAGTCGACTTCACTCCTCCAGTATTTATTTTGCCGGAATAATTCTATAGCACCTGGCTATCCCCAGCAGAGTCATCATTGTCTTCAGTATTTATTTTGCTGAAGCGGTTTCTGTATCCCAACAGTTCGAGTCTGCATTCGCATTGGCATATAGTGTCATACTTGCATCTCCCAAACAAAAGCACGTAGCATTTCCATGTCGAGTGGAGCATTGCGTCATTATCAAACATATGCATTTTGAAACATGAACCATGTTGGCTAACTGTTTGTGCTCAAGTATTGCTCTCTTGCAGGTGGAAGGAGCTCGTGCTCAGATGAATTACCAAGCATTCGAAGTCTCGACGTGAGACATTCAACGAAAGTGTCAGCTTTGACATTATTCCCCACAGAGTTATCATGATGAAGTTCTCTTTGTCTCTGAACAGAGTTATTTGTGAATGTCCCGTGTTTTCCCCGCCAGAGTTAGTAGGCAAAATTTCTCTTCACTCCCAAGCAGAGTTATTTGTCATCAAAAGGGTTTCATGAATCAGAATTTCAGAGGCTGCCGCCGGTTATCAGAACAGGCGTCCGGTAGTTTGGTTTCCAAATATCCCCAGTAGAGTCCGCCTCAAGGTCGCTGTCACGTTAGTGCTAAGAAGTTTGTGGTTTGGGACCACCGGAGGAGGGAGTCCTGACGTGGACAATTTTATTGACGGATTTTCTTCGTGCTAGAGAAGTGGGGGTCCTAACGTGGACAGTTTCATTTCCTCAAGTTGACGATACGTGTTGGTCCTAACGTGGACAGGTTCGGTTTCTCAGTATTGGTGGAATGGGAAGTCATAACGTTGACAAAATTGGTTACTCTTCGTGTTGGTGTCCTGACGTGGACCATTTATTTCCAGCAGATATCTTTATTCGTAATGGTGAAATGTGCGTCCTGATGTGGACAAAGTTTATAATTCATTGTGATGACAAGATGAGAGAGTCCTGACGTGGACAAATTTATCCTTCTTCGTGTGGTTGGCGAAGTGTGTGTCCTGACGTGGACAAGTCTTATTTCCCCAGCAAGTCGAAGACGCGCGAGTCCTGACGTGGACAAGCTTTATTACTTCAGTAGGTTGAGATGTGAGTCCTGACGTGGACCAGTTTTTCTTCAGCGAGTCAAGAGGTGAGTCCTGACGTGGACAAATCAAGACGAAATGTGAGTCCTGACGTGGACAAGGTTATTCCTTACGTGGAAAGAGAAGCTTCAGTTCCTTACGTGGAAAAGCAAGTTCAGTCCTGACGTGGACAGACTCAGAAAAGAAGTTGGTTTCCTTACGTGGGAACATTTATTCCTTACGTGGAAAAAGAAGTTATTCCTTACGTGGAAAGATTGTATTCCTTACGTGGAAAGCTAGGAGTCCTTACGCGGACAGATCAAGAATTTTATTCCTTATGTGGAAAGATAGATTGATTCCTTACGTGGAAAGATGGATTGATTCCTTATGTGGAAAGAAGACGGATTCCTTACGTGGAAAGATTGGAGTCCTTACGTGGACCATTCAAGATGAGTTTATTCCTTACGTGGAAAGATTGAGTCCTTACGTGGACATATCAAGTTGGAGTCCTTACGTGGACAGATCGAGGTTGTGTTTCCTTACGCGGAAAGATTGTGATTCCTTATGTGGAACGAAGGTGGTTTCCTAACGTGGAAAAAGATTGTTTCCTTACGTGGAAAGAAGATGTGTTCCTTACGTGGAAGAGTTTAGTCCTGACGCGGACAGATTTAGGCGAAGTTTAGTCCGGACGCGGACAGATCAAAGAAGTTGATTCCTTACGTGGAAAAACGATATGTTCCTTACGTGGAAAGGTGGGTCCTGACGTGGACGAGGTATTCCTGACGTGGATGAAGAGATGATTCCTTACGTGGAAAGATGTTATTCACAAGATGGAAAGAAGTTTATCCCTAACGTGGAAGGGTGAGCCCTAACGTGGACGATATATTCATAACCTAGAGAGTTTAGTCCTGACGTGGGCAGATCCAGACGAAGTTATAGTCCTAACGTGGACGGTGTTATTCCTAACGTGGAAGAGTTTATTCCTAACATGGACGATTTATTTCTGACGAGAAGGCAGACGAGCCATCCCCAGCAAAGTTGTTGAAGTTTTTCCGAGTTGACAGCAGGAGGAGTCCTAACGTGGACAGAATTCTATCTCTGCGATGATAAAATCTTTTTCAGGCTGATGAAAATAATCCCCAGCACGAGATCAGTGGGTTGCTGTAAGCAGTTAGATTCAGTTGATGAATATCGTTCCCCAAGCAGTGGTGTAGTTCATTTCTGCGGTTGGCAAATTTTCAGGTTCTTAGTATTCAACCGCCTCGTACCTCGAATTTTTGAAGGCCGTTCGCTCTTCACCCAATCGGGTCCAAGTCGCTTGAATAGGGGCAGCTGTTGCACCCTAAAATTTTCTCAACCTTATTCACTTGGTTTATGTTTCAATTGCATTAGCATTTGCATATAGAGTCATGTACATAGTCTACTCATTTGTATAGCATAGCATAGAAAATCATCCAACAGGGGGACAATCACTATTCTCATCTCTATGAGCCTATCAAAAGAGTATTATTCAAATTCAATCTCATTCAAGTCATCAGAAAGAATTGGAAAGCTAAAGAAGTCAATGGATCAAGCAGTGCATCCATCTCCTATCTGAGGGTATCTGAGGGTCATCAGAGAAATTGTGAGCTGTGAATTGAGCATGGAGAGTATCTAGACATCATAGGAGACTTAGAAAGTCATTTGGAGAAGGGTACAAGTCATTGATATGATCACAAGAGTTGCAGTTGAAGACAGTCAACTAGGGTTTCATCTGGGTCAACCCTGGGTCAACTTTAGGTCAACTGATTGATTGAAAGGCATTAAGGGCTATTGGAGAGATTGTGGGGTTCATCATTTGACATGTGGAGAAATATATGGTGATATGTCAAGAAGAAATCAAGAGAAATCAAGGAGAAGAGGAGTTTCTAAATTAGGGTTTCTGTGTAAAATCCCCTAGTTTAGGTCAAATTTCCAAGCAAGATAAGTCAAAATGCAAGCTTCAAATGGATCCTTGGTCAACATGAAACTTGTAGAGGATCTCAAGACCTTTAATTTTAGTGGTGGAAGACATCAAGGAGATTTATAGAACTCAATTTATGGTCCTTGCAAGTTACAGGTCATCTGAGGTATCTGAAAATTTGTTTGTGAAAGTGACTTGTCTTCCAAGCTATTTTTACCCCTCAAGGAGATTTCAAATGAATTTCTGGTTAACATAAGAGTTGTCCCTCATTGTCTTAGCTTTCTAGAATGGTATAGTATGCCTTCATATGATGTATGTAACTCTACTTATGGTCTTGGCAAGCAAAGGGTATTTTGGTCATCTGAGAATTACAGGTCATTTCAAGCCTATGCCCAAACCTCATACAAGGAAGCTTCAAATGAAAAACTTCAAAACATAAAACTTGCTCCAAATGACATTTTGAGTCTAGAAAAGTGACCATGAAAGATTGGAAAGACTCATAGCTCAAGGTTTCAAAATTGGTGAATTTAATGAATGAAAAATGACCTAAAAATGAGATTTTTCATATTTTGGCCAAATGAGGTGAAATTATAGGTCATTTTGATTGGAAAAATCATTTTGAGAACATTGGCAAAAGTAGAATTTTGAGTTTGGTTCAAGAATTAGAAGTTATGCATGGTTACTTACAATGAAAGTTACATAATCCAAATCCAAGGGAAATTGTGCATGGGAAGTTTCTCCAAGGTTCTAGGAGTTTCTAATCTCATCTATATATTGAATTGAAGAGCTTCATGCCATGGTTGGTGAATCACTTTGCTCCTTACACCAAGTTTCATACCTTTCTTCCATTTTGCAAAATCAATTCAAACTCTCTCAAATTTCTATCAATTTCCATAATTCGTGATTGGATCATCATCACCATCATTCATAGATCATAATTCACACAAGCATTTGGTTGATTTGAGTAAAACTCGTGCCATACAACTGAATCATCCAAGAAGCAAGAAAGTTTCAATCACAAGATCCAAGAAGTTTGAGTCAGAATCTTTGCATACAGAATCAAGGTTTGAGTGTGTGGATCAGTTTCAAATCACTGCAAGCATTGGATCAAGGAGTTCCATAGTTGTTTTCTTCATTTTACACCAGGTAGGTTTCTTCTTCAATTTGACTGTTTTAGTTAGAATTATAGGGATTTGTTAGCATAGAAATGTTAGGATAGGTTAGATGACTGATTTTAGTGAGTTTGAAGAAGTTTCATGAAGATTGGTCATGGTGTGCACAAACTGTTGGAGCTTGTAACTCATAGGTTATGGCACGATAATCTTGAATGATTAGCTCATAATGATCAGCATAAGATGTGGATTAGTTTAGGGCAAGAATTAGAGAGAATTGGAAGAAGTGATATCAGGTGATCATGGTGGATTCAGAATGTTATACGTATCGGGTTCCATTGTTGAGTGAGTTTCAGAAGAAGATATTGACATGGCTGCGTAGAGGGAAGAATTTAGAGCAACTTTGCTCTTCATATCATGTGGATACATGGAGAATTGAAAGAGAACAGAACGATGGAAAATTCGTGCATGGTGATGAAGTTTCAGAACCTAGGGTTTGCTGGAGGTTGAAGACAACCCCTGGGCCACACGATCAGGCTTTGGACTTTGACTTGGTTTTGAATCCAACGGCCACGATTAAAAAGAAAAACGGAGGGAACTTCAAATGGTGCAACGCACCGTTTCATTAAAACCTCTCCACTGGGCTTTGGATTCATTGCTTTTCACACCCTCCTCAATCAGGCCCATTTCCATTATAACTAGATTAATTGCTTTCTGCACCGTTTTTTCTTTTTTAATTTTTGTTATTTTCTGAATGCATATGGGCCCAGACGCGCTTGCTATGCGCGCCCCCCAGTCTGGGCCCAGTTTGTTGTTTTAACTGATTTCAATTACTGGTTGCACCCCTTCCCATTTCATTCACATTTATTTTCTTTCATAAATTTTAATTCTTTGGAAAATCATAAAAAATAGAAAAATGCATGATTTTAATTGGTTCTTTTTGCATATCATTCATAATTTTGTCAAGAAAAATATCACACAAAAAATTTAATATTTCATTTTATTTTCATATTTTTGGCATATTTTTCTTTTAAATAGGTATAAATAACATTTAGTTTGATACATGAATTTGTTAATTTTAGTTTGAATAGATGCTTTACTATTTTTAATCCATTCTTTTTAGGTTGATTAGTATAGAATGTTAGCTTGTATATAAAATTTAGTTCATATTTTTAGGACTTAATTTTAGGTGATTTGTTTAGGTGTGAATAACATGACCAAAATTAGGGTTTAGGTGATAACATAGGTGAATTAGTTCATTTCCCTTAGGAGTTAGAGATTAAATCTTTGGGGTATGGGACTATAGGGATTATGGGTAGTTAATAGACCCCTTAGAAAATATTAAGATTCCCCTACTGCTATTAGTATACTGTCTGTATTTGTTTGACTGGTGTGGTGTGCCCTCTCTGGGGATTATTATCTGTCTGTGTGGGGTGTTGGGTTTGCTTGGGGATTGGGAGAGCTGAAGACTTGTGATGATGAAGCCATTGGAGGTCAGAGATTGAAGACCAACTTCCAGAGTTGATGAGGAGATTCTTGCTGGCAGCTGTTGAGGAGTATAGGGTTTAGGAGCTAGTCAGAGCCCTAGAGTAGAAAGCTTGATTCTCAAATATGGAATGCCTTGTCTGCATCCATTCTTTCTCTATGATTCAAAGTCTCTTTCAAATATCCACCTCCTTCCTTTGGAAGGATCAGTGAATGTATTTGAAAGATAGAACTTTTGAGAGAAAATTGTCTGTATAATGTTAACAGTTAATGAGCCACCCTTGGTAGGCAATTTACTGTTTAACATTTAATTCATCTTGTTGACTGATATTCCACTTGGAGATTAAGACTTGAAGAAAAGCCATTGCAGATGGAAGACTGATGACAGAGACCTTGCTTGAAGGCTATGGAGATGAAGACTGAGGCTTGCTGAAGCTTGTAGCTGTTTGGAGATGACTTGAAGACAGATGTTGATGCAGAGTTGTTGTGGCTGTTTATTTTTGTTGTTTTTGATATTTGATGTATTGATTGGTTTTCCTTGACTGTATTGTTTGCTGTTTAACCTGTTGGGTTAGAAGTGAATGTTGTTCACTTTTTCCTATTGTTTTCTAGGTTCGAGGTTGAGTGGGACTCCCTTGCCTCGCTTGTATTGTTGCATCCATGCATTTTACTGCTTTATTATATTGCTATTGTTTCTGTTTCCGTCTATTCCCTTAGGATCTCTGTGAAAGAGAGGAGCATGATAGACATTAGGTCTTAACCCATGCATGATAACATTAGGTTAGTTTGATCCCCTTCGCAACCGTAGGTTAGAGTTCTGTCTCTTCTTTCTCAAAACAAACAGAAAAACACAATAAGATTTCAAACCCAATAAAAGACACTTCTTCCGTAAAAGAATGTGAACTCATCAAAACGTCAATTTTTGTCCGCTTGGACTGTTAATCAGGAAAACCCTTTTTCAGAAGGAATAAAAACAATCAAAACAAACCTGTGTCTTCCGTGGCCCGAACTACGTTTGCTCTGATCTTTCATGCTGTGTGAAAGTACGTAGGAATAGGATGCGATATCCTAGCGAGCAACCTTCCCCTCCTTTCCCGTAGGTAGGCGAACTACGTTGACTCTGATTTCTCGTTCCAGACGGGAATACGTAGGCATAAAGTGCGATACTTTGCCGAGTCATTTTATTTTCTTTTAACCCCTGACCTGTAGAGTAGATAGAATAACAATCCATACCCGAAAACAAGCGTGGATCCCGTCGAGTACGACGGACGTGAGGGGTGCTAATACCTTCCCCTTGCGTAACCGACTCCCGAATCCAGGATTTGGTTGCGATGACCATACCTTTTCCCGTCTTTGCGGTAGGTTTACTCTGAGTGTTTCCTTTCCCTCCCGTGGGATAAATAACGCACGGTGGCGACTCTTCTGTTCAGCCGACGCCGATTTTCGCAGTAGCGACAGACAGACAATTGTGTACAAAGCTTGTACTTCGACTGCTAGGACTTGCATCGTCAATGGCTGACACAATATCCCTCTCTTGGAATCCAGCGCTTGTGAACTTAATCAAGTTGCATTTCTGATGACTGCGAGAACTAACTTGCTGATCAGGATGATAACCTAGTCCAAAGCGATCATACTTTTCAACCACATTCAGGATTCGCCCCCAGTCAGGCAAGACACCTTTCTCAATAGTCTCTTTAGCACTCTTGAAAGATGACATGGCTATTTTTGGTAGTCTACCAGAATTGACAGAAGCAAAGCTGACATCTTCAAATTTGAGACATTGCAATGGTACTTCAGCTATGCCTTAATCAGTCTCGACATATCAGATGGATGATAACTCACTTACTATCAAATCTTCTTCACCACAGACGATGACCATCTGATCTTCAAACATGAATTTTAGCTTTTGATGTAACGTGGATGTAACTGCCCTTGCGACATGGATCCAGGGTATACCCAATAAACAACTGTATGCAAGATTGATATCCATCACTTGGAAAGTAATGGTAAACAAATGCAGCCAGACTTTAATGGGTAAATCCACTTCACCAATGACTTGCCTTCGAGAACCGTCAAAAGCTCTAACGATCAAAGCGCTTGGTCTCATTTCGCTCCCCTCTACCAACAGTTGACTCAATGTACCCTTAAGCATCACATTGAGAGAAAAACTGGTATCCACAAGAACATGAAATAGTAAAGAGTCCATACATGTCTCTAAGATATGTAAGGCTTTATTATGGGAAGTACCTTCAAGCGGCAACTCTGACTCGTTGAAACCCAAGTATCGACTAGCAGTTATGTTTGCGACGATGTCGTCAAATTATTCTACTAGAATGTCGTGCATCACATGAGCGATGTTCAAAACTTTCAAGAAAGCTGATTTATATGTTGGCGAGCTCAAGAGTAAAGATAAGATAGAAATCCTCGACGGAGTTTGCCCTAGCTGATCCACAATCTTAAAGTCGCTCTTCTTGATCAACTTGAGGAACTCTTGATCATCCATGACTTCTTTGCTTTTGGTGACATCCGTAGACGGAATGACTGGAACTGATGCTGTAGTTGATGCCCCTTGTTCTACAACAGGGGTTGCTGCAGTAGATTTATCCTTAGGAGGAACGACAGTTGGAACTTGCACTGGCTTAGATATGACCTTCGAAGTGAACACCCGTCCGCTATAGTTATCCCTTAGTGGCAGTTACATTCACAATTTTAGATTCTGAGAACTGGATTTCTCGACCCCCATAGAACACGATTGAACCGTACTTTTAAGGAACCTCCTTTGAATTTTGATACGGGAATGGCTTAGGAACACAGACAGTGATAGGATGAATCTTCTTTTTAGGAGTTTCCACAGGAACCTTCCTATATACGACCGTGAATGGCCCGATAGTAGCTACCTCTTCCATAGACTTGGCTCTGGTAAACTGAACTACACCTCGGTTCATCAAGATCTGAATGTAGCCTTTCAACTTTCAACACTGATTAGGATTATCGTCATAGATCTGGCATTTCCAATGAAGACCTTTCAATAACCCTTGTTCTTTCAACTTCTTGATCACAACAGTCATCAGAGTTTTCACTTTGTCGACATCTCTGATCAACTCGGCCCTTCGATTTTCCTCAATCATAATAACCACAGGTCCACCATGGGTGGGCAAGGGATTAGTTTGTATATTAGGACGCTCCTAAAAAAATTTCAAGATTTTCTGATCGATAAGCTCTTGAACTTTAGCCTTGAGAATAATACAATCTTCAGTAGCGTGTCCTATATACCCAACATGGTAAGCACAGGATGCATTCAGATTATGCTTCGGACCAAAAGGAGGAACTACATGTGCAATTTCTCTAGGGACTATTGCCCCTTGATGAATCAAATAAGGAAACAACTCTGTATAAGGCACAAGAATTCTGTCGAAATTCATCTGCTTACGGTTGTTCTGATTATTGTTCTGTTTGTTCTGATGCTGATTTTTGTTGTTTTGCTGAGACTATTGATGTTGAGGTTGATTCTGATTCTAAGAATTTTGAACTTGTTGTTGTGGATGATACTGATACGGTGGTTGTTGATACTGAGCAGTAGCAACATAAGGGTAGGGATAATACGACATGGGAGCCATGGGACCCTGATACTGAGAAGAGGCCTTCGCCATCACAGCATTCGCTTCACCTTCCTATTTCTTTGAATGACTACTCTGAAGTTTCTTGGTTGGTTGTTGAACAGCGGAACCAGCAATCCTACTAATTTTTAGCTCGTTCTCAATCCTTTCACCAATAGTCACAATATCAACAAAATTTGTCGAAGAACTACCCACCATTTTATCATAATACAACCCTTGCAAAATGCCCATGAAAATGTCAGCCTATTCATTGTCAGAAAGAGTAGGTCAGACCCGAGAAGCCATTTCACGCCACCTTTGTGCATATTCTTTGAATGTTTCAGTTGAACGTTGTGACTAATTCTGCAACTGCGATCTGGTAGGAGCCAGATCAAGATTATACTTGTATTGCTTCAAGAATGCTCATGATAAGTCTCTCCACGAGCGAATCTTGCTACGTTCTAAACCTATATACTAATCTAGAGAAGCTCTAGATAAGCTATCTTAGAAACAATACACCAACAGTTCATTATTGTCGATATAGGATGGCATCTTCCTACAGTACACATTCATATGACTGTGAGGACAACTCAAACCCTTGTACTTTGGCAGCTCGAGAATCTTGAATTTCTGCGGCAGCAAGATATTGGGGACCAAACACAAGTCTTTGGCTTCCATGCCAAAATCAGAATATCTTTCAATCACACGAATTCTCTCATCCAACAACTTATACTCAACAGGTCTGTTATGATCAGCAGGTCTGACAAGAGCCTGAGGATTTGGAAGTTGTGATGCGGCTGGAGCAGGTATCTGGGGGGAAGCAAACTGAGACGGATACACCAATCCAAAATTTAACATTTGACCAGCATTCTGACCCATCTGAAAACCATACGGATAACCGATAGGAAGTACCACAGCAACAGAAGATGCCCTAGGGTAGGGAATAGAATGAATATCCTGAACCATAGTTTGAGCAGGCTGAGACAACTGGAACATGAATAGGAGGGCCCTTATACACATGCTCATCTTCGTCAAGAATTTCAACATCAGTAGACACGGGAGTCTGGCAAACCTGCGTCTGAGGAATCTCGTGATCATCACGATTCACCACTAGAGGTGGAATCAAAGTAGGCATGCCCCAAGGATAAGCAACAAAATTAGCATTGGGCATTGGCGCAACAAAAGGTTAAAACGGAACAAAAGCACTACCACTGGCAATCTGAGGTGTGAAATTTAGAGGTATTCCCCATGGGAAAGTAGTAAGAACTCTATTCAAACCAGGATGAACAAAAGGTAGATTGACAGAAAGCTGAACAACAGTCTTGACTGGCGCTTCGGCAATAACTGGAGAAGAAGTAACGACAAGAGTAGGGATCACCATAGGAGTGACGACAGTAGCATTAGTAACAATTGCAACAACAGAAGTAGCAGCAACAATTGTCCTTCTAAGCACGAAGGAAGTCCATAATAACGTCCATGTTAGTATGGAACTGATCCATCCGACCTTGAAACTGAGCTAAAGTTTCCTTGTAGGCAATGTTCTCTTATTCAATATCAGCCATGATCCTGGCCTTGTTTGAGCGAGTGAAATAGCGATACCGAGTTGTCGTCTTACTACAAGGCAGAGATGGACAGTGTAAGAATGTGGTTTCCGAATGAAGGACATGCATATGAATATGATTGGATTCAATGTATGAAAAAAATAAAATTTTAAATTCCAGGAATTCGTGAGCTTTATCTTTATTAGCAATAATTATAAAGCATATAAGTAAAGACAAAAGATAAATTGGCAAGAGAAAAACTTCATTCAAATCAATGAGATAAAGAAGTACAAGCTCCAATACAACTCAGATATCTTCCTTTTGGGCTACAATAAGATAAGCATGAATCCTATCAAATACAACCCTACAAACAGACAAGAAGTGGAAAACAACACAAGGAGTCTGGTGTGGCAGCACATCAGCATAAGCATCTCTTAACAACCCTGACAAGTCCTTAAATGTATGTTCGGAAAATATGGCTAGACGACCATGTCTCTCACTCCAATACTTTGCATCCTTCATGAGGTTGAGGAATAAAGAATAATTAGGCCCATGAAGAAGATCCTACAGAAATGCCTCCTTCTGATCCAAGAGGACTTGCAGGTGACGACTCTGATGTTGCCAATGAGTACTCTCCAAGTGAGACTGGTTGATCTCCTCTCGATCCTGATGTACTTGATCCTGCATCTCCTGAACATCACTAAAGACTTTGTCAAGCTCAGCTTGAATTTGAGAAAGGTCTTTCATCAACTGGTCAGCGCGATCCTGCTTACTCTGTAGCTTTGTCTTGTACTATGATAATTTTGCTCGAACATCTGCAAGTTACTTCTTGTAGCTTAGCACATCCTTATGGGCTTGATACTGAGTATCGAAAAGTTGTCTCTTCTTTGAGGCAAGTCCGTCGTTAGTTCTTTTTAAAGCATCACATACTTTCCGACATTTGTTCTGCTCAAACTCCACCTCTTTGCTCATGAGCTCTCTCTTTTGGCGAAGATCCATCTGTAAGCTCTCCTTCTTGGATGTGACTCTATCAACGTCAAGATGAAGATCAACATTCTCCTTCTTTAGCTTCTCAATAACCTGGTTAAGTTGATCAACTTCGGAAGGAGGAACAATGGTAAGTTCAGGAAGCTTGACATGCACAGAAGACACAGAAGGAAATGGTAGCAAAGCCTCTTGAACTCGTTCCTTGACCCATTATATGTAGGCTTCTTTCGTAATACAATTCTACTTACCCAACTTATCTCTACCCTCACGGTGAATGTGTACCCATGCAACACTGAATCTCTTCAACAAACCCATATTATCAACCCCTTCATGAAAGATGAATTCTTCCACTACCTCAGGATCTGGTTTATCCAGCATCGGATATCCTAACTGACGAAAGGCAAGCCTCGAATTATAGTTAATTCCACCTTTTGTATCCAAGATAGGTACATTAGGGAATTTACCACAATGAAGAATGATCTTGGTACCATCGTAGGCTCGAGAATACTAAGAGATGTCATCAACCATAAGAGACATGATCCTCTGAGACCACTTGAGGTTCCCACTATTCTCCATAAAAATACCCTTCTGTGGAAGATGAGACATGAACCATCGATACAACATAGGAGTACAACATACAATAATCCCTTTCTTCTTCTCATTCCAGGAATGAATAGAATAATAGGTATCAGCAAGAAGTGTAGGAACATGATTCATGGACAAAAAGATACGGTTGACCAACCAAGGAAATGAGTGATTATAAAACTCAGGGGGAACCAAGGATGGATTGGCCTCAAGAGAAAAGAGTATTGAATTGAAAGGTGAGAGTCACTTCCAAAGAGGAGATAAGGGTGCCAATGATCAAGGATTGACTCAACTGGAGAAAGCAGGGATACCATAGTAAGGAGATAGAGGTAACTATTCTAGGCGCATGGTCATTCGTCCCCTACCCAAAATAGTCAGAATGAGTGTAAGAATTCTCCACTCTTATTCCTTCTCTAATACCAAAGTGCGGTGTAAGAAATGAACGGATAACACAACGATGCATAGTTTGTACAGTGCTCCAATGCGTTGCGAATCTTCAACTCCATGGGGGGGGGGGGACTGAGGACAAAGATCTAAAAGATCTAAAGGAGAAGAAAAGGGAAGGATCTACTAATCAATAAAGAGAGGAAGCTTATTATTAAGTGCAGTAGTACATGTTACAGTGGATGCCATAACATCTACAATAACATCCATCGTGTGCTTGCCAGAATTTCAATTGACATCAGAGCAGGCACCCTGCCTGTTAATTTCTGGGTGAGATCTAAGGAAGATAAATTCTGGTACTATGGATAAAGACATAGGATTCACAAATAGACCACCAATTCTGGATGGCTCTAATTATGACTATTGGAAACCTAGGATGATTGCCTTCTTAAAGTCTTTAGACAGCAAGGCATGGAGAGCTGCAAACTCAGGATGGGCACATCCAGTGAAGACTGATAAAGATTGACTGTCTGTGCTTATACCTGAAGAAGAATGGACCAAAGAGCAAGAAGCCTTGGCTCTTGGGAATTCTAAAGCTTTGAATGCATTATTCAATGGTATAGACAAGAACATCTTCAGACTGGTGCATCATTGTGAGCTGGCTAAAGAGGTTTGGGATACTCTCAAAACAACTCATGAGGGAACCTCTAAAGTCAAGATGTCAATCAAATATTGACCACCAAGTTTGAAAGTCTGAGAATGAAGGAGGATGAGACTATTCATGAGTTCTACATGAATATCCTTGAAATTGCAAACACCTTAGGAGCTCTGGGAGAAAAGATGTCTGAAGAAAAGCTAGTGTGGAAGATCTTAAGATCATTGTCTAAGAGGTTTTCCATGAAGGTCACAGCCATTGAAGAAGCTCAAGACATATGCAACATGAAGGTAGATGAACTCATAGGTTCTCTCTAAACATTTGAGATAGGCATATGTGATCAGACTATGGAGAAAAAGAACAAAAGCATAGCTCTTGTTTCAAACACTGCAGATGACTCAGAAGAAGACAAATGTGAAAAAGAGGAAAATCTATCAGAGGCTATAGCATTGCTTGGAAAACAATTTCATAAACTGATCAAGAGAATAGACCATAAGTCTAAATCTTATGCCAAGAACATAAGGGATAAATCTGAAGATAAATCTAGTCAAGGCAAAGGAGTTTAGTGTTATGAATGTGAGGGCTACGGTTACATTAAAACTGAGTGTCCTACCTATCTTAAAAAGCAAAAGAAGGGATTAGGAGTCACCTGGTCAGATGGAGATTCAGAAATTGGATTAGAAGAAGAATGTGCTAAGCATGTCACTGCTCTGAACAGTGTATGCATATCTGATGGTGATTCAAGTGAAGATGAGTTGACTTATGATGAACTTGCTGATTTATTTAAGAAGCTATGCAATAGAAGTGGAGAATTATATCAGCAAGGAGAGCAATAGAAGAAACTCATAAGGGAGTTAGAAGCTGAGAAGATGGAGCATCTTGCAACAATAGAGTCTCTCAAAAGTGAAGCCAGCTTGTTGAAATCTAATCTTGATCAAATGTCCAAATCCATAAGGATGCTGAACCCTGGGACTGACACTCTAGAAAAAATTCTGCAGAGTGGTCAGACAACAGGCAACATGTCTGGACTAGGATTTGGTTGCAAACAGAATCCCATCTCGAAGTTCAAGAGGCCAACAACTAAAACTTAGAAGTCAAAGGGGATGTCACGACCAATGTCACAACATCAGAGAAACAGAAATTGGAACCAAGTTAAGAGTAAATTTCAAGGGTATAGGTGTTACCACTGTGGAAAACTTGGACATATTAAATTTGTCTGTTTTTGGCTGCATGGATTTCCTTGCCATCCTCATCAAGGAAAATCCAAACAGGGTGCTCATGTCAAGAAACATCATCATGTTAAACCAAAGAAGGAAGCTCCTGCCAGGAAACAACAATGGGTTGCCAAGAATGTGGCCTTAGTAGCCAACACTTCTATAAGGATGCTTACCAGAGAAGATTGGTATTTTGATAGTAGTTGCTCTAGACACATGATTGGGATCGAGAATCTCTTGGTCAACATATGATCTCACTCCTCAAGTCATGTGACATTTGGTGATGGAGCCAAAGGAGAAATCAAAGGTGCTGGAAAACTGGATTGTCCTGGTGTTCCAAAACTGGATGATGTCTTGTTGGTTGAAGGACTGACTGTTAATCTGATCAGTATCAGTCAGCTATGTGACCAAGGCCTAACTGTCAAATTTTCCAAGGGTAAGTGTGTGGTCATCAATGAAGATGGTAAGAAAGTCATGAGGGGGTGCAAAGCCAATAACAACTGTTACCTATGGGAGCCCAGAAGTAACCTTAATGGCTTGGTCCAAAAAGAGAAGAAGGATCAACTGTGGTTGGAGAAAGGAAAACATCTTCTAAAAATAGAAAGGACCATGTCTAAAACAGTAGTAAGAGGAACTTCAAAATCTACTTCAGATAGGAGGACAGGTTGTGGTAAATATGAGATAGGCAGGCAAGCCATGACAACATATCCAACAAAGGTACATCACAGAAATCTACACCTGCTATATTGGAATGTGATGGAGTCCATGAATAATGGCCAGCTTAAAGGAAGCAATGTCACTCAAGATGTCATGACTTTCTTCTGTGACATCAAGAGTAACATCAATATGTACTCAGTTCAAATCAAGAGAGCCAGAGCCATGCACAGGGATAACAAGTATCAATTTTAAAAGGCTTGTGTAAAACTTGGTGATGCTGACCTACATTGTGCTGAAATAGTTACAAGAGGTCTCAAGGATACTCAATTTGATAATTTACTAAGGAAGTTGAGATCCCCTATTATTGATGAATTAAAGCAATTAATGGGAATATGGAATTGGAGTTTAAAGTCTAATCATTCATTGATTGGTCAAAATATTAAGTTCCCTCCTCATTTGCCATATCACCTCCTTAGCTTCTACACACAACCTTCCTACGTCATTTGGGTTCAATTCAAACTGTTCATCTACCATCCATCCTCCAACCAGTACAAGAACCTCTCTCCTAACACGATCAACGTTCGTAACAATGTCTCAACATTCGAATTCAACATCCTCCAAGAGAATGTCCACCAACGACTCTGATACAAGAACTGGGTCTAGTAACCCTAACGAGATTCTTGAGACAGTTCTTCTGCGTATGATGACCCCTGACGGTCTGCTGGTGAAGGAACCAAGAATCACACATGCAAGAAGGCCGAAAGAACTTGTCTTAGGTAAAGCTCCTCCTTCTACAACATCAGTTTCTCATGGAGATGTCAATGAGGAAGAAGCTAGGAAAATCCACAGCACCATTGCAAATATGGTTACCAGTGCTCTAAATATACCTGTTCCACCTAACAATGAGAATGATCAAGATTATGTCATTCACAATGTTTAAACATTGAAAAAGACTATACGAGAGGATAAAAACAAGGATCAAGGGTCTGATAAAATGGATGATGACATGCAAGGTGACAAAAATGCTGATTTGGTAGACCTTGATGAATACTCTGACAATGACCAGATAGCTAAGATCAATCCTAGCATAGCCAAAAGGCTTATGACTAGGAAAGGGAAGAAAGTTGCTAATCAAAGTCCACCTAAAAAGAAGGTTGTTGAGCAGAACACTTCTACAAAGAAGGCTGGAACAAAAAGAACTCAGGTTGGACCCACCAAGGGTTGGAGCAAGGTAATCCCAAAGAAGAGGAAGGCTGAAACTAGTTCAGAATCAAAGTCTGACTTTGATGATGTCACTAACATCCAACCTAAGAAGAAACCCTTAACTAGAAAACTGGCTGCTAATGCTCCTGAAGTGCCCATTGACAACATATCCTTCCACTATCCATCATGTGTCAATAGATGGAAATATGTTCTTCAGAAGAGGTTGGCACTGGAGAGAGAGCTGGCTTAAAGTGCTCTTGAAAACAAAGAAGTCATGGAACTTATCCAGGATGCGGGCTTGATGAAAACTGTCACTCAGTTTCTCACATGCTATGAGACTCTTGTCAAAGAATTCATAGTAAACCTGTCAGAAGACTGTGTTGATAGGAAGTCAAGTGAGTTTGGTAATGTATTTGTGAGAGGAAAATGTATCAGTTTCTTAGCCACCATCATCAACAGTTAGTTAGGGAGACCAAATGAGGGTCAGAATGAACTAATTGCCTCTGACCACCAAGTATGTCAAGTAATAACTGCAAACCAGGTCAAGAGCTGGCCATCCAAAGGGAAGCTAGTTGCAAGAAAATTGAGTGTGAAGTATGTTATGCTTCATAAAATTGGTGTTGCAAATTGGGTGCCTACCAATCATAAGACAACAGTTGCAACCATTCTGGGGAGGTTCATGTATGCTATAGGCACAAAAACTAAACTCAATTATGGGACCTACATTCATGAGCAAACCATGAAACATGCTGGTAGCTATAGTGTCAAAAGTCCTATTGCCTTTCCCTACCTCATTTATGGGATCATTTGTGATCAACATCCCAACATCCTTAAGGAGAGTGATATAGCGTGCAAGAGAGAAACCCCTTTGTCCTTCCATTACAAGTTGTTTAAGGTAACTCATGTTCCTGACATTGTTGTAACATCAGTTGATACATCCAAGGATAAGTCAAAATCCAGAAAAGTTGAAGTGATTGCCATGCTAAAGGAGACCTATAAGGAGCTATATGCAAGAAAGAAAAATCTTGAAGAATTGATCAGAACTCTTGAGCAAAATGAAGATTATGAGTTCTCTGATGAGGATAGGGAAAATGTTGGGTCAAAAGAGGATGATGGTCAGGCAGCTGATTTAGAAGAAGTTGTTGCCAGCTCTGAAGAAAACTCTGGTAAAGAAGAGGACAGTGAAGAAAATGCTCCCAAAGATGCTGAGGAGGAGAGCTCAGGCTCTGAAGATGAGGAAGATTAGTGTGATGATGGACTGTGGTGTGGCTCAAGTCGAAGGTTGTTGAGCTGATGAGGAAGATGTGTTGTTGTTTTGAAGTTTTATTTGGTTTGAGTTTCTTTTTGGTTAGATTTTTTGCAAGAATTTGTGATGCTCTTAATGAGCAGTTTTATTGTGTAATAACCCCAGACATATGTAATGATCTATGCCATTAGATTAGTCTTGATCTTAATTTGTGGCTAAAAAGGGGGAGAGAGTGTTACAGGTTGAAGACTTGCTTGTGCTGCTAGGGCAGGTGTGTGACAAGGGCTGCAGCAAATATGCATGAGTGAAGATTTTGCTAATGTGCATGTGTGATAACAGCTAATGCTATTAGTGATGTGTAAGTTCCTAATGAGTATAGGAATGTATGTTAGATATATGTGTGTTCATTGATGGAACCTAGTAGCTCTATAGCTATCAGTGCTGTGTGTATCTGCAGGATGATTGCAGAATGGTGTGCATCTCTTTAAGGGGAGTAGCACAGGTTGTTCCACAACAGGTGTGCTTCAGGATGTCATAACATCCAAAGCAGGATGGATGAATATGTGTGTCTGCAGGTTTTGTACACCTGATGTGATATGCATCAGTTGAGGGGGAGTAACTCTGATATGTTACTCAACACATTGTGACATATGTAGTGTTGACTAACAGATGGTATTGTGAACAGGTTGATCATGAGAGCTAACAGTATGAGTGTGTAGACAACACTGTTAGTGTGTAGCTAGTAGCTTTCCTGCATGTTATGTTAGACTTCTGCTGCTTGTAAACTCTGATATATGAACAGGGTGTTTTAGCCAAAAATTTTCCAAAGGGGGAGTTTGTAAGTACTTTTGATTGGCTGCATTTTATGGCAAAATATTAATGTATGAGAAAATGTCATCAGTGATGTTAGGACATACATGAAGAGTGTTATGCAAGGAAAGCTAAGAGTAAGTGAAGTTGAATGTCATGACTGAATGTTATGACATTGATTGTATGACATCAGGGCACGCAGGTTTGTTTTTTTGTTATTAGCTCAGGCTATACTTCAGGAAACAATCCAGGAAGCATAGTTATTTTAGGCAACATAACAGGAATTGCTGAGGATAACATTGAAGGCTCCTGACCTAATGATAAGTGCGCATCTTCATGAAGAAAGGTTTATCTTAGGTAAACCTAATTTCTCCATCAAGGCCCAAAGCAGGTCTGCTATTATAAATAGCAGAAGGAGCATTCCAAATGGGCAGACACACATAGGAGAGAGCATCTAGTGAGAGATCATAGAGTGTGTTTGTGAGTGAAGAACTTTGTTCTTCACGTAAGTCTAGGATTCTTAGGATTCCTTGTGTGCCAAGCAATTGTATGCTGTAGAATTGTTGTGGTTATTGTGTATGAACAGGTGTGTTCATTGTGTCACTCAAAGCTGTTAAGCAAGAATGTGTGTCCCTTGATCAAAGCTGTGAAGCAAGATCAAGGTGTGTTTGAGGTTTATCTTCATATTGGTTTTGTAATTGTGTATTGATATCACTGAGGTGATTGAGTGGGTATACTCAGGTCTAGTGGTCTCTAGGCTGAAGTGTCATTGGGTAGGTCTTAAGTGAGGAGTGCAAACTGGGATTGTTTGACTCTGAATTAATTCTACTGATAGTGAATTTCCTCCCTGGCTTGGTAGCCCCCAGATGTAAGTGTGGTTGACACTGAACTGGGTGAGCAATTACTTGTGTTATTTACTGCTTTCCATTTACAACTTATTATTAAGTGCAGTAGTACACGTTACAGTGGATGTCATAACATCTACAATAACATCCATCATGTGCTTGTCAGAATTTCAGAGTTGACAAACTCTATCCTAGGGTTCTAGTTGAAGAACACTCCTAGTAAAGGTGGGTTTTTTAGACTTAAGCAAAGTCTAATGGCTAGTAGGTTCTAACTTAACTAAGTTAGGATTCAAAATGACTTAACAAAGTCAGAGGGAGGATAATGAGCTATTTATGACCCAAGGGTCAATAAAGAGACTTTCCTTTGGACACAAGGACACATACAACTTGATGTGAACTAGAAAGTTCCATCACTGGGGAATAACTTAAAAAAGTTGAAGAAATAAAGCAAGAACATGTAACAATAATCAAGATCAATATTTAACATCTTAACAAAGATCAAAAAACAAAGAGGCAACAACCATCAATGCAAGTAAAGAACATGTGTAACAACAACAAGTTCATCTATAACATTCAAACAAGATTAACGCAAACAAGTGACAACTTGAAGCAAGCATGTTATAAGGATCAAATGAGATCAAATGTAACAATATAAGACCAACTAAACATGTATTAATGATAATCAAACAAGCAAGAATACAAAAAATGTTACCACAGTTCAAGCATGAATTCATGATTTCATGGGGAGAAGTAAACAAGTTTCATGGTAACAACCAAGTCAACAATAAAACCCTAGCATGTTATGGTTCTAATAAGACACATAAAAAAGTATAATCAAACATGAAAAACATATTCAAGAGGTTACAACATCAAGAATCGTGTCAAAGTTCACAGATGAAATTCAAAGTATACCATGCATATTCAAGCATTCACAAAGGAAAGAAACAAACCCTAAGCATATTATGGTTCTAACAAGACACATAAACAAGTAAAAAGAGGTGTAATATTCAAGAGGTCACAACATCAAGAATCATGGCAAAGTTCACAAATGAAGTTCAATAGGCCATTTTCACATGTATGCATTCATAAAAGCAAGCATGAACACAGCAAGGCAATGAATCAAACAAATTTGAACATTTAAACATGTTAAAAAAACATATATTAATAAAATAAGACAAATATCACAATAAAAATCAAGTTACAACTTGAAAAAGTTCAAGAACACCAAGGTAAAAAACCCTAAAAACACATGTTTTTCAAGTGGACCAAAGTATTTCTAGGATAACAATACTTGAATTATTTCTTCACTCAATGAAAATAGACATGTTAAGGAGTGGTTTTTAAAAATAAGTGTATAAATAGCATAAAAATGAGCAAGTTATGATCATGGCAAGTTGGTGCACCAAGAGGGCAAAACTAGGCCATGACAAGGTAAGGCAACTTTAGGTCATTTGCATGAAGGATTGGAACCCAGTCAAAACTTAACCAAATGAGGTGAAACAAAAGCTAAAATTTCATATTTTGAACAAGTAATTCAATGGCACCATTTGTTTTTCCATACCATGAACCCACAAGAAAACCCGATAGCATGTGTTAGGGCAAGTTTGGTGACAACCAAAAGCAAGAACATGTGAACATTGTGTAATGGTGTGCTTGGTAAAATCACATATACATCATATATAGAGGTTATCACAAAATAAATCAAGAAATGCACACATGGTTTGATATATTGGATGCATCATGCAAAAAATGACTGGGTTGAACCTAGTTTGTGACCTGATTTTTTGACAGTCTAAAAGTTACAAGTTTTGCTGCAAGAAATGGTTCATACATGACACATAATATACATAAAACA
Organism: Lathyrus sativus; assembly: GCA_963859935.3. Taxonomy (NCBI): domain Eukaryota; kingdom Viridiplantae; phylum Streptophyta; class Magnoliopsida; order Fabales; family Fabaceae; genus Lathyrus; species Lathyrus sativus. Next base: position 77,265,954 of record OZ012737.1, read on the forward strand.
TGTTCAAATAATAAACAACACAAGATCATAGCTAGAAGTCATGGTAGCTGTCGCGGTGAAATTTGGATACCAAACTATTGATTAGTTTGAATCTTTAATTCATTTGCAACCGTCTTTGATTTGTCCAAAGGAAAGGTTAAAGGAAGGAAAACCTATTTTGCATTGTAAACACAACACGGGGAGAGATCTAAGGTTCGGGGGTTGGTTAAACTTAGGGAAGGTATTAGCATCCTAAGTTTCTGTAGTACTCTACAGGAACCTCTTGTTCTAATTTGCTTATTGCTAAAGTTATCTGCTTAAGGGTAATGCTAAGGGTTAGAGGTAAAGAGAAAATACCTAAGGGGTTAGTCCTAAGTATACTCGCCAAGACGTTGCATCTTGTTCCTACATATCTTGACGGGAATGGAATCAGAGTATCTGTAGTTCCCCTCGAAAGGGAGGTTAGAGACTTCTTGACAATGGTCAAGGTCTCAATGGGAAATAAGCGTATCTTAAGGACATGCGTACATGGAGTGAGAAAACTCATGTCTCTACGTTGAAAAGTTGTTAATTGAATTAGGGTGAAGGTATGTCCACGACGGGACGCCTAAAAGGTGAGTACGGGGACTCAAATCCTAAGGCTAGGATAAATGGAGAATGTCCATGGAGGGACGCCTAAAAGGTGAGTACAGGGACTCGAATCCTAAGGCTAGGGTGAGGGTAAAGGCATTGACACGGGGGTCAAACATGTGAACCTTTCCTTTGGAGGGTGCAATTAACTGTAAAAATGCGAGGAAAGCGAATAACCATACAATGACGGAATATAAGGTACGACAAAAATAATGCAACAATTGTTCGCAGAAAGTTACATCCCATGGACAGATACAAATATAATGATCAAATATTTAAACTGAAAATAAATTCAATTAAACGTGATCAACTGCAATAAAAAACCAAAACAAAACGGAGAATGTTAGTATACGGGGTTAGACGGCAACAAGGCCAAAAGTGAGAAAGGAAAAAAAAGATACAATTTGGCATTTTTATTATTGATTTTTGAAGGAAACCCTTACTTTTTTTTAAAAAGAAAGTTAATCTTAAATTTTTAAAAAAAAGTTTCGAACTCTAATTTTGAAAATGTTTGATTTTAAAGAAAAAGTTAAAAAGGTTTCTTAGTGTTTAATTTTTAAAAAGGGGTTCTAATTAAAAAAAGAAAGTTTTGATTTATTTTTAAAAAGCTTTGATTTATTTAAAAAAAAAAGTTTTTAGTTTGTTATATAAAAAAGAGAAGGGTTTTAAGTCTTTAATCTACAAATTTTTTATTAACAAGATAAAACATAATTTAAATACACATAAAAGATAAATGAAAAAGCAAATAAATAATAAAAAATGAAAACGGGTCGGGTTGGGTATCCATGTCCCAGACCCGACCCAGGGCCCACACATATAACAAAAAAAAGAAGCCAGAATTAAGGTTCAGAACCCTAATGCTCCTTGCAGTGGCGCCATATCCTTTCTCAGCTTAATCTTCTTCGTCTTCGCAGTGACCTTCGCTCATGTTCATCTGAAAAAAACTGAAAAAAGATCAATAAAACCTGAATCTCGGAATGACGGCTTACTCTTGATGATTTGTTGGTCTCTAATAGCGGCCGATGATGCACGTGCTAAGGCTGAGAGGGTTGATTACCCCCGTTTTGAACGGCGAAGGCGGTCTCCACTTTACGTTTGGATTTGTGGATCCGTTTACGGTTGGTGTTCCACTTTGGTGAGTCCGTTCCTCTTCTGATGATCTCAACTGTTCGTTGTTGTTGATGACTTGTGTTGCACCCCAAATTTTGACCCCTTAGATCCTCATCATCATTTTAGGATCATATTCAGTTGATTAACTAACCTTAACCTATTTCCAGTTTATCTTTGTTAAGATGCAGATGAATTAGGGTTCCGTACCGTCAAAATCGGGATTTCAATGGTCTGACCAATCAATGTTTTGGATTGATTCAACTTCAAATAAGTCTCCACAAGATCAAATATACTCCATTAGATCAAGTATGAATTCAATTTTAGGTGGTCACCCAAGAATTGAGAACAGTGCAGTTCAAGACGCCCGATTAGGGTTTTCGATCAGGAAAAGTCAACTGTAGTTTGAATTTTGGTTTAAAAGTGTTTCAATGGTGGGATCAAGGTCCATTAAGTTCCTATGGCTTATTAAAGTCCATCCAAAGAGTTTCAAGTCTTCAGAATGTCCGGATCACCGACACTCGACTCGGTAGTCACCGATCGATCGTTCGGTTGACCGAAAAGTCAACTCTTCACTCATGAGGAATTTGACCTAAAGATGGGAATAAAAAATGGTCCTAATGACATATTACACCTACCCATGAAGTTTCATGACCATTGGATCAAGGGTTAGGGAGTAATCGCAAAAGTTGGGAAATTAAGGTTTTGAAAAGGGCAAAGCCATAACTCCTTAACCACACAAGGGTTTTTGACCTAGTTTCAAGGGAAATGAGTTCCTAAAACAAGCATAAATATTTTAGTACCTAATTGGGGCTTTCTAAAAAGTACAAGTGGGTTCCATAACTCTTCCTGGTTAGAGAGAACCGAGGTCCACAAGTTGGCAAAAACTCACATTGGCAAAACCAGGTCAACATGAGTTTTTTTTATTCCAAAACCTCTCCAAATTGATGCTAATCAAAGACTAAGCCTCATTTATGATGTTTACATTGTTAATAAACATGTTTAACTTCAATTCCCACGAAAATCGACCAAAGATCAAAAGAAATCATTATTTAATGCAAGTTGTAAAAGTGAATAGTGAAGAAAGAGAAAAAAGGTGGCTACCTTTGTCAAATCATCAACTTTAATTCAACAAGTCACCTTCTATCCTATCAAGCATGATGAAAAAAATCTATGGGGCATGGAGAATATCTTATTAGAGTTTCTTAAAGACAAATATGAAGATTGCATTGGAAAACTCAAAGATTTTCATGATGGAAGGTTAAAATTGGCAATTTGCTTCACTTTTGCCCATACCTTGATCCAAGGCCTTTGGCTATAAATAGAACTCACTTCTTACATCAAAAACACACAAGTTCCATGCTAGAAACCAGATAGAACTTTCTTTCTTACACAATCACAAGTTCTTACAAAATCTCATTAAGTTTCCAAAACCCCTCAAAATTTGCTTTTGAAAAACACCTTTCAAAACCATTTCCAAACTTCTTCCAACTCAAGAAACACTTCAAACACATAAAGTATGATGTATTGAAGCTATCCAAGTCACTTCCACACTTATGTAACAAGATCTTGGAAGAGCTCTCAAGATCTCTGGTTTTCTTATTGCTTAAGCTTGCTTCAAGAGGTAAACCTAAAACTCATAAATGTGAACTTTCCACTTGCATTCCACATGTTACCATGACTGTTTTTTTACCATGATGATCTTGAAAATTTTCAACTTGTAACTTGATTCTTCTTGTGAGATTGATCTTGTATTATTCTTAAAATTTTGTTAACATGTTTAAATAATCAAATTTGTTTGATTCATTGTCTTACCATGTGCATTTTATTCCTTTTATCATTTAGATTTTCATATTTTGTTCATCCAAACTTCAAAAAATCATAACTCATCCATTTTTCATCATTTTGAACCCATTCTTTTTGCATTGTGTTTGTCTTGATGCCTAATTTCATGTGATATTTTTTAATTCCATGTTTGTTCATATTTTCATGCCTTTTGGTTGCTTGTAAGTTGCCTTTATATTGAGACTGTTATCTCGCGTATGCAGATGAATTTCTTTTTCACCGTGATCATTTGTGTTATGATATTCACTCATTCTCATTTATACTATGTTAGTTAACATGTTAGGGTACTCTCCCTTGGTTGTTACCATTATTTCATATTGCTTTCCTCCTAAATTATGAGGTTAAACTAATTTGCTTGTATTTGATTGTCATCGATACATGTGGTTGTTACCTTCAATCTTTGTTAAGATATACCTTTAATCTTTGTTAATATATGCTTTCATCTTTGTTAAGATACATGATCTTTGGTTGTAACCATTCCCCTTTTGTTTAAAGTATTGATTACTTTGTTAATTATTTCTCCCCCAAGTGATGGAACTTTTTTAGTTCTCATCCAAGTTGCCTCATCTCCTCCCTTCCAAAGGAAAGTCTCTCTATTGACCCTTGGGTCATAGATAGCTCAATACCCTCATTGGCCTCGAAAGAGCCTTAACCCCCTTTTTGGTCTGGATAGAACCAATAGGATATAAACTCATAGGTCTGGATAGAACCTTCCCCTCTTTTGGTCTGGAAAGAACCAATTGATTCCTTAGTTCGAGCCCGAACTACGACCGCTCTGATTTCTCATTGGACAATGAGAATACGTAGGCACAAGATGCGATATCTTGATGAGCAACCTTCCCCCTTACTAGGAGTGTTTACAACTAGAACCCTAGGATAGAGTTGTTAACTCTATGTAAGGATCATGGATATGATCACTTACTTCCCCCTTTGAGTGTTACAACATAGACATAGAGAGTTTTGTGAAACTCTACACAAACATTATTATGTTTGTTTCCCTTTGAACCTTGATCGCAATCAAGCGTTCTTCAACCCTAGTGAGGTGAACTACGATTGCTCTGATTCTATCCTAGTAAGGATACGTAGGCAGAGGACGCGATGTCTTTGCGAGCAAACTTAGAAACAATCTTAGGTCTTCATCTATCATAAACCTCACCTTTTACCCAAACCCAAACCATAGCAAACATTTACCCAACTTAGCATGCAAAAAAAAAACAAAAGGTTCCTGTAGAGTACTACAGATGTTTAAGATGTGAAATACCTACCCTATGCATAACCAACCCCCGATCCCCGAATCTCTTAGCGTTGTTGTTACATCGCGCAAAAGGTTCTTTCTTTCTTTAGACCTTTCCTTTGGATAAATTAAAGTCCGGTTGTAATCTAAGGATTAAAGATTCAAGTTAATTCAATAGCTTGGTATCACGATTCTCACCGCAACAACTTGTTGCTTAGTTGTCACTGTTGGCTTTCGTTTGTACTGATGAACGGCGCCTAGGGTTTTTTGTGTGTTCATTCGCGCTCGTTTGTGGTTAGTTCTGATATCCCTTTTATATTTTTTGAAAATGCTGGGCCTTTGGTTTTGGATTTGCGTTATTATTCCGAGAAACGTTTTTTCTGATATAGATATTGATTTGATTCGTTTCTGATACTGATTTGATTTCTGATACGATTTTATCCGATATATTCTGATTTGGCCTTGGATCTGTTGTGATTTTTGCAGATGTAATATTTGATTTTCTTCTAATACCGTTCAGGTTCAGTTTTGCTGATATGGATTTTTTTCTGATGTGAACTGATCTTCCTGATACAGTTTGGATTTGGATATCTGGTTTTGACTCTGGATTATTTTGATTCTTTCCGATTCAGCTTGGTTTTAATAATCCAATTTGGTTTTCCGATACTGATCTGCTTCTGGTATTTCAGGTGTTGGATATTTTCAGAATCGGTTCAGATCTAATGGCATATGGGTCTGAATTCAGATTGGATATTTACTTGATAGAAAATCCGAATCAATTAGGCTTTACGAATCCAATTTCGTCATATCACCACTTTTCGGCAAAAAATCATTTCGACCCCTACTTCTTTTTACTCTTTCTCTTTCTCGGCTGTCCCGCAAATAAGAACAGTATTACCGATCTGGCGCCGATGTCGCGGATTAGAAATGGGGGTTTGGTTTCGATATTAGTCGTGCCCTCCCGACACCCGGCGATGAGCTTTATTCTGAGGGTGTCAAAAATAACTTTCTAACCTGTTTTCTGCTTTGTTTATTTTGCTTGTTGTGCAGGTACTTGGACAATTCGCGTAAAGAACACGAAGGACTTAATCGAGAAATGGGCATGATAACCTTTAGATTTTTAGGACTTTTAGGATAAAATGTGTATTTAAATCCTTTTTGTAATTTGTAACCAAAATATTATGAAATGAATTCAATATACTTCTTTTTCATCCAAATTACTCTCTAACCCTTTCTTTGCATTTTGAATTTGTTATAATCTAATAAACCATGAAACTCCAACTTGATTAATTGCCAAAGAAATACGACTTAAACAAAAAAACTTGAATAAGTTCAACCGTTTAGACTTTATACAATTTACTTAAACAAATGGAATTAATTTCCACCACGTAAGCTCAATATTAAAGGTCAAACGAGTTAAGCTTCATCGTTTCAACCACATCACTTTACTTAAGACATTTCGATTCAATGTTCCCAGATGAAACTTTGCCTTGTTCTTTTGATGAAATACCAACCTCTAAACCAGCTCAGCCCATAAATCCCGATCAGATATAAGTCGAAACCTGACTCAGAACCGGAATTTTTATTATTTCTTTTCCTTTGAAGTTTAAACTAGCAGTAAGCAGTGGAACATAAAAATTGCGTGCTTTACGAAATAATTTCAGACAAGATTGCTCGCTTTGATTTGAACCCTCTCAAATTAATATCTCAACTTGATCATCCTCATAGGATTTTAGCAACGGCCCTTGAAAACCACTGACAATCAAATCTCGGCTCCCGAATAAATTACCGTATCGATGCCAACATTTACCGTGAATTTCTGCTTATCCCCAAAATAAAGATTTTGGAGAAGGATGTTTTAAATATCCCGAAGAACCCTAGCGCAAGCTCATCTTCAAAAACCGTCAGTAAACAATGCACAAATTACCATTTTGCCCTTTTCATAACCAAAATGCCCCTGATGCAATTCCTGCAAAACAAACAGACTATGTAGCCCGTCAGTGGTTAGTTGATGCAAAAAATGAGATGCTATGCGATGTGAATCGACTAAATTATAAGGGTAAAATTTGGGGTATTACTTGAACTGTAGTGGTTTCAACAGCAAGGAGGTGGGATCTTAAGGTCAAAAATTAGGGTGCAACAGTAGCATGTGAAATGCAAGTGGAAAGTTCACATTTATGAGTTTTAGGCTTACCTCTTGGACCAAGCTTGAACAATAAGAAAAACAGAAATCTTGAGAGCTCTTCCAAGGTTTGAAAATTCTGCAAGGATGATGAATATGTGCTCCAAGTAACCCTCAAGCCAGTTGGTGGGCAGAATGCCTTGTAAGTGAAGAAAAACTTCCAAAATCCAAAGATTTCCAAAGCCAACTCACTCAATCCTTGTTACAGAAGTGTGGAACCATCATGGGAAGTTTATATGTGTTATTTATGAAGTGTTAGAGGTCTTATAGAGTATGGAAGTGCAAGGGATCAGTGGCTTCTCTCTAAAGTGCATAAAAGTCAACAAAAGAGGTTTCAACCATTGAATTTTTTATTGGATGAGTTTCTGGACAAGGTGAGGGTTTGGACAACTCTAATGTATCATCTTCGATGTGTTTGTGTCGCTAATGTGAAAATCGGCGCCGGCTATGACAGAAGAGTCGCCACCGTGCGTTATTTATCCCACAAGAGGGAAAGGAAACGCTCAGAGTAAACCTAACGCAAAGAGGGAAAGGAATGGTCATCGCAACCAAATCCTGGATTCGGGAGTCGATTACGCAAGGGGAAGGTATTAGCACCCCTCACGTCCGTTGTACTCGACGGGATCCACGCTTGTTTTCTATCTAAGGGTGTGTTATTCTATCTACTCTACAGGTATGGGTTAAAAAGAAAAGAAAAATGACTCGGCAAAGTATCGCACTTTATGCCTACGTATTCCCGTCTGGAACGAGAAATCAGAGTCAAAGTAGTTTGCCTACCTATGGGAAAGGAGGGGAAAGTTGCTCACTAGGATATCGCACTTTATGCCTATGTATTCCCGTCTGGAACGAGAAATCAGAGTCAACGTAGTTCGCCTAGCTACGGAAGACACAAGCTTGTCTGACAGTTTTTTATCTCCTTATGAAAGGGTTTTCCTGATTAAGGGTCCAAGCGGACAAAAATAGAGTTTGAATGTTTGTTTGAGTTTTTTTTACGAAAAGAAATGTTTTTTAATCTGTTCGTAACTTGTACTGCACTAAAGACTTGTGATATGAGAGTGACTACGTCATATGTCACCCTAAGGGTACCATAATAAACATCCAGGTTATTGAAGAGTGACCCTCCAGCAACCTTTTCTCACATAGCTTAAGGCTCGTAGCGTACAACACGCGTTATCCTTATTACTCTGTTTTTGAATTGTTTTGAGATGAGAAGAAAAAGACGCTCTAAAAGGCCTATGGTTGAAAGGGAAACTAACCTAATGTTGTCATGCATGGGTCAGAACCTAATGTCTGTCATAATTTCCTCTTCCATAGAGGAAATCAGAGATCCTAGGGGATAAACGGCAAAAGACATCAAGCAATTACAGTAAACAGTAAACAGTAAACAGGTATGCTATGCATCAGTACCAGAGGGCAAGAGAGAAAACAATAGGAAAGAGGAGACAAGCTCCACCTCAAACCTAGATGTAATCAACACAAGCAAAAGACAAAAGACTCAGGGGAGGCAGCTCATGCAGCAATACCAGACTCCTACAGCAAACAGCAACAACAACTCTAGACAGCAAAGTTGAATGTACAACAAGGTTGACAGTAAGGCCTCATCTTCAAACAAGCTTCAATCTTCAATCTTCATCAAGCTTCAAGCTCCCACAAGCACACTCCAAGAGGAGGATTAAACATCAAGATCAAGTTATAATGTTAAGAAACTTAATGACAACCAAAGGAAATCACTAAGAACTCAACATTGCAAATGAAAGGTATCCTCAAAGTTCTACTCACTTGGGCATACCACTCATCCCTCCTAAGGAGAGATGGAGCTTCCCAAGAAGGACTTTGTTTCATTGGATAGAATGGAGGCAAACAATGCACTCCATGTTTGAAGAAAGAATCAAAACTAGGTCTAAGGCACTTCCTAAAACCCTAATTCTCTGAACTCCTAAACAAAAGCTCCACAAGAAGAAAAGCAATCAACTCCAAGCTCCAATCCTCAATCCCAAGAATCTTAAATGAATCCAGAAGCTCCAACAAAAAGAACTCAAGCTCAAACCAACTTCCAAGGTAGCCAACCAATCCAAACAAAAAAAAGCACTCAAGAGAGGAAATCATAAACACAAGCCATTTGCAAAATACAACTAAAATAGAAAATCAAGTTGCAAAAATCTAATAAAATTCCTAGGGGAACATGAATGTTTGAACAACCTAATGTAAAAAGATTGAAGCCTAAATTAACTTATAAGTTATCTAAACAATTCTTACATTGAGATAGGTCAAGGAAATCCACAAGTTTGGGAGGGTCCTAATCTCAATACCTAAAACAGATCCTAATATTGTTCTAAAAATCCAAGAAAAATTCTAAGGGAACATACATGTCTACCCTAACACACATTAAAAAATCAAATCCAAACTCCAAACCAAATGGGAGAACTAAATTCAACAAAATAGATAGCCAATTATGCAAAAATAAAGAATAAAATAAAATGAGAAAAATCACATTAAATTGAAAAATGTATGAAATGGTATTTTGTTAATCTTAGAAAATCACAAATTCCATAAGGATCATGAGGATATTTTTAAAATCATTTTGTGACCAAAATTGGATTTTATATGATTTTTGGAATAACAAAATAATTAAAATAAAACAAAATGAAATAAAAATGAATTAAAGCTGAGATAAAACACAAGCCATTGGATCTGGAGACTGGTCAAGGATCTGGACGCGCCAAAGCCTACCAGCGCATTAAGTGAAACAACCGTGTTTTGAATTAAAACTCTCAAATCTCAGATTAAAACACAAGCGTTGGATCTGATATGAAGTCAAAGGTCAAGGCAAGATCCTGTGGTCCAAACATCATCTTCTCCAAGTCTCAGGCAAGCCAGGTGGAGATTCAGGCTGGTGGTTGGTGGTGGCCGGAGAAGACTCCGGTCGTCTTCTCCGGCGAGAGTCCAGGTTCAGGCAACCAAAAATAACAAACTATACACCAAATCAACTCAGTTTTTCACGTACATTCCAAATCCATCATCAAAATCATCCAATTCTCAACACATAATCAAACACGAAGCAAAGTTCAAAAATAGCATGCTCAACAACTTTCACTAAACTCAAAACTAATGGTATAGATATCTTCATCTTGTTGCGTACATCAACCTGATCTAAACATCTAACATTAACACCTTATGAATCAAGAGATTCAAGTCCAAACAGATCAGCTATGTCATCTTCAATCATCACCAATTGAGTTCAAATCAAGCCTAAAACGATCTATGTCATGTCTAGATCCTAACCACAAGTCTAAACCTAAACATCTCATGCTAAATCATGCTGAATTTTGAGAAATGCAAACCTGCTATAGATCTTGAAACAGAGGTCCTTAGAGCTCGTGGTTTGCTTCCAAATGCTCCAGATAGCTTCAATGATCCACAAGGAAGAGATTGCACACCTCAATTTGGCTTGAATTGGTCTGAATCTGAGAATTTGATTTCATCTTACAGTTGAGAAAATTTTCTTGCTCTTGCTTGCTCTGGAGCAAAATGAAGCTCAAAATTGATCTGAACTCACTCCAATGAATATATAGAAGAGTTTCATGGGCCTTTGGATCCAAGTTGAAGCCCAAAACAGTGATTTGCATTTTCTGATTTTTCCTTCAAAATTCAATATGACAGTCGTGCCTTGCAAGCTTTGCAGTGATTCTAGAAAGTTCTAACACCTTGCACATGTCATTTAGAATGAGTTTGGATGGAGAAATTGGCCTCAATTGCCTTGTACCTTGATTTTGCATATGTAACTTACAAGTGAAGTAACCATATGCTATCTTTCAAAACTTGAACTAAACTCCAAATTCTGGTATTGCCAATGATCTTAGAATTCAATTTCCAATCAAAAAATGCACTTACTTGCTTGGTTTTAGCCTTGTAACACAAAATCCCATTTTCCCTCCTTTCATATTTGAAAATTCTTCATTTTCAAGCCATTTCAAATGTCTTTTTGATATGAGCCAAAACAACCTCTCATGAACACTTGGTTTCACTCAAAACATCATTCCAAGCAACTTTCATGTTGAGAAATTTTCCATTTGAAGCTTGCAAGTTGGAGATTTTGGCCTATGCTTGAGAATGACCTATAATCTCACTTTCCCAAAATACCCCTGACTTGTAAACCTCATAACTTGAGTTCTAAATATCAGATGGATGACTTCTAGTACAATTTAGAAAGATAAGATCATGAGGAATAACTTTCATGTTGTCCAAAAGTTCATGTGAAACCTCTTTCTAGGTCAAAAGTTGCTTGGAAGTCAAGTGACTTTCACAGATAAATTTCACATTCATCTGGTGACCTGTAACTTGTCTGGACCATAACTTGAGTTCTACAAAACCAATGGAGGACTTATAATACTCAAATTAAAGGTATTAAGATACTCTACAAGTTTCATTTTGGCCAAAGATCCATTTGAAACTTGTATCTTGACTTATGTGGCTTTGAAGTTAGGCACTAAACAGGGTAATTTGCACTGAAACCCTAATTTAGAAACTTCCCACATTCTCAATTCTTCTTGATTTGATCTTGGCACAACACCACAAATGTCTTATTACCTCATTCCATGAAGTCATGACCTCAAAGTAGGCTTGAATGCTTTTCAAGTGCATAATTGAACTAGGGTTGATCCAGATGAAACCCTAATTACTTACACCCCAACTGTGGCTCTTGCACTTGAATCAATGACTTGATTGAACTCCAACATGGCCCTCTAGGCATTCTATGAGCTCTATACACATCTCATATTCACCCCTCATGCTTCACATCCCATTCATGGTCTTCAAATGATCAAGATCTCCCACCACCTCCTGATGACTTGGATGACTTCTCAAGCTTGGGTAAGATTGCTTGCTAGGCTTCTCTTGATAATGATCACACTTGATCTGCTATTGGATGAATGATAAGCCATTATATGCAAATGATAGAACTATGAAAATGATAATGCAATGAAACATAAACCAGATAAAATATGTTGAGCAAATTTTGGGGTGCAACAGCTGCCCCTATTCAAACGACTTGGACCCGACTGGGTGAAGAGCGAACGAACTTCAAACAATCGAGGTAAAAGACGGTTGAATACCAAGAAACCCGAAAATTTGCCAACTGCAGACACGAACTGCACAAACTGCTTAGTGAACAACATCTGTTGTACTGAACCCATTTGCTATAGCAACAACTGATCAATCTTCTAATAAAACTTTTGATTTCAGCATTAACTCCCTATGTGACGCCACAGGCACCGAATTAACTGTACGAGAAACAATTCCGTCCACAACGGGACTAAACTTCATCAACACGAGGGGGGGCTCCATCCACATGGGTACAATTCCTTCTTTAATTGGAATAACGATTTCTGTCAGTCACAGGTAACAACTTCACTGGGGATAATCCATCGATTACGGATAATAACTCCATCCACACGGGTAGCAATCACTGTCAACACAGGTGCAAATCACTGTCAATCACAGGTAACAATCTCTATCAATACAAGCGCGACCTCTATCCATTACAGGTAACAATCTTTGTCAACACAAGCGCGATCTCTGTCCATTACAGGTAACAATCTTTTCTGACGCTTTTACTGGGGAAACGACTCTGCCAACAACACAAGGACTAACTTTGGTGGCTTCCAATGAGGAAATAGTTTTAACAACCAAATAAGAAGTAGCTCTGCCAACACACAGGAACTAACTCCGTCACTACTACGGGAAATAACTCTGCCAAATACAGGAAAATTACTCTGTCACCACTACGGGAAAATATCTTTGCCAAACACAGGAAAATAACTCCGTCACCACTACGGGAAAATATCCCTGCCAAACACAGGAAAATAACTCTGCCAAACATAGGAAAATTACTCTGCCAAAGATACAGGATAATAACTCTGTCACCATTACAGGAAAATAACTCTGGGTACAGCTTCTCTGCCTATCTTTGCAGTAGCTAACTCCATCAATCAAATGAGTAACAAAACACTGGTCCAGTCTTCAAACTCTTGGCGCGGACATGGCAGCAAATCTGAGAAGGACTCTACTGGGGATCTTCTGAATCTAAACTACCATACACCTACTTCGACATAGGTGGAAAATTCCAAAAAATGATTCGCGAAATCTTTTGATACTGTCATAACAACAATTTTGAAGAAATACTCTGTTGGAGGGGTAAGAGAAACTAATCCAAGCAACTCTGTGGGGAATAATGACAAAACAAACATTATCATTACACGTCTTACACCGAGACCTTGCTTATCTGGTAAGAAATCTAAGCAAGAGCTCCCTCCACCCGCAGGGAAAACAACACTTGAAAACATGAGGTTAACCAACCTGGCTTATGTTTCAAAATGTGTATGTTTGACAATGTCGTAATGCTCCGTTCAACATGGAAATGCTACACGTTTGGGTAGATGCAAATATGATGAAATATGCAAATGCTGATGCAAGCTCAAACTGCTGAGAAACACTATGGTATGAAATGGCTAAGAACAAAACCAACTCTGCTGGGGATGAACGGTTATCACAAAGTATTTCGGCAAAATAAATGCCGGAAACAACAACCAATTCTGCTGGGGAGAGATCAGACATTTGGGAAGAAAACACAAACCCTGTTGGGGAAAGATGCGACCCTTCTGGGGAAGAACTACACTGTCGGGATACAGGCTACAAACTCAAAGCTACAAACGCTGCTGAGGATAAACATCCTGACGAAAGAATGACGACCTGCGAGGAAAGGGAATAACCATCCTCTGGGGAGGCGTCCTCTGCATGGGATATTGATTTTGACCTGCTGGGGATATCCTATGGACAAATTCCATAAGGATACTCTTCAGGCGACATTCCTGGTGATACTCTCTCGGGGAGGATAATTCCACCTACGTCAAGGGACTTTGGCTAGGGAATACGATTCCTGACCGTTTATTTCAAAGGTAAGGACCCTGCAAAACACAAACGAGACAAAAAAAATCTACACAACAAAATCTTTCCGAGTTAATATCTGTGACGTTCATTCAGTCAATTCGAAGTTTTAGCAATTATTGACAAGGGCCAGCAAGTTTATGCAAGTGCAAGTTCATCAAAACATCGGCGTTTTTTCACAAACAAAACAGTAAAGAACAAGCATCAAGTACTGAATAACATGCTTTATTGAATGGGCCTGTAAATAGGCAAAGCTTTGTACACTGGATGTAACTCCTGAAAAGAGGAAGTTACGCACAAGCAAAATACAATATATGCACAAGAAGCACAAAGAAAGATGCAAAACAAATTTGATATACATGTTGGCAACGTGGTACAGACAAACACCATGAGCTGATTCTCCTATGACTCGCCCGACTCTGGCGCTTTCCCGGTACTCGATCTTTAGAAGAGATTGTTTCGGATATACGACCCTCAAGCACTCCCAAACCACTAAGCAATGCAGTATCAAACTCGGACCGCCGTCATTTGCTTTTTCAAATCCCTAACTTTTGCGTGAACCGCCCTTTGCGGGTTTTCAGTTCACCAGGATACCCTTTTTTGCCGAAGTTTCCCTTTTCAGGTTTTCAACTTTGCGGATGTACATTTTTTCAATTTTATCTCTAATTTTTACCCGAACCTTTTATTCCTTTTTTACGGTTCGCCGGGATGCCCCATTTTTGCCTGGACTCTCTTTTTTCTGTCCAGCGGGTTTATTTTAAGCAAAGTAGTTTTTAACTGCGTCCGAATTCACAGGAGACGTAAAGTCCTCACCATCCATGGTGGATAACAACAAGGCTCCTCCAGAGAAAACCTTTCTGACGACATATGGACCTTCATAGTTAGGAGTCCATTTGCCCTTGTGATTTGATTGTGGTGGGAGAATCTTTTTCAGCGCCATTCATCTTGGGCCGATAAGGAGAAGAGTTGTGATGCTCAATCTTGAAATTCTGACATAGCTCTTTCATCATCTTGTTATTCAAGTTTGAGCCGTTGTCAGTGATAATTCGCTCCGGGATTCCATATCTGCAGATAATATCCTTCTTGATAAATCTGGCTACCACCTGCTTGGTAACATTAGCATATGACGCTGCTTCCACCCATTTAGTGAAGTAATCAATGGCTACCAAAATGAATCGGTGTCCGTTTAATGTTGTGGGCTCAATCTTGCCGATCATATCAATTCCCCACATCAAGAAAGGCCACGGTGATGACATAATATTCAAAGGGCTCGGAGGCACATGAATTTTGTCCGCATAAATTTGAAATTTATGGCACCGCTTCGCAAATTTGAAACAATTTGTTTCCATCGTTAGCCAATAGTAACCTGCCCGCAACAGTTTTCTCGTCATTGCATGTCCGCCGGCATGCGTGCCAAATATACCTTCATGGATCTCTTCCATGAGCAACTTAGCCTCTTTCTCGTCCACACACCGCAACAACACCAAGTTGTGATTTCTCTTGTACAGGACGCCATCCAGATTCAAATAAAAATTGCCAGCCAATCTCCTAAGAGTCTTCTAATCTCGAGTGGACGACCCAGCCGGATACTCTTGGTTCTTCAGGAAATTCTGGATATCGAAATACCACGGTTTACCATCAGATGCTTCCTCAATGGCGAATATGAATGCGGGCCTATCAAGGCGAGAGATAACAATCCTGGGAGCCTCATTCCAGAAGCTAACTTTATACATTGAAGACAATGTCGCAAGAGCGTCAGCCATCTGATTTTCTGCTCGTGGCACGTGATGCAATTCTACTTTGTCAAAGAAAGGCAACAATCTCCTTGCATAATTCATATAGGGTATCAGATTGGACTGACGGGTCTCCCATTCTCCTTTAATCTGGTTGACCACTAGAGCAGAGTCCCCGTATACATCAAGATATTTGATTCTCAAATCAATAGCCTCCTCAAGACCCATGATTCACGCCTCATATTCATCCTCATTATTGGTAACTGGAAAGGTCAATCTGGCAGTAAAGGGAATGTGCGTCCCTTGAAGAGTAGTGATAATTGCCCCTATTCCACTACCGTAGGAATTAACTGCGCCATCAAATATCAACTGCCATTTGGAACCCAACTCTGGACCTTCATCCGGCAATGGCTCATCACAATCTTTCATTTTCAAGTACATGATATCCTCGTCAGGAAAATCAAACCTCATTGGTTGGTAATCTTCAATTGGCTGCTCTGCTAGGTACTTTGACAAAACACTATCTTTGATAGCCTTTTGAGAAACATATTGAATATCATATTCTGCCAGCACCATCTGCCATTGAGCAATCCTCCCAGAGAGTGCTTGCTTTTCAAATACGTATTTGATCGGATCCATCTTTGAAATTAGCATGGTTGTATGGTTTAACATGTACTGTCTCAAATGTTTGGCAGCCCAGGCTAACGCACAACACGTCTTTTCGAGCATTGAGTAACAGGATTCACAATCCGTGAACTTTTTACTCAAGTAGTAAATCACATGCTCTTTACGTCCAGTCTCGTCATGTTGACCGAGAACACAACCCATGCTTTCCTCAAGAACCGTCAAATACATAATCAATGGTCTCCCTGCTACTGGGGGTATCAATATTGGAGGTTCCTGCAAATATTATTTTATTTTTTCAAACGCCTTTTGACAATCTTCATTCCAGGTCACAGCCTGATTCTTTTTCAATAATTTGAATAATGGCTCGCATGTAGCGGTTAGGTGAGATATGAACCGAGCAATGTAGTTCAACCTCCCTAAAAACCCTCGCACTTCTTTTTCTGTTTTAGGCGTTGGCATTTCTTGTATTGCTTTTATCTTAGCAGGATCAACCTCAATTCCTTTTTCGCTCACAATAAACCCCAATAGTTTACCGGACCTCACCCCGAAGGTGCACTTGTTAGGATTCAACCTTATCTTGAATTTCCTAAGCCTCTTGAACAATTTAAGTAGATTAACCAAATGCTCTTCCTCCGTCTAGGATTTGGCAATCATATCATCAACATAAACCTCGATCTCTTTATGCATCATGTCATGAAAGAGCGTCGTCATAGCACATTGATATGTTGCCCCAGCGTTCTTCAAACCAAAGGGCATCACTTTGTAGCAAAATGTTCCCCATAGGGTAATGAAGGTTGTTTTCTCCATGTCTTCTGGCGCCATTTTTATCTGATTGTAACCCGAGAAGCCATCCATGAAGGAGAACACGGAGAATTGAGCAGTGTTATCAACCAGCACATCAATATGAGGAAGCAGAAAGTCGTCCTTTGGGCTCGCCTTATTCAAATCACGATAGTCTATGCACATACGCACCTTACCGTCTTTGTTTGGTACCGGTACTATATTGGCGACCCATGATGGATAAGTTGTAACAGCAAGGAACCCAGCATCCCACTGTTTTTGAACTTCCTCCTTAATCTTCACAGACATATCTGGTCTGGTTCTTTTGAGTTTCTTCTTAACAGGCGGACATTCTTCTCGCAAGGGCAGACGATGAACAACCATGTCAGTATCCAATCCTGGCATGTCCTCGTACGACCAAGCAAAGATATCACTGTACTCTTGCAACATCTCAATCAGACCTTGCTTGATGTCGCTTTGCAGTGCAGCCCCTATCCGGATGTTCCTGACAACTCCCTCGGACCCCATGTTGATAATCTCAATCTCTTCCTGATGAGGCAAAATGATTCTTTCTTCCTGTTTCAACAGTCGAGTCAGCTCCTCTGGCAGGTCGCTATCCTCAACAATCTCATCCTCAGCTTGAAATACCGGGTGCTCGAAGTCAAAGCGAGTCATAGGAAGTTCGTGTTCGGTGTCATCTGAAATATGAATCCTGCAAAGGAAATGGTTAAATGCTTCAGATGAGTGCAAACAAATCTCATAACCACATTGCCATTTATTGTTAAAATAAAAACAGGAACCACAGGGAACAAAATATTTGTATGAGAAAAACGCCTTTATTCAATGATTAAACAATGCATACACATAAGCAGGTGGCCCTAAAACAAAATCATTATGCCCCGGGTAGGACACAGGATTATACAATAATTAAGAAAACAAATTATTACTGTTTTGTAGTCACTGGGACAATTTCCCGGATGGACCAGTTGCAAAGACTTTGTCTTGGCACGCTAGGCTTGATCCACGCATCCATGTCGCAATCACTATCTCAGTCTTCAGAGTTGGAAACAGCATTAATCATCTCAAAGCAGACTCCCTTTGGAGTAATCACCACCGGTCCTTTGAACTTGGGTGCTTTCTGTGAAGAAGATGCTGATGTTGGGCGGTACCCTAGTCCAAACTTGTCCATTTTGACAGGAATTTCCAGCACTTGACCCCAACCCTTGGTATCACCAGTCTGAACCAATGCTTGAGCGTCTTTGTACGAAGCCACAGCAACCTCTGGCACTTTGCTGGGAACACTGGACTTGTCTTTGATTTGCAACCCTTTGAAGGCTTGGCAGGGCGTTTCGTGGATTTCTCCATCCACTTCAACGTACTTAAATGATGAGAGATGACTGACCAAGATGTCCTCTTCCCCACAAATAGTAACGATGCCACCACCGGCTTCAAACTTAAGCTTTTGATGCAGCGTGGACGTCACAGCCCCTGTAGAGTGTATCCATGGACGCCCCAGCAAACAGCTGTAAGCTGGATGATTATCCATGATATAAAATTCAGTATCGAATATTTCCGGCCCGACCTGCAACAGCAACGTTATCGATCCAAACACTGACCTTCTCGTTCCATCAAACGCCCTCACAACCAAATCACTTGGCGTGAAAATAATTCCCCGGATATCCAACTTCATCATAGCCTTCTTAGGCAATACATTCAGAGATGATCCGGTATCCACAAGAACATGCGACATTACGCTGCCCCGGCATTCCACCGATATGTGCAAAGCCATATTATGCTCTCGGCCTCTGGGTGTTAGATCAAAATTAGTGAAACCCAAACTATGTCCTGCATTGGCATGCGCCAGTACCCCCTCTAACTGGTTGACAGAAACCTCCTGAGGTACAAATGACGTGTCCAATATCTTCAACAAAGCGTTTCGATGAGCCTTAAAACAAAGTAACAAAGATAGGATTGAAATCTTTGAGGGTGTCTGTTGTAAGTGCTCAACAATCTTATAATCTCTCTTGTGAATTAGCCTCATGAACTCTTCTACGTCCTTGAGCGACGTGTATTTCTCTTTCAACTGGGATGGTCCACTTTCATTCACCTTGGCCTTGCCTTTAGCAATCCTCTCTGCTTCAACTTCAGGTGCGGTGAAGATTCATCCACTACGGGTCATGCCTCCCGTTCCAACAATATTGCCAACTGCCCCTGCCGGCTGGCTATTCACCTCAATCTTCTCTCCATTACAATATGTTTCTAACCCATATGTCCATGGAACAGCTTTTGTACTCTCAAAAGGAACAGGTCCTGCTTTTGTTATTGTGATAGTCGACCGCTTGGCGGGCGCTGATATCGTAATAGTCTTTCTTGGGATCGTAACAGTTGCAATCTCATTCTGCTTTTCAAACAATGCCTCAACAGGCTTCTCAACAGTAGTCCGATCAAATTGCAAAATCCCCTCATCCATCATGGCTTGGATACCTCTTTTCAAATCAGAGCAACCCTCTGGTTGGGTCCAGCAATCCATACAATATTCGTCACATCCGGGGAATACACCCCCTTTCAACAATCTACTTTTAACACAACTCAACGGTGTCTTTAATTCGTTCAAATCCATAACCAAGTTCAAATTCTCTTCCGTTATGATAGCATTCGCTCCATGATTCGGCATGGGTTGTTGTACAATATTGGGACCCTCCTGACCAAAGTTAATGGCCTTACTATCAAGCAAATCTTGAACCTTATGTTTGAAAGCATGGCAACCTTCAATATCATGTCCGGGCGCCCCGGAATGAAAATCACAATGTTTACCAGCGTCAAAACCAAATGGAGGAGTGCCCGTCAACGGGGCCATCGTTCTCTTTTCAACCAAATTCAAGACCAACAGCGTTTGAAGATGTTCAGCATAAGTTGAAGGAGGCACTTCAAATACTCTCTTTGGCCTACCCTCTTGAATTCTACGCTGAGCAGGATGCATTCTCTGTTGCTGCGGCTGTTGTGGCCGTTGCTGTTGTTGTTGTTTTTGCTGAGGTATCGGGATAGTAACACTAGCAACTTGATGTGGCTGATACTGATTCCTACCTCTTCCACGACCTCGACCACCATATACCGCACTGGCGTCGCCTTGTCTCCTTCCACCAAAGGCTTTCCTTGCACCCCCAGCTGAAGTGGATTCACCTGCTTGAATCTTCCCAATCTTAATTCCGGTTTCAATTCGTTCTCCCATGAGAATCATGTCGGAGAAACTGCCCATCGAGACATTGAGCAATTTGTCGTAGTACATTCCAGAGAATGTTCCAATAAACATATCAATCAACTCTCTTTCAACCAAAGGGGGATGAACCCTAGCCGCAATATCACACCAACGCTACGCGTACTCCTTGAAGCTCTCACCATTCTTCTGAGACAAACTCTGCAGCTGGACCCTGTTTGGTGCCAAGTCACTATTATATTGGTAATGTTTAACAAAAGCATCAGCCAATTCTTTCCAGCTTCTAATTTGAGTAGGCTCTAGTCCCATGTACCATTCCAACGATGGCCCCGATAAACTGTCTTGAAAGAAATGCATAAGCATCTTTTCATTGTCAGAGTATGTGTTGAACCCCAAAATTTGCCCAACATTTCTTTACCTAGCTTATGTTTCATTTCATTCACATTAGCATTATCATTTGCATTTCATTGACATGTATGCAGGAGATCAAGAGGTATGATTACCAATCAAGAGCTACACAAGACTTTGAAGCTAGCTAAGAAGGTTATTCAAGTGCTCAAGGGTTGATATCCTTGTTAGAAAAGTTGAAAGATCCTCAGAGAGAGTGGTTGAAACCAAGAGGGTGGGTCTCCTAACTTGAGAGTTGTGGGAAGTCATCAGATGATTCTGAAGCCATGAAGTTAGACTTGAGGCCTTGAGAGAGCTCATGAGAAGTGTTGAAGATCACTTTGAGGCCTAGACAGGTCATTGTGCAAGATTAAGAAGGCTCAGCCATGAGTGGTGCAGCTAGGGTTTGACTAGGTCAATCCTAAGTTAACTGATGATTTGAAGAAGGTTGAGACCTAATCCAAGATCCATGTGATCATGGATTGATACATTGAGATTCTATAAGGATGATTCGAAGTTCAACTCATCATGATTGAAGAGTTTAAGAAGTTTCAAGCTAGGGTTTCTAAGGCTTGACAGTGTAAAATCCCCTAGTTTGACCCCTATCTTCAAGGCAGTTTAGCTCAAGATGTGATTGTTATCTCATCTTTCCCCCAACATGAATGTTGTGGAGCATGATCTTAGCTTTAATTTGAGTGCTATAAGTCCTTGATAGGATTTGTAGAACTCAAGTTATGACTTTGACAAGTTATAGGTCATCTGAGGTATGTGAATTTGGAGCTTGAAAGTTGTCCAGCTTGCATGAAACGTTTTCCCTAGAAGGATGATTCCTATGAACTTTTGGTCAACATGAATGTTGTTCCTCATCCTCTTAGCTTTCTAGAAAGTACTATAATTCCTTGATAGGATTTGTAGAACTCAAGTTATGGCTTTGACAAATCAAGGGTATTTAGGTCATTTGGAGATTATAGGTCATCTCAATCATAAGGCCATAACTCCTATTTGCAAGCTTCAAATGAGAAAATGTTCAACATCAAACTTGTTCAAAATGATGTTTTAAGGCTAGCCAAGAGGTCATGAGAGTTTGGAATTGCTTGTAGCTCAAAATCACAAAAATGGCTTAAAATAAGGATGATTTTCAAATGAACCAAAGATGGAAATTGGGATTTTTGACCTACATGTCCAAACCAAGGCATGTAATATGATATTTTGATTGTAAAACACATTTTAAGAACATTGGTATTGCCACAATTTTGACTTGAGGTTTAATTTGTGGACTTGCTTTGAAAAGTGGTTACTTACATCTTAAGTAACAATTGCCAAACCAAAATTCAAGGCATAACCAAGGCTCCTTTCAATCCAAACACATCCAAAATACCATTAGGAGAGAAATTGGAAGAGAATGAGGGTGAATACAAGCTGCCAACATGAGCTGTTATGAACACACCATGAGATTAAACTTTCCATGACATGAGATATTGAATTTCTCATTAGAAGGATCTAGAGCTTTCTAGATCATCCATACATGTTCTATATATGGTGTAGAAGGGGTTCAGATTGAAGGTGGGTGATAATTGAGAGAGGAGAGTGATATTGCATTGTGAAATTTCTCATTGAAAATCAAAATCGGTTACAAGGTTTGAAGCCATTTCAATCCAAGATTTTGATCTCAAAAGCTTGCTCTAGCATTGGTGGATGATTCCAGATGGAGAATTGAGAAAGATTGGTGGAGAATCATGTGATAGCCATTGAGATTTTTCATCTGCAACTCAGAATCGAATCCAAGAATTGAAGCCATTTCAATCAAGTTTGTTGCATACAGAAGCTTGATTGTGCTCCATTGAAGGAATCTGCAAGTTCTTGAGGGTTGTTTTGAGGATTCAACCATTTTGTTTGCTCGAGTTTACCAGGTATGCAGTTCTTATCCCATGGCTTAAATTAAGTAGAATTAAGAGGAATTGTTATGGTAGACGCATTGTAGAATGGTGTAGGAAGATTTCTGGATCATAAATTGGGAGATTAGTGACCAATTAGGGTTGTTGGAATTTTCGGTTGAGATTGTTATTCTTGGATTCTTGAACTGTTAGCATGATTAAAGGGCATAGGAAGATTCCTTGTGAAAAATTGGGGTAAGATTCATGAAGAGACCTCTTGGAATGGAGGCCTGTGGAGAGAGTTAGGGTTGGGGGTGATGACCGGAGAACCACCGGCGACAGCCATGGCTGCGCGCGAGTTTCAGAGATTCAAAAGGTTAAAGATGATCCCAGAGACCTTGGATTAAGGTAGGACCTTTGACCAGATGAAGATCCAATGGCCACACGTGAAGGAAATGTTGTGAAGGATTTCTGAGTTGAGATGAAACGCAGCGTTTCATTAATGCAATCTGGGTGGGCTTAGGCAATAGTTGATACTTGCACCTCCTTTTTGGGCCCAATCCTAAAATGAACTGAATTTCCTTGCTATCCACACCACGCGCTTGTCATTTTTATTTTGATTTTCACTTTATTTTTCATTTTATTCATGGTTATTGATTAATTCATAAAAAATGGAAAAATAACTCAATTAATCCCATTCTTTTTGCCATGGATTCGTGATTGAATCTAGTATTTTTTAAGGTAAAAAATATTAATATTCCATGCATTTTCTGATTTTATGTGCATTTTTACATTTTAATTGATATTAAAATAATCATGGTTGATGCTTGATTTTGTTGAATTTGGTTTGATCATTTGATGATGATTTTGGCCTTGATTTTTTGTGTGTAGCTAGCATAGGTATGCATGTTCCCCCTAGATTTTTCTCACATTTTTGTGATGAATATAAGTGGTAGTTTTAGGTTGAAACCTTAAGAGATCCATTTTTAGGGTTTATGGTTGATACCTTGTGATTTAGATTTTATTTTTACCACTTAGTGGATGATTCAACCTCTTATTTTTGTGTGGTAGATTCATGATTGAATTAGGATCCCTTAAGAATTTTTATAGGAATTTACAATGGAGTTTACTATTTTTGTTAGATTTTAGTTTAGATGCTAACTTTAGATGATTCTAATGCACTAATTCAACTAGATTGACTTCTTTAGTTCCCTTAGATTAGGGTTTTGTTTCTCTTGCTCTTGGATGATGTTGAGGACAAGTTGAAGATGCAATGGAGTTCTTGAAGAAGCTTGGATGTGAAGATCTTCCTTTCTTTTGGTGTAGTGTTGATTAGGTGTTAAGATTAGGGTTTGTAGGCAGAGCTTCCAGATAGATTCTCTTCCTTCATAAACATGGAAGATGGTGATCACTTCCATTCCTCCCTATGATGTAAGGTCACCTTGTAAAGGCCTCATCCCTCCTTTGGTAGGATGTGTGGCTCTCTGCAAGTTGGTAGAACCTTTGAGGGTCCCTTTCTCTGATGATAGGATGCTCAGTGGTGACCTTTGGTCTTCACTCTGCTGTCAATCATCCAAATTCTGCTCTTGATGGATGAATCTTTCTCCCTTGTTAGAGGATGGAGTTCCTTGCTTGAAGAGATTGAAGGATAGGAGTTGATACTTCCCAGTATTTGAAGACTACTCTTAGGTGCTGAAGCTTGTAGATTAGGAAGAGCAAGTTGATACTTGTAAGGAGGAGAGAGCTGAAGCTTGAAGGTCCAGAAGAACAAGTTGATACTTGTGAAGAAGATCAAATTGAAATTGAGTGAAGAGCTGAGGCTTGAAGAAGAAAGAATAAGTTGACACTTATGTTGATACATTGAGAGCCTAAAAGAAACAAGTTGATACTTGATGTTAGGAGTGAAGCCTGAAGGTGGGGTTGACTGAAGAGCTGAGGCTTGAGGAAAAGAGAACAAGTTGATACTTATATGGATGTGCTGGAAGCTCAGAGAAGCAATTTGATACTTGCTATTGAAGATGATAGCCTTGAGGGGTGGTTGAGGAATGATGACTAAACCAGTGTCTGAGGAGCTTTGTTGTAAAGCTGTAGGAGTGGTTGATCTGCTTTCTTTTCTTGTCTGTTTGCTTTCTGTGCTACTGTATTGATGTGACTTGTTTGATTTGCTTGATGCATTAGAATAAGTTCATATCTAGATTGATTTGAGCTAGGAGCATGATTGCACTAGAGGTTGAGTTGCTCCCTCTGCTTGTATTTTTACTGTATGGCTTTGCTTGCGGGTATTCGGTAGAACCCAGCTTCCTTACCTATGTGGTTTATTGTGTTTGCTTGATAGCATGTTACCTCTTATGTATGATTGCAGTTATTCATATCTGGCTTGAGGTTGAGATGAGCTTGTGGAGGCTGATGCCCCACACACATTTCCTCCCTCACTTGCATTGCATGCATTTTACAGTAGTTTACTGTTTACTGTTTAAGCTGATGCTTTATCTGTTTCTGTTTATCATTGACATGATCCCCTAGGAATCTCATTTCCTTTGATAAGGAAGTGATGATTAGAACTTTAGGTTGAAACCTATGCATGATAACTTCTAGGAGTTCCCTGTTTCAAACTTCAACCATAGGATGAATCCTTGGCATGACAACATTAGGACTTGATAGTCTCCCCTTTAGTTGAGCCTGTTCTCTCTTCTCATCTTGAAACAAATCAAAATACAGTAATAAAGGTTAACTGACGTCGTACGTTACGAGCCTTAAGCTATCTGAGAAAGGGTTGTTGGAGAGTTTCTTTTCAACAGTCTGGATGTTTAGTATGGTACCCTTTGGGTGACATGCGACGCATTCACTCTCAGGTTATAGTCTCTAGTGCGATATTAGTTGCAAACATCCATAAAAAACAGTTCTTTCGTAAAAGACAGAAAACAAACTTCAAACCTTTTTGCCCCGTGGGCCCATAATTCAAAGGAAGCTTTTCTGAAGAAAAGAGTGTCGTTAACTCCTAGTTCTACCGCAAACGGTAACGCCTAAGCCTCCAAGGGTCGAGCTGCGTACATCCAACTGCTGGAACTGTTTGTTAACCCTACTCGATAAAACAGACGAATCTGAATTCCCGTAAGCCGTATTATCCTGAACTACGTTTGCTCTGATCTTTCATGCTGTATGAAAGTACGTAGGCATAGGATGCGATATCCTAGCGAGCAACCTTCCCCTCCTTTCCCGTAGGTAGGCGAACTACGTCGACTCTGATTTCTCATTCTCTGATGAGAATACGTAGGCATAAAGTGCGACGCTTTGCCGAGTCATTTTCTTTTCGTATTTAGACCAGCCTTGATAGGTAGATAGATAAAACCAACCCGTCAGATAAACACAACAAGCGTGGATCCCATCGAGTACGATGGACGTGAGGGGTGCTAATACCTTCCCCTTGCATAACCGACTCCCGAATCCAGACATTGGTTGCGATGACCTTGGCTTATACCTTTTCGTCAGGTTTTTCCGATCGTTTACTTTCCTGTTCTGAGGGATAAATAACGAAAGGTGGCGACTCTTCTGTTTTGCCGGCACCTCATTTTCACGGTAGCGACAGCTGGCGACTCTGCTGGGGACTTGATAGTTTCCTGGGATCCAACGTCCCTTATGCGAGTCAGTTTGGGTATCCAACGTCCCCTGCGAGAGTCAGTCCTAGCGCTTGTATGATTACTTGTTGGTTGTGTTTATTTATTGCATTTTATTTCCCGAATCTTTATTTTCAGTATGATATGATTATCTGTGCTATTGTGGGAGGGGCATTCTGATGAGTGAGAAGCCAGACCCAGGCTTGAGTGTACCTAGCATTAGTTGTGGAAATTAGTGGGTGCGTGCTTTCCTTGCAGGCACTAGTCTCATGAAATACACGCTTAGGCGAGGTTCTCCCGGTTGACTTCTTTTCCGGCCCTTTGGGCCTGAGGGGTTGTTGGTTTGGAGGATTGTCGACTCTGGGGGCCGATCATTTGGAATTCAGCTGAGTGAGGCCACTTCAGGAGACAGTGATGCCACACCTTCTGGGTATCGTATCACCCCTCTTGAATGTCTGTGACGCTGATGACCGTATAGGATGTCGAACTTGTGTCAGTTTAGGTCCATACCTGTGAGCAGGGTTGGGTTTGTTGCAGGAAACCTTAACCTTCAAACTACCTGGTTTTCTTGATAGTGAATCAGTTTTGTTGGTATCAGAGGTTCTCATCATCAGATATGTGTGTTCTTGACAGAGCAGATTCATGGTCCTACATCAGAGGTCCTTATTGTCAGATGTGTGATTGTTCTTGATAGAGCAGATTCATGATCCTATATCAGAGGTCCTTATTATCAGATGTGTGTTTGTTCTTGACAGAGCAGAATTTACGGTCCGATATCAGGGTTTTCTTCTCATCAGAGATATGGTTGTTCTTGACAGAGCAGTATTGTGGTTTTGTTGATACAGAATCTTCACCTTCATCTCCTCAACAGCACAGTTGTCTCGATCTCCTGCTGCATGATTGCATTTTACCTTGCTTTGCATACTCATTTGCATTTCATTAACGTGTGTCTGTGTTGCAGGTACCATTTCCCCCGATTCAGGATTTCTTGCCTTCTATTGTGCTACTATGGGTTCTCTGAGGAAGATTGTGGCTTACAAGCTCCCCACTCCTAATGTTGTTCAGCTGACTGGTTTGATTGCTCTAGCAGATGATTCTGTGAGAGATGAATTCAGAAAGTCTTACGGTAAACTGCTCAGTTTGGTTCGTAAACCCTCTGTGTTTGAGTTGAATGGGTTGCACGCCCTACTGCAGTTCTACGATCCGCCATTGAGATGCTTTACTTTCCAGGACTTCGTTCTCGCACCCACACTAGAGGAGTATGTGGATTTGTTAGGTGTGCCTATCAAGAGTCAAATGCCTTTTGTTCATATGGATGCCAAGCCTGACCTGGCTAGTCTAGCTCCTCCACTTCATCTGGATGCCTCCGAGTTGATCTTGTCTAGTTGGAACAAGGTTCCCGGCTTCTCCTTGCAGTTCTTAGTGGGAAAAGCTCAGCAGTGCGCCAAAGACGGATGTTGGGTCGTGTTCAACGCCATTCTCGCTCTGTGCATATATGGCATCATTCTGTTCCCCAATATGCCCGACTTTGTAGACTTTGACGCCTTTCACATCTTTGCATCAGGGAATCTAGTCCCTACCTTGATAGGAGATGTCTACCATTCCGTCCACTACAAAAACGAGAACAGAAGGGGTAAGAATGTCTCGTGTTGTGTGCCCCTACTCTATAGATGGCTTGATAGTCATCTACCCAAGAAGGGTCCCTTTGCTTCGTCTGCAGCCACAGCGGAGTGGCCTGAGCATTTGATGAGTCTGTCAGCGGAGGATATTGTCTGGTTTGATAGAGACAGGTTGGGTACTGAGATCATCTTCAGCTGCAACAGGTTTCCGAATGTGCCTTTGATAGGCAGGAAGGGTTGTATAAACTATAATCCATCTCTGTTGGTCCGACAGTTTGCTTATGCTTTGAGAGCTCCGCCGAAGTATGAAGAGGTGCAGGAATCTCTGTACCTCACTGGTCTTCTAGAGGGGGATATGTTATCTAAGCTTTAGCACGCTTGGAATGGTATCAGTAATAGGGGAAAGCCGACGCTGGGAAAAAGTAATAGCTAGGCCTATGCTCCATATGTGACCTGGATCAGAACCAGAGCAGATGCTATAGGGATGCCGTTTCCTCCTGCCAAGCCAAAAATCCCTCCAGTGATTGAAGAGCCTACCACCGTGCCTATTCAGCAGTACAATCAGGTGTTAGCTGAGAGAGACGAGCTGAAGAAGGCAAATGAAGAACTGGAGAAAGAATTGGCTCAGCTCAGAAGCGAGAAAAGCGAAGCCGTTCATTCCTTCAAGAAGCAGACAGAGCTGGTGAACCAGTTAGGGACGGATTTGACTAAGCAGATAACTGAGCGCGAGCGCATGGGTCGAGACTTCAAAGCTGTCAATGATGTACTGGCCACTAAGAAGCAGCACTTGGATGAAGCGTACCGGAGAATATCCAAGTTTAATCAGCATTGGAAGGCCACCCTAGCCAACGGCAAAGAACGGGAGGATAAGCTGAAGCAGCAGATTTCCAAGCTGAAAGCCCAGGTGAAGGCTAGTGAGAAGAGGTTTGATGAAGAAACCACTCACAGATATGCCGCTGAAGGCCTGCTCAACAAGGCTCTTGCTAACCTGAAGGAGCGCAAGCTGATGTTTGAATCCAAGAAGCGGAAGTTAGAAGATTGTTTCGGCGAAGGAGCATGGGAAGTTTCGGTTGAAGGTCTTCAATACACCATTATGCAAAGGGAGTTACTCGTCGAAGGGTTGCTCACTCGGCCTGATCATCCAGAAACGAAGAGATTGTTAGAAGAGTTCCGAGCCCGTGGCCGTACTTGACTATTTGTAATCCTTTTGTGTTGATCATTGTTGTATGTTGATCATCACCAGGCTTGTTGGTCGAGGTTATGCTATTGGTTCTACTTGTACTCAGTGACGTTGTGTACCGCCTTGATGGGCTTTCTTTATATATATGAGATGTTATTTCCATGACTAGACTCGGGCTTCTTATTATCAGCACTGGCACTCAGGCACTAGGATCGGGGGAAATCTCCCTAACGCACAGACACACGTCTGCATTTGCATGAAGCATTTGCATAATGAGCACTTTGTCGTTTTTCTAACCCTTTGTGTATACAGGTTGTTTCAGGTTGTTCCAGGATTGATCAGAGACCTATCCACCGCTATCTGACCAGAGCAAATCAAGCCAGAGTTATGGAGCAAATGCAAACTGACGTTCAAGAACTCCGAGAAAGGATGGACCGCTTCATGGAGCTCATGCAAGCGGTCACCAACGGCCAGGATCAGCTCAGAACCTTGGTTCAGCCTCTGATTTCAAGGGTCGACAGCAATGGTGTACTCCATGAAGGGACTGTGCCAACCCCTCCACCTGTTGAAACTCCTCAGAATGGCGTCCCCGTGACCGGGGGGAATGGCAGTGCCAACGGCAATGTGATAGCTAACATGGGACTCAACAGTAATACGACTGGCGTCGGTAATGGGAATTTCGAAGCTAATGTCAATGTTGGGCTGGGCAACGGCAACACAGGTGTTGGAAATCTGTATGGGCCTCAACCATGGTTAGAAGACCGTCAAGACGATGTGTTCTCGCAGAGAGGTGCTGAAGGGGAGCTGACTGCTGAAGCACGTCTGAGGTTCAAGGCACTCGAGGAAAAGATGAGGAATTTCGAGAACCAGAACACCATGGGTGTTGATATGTCCAAGTTGGGACTGATTGCTGATTTCAAGGTGCCTCCCAAGTTCAAGGTACCTGACTTTGAAAAGTACAAGGGCACCACTTTCCCTCGCGTCCACCTGAGATCATACTACCGGAAAATGTCAGCTCACTCTGATGACGAGAAGTTGATGATGCACTTCTTTCAGGACAGTCTATCCGGGCCCTCCCTGGAATGGTACATGAGTCTGGAACCTACCAGTGTACGCACGTGGAAGGAACTTGCTGAAGCATTTGTGCACCATTACCAATATAACAGTGACTTGGCTCCGAACCGGGTCCAACTGCAGAATCTGTCACAGAGAAACAATGAAGGGTTGAAGGAATACGCCCAGCGGTGGCGGGAGTTAGCAGCTAGGGTTCAACCGCCGATGGTTGAACGGGAGCTTGTTGAAATGTTCGTAGCCACCCTCCCCAGGGTTTATTATGAGAAATTGGTCAGCAGTATGTCTGGAAGCTTCTCAGATCTCATTATCACGGGTGAGCACGTTGAAAATGGGATCAAACTGGGGAAAATTCAAGGTGATCTGTCTTCAACTGGAGGAGGAAAGAAACCTTATGGTGGAAAAAGGAGGGAAGCAGGGACGAGCGCTGTGTCTAACGCTCGAAGGAAAGGCAAAGGCCAGCACCAGCAGGTGGCCAGCATAACTATCCCTGCAGTCCAACAGCCACAGCAGCAGCAGCAGCAGCAGCCGAATCAGCAAGGGTACAGAAAGTATCAGAACAGGGCACCTCTGTCAAGCCGTCACCTCGAGACACCGCCCATGTCCTATGCTCAACTATTACAGACCCTGCTTCAGTTGCAGTTAATCCAAAAGAGAACCCTGGCTCCCTTGACAGGGGCACCTCCGCCAGGTTATGATGCGAATGCGACTTGCGAATTTCACTCAGGGGCACCAGGCCACACGATAGAAAATTGCAAAGCCTTCAAGCACAAGGTGCAGGATATGGTGGATGCTAAGATCATCAATTTCTCAGATAATGTGCCAAATGTCACGAAGAACCCTATGCCGAATCATAGGGGAGGTGGAGTAAATGCCATTATTGAAGACGAGAATTTGGATTTGTTGACTGATGTCAAGGATCTGAAAACACCGCTTAGCTTCGTTAAAGCTAAGCTGATGAAAAGAGGTTTCTTCCCGGGCTGTGGAGAACTGTGTATGGGCTGTGCAACTAGTCCTGATGGATGTGAACAGTTGATAGAGGGGATTCAGAGTCTGATGACTGAGGGAATCTTACAGTTTAGCCGAAGGGCCGAACGGGGATCGGGAGAGGTAATGCTGAAGCAAGATGGTGAGGTTGCCACCATCACCATCCCTCGTCGGACGATAACTATTTCTGCACCCAGACCGCCCACGATTACCATCACCAAAGTTGGGCCGATACCTTTTGAAAGCACCAACGCTGTCCCATGGCACTATGGGGCAGACGTCTACTGCAACGGACATAAGTTGGAATTGGAACCATCTGGGTCGTCTGTGGATAACCTAGCAGGCATTGGCGGAATTACTCGTAGCGGAAGAATATTTGCTCCACCCGAGATTGTGGCGGACAAAACGGACAAAGCTGATGTAACCGATAAGGGAAAGAGTAAAGTCGTTGAAGAAACCCCTCGGGGGGTAGAGAAAGACTTACTTGTTAAAGACGCCGAAGAACTTATGAGGTTGATTAAGAAGAGTGACTACAAGATCGTGGATCATTTCCATCAAACACCCTCAAAAATTTCCATCCTGAATTTGTTGCTGTGTTCAGAGGCGCATCGCAACGCGCTGTTGAAGGTCTTGAATGCCACGTATGTACCGCAGGAAATATCGGTCAACCAGTTGGAAGGGGTCGTAGCCCACGTGAATGCCGGAAATGGGTTAGGGTTCACTGACCTGGAGCTGACGCCGAAGGGGAGGAACCACAACAGCGCCCTGCACATCTCGATAGAGTGTAGGGGAACGATTATGTCGCATGTGTTGGTAGACACAGGATCATCACTCAATGTTCTTCCGAAGAAAGCATTGATGAAGTTAGATACTCAAGGATTGATTTGCACGCCCAGTGATCTGGTCGTGAAAGCGTTCGATGGAACCAAACGTCATGTCTTTGGAGAGGTAACGTTGCCAATCCAAGTCGGGCCGGAAACGTTCGACGCAGTCTTCTATATTATGGACATCATGCCTGCCTACAGCTGTCTCTTAGGCCGGCCATGGATCCATTCGGCTGGCGCCATGACCTCCACGTTGCACCAGAAGCTCAAGTATGTCGTCGGAGGTAGCATTGTGACCGTATGTGGCGAGGAAGACATAATGGTGAGCCATTTGTCGTCCTTCAAGTATGTTGAGATGGATGGGGAAATCCACGAAACCCTATGTCAAGCGTTCGAAGCTGTTAAAGTCAAGAGCGTAGCTCCTGCAATCACTGAGAAACCAGAGATGACTCTCTCTTCCTTCAAGGAAGCCCGGGCCGTTGTTCAAGCCGGATCTACCCCAGGCTGGGGGCGAATTCTAGAGATACCTAACAAGCAGGACAAGTTTGGGTTAGGATACTCTCCTGCGGCTGAAGCCTCCTCTTCTAACAGTGCGTCGCGAGGTAAAGGGTCGATCCAGTTTACCAGTGGCGGGATGATATTTGAAAGTGTCAACGCAGTGTCTGAAGACCGCGAAGACAGTGACTGCGACCTAGACTCTTGGATCCAGCCAAGCAAGCCAGGCGAGAGCCTCAACAACTGGTCCATTAGGGATATCATCCAAGTGACAGGCAAAGAGTAATGATTTACTTTTTCCAATCATTATACAACCCTATGTCCTACCTGGTGCATAGTGGTTTTATTGTCAGGGCCTTGTTTGATTATGTACATGCATTTTACCAATAAATCAAAAGGCGTTTTTCTTCGTATTCAAATGTTGTGATCTCTGTTATTCCTGTTTTATATTTGTTTTGAAAAACAATAAAATGGCAATGGGGTTTGTGCTAACCTGCATATCCTTGTTTTAAGCTTAACCCTTGTTATTGCAGGATCCACATAGCAGATGACATCGACTCTGGACCTTCTACGACTCACTTCGACTTTGATTGCCCGATCTATCAAGCCGGAGAAGAGATTGATGAAGACGAAGACCTTCCCGAAGAGTTGGCTCGCTTATTGAAACAAGAAGAGAAAGTTATTCTGCCTCACGAAGAAGAGATCGAGATTGTGAATCTGGGTTCTGAAGAACTTGTCAGGAACGTCAGGATAGGGGCTGCATTGCAGAGTGATGTCAAGCAGAGATTGGTCGAGATGCTGAGAGAGTATAGTGACGTCTTTGCTTGGTCATACGAAGATATGCTCGGACTTGACACTGACATCGTGGTCCATCACTTGCCGCTGCGAGAAGATTATCCTCCCGTCAAGCAAAAGCTTAGGAGGACACGACCAGATATGGCCGTTAAGATCAAAGAAGAAGTGCAGAAGCAGCTTGATGCTGGCTTCTTAGCGGTCACTACTTACCCTCCGTGGGTCGCCAACATAGTGCATGTACCGAAGAAGGATGGTAAGGTGCGAATATGCGTCGATTATCGGGATTTGAATAGGGAGAGCCCTAAAGATGATTTCCCGCTGCCCCATATTGATGTGTTAGTCGACAATACAGCTCAGTTCTCCGTGTTTTCGTTCATGGATGGCTTCTCCGGCTACAATCAGATCAAGATGGCGCCGGAGGACATGGAGAAAACTACGTTTATTACACCTTGGGGAACATTTTGCTACAAGGTAATGCCTTTTGGTCTGAAGAACGCAGGGGCCACTTACCAATGAGCAATGGTCACTTTGTTTCATGATATGATTCATCATGAGATTGAAGTCTATGTTGATGACATGATTGCAAAGTCCCAAAGGGAGGAAGGACATCTGGTCAATTTGCTGAAGCTTTTTGAGAGGCTTAGGAAGTTCAGGTTGAGGCTGAATCCTAACAAGTGTACTTTCGGAGTACGGTCTGGAAAACTACTGGGGTTTATCGTGAGTGAAAGAGGCATTGAGGTTGATCCTGCAAAGATAAAAGCGATACAAGAAATGCCAACGCTAAAAACAGAAAAAGAAGTTCGTGGTTTCCTGGGCAGAATAAACTACATTGCAAGGTTTATTTCTCAGCTTACGGCCACGTGTGAACCGATGTTCAAACTGTTAAAGAAAGATCAGGCGATTATCTGGAACGAGGATTGCCAGAAGGCATTTGATAAGATAAAACAGTATCTACAGGAACCTCCGATCTTGATACCCCCAGTGGCCGGAAGACCCCTAATCATGTACTTGACAGTTCTTGAGAATAGTATGGGGTGTGTTCTCGGTCAGCACGACGAGACGGGCAGAAAGGAGCATGCCATTTATTATTTGAGTAAAAAGTTCACAGACTGTGAATCTCGTTACTCGATGCTGGAAAAGACGTGTTGTGCACTCGCCTGGGCTGCCAAACGTTTACGACAGTACATGCTCAATCACACAACCATGCTAATTTCGAAGATGGATCCGATCAAGTACGTCTTCGAGAAGCAAGCGCTTTCGGGCAGGATTGCCAGATGGCAAATGGTGTTGACGGAATATGACATTCAGTACGTTTCCCAGAAGGCCATCAAGGGAAGCGTATTGTCTGAATACCTGGCCGAACAGCCGATCGAGGATTATCAACCGATGAAATTTGAATTCCCTGATGAGGATATCATGTTTCTTAAAGCGAAAGATTGCGATGAACCGTTGTCCGACGAGGGGCCAGATAGGAAAACCCAGTGGAAATTGATATTTGACGGGGCGGTTAATTCTTACTGAAGTGGCATTGGGGCAATCATCATGACTCCCCATGGATCCCACATCCCGTTTACTGCGAGACTGACGTTTCCGGTCACCAATAATGAAGCGGAGTACGAAGCATGCATCATGGGTCTAGAAGAAGCGATTGATTTAAGAATCAAGAACCTAGATGTGTATGGTGACTCGGCGTTTGTGATTAACCAGATTAAAGGGGAGTGGGAGACTCGTCAATCGAATTTGGTGCCGTACATGAATTATGCCAGAAGGCTGCTTCCGTTCTTTGATCGAGTGGAACTCCATCATGTGCCCAGAGCAGAAAATCAGATGGCTGATGCCTTAGCCACGTTGGCTACAATGTATAAAGTCAACTTTTGGAATGAAGCTCCAAGAATTGTCCTTTCTCGTCTTGATAGACCTGCATTCGTCTTTGCGATCGAGGAAGCCTCCGATGGCAAGCCATGGTTCCATGACATCCAGACCTTCCTTATGACTAAGGAGTATCCTGCGGGAGCATCAACCCAGGATAAGAAGACTCTGAGGAGGCTGTCTGGAAATTTTTATCTCAATCCTGATGGAGTTTTGTATAAAAGAAACCATGATCTCGTGCTACTCAGATGTGTAGATGAGAAAGAAGCGAGTATGCTCATGGAAGAAGTCCATGAAGGCACATTTGGTACGCACGCCGACGGGCATGCTATGACAAGAAAGATCCTGAGAGTAAGATATTACTGGCTGGCGATGGAGTCGGATTGCTTTAAATTCGCGAAGAGATGTCATAAATACCAGATTTATGCTGATAAGATTCATGTACCGTCGTGCCCGTTGAATTTCATGTCCTCCCCGTGGCCGTTCTCCATGTGGGGCATCGACATGATAGGCAAGATCGAGGCAACTGCATCTAACGGTCATCGCTTCATTCTAGTAGCCATAGACTACTTCACCAAGTGGGTGGAGGCAGCCTCATATGCTAATGTGACCAAGCAGGTGGTGGCTAAATTCATAAAGAGGGACATCATCTGTCGTTACGGAATTCCCGAGCGGATCATCACTGATAATGGTTCGAATTTGAATAACAAGATGATGAAGGAGCTGTGCCAGAGTTTCAAGATTGAACACCACAACTCATCTCCTTACCGGCCGAAGATGAATGGCGTCGTTGAAGCGGCCAACAAGAACATTAAGAAGATCGTACAAAAGATGGTTGTGACCTACAAGGATTGGCACGAGATGCTGCCATTTGCATTGCACGGTTATCGTACCACGGTACGTACATCAACCAGGGCATCTCCTTTCTCATTGGTGTATGTCGCTACTGCGAAAATCGGCGCCGGCTGAACAGAAGAGTCGCCACCGTGCGTTATTTATCCCAATAGAGGGAAAGGAAATGCTCGAAGTAAACCTACCGCAAAGACGGGAAAGGAATGGTCATCGCAACTAAATCCTGGATTCGGGATTCGGTTACGCAAGGGGAAGGTATTAGCACCCCTCACGTCCGTCGTACTCGACGGGATCCACGCTTGCTTTCTAGTACGGATTGTTATTCTATCTATTCTACAGGTCTGGGGTTAAAAGAAAATAAAATGACTCGGCAAAGTATCGCACTTTATGCCTACGTATTCCCGTCTGAAACGAGAAATCAGAGTCAACGTAGTTCGCCTACCTACGGGAAAGTAGGGGAAGGTTGCTCGCTAGGATATCACATCCTATGCCTACGTACTTTCATACAGCATGAAAGATCAGAGCAAACGTAGTTCGGACCACGTACGACACAAGTCTGTCTTGATTGTTTTTATCTCCTTCTGAAAAGGGTTTTCTCCTGATTACGCGTCCAAGCGGACAAAAATGACGTTTTTGATTGGTTTATAGTCTTTTACGCAAGAACTGTCTTTTATGGTGTTTGAAATGTTTATTGTGTTTTTTGATTGTTTTGAGAAAGAAGAGACAGAACTCTAGAACCTATGGTTGAAAAGGGAATCAAAATCTACCCTAATGTTGTCATGCATGGATGAGAACCTAATGTCTGTCGTATTTCTCTTCTGCGCAGAGAGAAACAGAGATCCTAAGGGGATAAACGGAAGAGCAACAACATATATACAGTAAAGCAGTAAAATGCATGAATGCAGCAGTACAAGCGAGGCAAGGGAGTCCCACTCAACCTCGAACCTAGAAAACAACGGGCAAAGTGAAGCAACTTCACTTCAACCTCCAGGGGAAAATTATCAAACAATACAGTCAAGAAACTCAAACAATACATCAACAGCTCTAAACAGCACCAGCAGCTCTAAACAGCAAAAACCTGACAGCACAAGCTCCTGCTTCTATCAGTCTTCAAGGCAATGAACTCTATCCTCAATCTTCAAGGGATTCTTCAAAGAAACCTCTCCCAGATGATAAACAGCTCACAAAATGAGTTTGGGTGTTAAACAGTCTGCTGAGCACCAAAGGTGGCCTACAGAAAGTTAACATAATACAAACTGTTTCTCTCAAAGTTCTATCTCCTAGATACAGTCACTAATCCTTCCAAAGGAGGGAGGTGAGTATCAAGGAGAGACTTTTAGTCATCGAGAAGAATGGAGGAAAAAGAAGCCATCCATATTTGTGAAGAAATTTTCTATTCTAAGGCTCTATCTAGCTCCTATGTCCTAGGTCTTCAAACAGCTTCAAGCAAGCCAAGCATCTTCAGCAACCTTTGATCTTTAGCTTCAACTTTGTCTCCAATATGCTCCATCATCATGCTCTTCAAACCAAACCCACACCCCAAGCAAAGCCCAATAAGCCCATACAAACAATATAAACCCCAAAAGGGCACACCAAACAAGCATACAATTGCAAAATATACTAAAAATATTAATATAGTAGGGAAAATTCTAATATTATTTCTAGGGGATCTACTATACCTACCCTTAATAC
Source organism: Lathyrus sativus (assembly GCA_963859935.3). Taxonomy (NCBI): domain Eukaryota; kingdom Viridiplantae; phylum Streptophyta; class Magnoliopsida; order Fabales; family Fabaceae; genus Lathyrus; species Lathyrus sativus. The sequence continues at coordinate 77,303,486 of OZ012737.1, forward strand.
CCTATAGGCCCCAAGTCCTAATTCAATCTAAAAAACCCAAAAGAAATTGTTTTAATGCACCTAAGTTATGGATAAACCCTAATTTCACCATCCTAATATCCACTAATCAAAATTATCTAAAAAATAATCCTCAAATCATGGAATAAATCCAGGGGGAAGCTAAAACATATATCTAACTACCCTAAAAAGATTTACCTAGAAATATAAAGGGAGCTACCTAAACTAAATTCTACAAAATCATATATCAACATAAAAGAAATAAAAATGCAATAAAAGAAGAAAATATGCAAAAAATACTAAAATGCATGATATGGAAAATATTTTTATTTTATATTTTTCTAGACAAAAATATGAAATAGGGGAAAAAAACTCCCATGAAAAAATGTTTAATTTTCAATTTGATATGCATTTTCAAAGATTTGAAATAAAATGGAGGAAAAATAAAATCAAAACATGAAAAGGGGTGCAATCAGTAAGATAATGCAGTTCATATCACACTTGAGCCCAGACTGGGGGGGTGCGTATAGAAATACGCTAGGCCCAATATTAAATCAGAAAATCAAATGATAAAACCTAAAGAAAATAAAAAAGAGCGGTGCAAATAGTCATGAATTTCAGTTAAAAATGCAATTGGGCCACGAAGAGGGGTGGGGGTATCAAAGTTCACTTAAGCCCAGAAGACCCTTTTAATGAAACGCATCGTTTCGTTGGTTTCTGGCTTCCCTCCAAAACTGAAATCAAATCGCGTCCGTTGGATTAGGAAAAAGTCAATAGGTCAGCTCCCTATCCAATGGTTGTGAGTCATCTTCTTCCTTGGGCTAGGGTTTTGAGAAACCTCCATGGAAACTCAGCCATGAAGCTTCATCTTCCTCCATACGAACTCCCTCATTTCTCCATCAATTCTTGAATTTTAAAACCCTAATCCACTTAGAATTCCATGCTGAACATGATTACAACCTTAAAATTAACTGAAACCTCCTAAATCAAGGAACCCGATCCAAGATCCAAAACACACTCAGTCATCCATTTTGACAATTCTTGAAATTAATGCTCCTAGATCACTCACCAACTCACACTGAACATTTCGTGATATTAAACTAAGCTCATCACTCAATATTTAGGGAGTTCTTGATCCAAACAGAAATCTTGTTCATAACCAAATCATCACCAATTGCCTTCAAACTCTCCAAAATCCACAACCTATTGGTCTCTAACAATTCTACACTAACAATTCACCCTAACCATGCCTAAATTATAGTGTAGGAAAGAATTTGCAAACCTGATAAAATGGAGTGAACAGAGGTAGTAATCCTTCAATTCAGGGCTTGAAACTTTCCAAATTCCTTCACTGAGCAATCTTCTAGCTTCTGTATGCAAAAAGAATGGCTGAAATTGCTTGATTCTTGAAATTCGATTTTGAAATGCAACCTTGAAACTTGGATCACCAACTCTTCAATTCTCCATGGAAATGCTCCCAATTCAATCTGGACAGCTTCAATATGATGTATGGAATGTGTTTCTGTGAAAAAAATGGAAGGAAATGAAGAAGAATGAAGAAATTGGATTTGACTTGCAATGGAAGAATTTGGATTTCACTCTCTCTTTCATGCACCAATTCACACCAACCTTGCATCTGAGCAAGTTAGACTTGTTATATAGAGTGGTTTAGAATCATCTAGAACCCTATAGGATCATCCAATGAGAAATTGAACTTTTCATGTCATGACATTTTGAATCCAATTCTCCTTACATGCTATCTCATGCCAAGCTCCTTGTAACTTCCCATTCTGACTTAAATTTATCCCCACATGAGATTTAAGATGAGTTACAATGCTTAACCACCTTGCTTATTGAGTTTTGCCTTGTTTTGCTTTGGTACCTTAATATGCAAGCAATCCAATTCCAAAGCAGCCCTATGATCCAAGCCTCAAATCAAAATTTTGGCTGAACCATTGTTCTTAGAATGTCATTTGGAGTCAAAATGACCTATTACATGACATGGTTTGGATTTATAGCTTGTGATTTATGATTTTCAATTTCACTTTATTTAACTTATGCCTCATTTTTAGGCCATTTTTATCACTTTTTGATATGAGCCTTTTCAACATCTCATGACCTCCCTAATAGCCTTAAAACATCATTATAAGCAATTTTGATGTTGAAGATTTTTTCATTTGAAGCTTGGAACTAGGAGATATGGCCTTATGCTTGAAATGACCTATAATCTTACTTTCCCAAAATACCCCTGGCTTGCCAAGATCATAAGTAGAGCTCCACAAATCAGATTGAGGCATACCATACCTTTCTAAAAATCTAAGATCATGAGGAACAACTTTCATGTTGGCCAAAAATCCATTTGAAAACTCCTTATGAGGTAAAAGTTGCTTGGAAGTCAAGTAACTTTCACAGATAAATTTCAGATGCCTCTGAGGACCCCTAACTTGCAAGAACCATAACTTGAGTTCTATAAATCTCCTTGATGCCTTCTACCACTAAAATTAAAGGTCTTGAGATTTTATACAAGTTTCATGTTGGCCAAGGATCCATTTGAGACTTGCATTTTGAATTACTTTGCTTGGAAGTTTGACCTAAATCAGGGAATTTTGCTCAGAAACCCTAATTTAGAAACTTCTCTTCTTCTTGATTTCTTGTGATTTCTCCTTGGCACAACACCACATCCATATCCACATATCACATGATGAATCCCACATCCTTCAAATAGGCCTTGATGCCCTTCAATCAAGCATTAGACTTAGGGTTGACCTAGGGTTGACCCAGATGAAACCCTAGTTGACTGTCTTCAACTATAGCTCCTGTCACCACACCAATGACTTGTCTTACTTTCAAGATGAACCTATAGGTATTCCATGATGTCTCTACACATTCCATTCCCTCAATTCATAACTCACAACTTCTCTGATGATATTCAAATACCCTCAAGATAGGAGAGAAACCCACTGCTTGGCCTTTAAACTTCCCAAAGCTTCAATTTCTTTCTTGGTGACTTGAATAGGCTTGAATCTTGATAAGAGCCTCTTGAATACATTCCTTGAGATGAAAAATAGAACTTGATCCCTTGTTGGATGGCTTGCCCATGCTATGCTATGCAAATGAATGAACTATGTATATGATCTACTATGCAAATGATAAAGCTACGAAAACACAAATCAGGTAAAACCAGTTGGTCAAATTTTAGGGTGCAACAACTGCCCCTATTCAAACGACTTGGACATGACTGGGTGAAACGCCCGGAGCCTTCGGACAATCGAGGTACGAGACGATTGAATACCAATAAACCCGAAAATTTGCCAACTGCCCGAAATAAATTGCGAAATAACTGCACCACTACTGGGGGAACACTATCTACAAATCTGATTTCAACATTATCTTGTCAATACTAGAATAAACTCATTGACTTCACTGGGAGAAACAACTCTGTCTTGTCATACAGGAAAATAACTCCGCCTTTGCTACAGGAAATAACTCTACCAAGTGCAGGAAAATAAACTCCGTCACCATTACGGGAAATAACTCTACCAAATACAGGAAAATAACTCCGCCTTTGCTACAGGTACATACTCTGCCAAATACAGGAAAATAACTCCGCCTTTGCTACGGGTACATACTCTGTCAAATATAGGAAAATAACTCCGCCTTTGCTACGGGTACATACTCTGCCAAATACAGGAAAATAACTCCGCCTTTGCTACGGGTAGATACTCTGCCAAATACAGGAAAATAACTCCGCCTTTGCTATGGGTACATACTCTGCCAAATACAGGAAAATAACTCCGCCTTTGCTACGGGTACATACTCTGCCAAATACAGGAAAATAACTCCGCCTTTGCTACGGGTACATACTCTGCCAAATACAGGAAAATAACTCTGCCTTTGCTACGGGTACATACTCTGCAAATACAGGAAAATAACTCTGCCTTTGCTACGGGTACATACTCTTGAATACAGCTCCTCTGCCTATCTTTGCAGTAGCTAACTCCATCAGTCAAATGGGTAACACATAATGGTCCAATCTTTCAATCTTAAACGCTGACATGGCGATGAATTTGAAAAGGACTCTACTGGGGATTTTCTGAACTGCCAGACACCTACTTCGACAGCTTCTACAAACTGATTCACGAAATCTTTTGATGCTGGCATAACAACACCCTTGAAGAAATACTCCGCTGGAGGGGTAAGAGAAACTTAAACAAGCAACTCTGTGGGGGATAATGACACGACGAACATTATCATTACATGTCTCACGCCGAGATCTTGAATGTTTGGTAATTAATTTGAGCAAGAGCTCCCTCCACCTGCAAGGGAAACAACACTTGAAAACAAAAGGTTAACCAACCTGGCTTATGTTTCAAAATGCATATGTTTGACAATGGCGTAATGCTCCATTCGACATGGAAATGCTACGTGTTTTTCATTTGGTAGATGCAAATATGACACTATATGCCAATGCAAATACAGGCTCGAACTGTTGGGATAACTCTAACAAGCTTGCTTCCTCAATCTTGGCCGTCGAGGACAAATATCACCCTGCTGGGGAGTGAACGGGTATCGCAAAGTATTTCGGCAAAATAAATGCCAGGACACACAACCAACTCTGTCGGGGAGAGCTTTAACCTTTGATTTCCACTGGGAGGAAGGACAAAACTTGCTGAAAAGAGAGAACTCCGCTGAGGACGAAACGACTCTCTTGGGGGAAATCAACTGACTCCGTTGGGGAGAATAAACGACCCTACTGGGAGGGGAATCTCTACTGGGAAGAGTAGACTGTCTGGGTACAGCTCACAAGTTTGGAAATATTAGTCTCCTGAGGCTAAACCACTCTGCTCGGGATGGGGAATCCTTTTGGGGGACACCACACTGTCTGAATGCAGCCTTCGATCTTGGAATCGTCAATTCTGCTGAGGGTAAACGACCTTGCTGGAGAATGTCCTTCGGATAAGCTGCGACTAGCTGGGGAATTTGATCCTTCTTCAGTAAGGAACATTGTCATCTCAGCTTCCGAGAATGAAGCGCGACCTGCATGGAGATTTGTTACGAGCTTCTGGTTAGGACTGCAATCTTCTGATCGTCCACTTCGTATGGTCAAGAACCCTGCAACACCACAAACGAGACAAGACAAGTCTATACGAACAAATCTATTCAAGTTAGCGTTAGTGACATCATTTTCAGTCAATTCAAAGTTTTAGCAATCATTGGCAAGGGCCAGCAATGTTATGCACTTGCTAGTTTTATTTAACATTGGCGTTTTTACATACAAAACGGTAAAGAGCAAACATCAAATACTGAATAACATGTTTTATTGATTGGGCACCTGAATGGGCAGAGTTTTGTACACTGGATGTAACTCCTGAAAAGAGGAAGCTACGCACAACAACTATACAAGCATACACAAGAAGCATAAATACAATGACAAATCAAATTTACATATGTCGGCAATGTGATGCAGACGACCATCATGAGCTGATCCTCCTATGACTCGCCTGACTCTGGCGCTTTCCCGGTATTCAAACTTCTGAAGAGATTGTATCTGATAATCGAACTCCCAGGTATATTCTCCCGCACCACTGTGCACTGCAGTATCAAATTCGGACCGCAGTCATTTGCTTTTCAAATCCCTAACTTTTGCGTGAACCGCCCTTGACGGGTTTTCAGTTCACCGGGATACCCTTTTTTGCCGAAGCCGCCCAATGTAGGTTTTCAACTTCGCGGGTGTACATTTTTTAAATTTTATCCCTAATTTTTTTTCCCGAACCTTTTATTCTGTTTTTGGTTCGCCAGGATGCCCCATTTTTACCTAGACTCTCTTTTTTCTGTCCAGCGGGTCAATTTTAAGCAAAGTATTTTTTAACTGCGTCCGAATTCACAGGCGACATAAAGTTTTCACCGTCCATAGTGGATAACAATAAAGCTCCTCCTGAAAAGACTTTTCTGACAACGTATGGCCCTTCGTAGTTGGGGGTCCATTTGCCCCTGTGATCTGCCTGTGGCGGGAGAATCCTTTTCAACACAAGGTCGCCCGTCTGAAAGCTTCGAGGATGTATCTTCTTATCATACGCTTTCTTCATTCGGCTCTGGTACAACCGACCATATGCTAGAGAAGCTAACCTCTTCTCATCCATTAAACTCAACTGGTTCAACCTGTCTTTCACCCATTCTGCCTCGTCGAGTTGGACATCTCGTAATACCCTCAGGGAAGGAATCTCAACTTCCAGTGGTAACACTGCTTCCATTCCGTATACCAACGAGAACGGGGTTGCCCCGGTTGATGTGCATACCGTCGTATGATAACCGTGCAAAGCGAAAGGTAGCATCTCATGCCAGTCCTTATAGGTCACTACCATCTTCTGAACAATCTTCTTTATGTTCTTATTGGCCGCTTCAACAGCGCCATTCATCTTGGGTCGATAAGGAGAAGAGTTGTGATGCTCAATCTTAAAACTCTGACATAGCTCCTTCATCATCTTGTTATTCAAGTTCGAACCGTTGTCGGTAATAATCCGCTCGGGGATTCCATATCTGCAAATGATATCTCGTTTGATAAACCTGGCTACCACCTGCTTGGTTACATTAGCATAGGATGCCGCTTCCACCCATTTGGTAAAATAATCAATTGCTACCAAAATGAAACGGTGTCCGTTGGATGCCGTTGGCTCGATCTTTCCAATCATGTCGATTCCCCATATCGAGAATGGCCACGGTGACGACATCACGTTCAGAGGACTCGGAGGCACGTGGATCTTATCTGCATAGATCTGGCACTTATGACACCTCTTCGTAAACTTGAAACAGTCAGTTTCCATAGTTAGCCAGTAATAACCTGCCCGCAGCATCTTCCTCGTCATAGCATGCCCACCAGCATGTGTACCAAATGTACCCTCGTGTATTTCCTCCATGAGCAACTTTGCCTCTTTCGCGTCTACACAACGTAGCAGCACCAAGTCGTGATTTCTCTTGTACAGGACACCGTCCGGATTCAGATAGAAATTACCCGCCAATCTCCTGAGAGTCTTCTGATCGTGACTGGATGCCCCAGCCGGATACTCTTTGTTCTTCAGGAAATTATGGATGTCAAAATACCAGGGTTTATCATCAGATGCTTCTTCAATGGCAAATACGAAGGCGGGTCTGTCAAGCCGAGAGATAACAATTCTGGGAGCCTCATTCCAGAAGTTGACTTTATACATGGAAGACAATGTGGCCAGGGCGTCAGCCATCTGATTTTCTGCTCGCGGCACATGATGCAATTCAACCCTGTCAAAGAAGGGCAACAATCTCCTTGCGTAATTCATGTATGGTATCAAATTAGGCTGACGTGTCTCCCATTCTCCTTTTATTTGATTCACCACCAGAGCTGAGTCTCCATTTATATCCAGATTTTTGATTCGCAAATCAATGGCTTCTTCAAGCCCCATGATGCAAGCTTCGTACTCGGCTTCGTTATTGGTAACTGGAAAGGTCAATCGAGCAGTAAATGAGATGTGCGACCCATGTGGAGTAGTGATGATCGCCCCTATTCCGCTACCGTAGGAATTTACAGCTCCGTCAAAGATCAACTGCCATTTGGAACCCAAATCTGGTCCTTCGTCCGGCAACGGTTCTTCACAATCTTTCATCTTTAGGTACATGATATCCTCGTCAGGAAAATCAAACCTCATTGATTGGTAGTCCTCAATAGGCTGCTCTGCCAAGTACTCAGATAATACATTCCCTTTTATAGCCTTCTGTGAGACATACTGGATGTCGTATTCGGTCAAAACCATCTGCCAACGAGCAATTCTCCCCGATAAAGCCTGCTTTTCAAATACGTATTTGATAGGATCCATCTTCGAGATGAGCATGGTTGTATGATTCAGCATGTACTGCCTCAAACGCTTGGCGGCCCATGCTAGCGCGCAACAAGTTTTTTCGAGCATTGAATATCGAGATTCATATTCAGTAAATTTCTTACTCAGGTAGTATATCGCATGCTCTTTTCTTCCTGTCTCGTCGTGTTGACCGAGAACACAACCCATACTTCCCTCAAGAACCGTCAAATACATAATTAAGGGTCTCCCTGCCACTAGAGCTATCAAAATAGGAGGCTCCTGCAAATACTGTTTTATTTTATCGAACACCTTTTGACAATCTTCATTCCAGGTCACAGCCTGATCTTTTTTCAATAACTTGAATAATGGCTCGCACATGGCCGTTAGATGAGATATGAACCGGGCAATGTAGTTCAATCTCCCTAAAAAACCACGAGCCTCTTTTTCTGTTTTCGGCGTTGGCATTTCTTGTATTGCTTTTATCTTAGCAGGATCAACCTCAATTCCTTTTTCGCTCACAATAAACCCCGATAGCTTACCAGATCTCACCCCAAAGGTGCACTTGTTAGGATTCAGCCTCAGCCTGAATTTCCGAAGCCTCTTGAATAACTTCAGCAGATTCACCAAATGCTTTTCCTCCGTCTGGGATTTGGAAATCATATCATCAACATAAACCTCAATCTCTTTATGCATCATGTCATGAAAGAGAGTCGTCATTGCATGCTGATACGTTGCCCCAGCATTCTTTAATCCGAAGGGCATCACTTTGTAACAAAATGTTCCCCAAGGCGTAATGAAGGTAGTCTTCTCCATGTCTTCTGGCGCCATTTTAATCTGATTATAGCCCGAGAAGCCATCCATGAAGGATAATACGGAGAATTGAGCGGTGTTGTCAACCAGCACATCGATGTGAGGAAGTGGAAAATCATCTTTCGGGCTCGCTTTGTTCAAATCACGGTAATCTACGCACATTCTCACTTTACCGTCTTTCTTTGGCACTGGTACAATATTAGCGACCCATGAGGGATATTTTGTAACAGCTAGGAAACCAGCATCCCACTGCTTTTGAACCTCCTCCTTAATTTTCACTGCCATATCAGGTCTAGTTCTGCGAAGCTTCTGCTTAACCGGCGGGCATTCTTCTTTTAGCGGCAGACGGTGCACAACCATATCCGTATCCAGCCCAGGCATGTCTTCGTACGACCAAGCGAATACATCACTATACTCTCTGAGCATTTCAACCAGTCTTCATTTGACGTCGCTCTGCAGCGCGGCTCCTATACGGATGTTCCTTTCAACCCCTTCCGACCCCAGATTAATGATCTCAATGACCTCCTCATGAGGCAGAATGATTCGTTCTTCTTGCTTTACCAACCAAGACAACTCTTCTGGAACATCGCCATCTTCAACAATCTCTTCTTCGGCCTGAAATACCGGGTGCTCAAAGTCGAAGTGAGTCATAGGCGGTTCAATGATGTCATCTGAAAATATTATCCTGCAAAAGGAATGGTTAAATGCTTCAAAATGTGCATAAAGCGAATAACCACGTTTCCATTTTATTGTAAAACACAAAACAGGAAAAACAGAGATCACAATATTTGTACATGAAAAACGCCTTTTTATTTAATGGTTAACCAATGCAATGTACATAACAGAACGGCCCTAAGCAAAATCACGATGCCCCGGCTAGGGCACCGGATTGTTCAACAATTAAGAAAACAAAGTATTACTGTTTGGTAGTCACAGGAACAGTCTCCTGAATAGACCAATTGCATAATCCTTGTCCTGGCACGCTCGGCTGAATCCAGGCGTCCATGTCGCAGTCGCTGTCTCCTTCTTCGGAATCTGAAACAGCATTGATGGCCTCGTGATACACTCCACTAGCCGTGATTGTTATTGGTCCTTTGAAACGGGGTGCCCCTGCAGCAGGCGCTGATGACGACGGTTGATATCCCAGCCCAAATCTGTCCACCTTCACGGGAATATCCAGAACCTTACCCCAGCCTTGTGTCTCACCAGTCTTCACTAGAGCCTGAGCCTCCTTGTATGATGAGACTGCCACCTCTGACGCTTTACTCGGCCCTGGAACTTTGTCTTGGATGCGTAACCCTTCAAAGGCCTGACAGGGTGTTTCATGAATCTCGCCGTCGACTTCTACGTACTTGAATGATGACAGATGGCTGACCAGTATATCCTCCTCTCCACAAACTGTGACCACACTGTCCCCTACCATGTATTTCAGCTTTTGGTGCAAGGTAGATGTGACTGCCCCAACACCATGGATCCATGGTCGTCCGAGAAGACAGCTGTATGCTGGCTGGATGTCCATAATGTAAAATTCAGTTTCGAAAATATCCGGCCCCACCTGCAGAGGTAACGTTATAGATCCAAAGACTGACCTTCGTGTACCATCAAATGCCCTGACCACCAAGTCGCTAGGCGTACAAAGGATCCCCCTGATGTCCAATTTCATCATTGCTTTCTTTGGCAGCACGTTCAAGGAAGATCCGGTATCTACCAGCACGTGGGACATGACTGAGCCCCTGCATTCAACTAAGACATGCAACGCCATGTTGTGCTCTCTCCCCCTCGGGGTCAAATCGAAATCAGTAAATCCCAAGCTATGTCCGACGTTCACGTGCGCCAATACCCCCTCCAATTGATTCACAGAAACATCTTGGGGTACAAACGACGTGTCAAGGATTTTCAATAACGCATTCCTATGGGATTCGGAACACAATAACAGTGACACTATGGATATCTTCGATGGCGTCTGTTGAAGGTGCTCAACAATCTTATAGTCACTCTTACGAATAAGGCGCATAAACTCTTCTACATCTTTCAGTGACGTTTCTTTTTCGTTCCTCTGCACAGGGACATCCTCATTCATTTTTCCTTTTCCTTTCGCCAATCGTTCAGCCTCTACCTCAGGCGATATAAAAATTCTCCCACTTCTCGTCATCCCTCCAGTTCCAACGACATTGTCTACAACCTCAGCTGGCTATTTACTGATATCAATTTTCACCCCATCACAGTATGCTTCCAACCCATAAGTCCAGGGTACTGCCTTAGTGCTCTCATAAGGGGTTGGCTCTGCCTTAGTGATAGTGATCGGCGGTCGCCTGGCTGGCGCCGTTATAGTTATTGTTTTTCAGGGGATTGTCACGGTAGCGACATCACTTTGCTCATCCGCTAATACCTCTGCAGGTTCCTCAACTTCCGTTCTGTCGAATTGTAATGTGCCTCCATCTATCAAGGTCTGAATACCCTTCTTCAATTCAGCACAACCCCCAGCTTGGGTCCAACACTCTAGGCAAAACTCATCGCAGCCCGAATACACACCTCCTTTCAATAACCTGCTCTTTATCTCACACAGCGGTGTTTTTAGTTCATCAACATTCATGATCAAGTTCAGACCCTCCTCAGTCAAAATAGCATTTGCCCCATGGTTGGGCATGGGCTGTTGTACTATGTTCGGACCTGCTTGTCCAAAATTTATGGATTTGCTATCCAACAGATCTTGTACCACATGCTTGAACGCATGGCAAGTCTCTATGTCATGGCCAGGAGCCCCGGAGTGGAACTCGCAGTGCTTGTTCGTATCAAAACCAAATGGAGGAGTTCCCGTCATTGGCGCCATAGTTCTTTTTTCCACCAAGTTCAAACCCAGTAATGTCTGTAGCAATTCTGCATATGTTGAAGGATGCGTTTCGAACACCCTCCTTGGTTTGCCCCCCTGAACTCTGCGTTGGGCAGGATGCAAACTCTGTTGTGGCTGCTGTTGCTGCGGTGGTATCTGTTGTAGTGGTATTGGTTGTTGATGAAATGGAATTGTGACACTTGCCACCTGTTGCGGATGATTGTACTGATTCCGCCCTCTGCCCCGGCCTCGGCCTCGGCCCCCGAATACTGCACTTGCATCACCTTGACGGCGGCCACCGAAAGCTCTTCTATTACTTCCAGCTGAAGTAGATTCCTCAGCTTGGAATCTCCCCATTTTAATATTGCTTTCAATTTTCTCGCCCATCAAGATTAGGTCCGAGAAACTGCCCAAGGAAGTATGAAACAGCTTATCATAAAACATACCAGTAAATGTTCCTATGAACATATCATTCATTTCTTTGTCATCCAACGGAGGATGAACTCGTGCAGCCATGTCGCGCCACCTCTGCACATATTCTTTGAAGCTCTCATCTTTCTTCTGGGACAACCCCTGTAATTGGACCCGGTTGGGTGCCAAGTCACTATTGTACTTATAATGAGCCACAAACGCTTCAGCCAGCTGCTTCCAAGTTTTTACTTGAGTAGGCTCCAATCCCATGTACCATTCAAGGGAAGGACCAGACAAGTTGTCTTGAAAGAAATGCATCAGCATCCTCTCATCGTTTGAATAAGCCGGCATCCTTCTATAGTATGATCGCACATGCACCTTGGGACAGGTATCTCCCTTATATTTGTCGAATGTGGGAGCTTTAAATTTTAGCGGTACCCTTAGGCCAGGCACCAGACCCATTACGGTCATATCTAAACCAACAGCACTTTGATTCACAACACCTTTCATCTGCTCCTCAAGCATCTTGATTCGCTGAGCGTTATCTACAGGACCTTCAAAACCTCCACCAGAGAAAGCGTCTTCTTGTTGATCTTCTACCCAATTACCATTCCCATTTCCGTATCCATCATACCCGTTGTTACGGCCAAATCTAGTCTGATTCATCACAGGGCCCCGCCCTCTGTTACCATACCCTGGAGCGACTCCGGCAGGTCCAAAAGACATCACTCCAGCGCCATTTTCGTTACTGAATCCACCATAACCCTGATGGGTATTACCAAATCCATCCTGTCCGAAGCCCTGAGCGTTGAAGCCGTACTTCCCGTCTTGATTAGCATAATCAAACCCTTGGTCGTTATAGCCATGTCTGTTATTACCGAAGCCATTACCTTCAATGTTATCACCACCCAGATTGGTATCTCCGAACCCAACGTTGTTGATGACAGTCTCGTTACCGATTCCCGTATTACCGTTCCCAGCGCCAGCGCCAATGTTCACATTCACAGCAGGTATGTTCGTCACAGGTGGAGCTACCGGTGTAAGAGTACCATCCCCGTGAATGGTGTCAACACGCACAGAATTGTGGTCTTCATTTCCGTGCCCAACATTTCTCACCAGCAAAGGTTGCACCAAAGCTTGCAAGTTTTCCTGGCCTTTCACAATGGTCTCCATTGTCTGCATGAACAATGCCAGCTTCTCACGCATGTCCTGCATTTCGTTCTGCATCTGATCCATAACTCTTTTACAGTTGGTACGAGTGGAGTATCAGTGTGGGCGTTGACTTTCAATCCTGAAAAGACCTGTACGGTGCAGGAAATGAGATACAGTTCAATAATCACCTGTAATGCAATATGAATGTGTATGCAAATGCGACATGTGTCTGTGCATTAGGGAATATCACTCCCCAATTCTAGTACTAATGTGTCAGTGTGGTGACAGCGACAACAATACGAAGTTTGGAGCCGAATCATAGAAAACACCTCATACATTGCAGAGAAACCCATCAAGTCAGGAATACAATATCAATGAGCATACAATAAGGGGGCATGACCTTAACCAACAATCCTGGTGATGGCCAGCACAATGCAAATAAAATATACACATCAATACATGAAATAGTCAAGTGCGACCATACGCCTGGTACTCCTCTAATAACCTCTTAGTCTCTGGATGACTTGGTCGGGTAAGCAAACCCTCAACAAGTAGATCTCTTCGCTTGAGAACACGTCGTAAATCACCAGCAGATTCCTCCCGTGCCCCTTCTCCGAAGCGATCTTCTAGCTTTCGTTTCTGAGACACGACCTCCTTCTTGCATTCAATGGCTTTGTTCAATGAGTTCTGAAGACTATATCTTGCCATCACCTCCTCTTCATACTTTTTATTGCTAGCCTTCAACTGATCTTCGAGTTCAGAAATTTGCTGCTTCAATTTATCTTCCCTCTTTTTGTTGTTGGTTAGCGTAGCATTCCACGTTTTGTTGCAAGAAGAGATTTCCCGGTGGGCGGCATCGAGTGCCTTCTTCTTGGACTCTAACATATCATGAGAGCTTCTGAATTCTTTCCCCAGGAGTTCATGCTTCTTTTTCTCTTCGGTCAGTTCAGCACCTAGCCTATTTACTAACCCAGTCTGCTGTTGGAAAGAATGCACGACTTTGTTCTTCTCACTACGCATCTGAGCCAGTTCCTTTTCTAACTCTTCATTGATCTTTATCAAGTCCTCTTTTTCTTTCACGACCCGCTCATAGACCTCAACAGCTACCGTAGTTGGTTCCTACACTGGACTGGGAACGGGACGTGATACTGCCGGAAAAGGCATCTGTACCTGTCTTACCCTCTCCTGGATCCACACCTTGTATGGCATATAGGCTTGACAATCATTCTTGCCTAGCAATGGTTTCCCTCTCCTGCAGATGTGATTCCAAGCATGCTGAAGCTTGGCCAATAATTCCCCACTCAAGTCACCGGTAAAATACAGAGATTCCTGTATTTCTTCCTCCTTTGGCGGGCTTTTCAGGGCATAACCGAATTGCCTGATCAATAATGATGGATTGTAGTTGATGCACCCTTTCCTCCCAATCAGAGGAACATTGGGATATCCGGCGCAACTGTAGATAATCTCAGATCCCAATAAAGCTTTGTCGAACCAGACAACATCTCCTGAAGAAAGTCCCATCAGATGCTCAGGCCAATCCACCGTAGCTGCAGACTCAGCAAAAATACCCTTCTTGGGCAGGTGACTCTCAAACCACATATACAGCAAAGGCACGCAACAAGAGACGTTCTTGCCCCTCCTATTCTCATTCTTATAATGTAGTGAGTGATAGAAGTCTCCAATCAGGGTGGGCACAGGATTGCCTGAAGCAAAGATATAGAATGCATCCAAATCGACGAAGTCAGGCATATTAGGGAACAACACAATGCCATAGATACACAAAGCAAGGATAGCATTAAACACAACCCAACAACCACTCTTGGCGTACTCTTGTGCTTTTCCCACTAAGAACTTGAAAGAAAAACCAGAAACTCCATTCCACGAGGTTAACAGCAATTCTGAGGGGTCTAAGTGCAAAGCAAAAGCCAAATCCTCCAGCTTGGGCTCAGCACCCATATGAATGAAGGGCACCTTACTCTGAATAGTCAACTCCAGGATCTCAGCATATTCCTCCATGGTCGGAGCCAGAATGAAGTCAGGGAAAGTAAAACACCTCAGCGGGGGATCATAGAACTGCATCAGCGCATACAATCCGTTATGCTCATGCATGGATGGTTTATAGACCATCCTGAGTAGTTTCCCATAACTCTTCCTGAAGCTTCTCTTCACCTCATCATCAGCTAGAGATATCAAACCAAATAGCGAAGAAACATCGGGAGTAGGCAACTTGTACGCGACAGTCTTCCTCAAAATACTCATGATAACAGATGGAAGTCCGGAGCACTAGAATCGAGAAGTATGAAAAATGCACCTGTAACACAGACACACGTTAATGATATGCACATGATGATGCCAACAATGCAATATGCAAGCAATGCAACAAGGGATCACAAGCCCCTGGCTGAGAAGTTCAATTCACAACTTTGGCCTCAAATAGACCCTTAAACTGCTCAAGATCATCCACGATGCTCCAACCTGGTCTCTGACAGACCCAATAATACCATACTCAAATATCAACCACTGAATCTCAATCAAGAAAACCGGTAATCTGGAGGCCAAGTTACCTGCATGCCCAACCCCTCTCACAGGTAGGTGTCCTAATAACTAACGCAAGGTACGACATCCTATGCGGTCGTCGGCGTCACAGACTTTCAAGACTGATGATACGATACCCAGAAGGTGTGGCATCATCACGTCCTGAAGAGGCCTCACTTAGCCAACTTCCAAATGATCGGTCCCCGGAGTCGACAATCCAACTAACCAACAACCCCCTCAACCCAAAGGGTTGAAAAAGAAGTCAACCAGAAGAACCTCGTTCGAGCGTGGATTTCATGAGACACTAGTACATGCAAAGCATGCACGCGCCCACTAATTTCCACTCTAACTCTAGGTGCACTCAAGCCCAGGTCCGGCTTATCTCTCAATCACAGAACCCCCTCATACCCACAACAATAATCACAATAAAATAATGCTGAAAGTAAAATACAGAAAAAATAAATCCATACAAAATCCCCGACGGGAAAACAAGCGCTAGGATTGACTCGCATAGGGAACCGTTGGAGTCCCCAGCAGAGTCGCCAGCTGTCGCTACTGCGAAAATCGACGCCGGCTGAACAGAAGAGTCGCCACCGTGCGTTATTTATCCCAACAGAGGGAAAGGAAACGCTCGAAGTAAACCTACCGCAAAGATGGGAAAGGAATGGTCATCGCAACCAAATCTTGGATTCGGGAGTCGGTTACGCAAGGGGAAGGTATTAGCACCCCTCACGTCCGTCGTACTCGACGGGATCCATGCTTGCTTTCTAGTACGGATTGTTATTCTATCTATTCTACAGGTCTGGGGTTAAAAGAAAATAAAATGACTCGGCAAAGTATCGCAATTTATGCCTACGTATTCCCGTCTGGAACGAGAAATCAGAGTCAACGTAGTTCGCCTACCTACAGGAAAGGAGGGGAAGGTTGCTCGCTAGGATATCGCATCCTATGCCTACATACTTTCATACAGCATGAAAGATCAGAGCAAACGTAGTTCGGACCACGTACGACACAAGTCTGTCTTGATTGTTTTTATCTCCTTCTGAAAAGGGTTTTCTCCTGATTACGCGTCCAAGCGGACAAAAATGACATTTTTGATTGGTTTATAGTCTTTTACGCAAGAACTGTCTTTTATGGTGTTTGAAATGTTTATTGTGTTTTTTGACTGTTTTGAGAAAGAAGAGACAGAACTCTAGAACCTATGGTTGAAAAGGGAATCAAAATCTACCCTAATGTTGTCATACATGGATGAGAACCTAATGTCTGTCGTATTTCTCTCCTGCGCAGAGAGAAACAGAGATCCTAAGGGGATAAACGGAAGAGCAACAACATATATACAGTAAAGCAGTAAAATGCATGAATGCAGCAGTACAAGCGAGGCAAGGGAGTCCCACTCAACCTCGAACCTAGAAAACAACGGGCAAAGTGAAGCAACTTCACTTCAACCTCCAGGGGAAAATTATCAAACAATACAATCAAGAAACTCAAACAATACATCAACAGCTCTAAACAACACCAGCAGCTCTAAACAGCAAAAACCTGACAGCACAAGCTCCTGCTTCCATCAGTCTTCAAGGAAATGAACTCTATCCTCAATCTTCAAGGGATTCTTCAAAGCAACCTCTCCCAGATGATAAACAACTCACAAAATGAGTTTGGATGTTAAACAGTCTGCTGAGCACCAAAGGTGGCCTACAGAAAGTTAACATAATACAGACTGTTTCTCTCAAAGTTCTATCTCCTAGATACAGCCACTAATCCTTCCAAAGGAGGGAGGTGAGTATCAAGGAGAGACTTTTAGTCATTGAGAAGAATGGAGGCAAAAGAAGCCATCCATATTTGTGAAGAAATTTTCTATTCTAAGGCTCTATCTAGCTCCTATGTCCTAGGTCTTCAAACAGCTTCAAGCAAGCCAAGCATCTTCAACAACCTTTGATCTTTAGCTTCAACTTTGTCTCCAATATGCTCCATCATCATGCTCTTCAAACCAAGCCCACACCCCAAGCAAAGCCCAATAAGCCCATACAAACAATATAAACCCCAATAGGGCACACCAAACAAGCATACAATTGCAAAATACACTAAAAATATTAATATAGTAGGGAAAATTCTAATATTATTTCTAGGGTATCTACTATACCTACCCTTAATACCCTATAGGCCCCAAGTCCTAATTCAATCTAAAAAACGCAAAAGAAATTGTTTTAATGCACCTAAGTTATGGATAAACCCTAATTTCACCATCCTAATATCCACTAATCAAAATTATCTAAAAAATAATCCTAAAATCATGGAATAAATCCAGGGGGAAGCTAAAACATATATCTAACTACCCTAAAAAGATTGACCTAGAAATATAAAGGGAGCTACCTAAACTAAATTCTACAAAATCATATATCAACATAAAAGAAATAAAAATGCAATAAAATAAGAAAATATGCAAAAAATACTAAAATGCATGATATGGAAAATATTTTTA
Organism: Lathyrus sativus; assembly: GCA_963859935.3. Lineage (NCBI taxonomy): Eukaryota > Viridiplantae > Streptophyta > Magnoliopsida > Fabales > Fabaceae > Lathyrus > Lathyrus sativus. The sequence goes on from OZ012737.1 coordinate 77,321,526, forward strand.
TTTTATATTTTTCTAGACAAAAATATGAAATAGGGGAAAAAACTCCCATGAAAAAATGTTTAATTTTCAATTTGATATGCATTTTCAAAGATTTGAAATAAAATGGAGGAAAAATAAAATCAAAACATGAAAAGGGGTGCAATCAGTAAGATAATGCAGTTCATATCACGCTTGGGCCCAGACTGGGGGGGTGCGTATAGAAATACGCTAGGCCCAATATTAAAACAGAAAATCAAATGATAAAACCTAAAGAAAATAAAAAAGAGCGGTGCAAATAGTCATGAATTTCAGTTAAAAATGCAATTGGGCCACGAAGAGGGGTGGGGGTATCAAAGTTCACTTAAGCCCAGAAGACCCTTTTAATGAAACGCATCGTTTCGTTGGTTTCTGGCTTCCCTCCAAAACTGAAATCAAATCGCGTCCGTTGGATTAGGAAAAAGTCAATAGGTCAGCTCCCTATCCAATGGCTGTGAGTCATCTTCTTCCTTGGGCTAGGGTTTTGAGAAACCTCCATGGAAACTCAGCCATGAAGCTTCATCTTCCTCCATACGAACTCCCTCATTTCTCCATCAATTCTTGAATTTTAAAACCCTAATCCACTTAGAATTCCATGCTGAACATGATTACAACCTTAAAATTAACTGAAACCTCCTAAATCAAGGAACCCGATCCAAGATCCAAAACACACTCAATCATCCATTTTGACAATTCTTGAAATTAATGCTCCTAGATCACTCACCAACTCACACTGAACATTTCGTGATATTAAACTAAGCTCATCACTCAATATTTAGGGAGTTCTTGATCCAAACAGAAATCTTGTTCATAACCAAATCATCACCAATTGCCTTCAAACTCTCCAAAATCCACAACCTATTGGTCTCTAACAATTCTACACTAACAATTCACCCTAACCATGCCTAAATTATAGTGTAGGAAAGAATTTGCAAACCTGGTAAAATGGAGTGAACAGAGGTAGTAATCCTTCAATTCAGGGCTTGAAACTTTCCAAATTCCTTCACTGAGCAATCTTCTAGCTTCTGTATGCAAAAAGAATGGCTGAAATTGCTTGATTCTTGAAATTCGATTTTGAAATGCAACCTTGAAACTTGGATCACCAACTCTTCAATTCTCCATGGAAATGCTCCCAATTCAATCTGGACAGCTTCAATATGATGTATGGAATGTGTTTGTGTGAAAAAATGGAAGGAAATGAAGAAGAATGAAGAAATTGGATTTGACTTGCAATGGAAGAATTTGGATTTCACTCTCTCTTTCATGCACCAATTCACACCAACCTTGCATCTGAGCAAGTTAGACTTGTTATATAGAGTGGTTTAGAATCATCTAGAACCCTCTAGGATCATCCAATGAGAAATTGAACTTTTCATGTCATGACATTTTGAATCCAATTCTCCTTACATGCTATCTCATGCCAAGCTCCTTGTAACTTCCCATTCTGACTTGAATTTATCCCCACATGAGATTTAAGATGAGTTACAATGCTTAACCACCTTGCTTATTGAGTTTTGCCTTGTTTTGCTTTGGTACCTTAATATGCAAGCAATCCAATTCCAAAGCAGCGCTATGATCCAAGCCTCAAATCAAAATTGTGGCTGAACCATTGTTCTTAGAATGTCATTTGGAGTCAAAATGACCTATTACATGACATGTTTTGGATTTATAGCTTGTGATTTATGATTTTCAATTTCACTTTATTTAACTTATGCCTCATTTTTAGGCCATTTTTATCACTTTTTGATATGAGCCTTTTCAACATCTCATGACCTCCCTAATAGCCTTAAAACATCATTCTAAGCAAGTTTGATGTTGAAGATTGTTTCATTTGAAGCTTGGAACTAGGAGATATGGCCTTATGCTTGAAATGACCTATAATCTTACTTTCCCAAAATACCCCTGGCTTGCCAAGATCATAAGTAGAGCTCCACAAATCACATTGAGGCATACCATACCTTTCTAGAAATCTAAGATCATGAGGAATAACTTTCATGTTGGCCAAAAATCCATTTGAAAACTCCTTATGAGGTAAAGGTTGCTTGGAAGTCAAGTAACTTTCACAGATAAATTTCAGATGCCTCTGAGGACCCCTAACTTGCAAGAACCATAACTTGAGTTCTATAAATCTCCTTGATGCCTTCTACCACTCAAATTAAAGGTATTGATATGTTCTACAAGTTTCATGTTGGCCAAGGATCCATTTGAGACTTGAATTGTGAATTACTTTGCTTGGAAGTTTGACCTAAATCAGGGAATTTTGCTCAGAAACCCTAATTTAGAAACTTCTCTTCTTCTTGATTTCTTGTGATTTCTCCTTGGCAAAACACCACATCCATATCCACATATCACATGATGAATCCCACATCCTTCAAATAGGCCTTGATGCCCTTCAATCAAGCATTAGACTTAGGGTTGACCTTGGGTTGACCCAGATGAAACCCTAGTTGACTGTCTTCAACTGTAGCTCCTGTCACCACACCAATGACTTGTCTTACTTTCAAGATGACCCTCTAGGTCTTCCATGATGTCTCTACACATTCCATGCCCTCAATTCATAACTCACAACTTCTCTGATGATATTCAAATACCCTCAAGATAGGAGAGAAACCTACTGCTTGGCCTTTAAACTTCCCAAAGCTTCAATTTCTTTCTTGGTGACTTGAATAGGCTTGAATCTTGATAAGAGCCTCTTGAATACATTCCTTGAGATGAAAAATAGCACTTGATCCCTTGTTGGATGGCTTGCCCATGCTATGCTATGCAAATGAATGAACTATGTATATGATCTACTATGCAAATGATAAAGCTACGAAAACACAAATCAGGTAAAACCAGTTGGTCAAATTTTAGGGTGCAACAGTTGCCCCTATTCAAACGACTTGGACCCGACTGGGTGAAACGCCCGGAGCCTTCGGACAATCGAGGTACGAGACGGTTGAATACCAATAAACCCGAAAATTTGCCAACTGCCCGAAATAAATTGCGAAATAACTGCACCACTACTAGGGGAACACTATCTACAAATCTGATTTCAACATTATCTTGTCAATACTAGAATAAACTCATTGACTTCACTGGGAGAAACAACTCTGTCTTGTCATACAGGAAAATAACTCCGCCTTTGCTACAGGAAATAACTCTACCAAGTGCAGGAAAATAAACTCCGTCACCATTACGGGAAATAACTCTACCAAATACAGGAAAATAACTCTGCCTTTGCTACGGGTACATACTCTGCCAAATACAGGAAAATAACTCCGCCTTTGCTACGGGTACATACTCTGCCAAATACAGGAAAATAACTCCGCCTTTGCTACGGGTACATACTCTGCCAAATACAGGAAAATAACTCCGCTTTTGCTACGGGTACATACTCTGCCAAATACAGGAAAATAACTCCGCCTTTGCTATGGGTACATACTCTGCCAAATACAGGAAAATAACTCTGCCTTTGCTACGGGTACATACTCTGCCAAATACAGGAAAATAACTCCGCCTTTGCTACGGGTACATACTCTGCCAAATATAGGAAAATAACTCCGCCTTTGCTACGGGTACATACTCTGCCAAATACAGGAAAATAACTCCGCCTTTGCTACGGGTACATACTCTGCCAAATACAGGAAAATAACTCCGCCTTTGCTACGAGTACATACTCTTGAATACAACTCCTCTGCCTATCTTTGCAGTAGCTAACTCCATCAGTCAAATGGGTAACACATAATGGTCCAATATTTCAATCTTAAACGCTGACATGGCGATAAATTTGAAAAGGACTCTACTGGGGATTTTCTGAACTGCCACACACCTACTTCGACAGCTTCCACAAACTGATTCACGAAATCTTTTGATGCTGGCATAACAACACCCTTGAAGAAATACTCCGCTGGAGGGGTAAGAGAAACTTAAACAAGCAACTCTGTGGGGGATAATGACACGACGAACATTATCATTACATGTCTCACGCCGAGATCTTGAATGTTTGGTAATTAATTTGAGCAAGAGCTCCCTCCACCTGCAAGGGAAACAACACTTGAAAACAAAAGGTTAACCAACCTGGATTATGTTTCAAAATGCATATGTTTGACAATGGCGTAATGCTCCATTCGACATGGAAATGCTACACGTTTTTCATTTGGTAGATGCAAATATGACACTATATGCCAATGCAAATGCAGGCTCGAACTTCTGGGATAGCTCTAACAAGCTTGCTTCCTCAATCTTGGCCGTCGAGGACAAATATCACCCTGCTGGGGAGTGAACAGGTATCGCAAAGTATTCCGGCAAAATAAATGCCAGGACACACAACCAACTCTGTCGGGGAGAGCTTTAACCTTTGATTTCCACTGGGAGGAAGGAGAAAACTTGCTGAAAAGAGAGAACTCCGCTGAGGACGAAACGACTCTCTTGGGGGAAATCAACTGACTCCGTTGGGGAGAATAAATGACCCTACTGGGAGGGGAATCTCTACTGGGAAGAGTAGACTGTCTGGGTACAGCTCACAAGTTTGGAAATATTAGTCTCCTGAGGCTAAACCACTCTGCTCGGGATGGGGAATCCTTTTGGGGGACACCACACTGTCTGAATGCAGCCTTCGATCTTGGAATCGTCAATTCTGCTGAGGGTAAACGACCTTGCTGGAGAATGTCCTTCGGATAAGCTGCGAATAGCTGGGGAATTTGATCCTTCTTCAGTAAGTAACATTGTCATCTCAGCTTCCGGGAATGAAGCGCGACCTGCATGGAGATTCGTTACGAGCTTCTGGTTAGGACTGCAATCTTCTGATCGTCCACTTCGTATGGTCAAGAACCCTGCAACACCACAAACGAGACAAGACAAGTCTATACGAACAAATCTATTCAAGTTAGCGTTAGTGACATCATTTTCAGTCAATTCAAAGTTTTAGCAATCATTGGCAAGGGCCACAATGTTATGCACTTGCTAGTTTTATTTAACATTGGCGTTTTTACATACAAAACGGTAAAGAGCAAACATCAAATACTGAATAACATGTTTTATTGATTGGGCCCCTGAATGGGCAGAGTTTTGTACACTGGATGTAACTCCTGAAAAGAGGAAGCTACGCACAACAACTATACAAGCATACACAAGAAGCATAAATACAATGACAAATCAAATTTACATATGTCGGCAACGTGATGCAGACGACCATCATGAGCTGATCCTCCTATGACTCGCCTGACTCTGGCGCTTTCCCGGTATTCAAACTTCTGAAGAGATTGTATCTGATAATCGAACTCCCAGGTATATTCTCCCGCACCACTGTGCACCGCAGTATCAAATTCGGACCGCAGTCATTTGCTTTTCAAATCCCTAACTTTTGCGTGAACCGCCCTTGACGAGTTTTCAGTTCACCGGGATACCCTTTTTTGCCGAAGCCGCCCAGTGTAGGTTTTCAACTTCGCGGGTGTACATTTTTTCAATTTTATCCCTAATTTTTTTTCCCGAACCTTTTATTCTGTTTTTGGTTCGCCAGGATGCCCCATTTTTGCCTGGACTCTCTTTTTTCTGTCCAGCGGGTCAATTTTAAGCAAAGTATTTTTTAACTGCGTCCGAATTCACAGGCGACATAAAGTCTTCACCGACCATAGTGGACAACAATAAAGCTCCTCCTTAAAATACTTTTCTGACAACGTATGGCCCTTCGTAGTTGGGGGTCCATTTGCCCCTGTGATCTGCCTGTGGCGGGACAATCCTTTTCAACACAAGGTCGCCCGTCTGAAAGCTCCGAGGATGTATCTTCTTATCATACGCTTTCTTCATTCGGCTCTGGTACAACCGACCATATGCTAGAGAAGCTAACCTCTTCTCATCCATTAAACTCAGCTGGTTCAACCTGTCTTTCACCCATTCTGCCTCGTCGAGTTGGACATCTCGTAATACCCTCAGGGAAGGAATCTCAACTTCCAGTGGTAACACTGCTTCCATTCCGTATACCAACGAGAACGGGGTTGCCCCGATTGATGTGCATACCGTCGTATGATAACCGTGCAAAGCGAAAGGTAGCATCTCATGCCAGTCCTTATAGGTCACTACCATCTTCTGAACAATCTTCTTTATGTTCTTATTGGCCACTTCAACAGCGCCATTCATCTTGGGTCGATAAGGAGAAGAGTTGTGATGCTCAATCTTAAAACTCTGACACAGCTCCTTCATCATCTTGTTATTCAAGTTCGATTCGTTGTCGGTAATAATTCGCTTGGGGATTCCATATCTGCAAATGATATCTCGTTTGATAAACCTGGCTACCACCTGCTTGGTTACATTAGCATAGGATGCCGCTTCCACCCATTTGGTAAAATAATCAATTGCTACCAAAATGAAACGGTGTCCGTTGGATGCCGTTGGCTCGATCTTTCCAATCATGTCGATTCCCCACATCGAGAATGGCCACGGTGACGACATCACGTTCAGAGGACTCGGAGGCACGTGGATCTTATCTGCATAGATCTGGCACTTATGACACCTCTTTGCATACTTGAAACAGTCAGTTTCCATAGTTAGCCAGTAATAACCTGCCCGCAGCAGCTTCCTCGTCATAGTATGCCCACCAGCATGTGTACCAAATGTACGCTCGTGTATTTTCTCCATGAGCAACTTTGCCTCTTTCGCGTCTACACAACGTAGCAGCACCAAGTCATGATTTCTCTTGTACAGGACACCGTCTGGATTCAGATAGAAATTACCCGCCAATCTCCTGAGAGTCTTCTGATCGTGACTGGATGCCCCAGCCGGATACTCTTTGTTCTTCAGGAAATTATGGATGTCAAAATACCAGGGTTTATCATCAGATGCTTCTTCAATGGCAAATACGAAGGCGGGTCTGTCAAGCCGAGAGATAACAATTCTGGGAGCCTCATTCCAGAAGTTGACTTTATACATGGAAGACAATGTGGCCAGGGCGTCAGCCATCTGATTTTCTGCTCGCGGCACATGATGCAATTCAACCCTGTCAAAGAAGGGCAACAATCTCCTTGCGTAATTCATGTATGGTATCAAATTAGGCTGACGTGACTCCCATTCTCCTTTTATTTGATTCACCACCAGAGCTGAGTCTCCATTTACATCCAGATTTTTGATTCGCAAATCAATGGCTTCTTCAAGCCCCATGATGCAAGCTTCGTACTCGGCTTCGTTATTGGTAACTGGAAAGGTCAATCGAGCGGTAAATGAGATGTGCGACCCATGTGGAGTAGTGATGATCGCCCCTATTCCGCTACCGTAGGAATTTACAGCTCCGTCAAAGATCAACTGCCATTTGGAACCCAAATCTGGTCCTTCGTCCGGCAACAGTTCTTCACAATCTTTCATCTTTAGGTACATGATATCCTCGTTAGGAAAATCAAACCTCATCGATTGGTAGTCCTCAATAGGCTGCTCTGCCAAGTACTCAGATAATACACTCCCTTTTATAGCCTTCTGTGAGACATACTGGATGTCGTATTCGGTCAAAACCATCTGCCAACGAGCAATTCTCCCCGATAAAGCCTGCTTTTCAAATACGTATTTGATAGGATCCATCTTCGAGATGAGCATGGTTGTATGATTCAGCATGTACTGCCTCAAACGCTTGGCGGCCCATGCTAGCGCGCAACAAGTTTTTTCGAGCATTGAATATCGAGATTCACATTCAGTAAATTTCTTACTCAGGTAGTATATCACATGCTCTTTTCTTCTTGTCTTGTCGTGTTGACCGAGAACACAACCCATACTTCCCTCAAGAACCGTCAAATACATAATTAAGGGTCTCCCTGCCACTGGAGGTATCAAAATAGGAGGCTCCTGCAAATACTGTTTTATTTTATCGAACGCCTTTTGACAATCTTCATTCCAGGTCACAGCCTGATCTTTTTTCAATAACTTGAATAATGGCTCGCACATGGTCGTTAGATGAGATATGAACCGGGCAATGTAGTTCAATCTCCCTAAAAAACCACGAGCCTCTTTTTCTGTTTTCGGCGTTGGCATTTCTTGTATTGCTTTTATCTTAGCAGGATCAACCTCAATTCCTTTTTCGCTCACAATAAACCCCGATAGCTTACCAGATCTCACCCCGAAGGTGCACTTGTTAGGATTCAGCCTCAGCCTGAATTTCCTAAGCCTCTTGAATAACTTCAGCAGATTCACCAAATGCTTTTCCTCCGTCTGGGATTTTGCAATCATATCATCAACATAAACCTCAATCTCTTTATGCATCATGTCATGAAAGAGAGTCGTCATTGCACGCTGATATGTTGCCCCAACATTCTTTAATCCGAAGGGCATCACTTTGTAACAAAATGTTCCCCAAGGCGTAATGAAGGTAGTCTTCTCCATGTCTTCTGGCGCCATTTTAATCTGATTATAGCCCGAGAAGCCATCCATGAAGGAGAATACGGAGAATTGAGTGGTGTTGTCAACCAGCACATCGATGTGAGGAAGTGGAAAATCATCTTTCGGGCTCGCTTTATTCAAATCACGGTAATCTATGCACATTCTCACTTAACCATCTTTCTTTGGCACTGGTACAATATTAGCGACCCATGAGGGATATTTTATAACAGCTAGGAAACCAGCATCCCACTGCTTTTGAACCTCCTCCTTAATTTTCACTGCCATATCAGGTCTAGTTCTGCGAAGCTTCTGCTTAACCGGTGGGCATTCTTCTTTTAGCGGCAGACGGTGCACAACCATATCCGTATCCAGCCCAGGCATGTCTTCGTACGACCAAGTGAATACATCACTATACTCTCTGAGCATTTCAACCAGTCTTCGTTTGACGTCGCTCTGCAGCGCGGCTCCTATACGGATGTTCCTTTCAACCCCTTCCGACCCCAGATTAATGATCTCAATGACCTCCTCATGAGGCAGAATGATTCGTTCTTCTTGCTTTACCAACCAAGACAACTCTTCTGGAACATCGCCATCTTCAACAATCTCTTCTTCGGCCTGAAATACCGGGTGCTCAAAATCGAAGTGAGTCATAGGAGGTTCAATGATGTCATCTGAAAATATTATCCTACAAAAGGAATGGTTAAATGCTTCAAAATGTGCATAAAGCGAATAACCACGTTGCCATTTTACTGTAAAACACAAAACAGGAAAAACAGAGATCACAATATTTGTACATGAAAAACGCCTTTTTATTTAATGGTTAACCAATGCAATGTACATAACAGAACGACCCTAAGCAAAATCACGATGCCCCGGGTAGGGCACCGGATTGTTCAACAATTAAGAAAACAAAGTATTACTGTTTGGTAGTCACATGAACAGTCTCCTGAATATACCAATTGCATAATCCTTGTCCTGGCACGCTCGGCTGAATCCAGGCGTCCATGTCGCAGTCGCTGTCTCCTTCTTCGGAATCTGAAACAGCGTTGATGGCCTCGTGATACACTCCACTAGCCGTGATTGTTATTGGTCCTTTGAAACGGGGTGCCCCTGCAGCAGGCGCTGATGACGACGGTTGATATCCCAGCCCAAATCTGTCCACCTTCACGGGAATATCCAGAACCTTACCCCAGCCTTGTGTCTCACCAGTCTTCACTAGAGCCTGAGCCTCCTTGTATGATGAGACTGCCACCTCTGACGCTTTAGTCGGCCCTGGAACTTTGTCTTGGATGCATAACCCTTCAAAGGCCTGACAGGGTGTTTCATGAATCTCGCCGTCGACTTCTACGTACTTGAATGATGACAGATGGCTGACCAGTATATCCTCCTCTCCACAAACTGTGACCACACTGTCCCCTACCATGTATTTCAGCTTTTGGTGCAAGGTAGATGTGACTGCCCCAGCACCATGGATCCATGGTCGTCCGAGAAGACAGCTGTATGCTGGCTGGATGTCCATAATGTAAAATTCAGTTTCGAAAATCTCCGGCCCCACCTGCAGAGGTAACGTTATAGATCCAAAGACTGACCTTCGTGTACCATCAAATGCCCTGACCACCAAGTCGCTAGGCGTACAAAGGATCCCCCTGATGTCCAATTTCATCATTGCTTTCTTTGGCAGCACGTTCAAGGAAGATCCGGTATCTACCAGCACGTGGGACATGACTGAGCCCCTGCATTCAACTGAGACATGCAACGCCATGTTGTGCTCTCTCCCCCTCGGGGTCAAATCGAAATCAGTAAATCCCAAGCTATGTCCGACGTTCACGTGCGCCAATACCCCCTCCAATTGATTCATAGAAACATCTTGGGGTACAAACGAAGTGTCCAGGATTTTCAATAACGCATTCCTATGGGCTTCGGAACACAATAACAGTGACAGTATGGATATCTTCGATGGCGTCTGTTGAAGGTGCTCAACAATCTTATAGTCACTCTTACGAATAAGGCGCATAAACTCTTCTACATCTTTCAGTGACGTTTCTTTTTCGTTCCTCTGCACAGGGACATCCTCATTCATTTTTCCTTTTCCTTTCGCCAATCGTTCAGCCTCTACCTCAGGCGATATAAAAATTCTCCCACTTCTCGTCATCCCTCCAATTCCAACGACATTGTCTACAACCTCAGCTGGCTGTTTACTGATATCAATTTTCACCCCATCACAGTATGCTTCCAACCCATAAGTCCAGGGTACTGCCTTAGTGCTCTCATAAGGGGTTGGCTCTGCCTTGGTGATACTGATCGGCGGTCGCCTGGCTGGCGCCGTTATAGTTATTGTTTTTCGGGGGATTGTCACGGTAGCGACATCACTTTGCTCATCCGCTAATACCTCTGCAGGTTCCTCAACTGCCGTTCTGTCGAATTGTAATGTGCCTCCATCTATCAAGGTCTGAATACCCTTCTTCAATTCAGCACAACCCCCAGCTTGGGTCCAACACTCTAGGCAAAACTCATCGCAGCCCGGATACACACCTCCTTTCAATAACCTGCTCTTTATCTCACACAGCGGTGTTTTTAGTTCATCAACATTCATGATCAAGTTCAGACCCTCCTCAGTGAAAATAGCATTTGCCCCATGGTTGGGCATGGGTTGTTGTACTATGTTCGGACCTGCTTGTCCAAAATTTATGGCTTTGCTATCCAACAGATCTTGTACCACATGCTTGAACGCGTGGCAAGTCTCTATGTCATGGCCAGGAGCCCCGGAGTGGAACTCGCAGTGCTTGTTCGTATCAAAACCAAATGGAGGAGTGCCCGTCATTGGCGCCATAGTTCTTTTTTCCACCAAGTTCAAACCCAGTAATGTCTGTAGCAATTCTGCATACGTTGAAGAAGGCGTTTCGAACACCCTCCTTGGTTTTCCCCCCTGAACTCTGCGTTGGGCAGGATGCAAACTCTGTTGTGGCTGCTGTTGCTGCGGTGGTATCTGCTGTAGTGGTATTGGTTGTTGATGAAATGGAATTGTGACACTTGCCACCTGTTGCGGATGATTGTACTGATTCCGCCCTCTGCCCCGGCCTCGGCCTCGGCCCCCGAATACTGCACTTGCATCACCTTGACGGCGGCCACCGAAAGCTCTTCTATTACTTCCAGCTGAAGTAGATTCCTCAGCTTGGAATCTCCCCATTTTAATATTGCTTTCAATTTTCTCGCCCATCAAGATTAGGTCCGAGAAACTGCCCAAGGAAGTATGAAACAGCTTATCATAAAACATACCAGTAAATGTTCCTATGAACATATCATTCATTTCTTTGTCATCCAACGGAGGATGAACTCGTGCAGCCATGTCGCGCCACCTCTGCACATATTCTTTGAAGCTCTCATCTTTCTTCTAGGACAACCCCTGTAATTGGACCCGGTTGGGTGCCAAGTCACTATTGTACTTATAATGAGCCACAAACGCTTCAGCCAGCTGCTTCCAAGTTTTTACTTGAGTAGGCTCCAATCCCATGTACCATTCAAGGAATCAGCAAGTTCTTGAGGGTTGTTTTGAGGATTCAACCATTTTGTTTGCTCGAGTTTACCAGGTATGCAGTTCTTATCCCATGGCTTAAATTAAGTAGAATTAAGAGGAATTGTTATGGTAGACGCATTGTAGAATGGTGTAGGAAGATTTCTGGATCATAAATTGGGAGATTAGTGACCAATTAGGGTTGTTGGAATTTTCGGTTGAGATTGTTATTCTTGGATTCTTGAACTGTTAGCATGATTAAAGGGCATAGGAAGATTCCTTGTGAAAAATTGGGGTAAGATTCATGAAGAGACCTCTTGGAATGGAGGCCTGTGGAGAGAGTTAAGGTTGGGGGTGATGACCGGAGAACCACCGGCGACGGCCATGGCTGCGCGCGAGTTTCAGAGATTCAAAAGGTTGAAGATGATCCCAGAGACCTTGGATTAAGGTAGGACCTTTGACCAGATGAAGATCCAATGGCCACGCGTGAAGGAAATGTTGTGAAGGATTTCTGAGTTGAGATGAAACGCAGCGTTTCATTAATGCAATCTGGGTGGGCTTAGGCAATAGTTGATACTTGCACCTCCTTTTTGGGCCCAATCCTAAAATGAACTGAATTTCCTTGCTATCCACACCACGCGCTTGTCATTTTTATTTTGATTTTCACTTTATTTTTCATTTTATTCATGGTTATTGATTAATTCATAAAAAATGGAAAAATAACTCAATTAATCCCATTCTTTTTGCCATGGATTCATGATTGAATCTAGTATTTTGTTAGATAAAAAATATTAATATTCCATGCATTTTTTGATTTTATGTGCATTTTTAAATTTTAATTGATATTAAAATAATCATGGTTGATGCTTGATTTTGTTGAATTTGGTTTGATCATTTAATGATGATTTTGGCCTTGATTTTTTGTGTGTAGCTAGCATAGGTATGCATGTTCCCCCTAGATGTTTCTCACATTTTTGTGATGAATATAAGTGGTAGTTTTAGGTTGAAACCTTAAGAGCTCCATTTTTAGGGTTTATGGTTGATACCTTGTGATTTAGATTTTATTTTTAGCACTTAGTGGATGATTCAACCTCTGATTTTTGTGTGGTAGATTCATGAATGAATTAGGATCCCTTAAGAATTTTTATAGGAATTTACAATGGAGTTTACTATTTTTGTTAGATTTTAGTTTAGATGCTAACTTTAGATGATTCTAATGCACTAATTCAACTAGATTGACTTCTTTAGTTCCCTTAGATTAGGGTTTTGTTTCTCTTGCTATTGGATGATGTTGAGGACAAGTTGAAGATGCAATGGAGTGCTTGAAGAAGCTTGGATGTGAAGATCTTCCTTTCTTTTGGTGTAGTGTTGATTAGGTGTTAAGATTAGGGTTTGTAGGCAGAGCTTCCAGATAGATTCTCTTCCTTCATAAACATGGAAGATGTTGATCACTTCCATTCCTCCCTATGATGTAAGGTCACCTTGTAAAGGCCTCATCCCTCCTTTGGTAGGATGTGTGGCTCTCTGCAAGTTGGTAGAACCTTTGAGGGTCCCTTTCTCTGATGATAGGATGCTCAGTGGTGACCTTTGGTCTTCACTCTGCTGTCAATCATCCAAACTCTGCTCTTGATGGATGAATCTTTCTCCCTTGTTAGAGGATGGAGTTCCTTGCTTGAAGAGATTGAAGGATAGGAGTTGATACTTCCCAGTATTTGAAGACTACTCTTAGGTGCTGAAGCTTGTAGATTAGGAAGAGCAAGTTGATACTTGTAAGGAGGAGAGACCTGAAGCTTGAAGGTCCAGAAGAACAAGTTGATACTTGTGAAGAAGATCAAATTGAAATTGAGTGAAGAGCTGAGGCTTGAAGAAGAAAGAATAAGTTGACACTTATGTTGATACATTGAGAGCCTAAAAGAAACAAGTTGATACTTGATGTTAGGAGTGAAGCCTGAAGGCGGGGTTGACTGAAGAGCTGAGGCTTGAGGAAAAGAGAACAAGTTGATACTTATATGGATGTGCTGGAAGCTCAGAGAAGCAAGTTGATACTTGCTATTAAAGATGATAGCCTTGAGGGGTGGTTGAGGACTGATGACTAAACCAGTGTCTGAGGAGCTTTGTTGTAAAACTGTAGGAGTGGTTGATCTGCTTTCTTTTCTTGTCTGTTTGCTTTCTGTGCTACTGTATTGATGTGACTTGTTTGATTTGCTTGATGCACTAGAATAAGTTCATATCTAGATTGATTTGAGCTAGGAGCATGATTGCACTAGAGGTTGAGTTGCTCCCTCTGCTTGTATTTTTACTGTATGGCTTTGCTTGCGGGTATTCGGTAGAGCCCAGCTCCCTTACCTATGTGGTTTATTGTGTTTGCTTGATAGCATGTTACCTCTTCTGTATGATTGTAGTTATTCGTATCTGGCTTGAGGTTGAGATCAGCTTGTGGAGGCTGATGCCCCACACACATTTCCTCCCTCACTTGCATTGCATGCATTTTACAGTCGTTTACTGTTTACTGTTTAAGCTGATGCTTTATCTGTTTCTGTTTATCATTGACATGATCCCCTAGGAATCTCATTTCCTTTGATAAGGAAGTGATGATTAGAACTTTAGGTTGAAACCTATGCATGATAACTTCTAGGAGTTCCCTGTTTCAAACTTCAACCATAGGATGAATCCTTGGCATGACAACATTAGGACTTGATAGTCTCCCCTTTAGTTGAGCCTGTTCTCTCTTCTCATCTTGAAATAAATCAAAATACAGTAATAAAGGTTAACTGACGTCGTACGTTACGAGCCTTAAGCTATCTGAGAAAGGGTTGTTGGAGAGTTTCTTTTCAACAGTCTGGATGTTTAGTATGGTACCCTTTGGGTGACATGCGACGCATTCACTCTCAGGTCATAGTCTATAGTGCGATATTAGTTGCAAACATCCATAAAAAACAGTTCTTTCGTAAAAGACAGAAAATAAACTTCAAACCTTTTTGCCCCGTGGGCCCATAATTCAAAGGAAGCTTTTCTGAAGAAAAGAGTGTCGTTAACTCCTAGTTCTACCGCAAACGGTAACGCCTAAGCCTCCAAGGGTCGAGCTGCGTACATCTAACTGCTGGAACTGTTTGTTAACCCTACTCGATAAAACAGACGAATCTAAATTCCCGTAAGCCGTATTATCCCGAACTACGTTTGCTCTGATCTTTCATGCTGTATGAAAGTACGTAGGCATAGGATGCGATATCCTAGCGAGCAACCTTCCCCTCCTTTCCCGTAGGTAGGCGAACTACGTCGACTCTGATTTCTCATTCTCTGATGAGAATACGTAGGCATAAAGTGCGACGCTTTGCCGAGTCATTTTCTTTTCTTTTTTAGACCAGCCTTGATAGGTAGATAGATAAAACCAACCTGTCAGATAAACACAACAAGCATGGATCCCATCGAGTACGATGGACGTGAGGGGTGCTAATACCTTCCCCTTGCGTAACTGACTCCCGAATCCATACATTGGTTGCGATGACCTTGTCTTATACCTTTTCGTCAGGTTTTTCCGATCGTTTCCTTTCCCGTTCTGAGGTATAAATAACGAAAGGTGGCGACTCTTCTGTTTTGTCGGCACCTCATTTTCGCGGTAGCGACAGTATGCAGACATTCTTCTGTAATAAGAACGTACATGAACCCTTGGGCATGTGTCCCCCTTATACTTGTCAAATGTCAGAGCTTTGAATTTCAAATGCACCCTCAACCTAGGCACTAGTCCCATGGTAGTCATATCTAACCCAACAATGTTATGATTGGCTATCCCTTTGATCTGCTCTTCTAGCATTTTGAACCTCCTATCATTATCAATAGGCCTTTCAAATCCCACGCCTTGTCCGGAGAAAGCGTCTTCCTGGCGATCCTCGCCCCAGTTCAGATTCTCATTGCCATATCCCTCGTAACCAGCGTTATGGCCATATCACTGTTGATTGAAAATAGGACCCCGTCCTCTGTTATCGAATCCTTGGTTGACTCCACCTAGTCCATAACCGGTGTTGAAAGGTACCATCCCAGCATCGTTGTTATTCATGTTACCAAATCCAACATCATCGTTTTCATACCCTTGATTGTTGTTACCATAGCCATCGTAGCCAAAGCCCTGATTGTTGAAACCATAATTACCATCACGATTACCATTGCCAAACCCTTGATTATTGTTCCCAAAACCAGTGTTGTCACCTAACCCTTGATCAGCATCTCCAGCATCGCCAGTATTGTTAATAACATTCCCATCACCATTTCCAGCGTTTCCAGTACCAATGTTACCATTACCAGTGTTACCATTACCAGCACCAGCACCAGTATTTCCATTGTCATTGCCATCACCGGCACCACCTCCACCACTTGTGGGAACGACCACTATAGGTATCCCATCTTCCCAATGAGGAGTTCCAACAGAGTGATAATCAGTATTTCCATTTGCCCGCACCAGCAGTGGTTGCACCAGAGTCTGGAGATTCTCCCGACCCTTGACCATAATTTTCATTGCTTGCATGAAAAGTGCCAACTTCTCACGAATTTTCTGCATCTCGACTTGAACTTGATCCATGATTCTCTTGCAGTTGTTCCTGGTAGAATAAAGGTGCGTTCTCGGGTTGTCAATCCTGAAATCTGTGAGATGGAGGAAATAAGATACAGATTCAAAAAAAAACGGATCATGCAATATGAGTATGCAAATGCAAATGTGTAAATATGCTACAGGTTATCTTCCCCCCCCCCCCCCCGATTCTAGTTTCAGAGAGAAGGCCGACAAGACCATGGAGTCCCAATCAAGCAAGGAATCATAAAAACCTCATACATAGACAAATGCCAAGAGGCAGAGTACAAAGATATAACTGAGTACAGCTGAAAAGACCTCAGCCAACAAGCCTGGCGATGGTCAAAATACAAGTACATATAACAAAAGCAGAGCAAAGATAAATCAGGCCAAATGGCGCGCCCTGACATCTTCCAATATCCTCAATGTCTCTGAATGACCTAGTCTGAAGATTAGCTCTTGTATCAATAATGCATGTCGCTCAGCAGTGGATCTCAGCTTTTTGGCATCGTCCTTGCAGGTTCCTTCGCCAAAACACTCGTCGAGTTTGCATCTCTTGGGACCGGCCTTCAATTTACAACCTCTCAGCTCCTTGCCAAGGTCACTTACTCTAAGCTCGACAGCACTCCTAAGTGATGTCTCTTCAGCAATCTTCACATCCTGGGCTCTAATCTGTGCCTCTAGCGTGGCAATCTGCAACTTCAGCTCATCTTCACGCTCCTTCCGCTTGGTAAGAGTGGTATTCCATAATGTTTCCCACTTGCCGAGTCGAGAATAAGCTTTGTTTAAGAGCTCCTTCTTGGAAGCAAGTACCTTGCTAACACCGTTCAAGGCTACTCCCACTTTTTCCCTCTTGTTGGTTCCCTCAGTCAACTCTGAACCCAACCTATTAATCAACTTAGTCTGTTCCTTCACCGTGAAGGTAGCTTCATTCTTCTCATGACGCAACTGGAAGATCTCTTTCTCTAACTCGTCATTGGCTTTCTTCAATTCTTCATTTTCAGCCAATAATTTGTTATACTTCTCAATCTCTACCAAAGTAGGTACCTCAACCACTGGCAGATACAAAGGTTCCACAGCAGGATATGGCATCAAGGAAATCCTAGCTCTCTCGTGGATCCAAGCCAAATAAGGATCATAAGCTTTGTTATTGCTCTTACCAAGCAAAGCTTTCCCTCTCCTATGGATGTTAGCCCATGCATGTCTCAAACTGATCAAAACAGCTTCATCTAATAAGCCTGTGAGATACAGAGATTCCTGTATCTCAACCTCAATAGGAGCATCTCTCAAGGCATAACCAAATTGTCTCACCAGCAAAGAAGGGTTATAGTTGATACAGCCTTTCCTTCCAATCAAAGGGACATTCGGAAAGCCACTGCAACTATATATAATATCAGTGCCAAGCATACTCCAATCAAACCAAATGATGTTCTCAGCAGACAACCCCATCAATCGGAAAGACCAATCCAAAGTATCAACAGCATCAACAAAAGGCCCTGTCTTCGGAAGATGTCCCTGGAACCACCTGTACAAAAGAGGAAGACAGCAAGAAACATTCTTGCCACGACGTTTCTCATTCTTATAGTGAATAGAATGATAAACATCGCCCAAGAGAGTAGGAACTGGATTCTTCGAGGCAAGAATCAAGAAGGCATCTGAGTCAACAAAATCTGGCACATTGGGAAACAAGACAATCCCATAGATGCAGACAACTAGAATGGCACTGAAGGCAACCCAACATCCACTCTTCGCGCACTATGTAGCCTTCTCAACCAGGACAGATAGGTGAAAATCATAGGCTCCGTTCAGCTTGACCAACCCTCCAGGGAACTCAGAAGCGTCTAAACTGACAATCTCAGCAAGTGTAGCCAACTCAGGCTCAGCATCATGTATAAAGGGCATCTGGTCCAACACAGGAACTCCCAACATAGCAGAATATTCCTCCAAAGTGGGTGCCAGAATATAGGCGGGGAACAGGAAGCATCTCAGCTGAGGCTCATAAAACTGCATCAAAGTATACACCCCAGTCGTCCCAAATGTTGAAGGCCTGTACAACAAACTAAGCAATCTCCCATAAGATACTCTGAACTCAGCCCTCACTCTCTCATCTTCTAGAGCAACTAATCCCAGCAATGAACTAATATCTGGTGAATGCAACCGGTAAGCAACTGCCCTCTTCATGGACTCCATGTCTGGCCAGAAGATACACTAGAATCAGAGGGGAATGATCACACCTGCAACATAAATACACGTTAATGAAATGCAATCATGAAAATGCACATGCATATGCAAACAGGAGATCAAGTGCAATGCTGATGAACTGTGCTGCTCTGTACTGAAGCCTGAGAACCATCAAATCTTCGCCTCAAATAAAACCAACCACTCAAAAGAACCTAGTAACCACATCTCCCTAACAAAGATAAACCAGGTACTTTGAGGTCAAAGGTTTCCTGCAAACAGACCTACCTACCCCTCACAGGTATGTACTTAACTCGCAGACGAGGTACGGCATCCTATGCGGGTTCAACGTCACAGACTTTCAAGAGCGATGATACGATACCCAAAAGGTGTGGCATCATCATCCCTTGAAGCGGCCTCACTTAGTTGAATCTCAATTGATAGGTCCCCAGAGTCGACAATCCTCGGGTCAGACAACTTGTCGAGCCCTAAGGGCCAGGCAAGAAGCATCAAAGAGAATCTCGTCCGAGCGCAGATTTCGCGGCTAGCTGGTGCGAGCTAAGCAAGCAGGCTAACCACTACTCTCTACTTCTAAGTCTATGTGCAAACTCAAGCCCAGGTCCGACTTATCTCTCAATCTAACCCTCTTCCCAGCACAACAACAATAATATAATACTGAAAGGAAAGGCAGAAAGGTAAATACATACAACACCCCAGACGGGAAAATAAGCGCTAGGGTTGACTCGCATAGGGAACCGTTGGATCCCCAGCAGAGTCGCCAGCTGTCGCTAATGCGAAAATCGGAGCCGGCTATGACAGAAGAGTCGCCACCGTGCATTATTTATCCCACAAGAGGGAAAGGAAACACTCAGAGTAAACCTAACGCAAAGAGGGAAAGGAATGGTCATCGCAACCAAATCCTGGATTCAGGAGTCGGTTACGCAAGGGGAAGGTATTAGCACCCCTCACGTATGTCGTACTCAACGGGATCCACGCTTGTTTTCTATCTAAGGGTGTGTTATTCTATCTACTCTACAGGTCTGGGTTAAAAAGAAAAGAAAAATGACTCGGCAAAGTATCACACTTTATGCCTACGTATTCCCGTCTGGAACGAGAAATCAGAGTCAACGTAGTTTGCCTACCTACGGGAAAGGAGAGGAAGGTTGCTCGCTAGGATATCAAAACTATGTCTAAGGCACTTCCTAAAACCCTAATTCTCTTAACTCCTAAACAAAAGCTCCACAAGAGGAAAAGCAATCAACTCCAAGCTCCAATCCTCAATCCCAAGCATCTTCAATGAATCCAGAAGCTCCTACAAAAAGAACTCAAGCTCAAACCAACTTCCAAGGTAGCCAACCAATCCAAACAAAACAAAGCACTCAAGAGAGGAAATCATAAACACAAGCCATTTGCAAAATACAACTAAAACAGAAAATCAAGTTGCAAAAATCTAATAAAATTCCTAGGGGAACATGAATGTTTGAACAACCTAATGTAAAAATATTGAAGCCTAAATTAACTTCTAAGTTATCTAAACAATTCTTACATTGAGATAGGTCAAGGAAATCCACAAGTTTGGGAGGATCCTAATCTCAATACCTAAAACAGATCCTAATATTGTTCTAAAAATCCAAGAAAAATTCTAAGGGAAAATATATGTCTACCCTAACACACATTAAAAAATCAAAGCCAAACTTCAAACCAAATGGGAGAACTAAATTCAACAAAACAGATTGCCAATTATGCAAAAATAAAGAATAAAATAAAATGAGAAAAATCACATTAAATTGAAAAATGCATGAAATGGTATTTTGTTAATCTCAGAAAATCATAAATTCCATAAGGATCATGAGGATATTTTTAAAATGATTTTGTGACCAAAATTGGAATTTATATGATTTTTGGAATAACAAAATAATTAAAATAAAACAAAATGAAATAAAAATGAATTAAAGCTGAGATAAAACACAAGCCATTGGATCTGGAGGCTGGTCAAGGATCTGGACGCGCCACAGCATGCCAGCGCATTAAGTGAAACGACCGTGTTTTGAATTAAAACTCTCCAACCTCAGATTAAAACACAAGCGTTGGATCTGATCTGAAGTCAAAGGTCAAGGCAAGATCCTGTGGTCCAAACATCATCTTCTCCAAGTCTCAGGCAAGCCAGGTGGAGATTCAGGCTGGTGGTTGGTGGTGGCCGGAGAAGACTCCGGTCGTCTTCTCCGGCGAGAGTCCAGGTTCAGGCAACCAAAAATAACAAACTATACACCAAATCAACTCAGTTTTTCACGTACATTCCAAATCCATCATCAAAATCATCCAATTCTCAACACATAATCAAACACGAAGCAAAGTTTAGAAATAGCATCCTCAACAACTTTCACTAAACTCAAAACTAATGGTATAGATATCTTCATCTTGTTGCGTACATCAACCTGATCTAAACATCTAACATTAACACCTTATGAATCAAGAGATTCAAGTCCAAACAGATCAGCTATGTCATCTTCAATCATCACCAATTGAGTTCAAATCAAGCCTAAAACGATCTATGTCATGTCTAGATCCTAACCACAAGTCTAAACCTAAACATCTCATGCTAAATCATGCTGAATTTTGAGAAATGCAAACCTGGTATAGATCTTGAAACAGAGGTCCTTAGAGCTCGTGGTTTGCTTCCAAATGCTCCAGATAGCTTCAATGATCCACAAGGAAGAGATTGCACACCTCAATTTGGTTTGAATTGGTCTGAATCTGAGAATTCAATTTCAACTTGCAGTTGAGAAAATTTTCATGCTCTTGCTTGCTCTGGAGCGAAATGAAGCTCAAAATTGATCTGAACTCACTCCAATGAATATATAGAAGAGTTTCATGGGCCTTTGGATCCAAGTTGAAGCCCAAAACAGTGATTTTCATTTTCTGATTTTTCCTTCAAAATTCAATATGACAGTCATGCCTTGCAAGCTTTGCAGTGTTTCTAGAAAGTTCTAACACCTTGCACATGTCATTTAGAATGAGTTTGGATGGAGAAATTGGCCTGAATTGCCTTGTACCTTGATTTTGCATATGTAACTTACAAGTGAAGTAACCATATGCTATCTTTCAAAACTTGAACTAAACTCCAAATTCTGGTATTGCCAATGATCTTAGAATGCAATTTCCAATCAAAAAATGCACTTACTTGCTTGGTTTTGGCCTTGTAACACAAAATCCCATTTTTCCCTCCTTTCATATTTGAAAATTCTTCATTTTCAAGCCATTTCAAATGTCTTTTTGATATGAGCCAAAACAACCTCTCATGACCGCTTGGTTGCACTCAAAACATCATTCCAAGCAACTTTCATGTTGAGAAATTTTCCATTTGAAGCTTGCAAGTTGGAGATTTTGGCCTATGCTTGAGAATGACCTATATTCTCACTTTCCCAAAATACCCCTGACTTGTAAACCTCATAACTTGAGTTCTACAAATCATATGGATGAGTTCTAGTACAATTTAGAAAGCTAAGATCATGAGGAATAACTTTCATGTTGGCCAAGAGTTCATGTGAAACCTATTTCTAGGTCAAAAGTTTCTTGGAAGTCAAGTGACTTTCACAGATAAATTTCACATTCATCTGGTGACCTGTAACTTGTCTGGACCATAACTTGAGTTCTACAAATCCAATGGAGGACTTCTAATACTCAAATTAAAGGTATTGAGATACTATACAAGTTTCATGTTGGCCAAAGATCCATTTGAAACTTGTATTTTGACTTATGTGGCTTTGAAGTTAGGTACTAAACAGGGTAATTTGCACTGAAACCCTAATTTAGCAACTTCCCACATTCTCAATTTTTCTTGATTTGATCTTGGCACAACACCACAAATGTCTTATTACCTCGTTCCATGAACTCATGACCTCAAAGTAGGCTTGAATGCTTTTCAAGTGCATAATTGAACTAGGGTTGATCCAGATGAAACCCTAATTACTTACACCCTAACTGTGGCTCTTGCACTTGAATCAATGACTTGATTGAACTCCAACATGGCCCTCTAGGCATTCTATTAGCTCTATACACATCTCACATTCACCCATCATGCTTCACATCCCATTGATGGTCTTCAAATGATCAAGATCTCCCACCACCTCCTGATGACTTGGATGACTTCTCAAGCTTGGGTAAGATTGCTTGCTAGGCTTCTCTTGATAATGATCACACTTGATCTCCTATTGGATGAATGATATGCCATGATATGCAAATGATAGAACTATGAAAATGATAATGCAATGAAACATAAACCAGGTAAAATATGTTGAGCAAATTTTAGGGTGCAACAGTTTGGAATGTGGTTTAAGTTGGGAAGTGTTTGGAAAAGGTTTGAGAAGTGAAAATGGAACGTAAATTTTGTGAAGTTTTGGAAACTTGGCACAATTTTGCAAGAACTTGAGATTGAGTGGGAGGAAGAGTTTCAGATGGTGCTTAGCATGTAAATGGTGTCTTTTGGATGTAAGAGGTGATTTGTATTTATAGCTGAAGGCCTTGGATCAAGGTATGGGCAGAAGTGAAGCAAATTGCCATGTTTAGCTTTCTATCATGAAAATCTTGGAGTTTTTCAATGCAATCTCCATCTCTGACCTCAAGCCACTCTACCAAGAGCTTATCCATGCCCTATAGGTTATTTTAATCATGCTTGAGAGGTTAGGAGGTGACTGGTTGCAGCCAAGTTGATGATGTGAAGAGGGGCAGCCACCATTTTTCTCTTTCTACACTATTCATGCTTGCAACTTGCATTAAACAACTATTTCTTTCATTTCTTATGCCAATTTCATGGGAGTTGATGTTAAGCGTGTTTATTAAAAATTTAAACATCATAAATGAGGCCTAGTCTTTGATTAGAATTGATTTGGGAAGCTTTAGAATCAAAACACTCATGTTGAACTAGTTTTGCAAAAGTGAGTTTTTGCCAACTTGTGGACCTTGGTTCTCTCTAACCATGAAGAGTTATGGAACTCACTTGTACTTTTTAGAAATCCACCATTAGGTACTACAACATTTATGTTTGAGGTAGGAACCCATTCCACTTGAAACTTGGTTAAAAACCCTTGTGAAAATGCTGAAAACTTGACTTACAAGTCAAGAATTCTTGAAATTTCTAAGTGTATTTTCCCCCTCTTGCCTTGTTCTTGCTCATAACTCAAAATCCATGCATTTTCTGCTCATGAGTGCATATATAACTTTTTAAGAACTCATTGAGACCATTCCAACAAGCTTTGAACCACTCCATTTGGATGTGTGGTTAATGAGTTATGGCCTAGCCCTTTTCAAAACCCTAATTTCTCGACTTTTCGATTACTTCTCAATTCTTGATCAATTGGTCACCAAACTTCATGATTAGATATTAAATTATGTTGGGAAAATATTTTTATTCAATTTTGGGTTTAAACCCCGTTGGTCAATGGGTTGACTTTTCAGTAAGACGAACCGAACGATCGAACACCTCTGAATCGACTGTTGGTGTCCTGGGTTCTCTGAGGCCTTGAAACTTCTTGGGTAGACTTCCTTGGGTCATATGAGCCTCATGGACCATGATTCAAGCTTTGTAACACCCTTTAGATCAAAAGTTAAACTACATTTGACTTTCCCAATCAGAAACCTTAATTAGGGTTCTTGTACCGCATTGTTCTTCTTTCTTGGGTGACAACCTCAAATTGGATTCATTCTTGATCCAATTTGATATCCTCAATTACATGAAGACTTGATATATGGAGGATCAATCCAAAACTTTGACTGATCAATCCCTTGAAACCCTGATTTTTGACTGGAAGAAACCCTAGTTCATATGCATCTTGACAAAGACCAAACTTGAAATAGGTTATGGTTAGATAATCAATGTTGATGCTCCTAGAATGATGATGTGATATAGGGGTCAAAATTTGGGGTATAACAGTTGCCTCTATTTAAATATCTTCACCAAATGGCAATGAGAGATGACAATCTCCATAGAATTATGATGAACAGTATTTAAATATAGCAAACCGAAAATTTTGCCCTTAGATACAATGGTATGCAAAAGGGACAAATGTTGTTCATGCAATAAATTCTAAGAATGATGCTTCATGATGCTTGAATGCAAGACAATGTTGACACACGAGCAAACGAAAAGAAAAGCAAAACAACAAGTAACCACTCACTAGGGACCCGACACACTGGGGAAAAATCTGAAGCATATCAAACAATATTTCAGACATTACTAAATGATGATAGTCCAAAGGGGACCCTTCGCGGGGGATAGGAAACAGAAACTCCACTAGGAAAGTAAAATTTCCACAACGGAAATCCAACCTCATTTGGGGAGAACAAAATCTTTAAAAGGGGAAATGCAAATCCAGTGGGAAAATGCATCAAAGGAAGCACAGATAAGAAACCACACAGGGGAACAAGAGTCAACAGACTCGGATCTCAACTGGAGATTCAAAAGATGAGACACGACTTCTATTGGGGATAGACCAAAGGGATTCCCTTAATGAAGAGTTCAAACTGGATCTTCGGGAGGAGATAGAAACAAGACTGGACCCACCGAGGAAGCTAGTAACTTCCAGATTTCTGGGACTCTGCTGAAGAATACAGACATGTTGGGGATGTTGGTAACAACCAACCATCCTAGGCTCCACTGGGGATACTGGTAACGACCAAACATCATGAGTTTAGAGATAGGTGAACATTTCCAATAACCAACAGACTTTAAATGATGCTAGAAACGACTAGACTTTAGAAAAGTAGATCGACAACAACCAGGTATCATACCAATAACAATTGGATTTTCAAACAATGCCAGTAACTACTAGACTTCCTAGGAAAGATTAGTGACAACCAAATCAAAGTACCAATAACAATTGGATTTCAAGCAATGCTAGTAACTACTGGACTTCAACGGGGAAGTCGGTAACAACCGAACCACATACCAATAACAATTGGATTTCAAGCAATGCCAGCAACTACTGGACTTCCTGGGAAAGATTGGTGACAATCAAATCAAAGTACCAATAACAATTGGATTTCAAGCAATGCCAGTAACTAATGAAGTTCAAAGGGGAGATAGGCAACTGACATATCTTATACCAATATCAATTGGATTTTGAAAACATAGTAACTACTATGTCTCAGTAGAGTCTATTAACCAACGGAACTTCAACTGGGCGTAGATTTAGGTAAACACCAGATCTCAAAGATAAGTATTAGTAACAACTAACATCTTGGTAGATGTTGCACCCTAAATTTTGACCCCTTAGATCCTCATCATCACTTTGGGATCATATTCATTTGATTAACTAACCGTAATCCATTTCAAGTTTATCTTTGTCAAGATGCAGATGAATCAGGGTTCCGTACCATCAAAAATCGAGGCTTCGATGGTTTGATCAATCACTGTTT
The DNA here is from genome assembly GCA_963859935.3 of Lathyrus sativus. Taxonomy (NCBI): domain Eukaryota; kingdom Viridiplantae; phylum Streptophyta; class Magnoliopsida; order Fabales; family Fabaceae; genus Lathyrus; species Lathyrus sativus. The sequence goes on from OZ012737.1 coordinate 77,347,541, forward strand.
TAGATTGATTCAACTATAAAGATCATCAAATGTATTCCATTGGATCAAGTATGAATCCAATTTGAGGTTGTCACCCAGGAATTGAGAACAGTGCAGTTCAAGATCCCTGATTAGGGTTTTCGATTAGGAAAAGTCAACTGTGGTTTGACTTTTGATTTAAAAAGTGTTCTAATGGTGGGATCATGGTCCCCGAAGTTCCTATGGCTTAGTAAAGTCTGCTCAAGAAGTTTCAAGGCCTCAAAATACCCGGAACATCAACAGTCGACTCGGTAGTCACCGATTGATCGTACGGTTGACCGAAAAGTCAACTCTTCACTCATAAGGAATTTGACTTCAAGATGTGAATAAAAAATGTTCCTTATGTAATATTACACCTTCCCATAAAATTTCATGACCATTGGATCAAGGGTTAGGGAGTAATTGCAAAAATCGGGAATTAGGATTTTGAAAGGGGCAAGACCATAACTCCTCAACCACACATCCAATTGAGTTGGTTCAAATCTCATTTTAAATCTCTTGACAAGACCTACAAAAGTCTCAAAGTGTTCCATGATCAAAAAATGCATAGATTTGGAGTTATGACCAAATTCATTTCAAGAAGGGAAATAACTTAGAAAAATTCCAAGTTATTTGGCCTTTTAGGTTTGTTTTCAGCAACTTGGAGAGGTCTTTTGACCTATTTTCAGTAGGAATATGAAAATCTCCAAAGCATGAAAGTTGTAGAGCTACTTGAGGGCTTTCTAAAATGTGGTAGAACTCCTCAATAGCATTTGTGAGCTGAGAGTTATGGATCATGGAAGTTGGGGTTGCCACACTTGAAGTCACCACTTCAACTTTTTCCAAAATTCAAATTTAACAACTTGGGCTATCCTCATCCATTAGATCATGTTCATTCTGATATTTAGAGGTGTCGATGAGTAAAGATGCAGAAAAAAATGAAAGATGTGAAGAGAGAGGAGCAAGTTGCAATCAAGTGGTAATATAATAATCATTTAAAGGACTATGAAAGAGAAACTTTTTGAAGGATTATGCAGCTGCAATCCCCTACTCTCATAGATTCACTTCAGTCATCTCATCCCTCCCATCTCACTTGATATTTTGCTCAACATTTGCCCAAGAATTAATGAGAAAATCTGCCACTTGATCTTGGCAAGATTTCATTCAAAATCTCCCTCCAAAATGTGGAAAAACCAAGGCTGCCCTCACCCTCATTGTCCCTATAAATAGAGGTCTTTCTCTATGTTACAAACCACACCAGAGCTATCAAGAACACATAGAAACTCATAGCTCTCTCATTCCTTTCCTTGCTTGAAAGTGCTTAAGTTCTCAAAATCACAAAAATCACCATTTTCCACTTTTCATGTTATTTCTTATTCCAAACATCAAAACACTTCAAAGACCATATACACACCCTTAAAATGGCTATTTCAAACTGTTCCCACCATTACTTTCATAAAAAAAACTCATCAATCTAAAAGTCAACCTTCATACCTTCATATTTTGAATTTTATGCACTTTGGAAGCCAAGTCTCTACTTAAGGCCTTTCCTACCACTTAAACACCCCCAACACCTCATATATATCTTGTTTCAACTGTCCAAAGGCTCAAAAACCAACTGGGAGGTTCATTACTCCAACTGTCCTAAAGGATTGCTTATTGCTTCAAGAGGAAGAAAACTCCAAATCTGTGCCAAAGAAGAAGATCTCTGGGTTTCTTTGCTTTTTAGCTTGCTCAAGAAGATCTACAAGAGGTATGTAATGCTCAACCTCCTCATTATACATACATTGTCATGTTTTGTAAATTTGAAGTTCTACTTTGAAAAACCATAGTCATGCTGTCCCAAAATGGCTCTTTGTCAAGAGTTTGTGTTTATTGCTATGTTCTTGCTTTTGTTAAAGTATATTGTTCATGAGTGATATGTATTGATGATATTCTGTCCAAAATGAACTTTGTATGTTGTCTACAACTGTTTTGAGAAATTTTTCTACAAGGGTAGCTTTAGGGATCCAAACATGAAATGTTGTTGTGCTTAATACCAAATCTAGTAGCCCTTGTTTATTTGTGATGTTTGAATTGCTTTTTAGCTATTTCATGAGGTTCCCCTTCCCCTAGGTCATGTTTGAATCTAGATTGGCTTTTGTTTCACAGTTGTGATGCTTGTTTTTCATTTGCTACACCATTTTCATGAGTTTTGTGCCAAAATGTTATGTGCCTGCCTGTTTCACACTCAATTGCCATGTTTCATACTGTGATCTTTGCATCTCAAGTGTTTAAACTGTTGGCTTGTTCTGATTTAGTCTTGCTTGTATTATTTGAAACTTGTTGAAATTGATTAAAAAAAACATGAGATTTAGCTGATAGGACCAGTTGTGAGGTATAAGGCTGTCAAATGTTTGTAACTGCTGCAAAATACACTTTGAACTTGAGGCTTACCATGATTCATACCATAGCATGCTGTTTCATTTTCTGTCATTTTGATGTTTGTCACCTTATAACTTGCATCTTGTATGATCAAACTTGCCCTGCTGCATCACTAGCTGCTCAACAGTTTTGCATTTTTGCCAACAACATGTCCATTTCTGCTTCAGTTTGTTTCTGTTTAATCCATGAGCCTAGAATCATCATTCTACATGTTTCAAGTTGGTGTGTGATGCCTAACTGTCTCAAATTGCCATAAACTATCCTGCTGCATAAATGAACTTGTTTTGCATTTCATAAGTATCAACATATCAAATTCTGTTCTGTTTGAAGTGTGCTTGAATTTTGAGTTTGATTTCATCTATCTTCATGTTTGTAATGTGTGTGTAGTGATTGTATGATCTATCTCCACCTATTTTATCTTTTCACTTTCAAAATGCATCTTCAATTTCCTTTCAAGCCAAAGTTGCCATGAACCATACCAAATTCTGCCTTGATTGTAATATACCTGAATTCTAAGTATGACCTTACTTGTTTTTATGTTTGTTATATGTATGTGCTATTTTCATGACATGAGACCACTCACTATTGACTAAACCAACTTGCATCCTCACTCTGCTGTCAAACAGTTTGTTTTTGAAACTCACAATCACACACAACAGACCCTTTTGTGTTTGAAGCATTTTTTGGTTGATGTATGAACATGAATTCATCTGCTATCATGTTTGCAATGTGTATGTATTGATTGTATGTCCTTGCTACCTGGTTTTGACCCTTCACTTTCACATGCCTCATCATCTTGCTGCCAACAGTTTTTCTTTTGCAAACCACTACTGCAACACACCAAACACCATTCTGTTTGAAGCATTTTTAAGTTATTTCATGAGCATTAGACCATTAGATAACATGATTGGGGTTTGTATATGTATGAACCAGATCTCATTTTGAATGCTATGCCAATTTGTAACCCCTTCCTGTTATGACAGCCTTCTACCATGTGCTACACTTGCAGCTTGTGAACCAATTTTGTTGTGTGCATTTTTTATGTTCAATCTTGAGTTGTAGAATCCTCTTTGGACATGTTTAAAACTTGTTTGTGGTGTTTGTTTGGTCTAAACTTGCTCCATTCATGTCTTGATCACCTTTATGCATTTTCATGTGTTAATGAGCAACTAGCATACCATTTTCATTCCTGTTTGGTTTGTGGTTAATCTTGAAGTGTAGAAACACTTGTTAACATGTTTGTAGTTTGTGTGTAAGGCTTGTTTAACCTGTATCTGTTCCATTCATGACCTAGCTTTCCAATTGCATTTTTCAAATTTCACATAGCATATTGATGACATTTTTGTTTGGTTTATGATCTTGGCATTTTGATTGTTATCATCTTGTTACTCATTGCATTTTAAGTAGTTTGGTTGAGATTTCATGATTTTAATTGTTTGATTTGATCAATTGTGAGTTTCATCCATGTTTGGCCTTTTGTTTGAATTCTGGACAGCTTGGCCACTTTGCCTTGGCCTGCTGCTTTTTGGCTATTTTGACCAGCATGGATCCCTTCAAATATCATATTTGGGACCAGCCATGTTTGGTGTATGTTGTGACTATTGAATGTTTAGATTTTAACCACTTGGTTTTTTGCCTTGAAGTCTTTTGATTTTGTTGTTTGAGAACACATGTTTTACCATTCTTGCAATTCACTAGCCAATATGTTTCCATTTCTGTATCATACTACCTTTTTCTGCCTGAGCCATTCTTGATTGATTTGTAAGCATTAAGAGCATCAATAAACATGTTTAGAACTTGTAGGCCATGTGTGTATGAATTGAACACTTTCCATCTGCACCTTGACAGCTTGCTCAACTTTCATGCTATGTTTGCAAATATTGAACCAATTTCAATTATGTTGATTTGTGACTGAGCCCTAAGCGTGCAATTTATCTGTTAACATGTTTATAACTTGTGTACAGTGTTTAATTGCTGTGAATGAACTCTGAATATGCTTGGATTTCCATTATGCAACTCAAATGACCAAATTGCATTTACATTCGTGTTTGTGATTAGAGGCATCATTTCACAAAATGGTTGTTACCATCATCATCATTGTGTAAAAACAATCATGTTAGGCTTTAATTTTGCTAATTTTGGTGATGTTTTGATCTAGTTTGGAACCTTCACGCCTTTGGTATGATTGTTTGTATTTTGGCCCAGATTTCACTGCATAGATAGGCTTATCTTTTTCTGGGGTGGCTTAATACACGGATGTATTGTCACCCCAGTGGTTACAACATGCGCGCTTAGTACCTCTTGTTCCCTTGTGTCCTGTGTTCAATCCCTGAGTGGGACACTTTTTGATGTTTTATTTTTGCTGCTCATGTTTTATTATGTTTTTCTTCATTTCCATTTGTATAACATGCGCGTGTAGTGGCTGAGTGGCATTATTTTGAGCTTGTGAGCAGTAGGGCGTGAGTTCAACTCTTGTCTTGACCATTCCTTCCTGTTTATCACTTGTTTGTTTTTATTTTCTTCATAAAATTCATGAGTCATAACTTTTGCATGCTTTATTATTTTTAATCCGTTCTTTTTGCAAATTGTTCATTTTAATGTCTAATTTCATTTAATGGAATAAAATTTCAAATTGCTTGTATTTACAATGCCTTTTTCCTACTTGAAAGTTGGTTCGTTTTTAGGTCGTTACCTTGCGTCTTGATGAATTTCTCTTAAACCATGCTTGACTTATCTTGTGAGATTTGGTGATAATTGATTTCTTTGTGTTTGTTAACATGTTAAGGCTTTGTTTCTCATTGGTGGTTACCATAAATTTGTTGTTCTCTTCCTAAATCTTAAACTTAAGTTGTTGTGACATGTCTTACATTCTTTACATATTTGATTGTCATCAATGCCTAATGTTGTTACATTTGAACTTATAACATGATCATCTTAAGTTGTGACTTATTTGTATGATTGTTGTTTTCATATTTGTTAATATGTCTCTCTTGGGTTGTTACCTTCATCTTTGTTAAGATATATGATCTTTGGTTGTAATCATTTGTATCAATTTAATCCTTCCCTATTATGATATGCATGCTTGCTTGTTTGTAACCATATTCCTTGTATCCATCATGCTTATTAGTTTAGTTGCTTTGTTAAGTATTTCTCCCCCAAGTGATGGAACTCTTTAGTTCTCATCTAAGTTGCCTCTCTGTCTCCTTCCAAAGGAAAAGTCTTTCCTTTGACCCTTGTGTCATGGATAGTTCATTACCCGTTTCCTTGACTTTGTGAAGTCATCTTGAACTTTAGTATAAGCCGTTAGACTTTTCTTTAAGTCTAAAAGACCCACCTATACTAGGAGTGTTCTATAACTAGAACCCTAGGATAGAGTTTGTAAACTCTATGTAAGAATCATAGTAATGATTACTTACTCCCCTCTGGAGTGTTTAACATAGATCTAGAGAGTTTTGTTAAACTCTATACAAGCATTGTTATGATTTTTTCCCTTTGAACCTTGATCATAATCAAGTGTTCTTTAACCCTAGTGAGGTGAACTACGATTGCTCTGATTCTATCCTAGTTAGGATACGTAGGCAGAGGACGCGATGTCTTTGCGAGCAAACTTAGAAACTATCTTTAGGTTTTAACCTTCACCTTTTACCCAATCCCGATCCATAGCAAACATTTAGCAATACTTAGTATGAAAACAAACAAAAGGTTCCTGTAGAGTACTACAGATGTTTAGGATGTGAAATACCTACCCTAGGCATAACCAACCCCCGATCCCCGAATCTCTTAGCGTTGTTGTTACATCGCGAAAAGGGTTTTTCTTTATTTAAACCTTTCCTTTGGATAAATTAAAGTTCGGCTATGAATTCTAAGAATTTAAGATTCAAGTTAATCAATAGCTTGGTATCACGATTCTCACTGCAACAGAAATGGCGAATTCACTGGGGACTTATACTTAAACTTGAGGGTTTAGCCTATTTTGTTTAATTGCATGCTATATTTGTGAATATTTGCTTAACATGTATATTTGTCAATATATTTGTTTGTGTGTTGGATATTGGGTGCCTTGAGTGGTGAGACGGTCCTATACCCGGACTTGAGTGCAATTATGATAGGATGGTGGTATATTCAAGAAGGCTTATAGGGAGTTGATTCCCGACCAAGCTAACTTGAGAAACCACCGCTCAGTGTAGGCCCTCTTGAAAGTTTAGTATTGTTGATCGAGTATTCGGGAAAATAATGCTACTTTCGACGAAGGAGCCCATGACACTTTGGACTTTTTAGATTACATTCTACCCCACTTTGGCCTTATTAGGATGTAGTGCAATGACTATAAGGAAGTATTTCAGAAATAGTTGATACGTGATACTACACCTAGACGAGACTCTCTTGAGAATATTATCGATTACCAAGTGATTTGGGAAGTTGATAATATCCGAAAGATGGGTTGATGACTCTGGGAACTCTGTTAGAACCCGTTCGGCAGGTACAAATTAACCCATAGTGCAAATCCTTGGGGATGGGCAGACCTTGGATTCATGCTCGTCTTTTAAACCTAAGCTTATGTTTTTGTGCATATGTGTGATCTTTGCATTTATCTGTGTTAGTGCATTTTGCATTCATAAACATCATATCATAAGGTTTCATGGAACTTATACTTTTTTGTTTGTAAACATCAGAGGTCGTTATGAATAGTGAAAGAAAGAAAACTTTGAAGTACACTTACAAGGGTTTTAACCTAGATGACCTAAGGAGGCTGAGCACATTGGTGACAGATCCAGAGGGGTTCCAAAGCAGGTATGGGAAGTTGTTGTTACTATTGAAGATAAAGATGGATAGTGGACTCCTTTCTACACTTTTCCAGTTCTATGACCCGCTCTACCATTGTTTCACCTTTCCCGATTATCAGTTAGTGCCCACACTAGAATAATACTCTCATCTGGTTGGTTTGCCCATTCTTGAAGAGTCTCCTTTTCCGATCATGGAGGAAGACCCTAAGGAGCAAGATATTTCCAAGGCTACACGTTTAGGATTGGTCGATATTCAAAAGAACCTGATTACAAAAGGAGGAGTGTTTGGGTTAAATGCAGAATTCTTGGTTGAGAAAGCTTAATATTATGCATATCATTTAAGCATGGATGCATTCGAGACTATCCTTGCCTTGCTCATTTATGGCATCTTTTTGTTCCCTAGCTTCGAGAATTTTGTGGACCTCAATGCCATTAAAATCTTCTTGAAGAAGAACCATGTGCCTACCTTGCTAGCAGATGCATATCATTCTGTTTACCTGAGGAACTTTCATAATGGAGGGATGATTACTTGTTGCGCTCCTTTGTTATACAAGTGGTTCACTTCACATTTGCCCAAAGCTAACGCTTTTTGGGATCCGAAGAAAGGATGGTGGTCACAGAAGATCATGGCTCTCACTCACTCTGATATTGATTGGTATAGTCGTGACTATGATGGGACGATGATCATTAACAATTATGGGGATTTCGGTAATGTACCTCTTCTCAGTGCTAATGGAGGAATCAGTTACAGTCCAGTCCTCGCCCGTCGGTAATTGGGATACCCTTTGAAGGACAAGCCCAATGGTGTTCATGTGGAAAGCATCTTCTTCAAAGAGGAAAAGGATAGTCAAGAGCTAAAAGAGAAGATTCTGAAGGCTTGGAAACATCTGCACAAGAAAGGGAAGAAGGATCTTGGAAAACTCAACTGTGTCTCTTTAGAACCATACCTCCAATGGGTTCGAAAGAGAGCCATCACACTAAGGATGCCTTATCCTAAACAAGAGCCTATGGTTTTGAAGGAAGAGCGCACCTTGGTCTTCATGTCTAAAGAAGAAAAGCTGAAAATTGCTTTAGTCAAAGCATGACAAATCAAAGACGCTTGGAAGCACAAGTATCAAGTGGTCGTTGAAGAAAATTCAGAACTCCAAAAACAACTCCAGTTGAAGGACGAAGAAGTACTCTCTTGTAAGAAGAGGAAAGCACAAGAAGAACGTTCTTCTTCTAGTCCTTAGTCTACTCCGTGGAAGTTAATTGTGGACAAGCTCATTCTTGAGAAGGCTCAGATGGAAAAAGAAATCAAGAAGCTCAACATGAGGCTGCTAGGGGAACCTTCTTAGGATTCATTAGCTATTGTTTATGTTTAAAACTCTTGTAAGAGGAAACAATATTCTGTAATCCCATCTTGTTGATCAATGAATAAACGACTTTTGATGTTCGTAAATGTCTGAGTTCCATGACACCATGCGCATTTGCATTTGCATTTTTTCTAACCATTCAAGGAATTTCAAACTTTTCTTTTTGCAAACGACAACATGGTGAGACGAGGCATGCTTCCTTTCCCGGACTTAAAGTTGGGTCTTCTTAGGATGTTGGCAAGACTTGTCAGGAACCCCGCCGCCTTCATTGCCAAATATGGAGATCTCCTACCACTGATAAGTGCTCAAGTCAACGAGTTCATGCTGCAGGCTCTTGTTGAGTTTTATTCTCCAACCTACCACTACTTCGTCTTCCCAGACTTTCAGCTGCTTCCGACCATAGAGGAGTACATTGACTATCTGAAGATTCCGTGGACTTTCACACTTCCCTATGGAAAACCAAAGAGAAAGGATTTAGCCAAAGCCCTACATCTCAAGCAAGAGGATTTACCACCTATGAGAGCAAAGGGAGGATATTACAGAATGGAAGCAGGACCACTAATGGAGATGGATGAATATCATTATGAGAATAGAAATCTGGGCATCTTTGAAGCAATTTTGGCATTCCTAATATATGGGTTGTATCTCTTCTCAAGCCGTTATGACTTCATCAGTGAGGAGGCAATCCGTCTCTTCATCATCAAAAGTCCAGTAAACGAGATACTGGCAGATACCTATGTGGTCATCCACCGTTACACCTTGTATGACCTTGACCAGTTTTCATGCTGCCTTGCATTGCTTGACAGATTGGTTTACATCCCATTTGCCCAAGACCCACATCCTTTGGAGGCTTTATAGAAAGAGTGCATGAATTTCCAAACTCATCACTCTCAAGCATTATGACATCACCTGGTATGACATCAACATTGGTAATCTAGTTATGATTCCCAGTTATGGAGACTTCCCCAATGTACCTCTCATTGTAACGAAGGAGGGTCATCACCTACAATCCTCTTCTTGCTCAGTGTCAGTATGGGTATTCAACTGGGCCAGAACCGGAGCCTGAGCTACTAAGACCTTGCTTCTGTGCAACCGGTTGCAACCCGGAGTTAGAAGCCCGTGCTCACTACGCTCAGAGAGATCCTCACCTCTTGGATATAACTCCAATGGAGAACATAAGTTGTTTAACCACCAGAGCGTACTTGCTTTGGTCGAAGGAAATAGCTTTGGCCATGTTCTACACTCATGATCATGAGATAGCGATGGAACTAGAGGTCCCCACGACTAGGGAAGAGCTGAAATACGCTTTGATCAAAGCACAACGAGATGAAGACTTGTAGGAGATCATCCGCCAGGACCGAGCTCATGTTGAAGACCAAGAAGGAGAAGGATCATCTTGTTAGAATGATCATTGTTTCACTATTTCCTGTTTTTCCCCAAAAAGGATTGTAATCCTATGTTGCATTTACTTTCACTTCTTGTTATAAGAAAGGTCTTGCTTTTTAGCAAGAGCCATTTATTGTAATAGACTTCAATTATCAATGAAAAACGCTTTTTTAAGCATGTTGTTACATGTTGTTCCAACTTTTTTGTTTTGTAAATAAAAATTTTGCTTTTCCTTGAATGGTTTGTGCATTTACATTTACATTTGCATTCGCATCTCATCCTGCATTGGTCTTGCATCTGAGTTTGACAGCTCATCCTTTGTTCTTGTTCAGAGAGAAAAGAGAGAGAAAGGAGTCACGCTGAATTCTCACAAATACAACACTCGATCCAGAGCTCAGAAGAAGTGGCTGATAATGAACAGAGGTTCGACCAAATGGACAACGACATTGAAGGAATCAAGGGTGACGTCAGCCAAATTATGGAAGTTCTCAATATAATCAAAGCAAAGATGGACACACAGTCTACGGTAATCTCCGAAGTCGCCACGGCAATGACCAACGTCATAGTAGCTCTAGTTACCACTGCAGAATTTCCCTATGGCATGTCTCGGGATTTCGTGCCACCATTCAGAAATATACAATCCTTAGGTTTTCAACCACTGTTTGATTCAACAATCAGGAATCCCATTTTCACTCAGGCAGGTGGACCAACTACGGTGCGACCTGTTTTCCACAATCAACAACCTATCTTTGACATACCCGACGGTTCTGAAGTCGAGGATGAAAAGAATGAAAAAATGAGGGTAGAGATGGACATCATGGCTAAAAGAATGAGAGCCATCGAAGGAAGCAATGTTTTCGGGTCTGACGCCAAAGACATGTGTCTGGTGTCCGGTTTGGTATTCCCCCAAAAATTCAAGATGCCCGTGTTTGACAAATATGAGGGGACTACTTGTCCCAAGGTACACCTAATCATGTACTGCAGGCGGATGGCCTTGCATATTGAAAACGACAAACTGTTGGTGCACTGTTTTCAGGACAGTCTTAAAGGAGCATCAACCAAATGGTATCTCAGCCTAGATCAAGCAAAGATCCATGGTTTCCAAGATCTTTCAGATGCCTTCATTCAACAATATAAATACAACATGGACCTGGCTCTAGACCGCCGTCAGCTCCTCAGCATGACACAAAAGAGCACTAAAACCTTCAAGGAATACGCGCAAAGATGGCGCGGGACTGCTGCTCAGGTAGAGCCACCCCTTACTGAAAAGGAATTGGCAGACTGGTTCGTAGATACGGTCAGACCAGAATTCTATGAGCGACTAATCAGCAGTGTCACGACCAACTTCTCTGACATCGTAGCAGTGGGGGTCAAGGTTGAAGCCAGTTTAAAAAGCGGGAAAATGGCTACTCCAAATACTAATTCAAGCACCAGTGTTGCAAAGAAGCCGACCAACAACTTTCATAAAAAGAAGGAAGGGGACGTAAGTGTGGTAACATACGGAAAGAAGGCGCAAAGTTCCAGAAACCATCGCCAGCAATATCATCCACCATCATACATAGCGGCTGTGACTCCAGTTTTTCAACAGTCATCGCAGCAGGGTCCTCAGCATGGGGCATCCAGCAATCAACAATAGTATCATTCTAACAATCAACAACAGTATCATTAGCCACAGGGTCAGCAGCCTCAAAATAGGGCTCCAAGGGTGAGTTACCAAGCGAATCATCCAAAAATACAGCCTATTCTAATGAGTTACACTGATATATTCCCAATGCTGATAGAAAGAGGCTTGGTCAAGACAAGGAAATTGGGTGCTCCACCTAATCCACTTCCATTCTACTACAACGCCAATGCCCGTTGTTTATTCCATGAGAACGCTCCGGGCCACGATCTTGAAGGATGCGTCGCGCTCCAGCATCTCGTCCGAGAGTTAATTGAAAAAAGAATTTTGTCCTTTGAAGACAATCACCTGAACGTAAAGAATAACCCTCTACCAAATCATGGTGGAGTAAATGCTATTACTGAAGAAGGGGAAGGGTCTGAAGATAAGACAGTTACTACTATTGATGAGATCAAGGTACCATTGGTGGACCTACACAAACGTCTTACTCAAGCATGGGCGCTTAAGACATCTCATGAAGACTACAAACAATGCATGATGAACCCAGAAGGTTGTGACCTTGTGAAAAAAGACATTCAAGCAATGATCGAACAAGGGATGATAGAGATTGCTCACAGGAAGAAAGGGGAAGATGTGGCAGTCATTGAACCCGTGTTTAATATGCCTGAAGAGCCTAGCAAAAAGGCTGTTTTCAGAAATAACAAAAACGTACGGCCAGTGTTCCGCGACGATGCACCCCCAAAATTTGGGAGAGAACAAGCCAGATTTGAGCCAAGGGGAGGACCTAAACCTCACCCAAGGGTCGTAACGCCAAAACAGGATCATTCATGGTGCGAAGGAATTTTCAAAGAAAGGAAGCCGGTAAATGTAGCCAATATTGCCGATGGAAGTAAGATGACCCGGAGTGGTCGCATATACCAACCGCGGGCAAATAATGCGGTTCCTCCGCCAACAATTTCTGTTCCAAAAGTTGTTTTTCCTCAAAAACCCATTCCAGAGGTAGTCGTCACTAGGGAGCCTTTGGTCAAAGGAAAAGAAAGCCTAAAAATGATGAAGAAGAGTTTCTGCGAATCATCCGACGAAGTGATTACCGGGTGGTAGACCAACTGAATCAAACGCCATCTAAGATTTCAGTCATGGCATTACTCATAAGCTCTCCAGCGTATCGCCAGGCTTTGCTAAAGATCTTGACGCAAGCCCATGTTACCAAATACATTACAGTGGGGCAATTTGACTCCATTGTGGCAAACATCACGGCCTGCAACACTCTAAGCTTTGATGACAATGATCTCACAGCTGAGAAATGTAAGCACAATCGTGCTCTGCATGTGTCGATCAAATGTGAAGAAGATACATTGTCCAGGGTGCTTGTGGATACAGGATCCGCGCTCAATGTGATGCCAAAGAGAACACTAGCCAAGCTGGCTTACCAAGGTGCTAATATGAGGCCAACATCTCTCGTAGTAAAGGCATTTGATGGGTTTAAAAGAGCTGTGATAGGGGAGGTTGATCTTCCTATCATGATAGGACCGCAAATCTTTGAAGTCACCTTTCAGGTGATGGACATCAATCCGGTTTACAGCTGCCTACTGGGGAGGCCGTGGATACACGCAGCAGGCGCTGTTACCTCTACTCTCCATCAAAAGATGAAGTTTGTGGTCGATGATCAATTGGTCATTGTTCACGGAGAAGAGGATTTAATGGTGAGAAACTTATCCTCATTTCGATACATCAAAGCTGACGAAGATTCCCTTGAGACAGCCTTTCAAGCACTAGAAATAGCCCACACTGTTCTAGTTGACGAATCTGACATAACTCGCGGTCCATACTTCACCTCTATTCAGAGTATCAAGGCGGCGCTAAAAGCTGGAATCCCGTTGGGATGGGGGGAGATCATTGAAGTCAATGCTTGGGAAAAGAACGATCGGCAAGGGTTGGGTTACAAACCAAATATAGAAGACGAGTTGTCGCTACTGCGAAAATCGGCGCCGACTATGACAGAAGAGTCGCCACCGTGCGTTATTTATCCCACAAGAGGGAAAGGAAACGCTCAGAGTAAACCTAACGCAAAGAGGGAAAGGAATGGTCATCGCAACCAAATCCTGGATTCGGGAGTCGGTTACGCAAGGGGAAGGTATTAACACCCCTCACGTCCGTCTTACTCGACGGGATCCACGCTTGTTTTCTATCTAAGGGTGTGTTATTCTATCTACTCTACGGGTCTGGGTTAAAAAGAAAAGAAAATGACTCGGCAAAGTATCGCACTTTATGCCTACGTATTCCCGTCTGGAACGAGAAATCAGAGTCAACGTAGTTCGCCTACCTACGGGAAAGGAGGGGAAGATTGCTCGCCGAGATATCGCATCTCGTGCCTACGTACTTTCATACGGCATGAAAGATCAGAGCAAACGTAGTTCGGGCTACGGAAGACACAAGTTTGTCTGACAGTTTTTTTATCTCCTTCTGAAAAGGGTTTCCTGATTAAAGGTCCAAGCAGACAAAAACAGAGTTTGAATGTTCGTTTGAGCTTTTTACGAAAGAAATGTTTTTTAGTCTATTTGCAACTTGTACTGCACTAAAGACTTGTGATCTGAGAGTGACTACGTCGCATGTCACCCTAAGGGTACCATACTAAGCAATCAGATTACTGAAGAGTGTCCCTCCAGCAACCTTTTCTCAAATAGCTTAAGGCTCGTAACGTACAACACGCGTTATCCTTATTACTGTATTTTTGAATTATTTTGAGATGAGAAAAGAGACACCCTAAAACTATGGTTGAAAGGGAACTCTACCTATAGTTATCATACATGGGTCAAAACCTAATGTCTATCATAATTCCCTCTTGCACAGAGAAAATCAGATATCCTAGGGGATAAACAGTAAAAGAAAACAAATAGCAAACAGTAAACATGCATGCTATGCAACAGTTCCAGAGAGGCAAGGGAGAAAAAAATAGGCAAGAGGAGACAAGCTCCACCTCAAACATAGAGGTAATCAACACAAGTAAACAGACAATACATAGAAAAACAAAAGACACAGAGGAGGTAGCCCAAGCAGCAGCAACAACTCTTACAGCAAACAGCAACAGCAGCTCTAAACAGCAAAGTTGGGTAGACAGCAAAGTTGACAGCAAGGGCTTCATCTTCAAGCAAACTTCTATCTCAAGCTTCTTCAACTTCATCTTCAAGCTCCAGCAAGCATACTCCAAGAGGAGGATTAATCATCAAGATCAAGTTATAATGTTAAGAAACTTAATGACAACGAAAGGAAATCACTAAGAACTCAACATTGCAAATGAAAGGTATCCTCAAAGTTCTACTCACTTGGGCATACCACTCATCCCTCCTAAGGAGATATGGAGTTTCCCAAGGAGGATTTTATGTCATTGGATAGAATAGAGGCCAACAATGCACTCCATGTTTGAAGAAAGAATCAAAACTAGGTCTAAGGCACTTCCTAAAACCTTAATTTCCTAAGCTCCTAAACAAAAGCTCCACAAGAGGAAAAGCCTTCAAATCAAAGCTCCAATATTCAATCCTAAGCATCTTCAATGAATCCAGAAGCTCCACCAAAAAGAACTCAAACTTAAACCCACTCCAAGGCAGCCAACCAAACCAAACAATCCAAAGCACTCAAGAGAGGAAACCACAAATACAAACCACTTGCAAAATACAACTAAAATAGAAAATCAAGTTGCAAAATTCTAATAAAATTCCTAGGGGAACATACATGTTTGAAAAACCTAGTGTAAAACGATTGAATCCTAAATCAACTTCTAAGTTATCTAAACAATTCCTACATTGAGATAGGTCAAGGGAATCCACAAGTTTGGGAAGGTCCTAATCTCAATACCTAAAACAGAACCTAATGTTGTTCTAAAAATCCAAGAAAAATTATAGGGGAACATGAATATCTACCCTAAAACATACTAAAAAATCAAAGCCAAACTCATCACCAATTGGAAGAACAAAATTCAACAAAACAGATGGTCAAATACGCAAAATAAAAAGAATTAACAAAAATAAGAAAAATCAAATTAAAATGAAAAAATGCATGAAAATGCATTTTATTGATTTCGGAAAATCACAAATTCTCTCAAGATCATGGAGGTATTTTTAAAATATTTTTTGGATCAAAATTGGAATTATTGTGATTTTTAGAATCAATAATGCATTTAAAATAATTCAAATCAAATAAAAGAAATAAAAAACTCAGAATAAAACACTGGGCGTTGGATGAGGAGACCAGTCAAGGGATCTAGCGCTCAGGATTGTGCCAGCGCATTAGTGAAACGACTGCGTTTCACTCCAGTCAAAGTCAGCAAAACAAATAAGTCACAGCCACTGGATTGGATTACAAAGTCTTGTTTCCACGTAGATCCAATGGGTCAATCATCATCTTCTCCATTCAAATCTTCAGATGGAGGGAACTCTGTTCAGGTGGCCGGAGAAGACCTCCGGTCGTCTTCTCCGGCGAGCAGGTGGTTGCAGGTTATCAAAAACTCCAAATCTCATACCAATCTCACTCCAAATTTGATGCTGATCACGATTATGAGCTTAGAATTTCCTAAATCCTTATGCATTTTCAAAACCGATACCCGATCTAAATTATGTCAAATTATTGAATGTTACCAAAGCCTAAACTAAAGGTATAGATGTCTTCCTCAAGTTACATTGATCATCTTAAGCTATTACAATTGCATTGATTCCTCAAGATCAACCATAACTGAATCCAAACAGAAATCGTGACACCTTCTTGATCATCACCAAATGCTAACAAATGGATCCTAAATCGTTCTACAAGTCACAAGGAACCTAACCACATGCATAATATGGACTACATCTCCCTAGATCAAGAGGAATTTTGAATTATACTAACCTTGTTTCAAGCTTCAAATGGAGATGATTCTGACTCGAACTTTGCTCCAAGAACTTCCAGAATCCTTCACTGATGATGATAGAAACCTCTTGCAACTTCAATTTGATCTAAAACCTCTCTGAATCTCAAATACGATTTTGAGTTAGAGCTCCAAAATTCCAATATCAATCTCTCTGCTCAGCTTCTAATAATCACCAACCCTTGCTCAAATCTTCTTCTGAACATTTATAGAACCGTTTGGGACCTTCTAGAGTCCAAGCCCAGGCCCAAATTGGATGATCCAAAAACTCCAACCTCTCCAAAATTTTCACATGGCAAGTGCACGAAAATCCTCAAACAGCTTGCCTTAGAAGCTTTAAACCACTTGCATACCACCTTTGGAGTGTATTCAGACCAAAAAGAAACTCCACATTGCCTTGGTGAACAAATGGCCATGAAGTTGCTTAAGTGTGAAGAAACAAGTGAAAAGCTCATGAATCAAGGGTCAATTGAAAAATATAAAAGAACCAATGTTTCCAAAACATGATTTATGATCAAATCAAGTACTCATTTGGCTTGTTTTGGTCACATAACCAATAATTTTGAATTTTTCAACTTTGAATCATTTAAAAACCTCCTTTATTCAAACCATTTCAAACCAAGTTTTGCTATGAGCTCAACCAATCCATCTTGTCATCTTATCTAGCCTAAAAACCCCATTTTGAACAACTTTCATGTTGAACAAAAATCCATTTGACAAGTGCAAGTTGGAGATTTTGGCCTATGATTGAAAATGACCTATAATCTCACTTTCCCAAAATACCCCTAACTTGTAAACCTCATAACTTGAGTTCTACAAATCAGATGGAAGACTTCTAGTACAATTTAGAAAGCTAGGATCATGAGTAACAACTTCCATGTCGGCCAAAAGTTCAGTTGAAACCTCCTTATAGGTCAAAAACAGACTTGAAGTCAGATGATTTTCACAGACAAATTTTAGTGTCATCTGAGGACTTGTAACTTGTATGGGCCATAACTTGAGTTCTATAACTCCAATGGAGGACTTCTAGTACTCAAATTAAAGGTATTGAGATTCTCTACAAGTTTCATGTTGTCCAAAGATCCATTTGAAACTTGTATCTTGACTTATGTGGCCTTGAAGTTAGGCACTAAATAGGGTAATTTGCACTGAACCCCTAATTTAGCAACTTCCCACATTCTTGATTCTTCTTGATTTGATCTTGGCACAACACCACAAATGTCTTATCACATCATTTCATGAACTCCATGACCTAAAAGTAGGCTTTGATACTCTTCAATTGCTCAACTGATTTAGGATTAATCCAGATGAAACCCTAATTGCTTGCACCTCAACTGTGGCTCTTGCACTCTAATCAATGACTTGATTGAGCTCCAACATGGCCCTCTAGGCACTCCATGAGCTCTATACACATCTTATATTCACACCTCATGCTTCACATCCCATTGATGGTCCTCAGTTGGTCAAGACCTTCCACCACCTCCTGATGACTTGGATGACTTCTCAAGCTTGGATAAGATTTCTTGCTAGGCTTCTTTTGATAATAATCACACTTGATCCCCTGTTGGATGAATGATATGCCATGATATGCAAATGATAGAACTATTCAAATGATAATGCAATGAAACATAAACCAGGTAAAAGATGTTGAGCAAATTTTGGGGTGCAACAGCTGCCCCTATTCAAACGGCTTGGACCCGACTGGGTGAAAAGCGAACGGCCTTCAAACAATCGAGGTAAAAGATGGTTGAATACCAAGAAACCCGGAAATTTGCCAACTGTAGACACGAACTGCACAAACTATTTGGTGAACAACATTCGCTGTGCTAAACCCAGTTGTTACGGCAACAACTGATCAATCTTCTAATAAAACTTTTGATTTCAACATTAACTCCCTGTGTGACGCCACAGGCATCGAATTAACTTTACGAGAAACAATTTCATCCACAACGGGACTAAACTTCGTCAACACGAGGAAGGACTCCATCAACATGAGTACAATTCCGTCTATAATTGGAATAACGATCCCTGTCAGCCACAGGTAACAACTCCACTGGGGATAATCCATCTATTACGGATAATAACTCCGTCCACACGGGTAGCAATCACTGTCAACACAGGTGCACATCACTGTCAATCATAGGTAACAATCTCTGTCAACACAGGCGCGATCTCTGTCCATTACAGGTAACAATCTTTTCTGACGCTTTTACTGGGGAAACAACTCTACCAACAACACAGGGAAATAACTTTGGCGACTTCCACTGAGGAAATAGTTTTATCAACAAATAAGAAATAACTCTGCCAACAACACAGGAACTAACTCCGTCACCACTACGGGAAATAACTCTGCCAACCATACAAGAAAATAACTCTGCCAATAATACAGGAAAATAACTCTGCCAAATACAGGAAAATAACTCTGTCACCACTACGGGAAAATAACTCTGTCAAATACAGGACAATAACTCTGTGACCACTACGGGAAAATAAATCTGTCAAATACAGGACAATAACTCCGTCATCACTACGGGAAATAACTCTGAATACAGCTTCTCTGCCTATCTTTGCAGTAGCTAACTCCATCAATCAAATGGGTAACAAAATACTGGTCCAATATTCAAACTTTTAGCGCAAACAAGGCAGCAAATCTGAGAAGGACTCTACTGAGGATTTTCTGAACCCAAACTGCCAGACACCTATTTCGACATAGGCATCAACTTCTACAAAATGATTCACGAAATCTTTTGATACTGTCATAGCAACAATTTTGAAGAAATACTCCGCTGGAGGCGTAAGAGAAACTTAACCAAGCAACTCTGTGGGGAATAATGACAAAACGAACATTATCATTACACGTCTCCCGCCGAGACCTTGCTTATCTGGTAATTAATCTGAGCAAGAGCTCCCTCCACCTGGAAGGAAAAAAACCCTTGAAAACAAAAGGTTAACCAACCTGGCTTATGTTTCAAAATGCGTATGTTTGACAATGGCGTAATGCTCCATTCGACATGGAAATGCTACGCGTTTGGGTAGATATGAATATGATGATATATGCAAATGCTAATGTAGGCTCAAGCTGCTGAGAAACACTCTGGTATGAAATGTCTAAGAACAAAACCAACTCCGCTGGGGATGAACGGGTATCACAAAGTATTCTGGCAAAATAAATGCCGGAAACAACAACCAACTCTGCTGGGGAGAGATCAGACATTTGGGAAGAAAACACAAACCCTGCTGGGGAAAGATGCAACCCTCATGGGGGAAGAACTACACTGTCGGGACACAGTCTACAAACTCAGAGTTATAAACTCTGCTGGATAATCATCCTGACGAAAGAATGACAACTTGCGGGGAAAAGAATAACCACCCTCTGAGAAGGCATCCTCTGCCGGGGATATTGATTTTGACCTGCCGGGGATATCCTATGGACAACTTCCATGAGGATACTCTTCAGGCGACATTCCTGGTAATACTCTCTCGGGGAGGACAATTCCACATCTGGTAGGAATAAGCGCCGTCTCCACTTTCTGGGGATAGGATACGACTTGCTAAAGAACGACATCAACTGAAGTCAGGCCCTACGTCAAGAGACTTTGGCTGGGGAATACAAATCCTGACCGTTTGCTTCAAAGGTAAGGACTCTGCAAAACACAAACGAGACAAAACAAATCTACACAACAAAATCTATCTGAGTTAATATCTGTGACATTCATTCAGTCAATTCGAGGTTTTAGCAATTATTGGCAAGGGCCAGCAAGTTTATGCAAGTGCAAGTTCATCAAAAACATCGGCATTTTTCACAAACAAAACAGTAAAAAACAAGCATCAAGTACTGAATAACATGCTTTATTGAATGGGCCTGTAAATAGGCAAAGCTTTGTACACTGGAAGTAACTCCTGAAAAGAGGAAGTTACGCACAAGCAAAATACAATATATGCACAAGAAGCACAAAGAAAGATACAAAACAAATTTGATATACATGTCGGCAACATGGTACAGACGACCACCATGAGCTGATTCTCCTATGACTCGCCCGATTCTGGCACTTTCCCGGTACTCGATCTTCGGAAGAGATTGTTTTGGATATACGACCCTCAGGTACTCCCAAACCACTAAGCAATGCAGTATCGAACTCGGACCGCAGTCATTTGCTTTTTCAATCCCTAACTTTTGCGTGAATCGCCCTTTGCGGGTTTTCAATTCACCGGGATACCCTTTTTTCCGAAGTTTCCCCTTTCAGGTTTTCAACTTCGTGTGTGTACATTTTTTCAATTTTATCCCTAACTTTTTCCCGCACCTTTTATTCCTTTTTTATGGTTCGCCGGGATGCCCCATTTTTGCCTGGACTCTCTTTTTTCTGTCCAGCGGGTCACTTTAAGCAAAGTATTTTTTAACTGCGTCTGAATTCACAGGAGACATAAAGTCCTCACCATCCATGGTGGATAACAACAAGGCTCCTCCAAAGAAAACCTTTCTGACGACATATGGACCTTCATAATTGAGAGTCCATTTGCCCCTGTGATCTGATTATGGTAGGAGAATCTTTTTCAACACAAGATCGCCCGTCTGAAAGCTTCGAGGGCATACCTTCTTATCGTAAGCTTTCTTCATCCGGCTCTGATACAACCGACCATATGCGAGAGAAGCCAGTCTCTTTTCATCCATTAAACTGAGCTGATTCAGTCTATCTTTTACCCATTCTTCCTCATCAAGTTGGACATCACGCAAAACCCTCAAAGAAGGAATCTCAACCTCCAATGGTAACACTGCCTCCATGCCATACACCAATGAGAAAGGGGTTGCCCCGGTTGACGTGCGATAACCGTGCAAAGCGAAAGGCAACATCTCATGCCAGTCCTTGTAAGTCACAACCATCTTCTGAACAATCTTCTTTATGTTCTTATTGGCCGCTTCGACAGCGCAATTCATCTTGGGCCGATAAAGAGAAGAGTTGTGATGCTCGATCTTGAAATTCTAACACAGCTCTTTCATCATCTTGTTATTCAAGTTTGAACCGTTGTCGGTAATAATCCGCTCTGGGATTCCATATCTGCAGATAATATCTCTCTTGATAAATCTGGCTACCACTTGTTTGGTGACATTATCATATGACGCTGCTTCCACCCACTTGGTGAAGTAATCAATAGCTACCAAAATGAACCAGTGTCCGTTTGATGCCGTGGGCTCAATCTTGCCAATCATATCAATTCTCCACATCGAGAAAGGCCATGGTGATGACATAACATTCAGAGGGCTCGGAGGCACATGAATTTTGTCCGCATAAATTTGACATTTATGACACCGCTTCGCAAAGTTGAAACAATCTGTTTCCATCGTTAGCCAATAGTAACCTGCTCGCAACAGTTTTCTCGTCATTGCATGTCCACCAGCATGCGTACCAAATGTACCTTCATGGATCTCTTCCATGAGCAACTTAGCCTCTTTCTCGTCCACACATCGCAACAACACCAAGTCGTGGTTTCTCTTATACAGGACGCCATCCGGATTCAAATAAAAATTGCCAGCCAATCTCCTAAGAGTCTTCTGATCACGACTGGACGCCCCAGCCGGATACTCTTGGTTCTTCAGGAAATTCTGGATATCGAAATACCACGGTTTGCCATCAGATGTTTCCTAAATGGCGAATATGAAGGCGGGCCTATCAAGGCGAGAGATTTCAATCCTGGGAGCTTCATTCCCGAAGTTAACTTTATACATTGAAGACAACGTCGCCAGAGCGTCGGCCATCTGATTTTCTACTCGTGGCACGTGATGCAATTCTACTTTGTCAAAGAAAGGAAACAATCTTCTTGCATAATTCATATAGAGTATCAGATTGGGCTGCCACGTCTCCCATTCTCCTTTAATATGGTTGACCACTAGAGCAGAGTCCCCGTATATATCAAGATATTTGATTCTCAAATCAATAGCCTCCTCGAGCCCCATGATGCACGCCTCATATTCGGCCTCATTATTGGTAACGGGAAAGGTCAATCTGGCAGTAAAGGGAATGTGCGTCCCTTGAGGAGTAGTGATAATTGCCCTTATTCCACTACCGTAGGAGTTAACAGCGCCATCAAATATCAACTGCCACTTGGAACCCAACTCTGGACCTTCATCCGGCAACGGCTCATCACAATCTTTCATTTTCAAGTACATGATATCCTCGTCAGGAAAATCAAACCTCATTAGTTGATAATCTTCAATCGGCTGCTCCGCTAGGTACTCTGACAGAACACTACCTTTGATAGCCTTTTGAGAAACATATTGAATATCATATTCTGTCAGCACCATCTGCCATCGAGCAATCCTCCCGGAGAGTGCTTTCTTTTCAAATACGTATTTGATCGGATCCATCTTTGAAATTAACATGGTTGTATGGTTTAACATGTATTGCCTCAAACGTTTGGCAGCCCAGGCTAGCGCACAACACGTCTTTTCGAGCATTGAGTAACAGGATTCACAATCTGTGAACTTTTTACTCAAGTAGTAAATTGCATGCTCTTTATGTCCAGTCTCGTCATGCTGACCGAGAACACAACCCATACTTTCCTCAAGAACCGTCAAATACATAATCAATGGTCTCCCGGCTACTGGGGGTATCAATATTGGAGGTTCCTGCAAATATTCTTTTATTTTTTCAAACGCCCTTTGACAATCTTCATTCCAGGTCACAGCCTGATTCTTTTTCAACAATTTGAATAATGGCTCGCATGTAGCGGTTAGGTGAGATATGAACCGAGCAATGTAGTTCAACCTCCCTAAAAACCCACGCACTTCTTTTTCTGTTTTAGGCGTTGGCATTTCTTGTATTGCTTTTATCTTAGCAGGATCAACCTCAATTCCTTTTTCGCTCACAATAAACCCCAATAGTTTACCGGATCTCACC
This sequence comes from Lathyrus sativus, assembly GCA_963859935.3. Lineage (NCBI taxonomy): Eukaryota > Viridiplantae > Streptophyta > Magnoliopsida > Fabales > Fabaceae > Lathyrus > Lathyrus sativus. The sequence continues at coordinate 77,370,898 of OZ012737.1, forward strand.
CCGAAGGTGCACTTGTTAGGATTTAACCTTAGCCTGAATTTCCTAAGCCTCTTGAACAATTTCAGCAGATTGACCAAATGCTCTTCCTCCGTCTGGGATTTGGCAATCATATCATCAATATAAACCTCGATCTCTTTATGCATCATGTCATGAAAGAGCGTCGTCATAGCACGTTGATATGTTGCCCCAGCGTTCTTCAAACCAAAGGGCATCACTTTGTAGCAAAATGTTCCCCATGGGGTAATGAAGGTTGTTTTCTCCATGTCTTCTGGCGCCATTTTTATCTAATTGTAACCCGAGAAGCCATCCATGAAGGAGAAAACGGAGAATTGAGCAGTGTTATCGACCAACACATCAATATGAGGAAGCGAAAAGTCGTCCTTTGGGCTCGCCCTATTCAAATCACGATAGTCTATGCACATCCGCACCTTACCATCTTTCTTTGGTACAGGTACTATATTAGCGACCCATGAGGGATAAGTTGTAACAGCAAGGAAACCAACATCCCACTGTTTCTGAACTTCCTCCTTAATCTTCACAGACATATCTAGTCTGGTTCTTCTGAGTTTCTGCTTAACAGGGGAACATTCTTCTCGCAATGGCAGACGATGAACAACCATGTCAGTATCCAATCCCGACATATCCTCGTACGACCAAGCAAAGATATCATTGTACTCTTGCAACATCTCAATCAGACGTTGCTTGATGTCGCTTTGCAGTGCAGCCCCTATCCGGATGTTCCTGACAACTCCCTCGGACCCCACGTTGATAATCTCAATCTCTTCCTGATGAGGAAGAATAATTCTTTCTTCCTGTTTCAACAGTCGAGTCAGCTCTTCTGGCAAGTCACTATCCTCAACAATCTCTTCCTCAGCTTGAAATACCGGGTGCTCGAAGTAAAAACGAGTCATAGGAAGTTCATGTTTGGTGTCATCTGAAATATGAATCCTGCAAAGGAAATGGTTAAATGCTTCAAATGAGTGCAAACAAAGCTCATAACCACGTTGCCATTTATTGTTAAAATAAAAACAGGAACAACAGGGAACACAAAATTTGTATGAGAAAAACGCCTTTATTCAATGATTAAACAGTGCATACACATAAGCAGGTGGCCCTAAAACAAAATCACTATGCCCCGGGTAGGACACAGGATTATACAATAATCAAGAAAACAAATCATTATTGTTTTGTAGTCACTGGGACAATTTCTCGGATGGACCAGTTGCAGAGACTTTGTCCTGGCACGCTAGGCTTTATCCACGCGTCCATATCGCAATCACTATCTCCGTCTTCAGAGTCGGAAATAGCATTAATCGTCTCAAAGCAGACTCCCTTTGGAGTAATCACCATCGGTCCTTTGAACTTGGGTGCTTTCTGTGAAGAAGATGCTGATGTTGGGCGGTACCCTAGTCCAAACTTGTCCATCTTGACAGGGATTTCCAGCACTTGACACCAACCCTTGGTCTCACTAGTCTGAACCAACGCTTGAGCGTCTTTGTACAAAGCCACAACAACCTCTGGCACCTTGCTGGGAACACTGGACTTGTCTTTGATTTGCAACCCTTCGAAGGCTTGGCAGGGCGTTTCGTGGATTTCTCCATCCACTTCAACGTACTTGAATGATGAGAGATGACTGACCAAGATGTCCTCTTCCCCACAAATAGTAACGATGCCACCACCGGCTTCAAACTTAAGCTTCTGGTGCAGCGTGGACGTCACAGCCCCTGCAGAGTGTATCCATGGATGCCCAAGTAAACAGCTATAAGCTGGATGAATATCCATGATATAAAATTCAGTGTCAAATATTTCCGGCCTGACCTGCAACGACAATGTTATCGACCCAAACACCGACCTTCTCGTTCCATCAAACGCCCTCACAACCAAGTCACTTGGCGTGAAAATAATTCCCCGGATATCTAACTTCATCATAGCCTTCTTAGGCAATACATTCAGAGATGATCCGGTATCCACAAGAACGTGCGACATTACGGTGCCCCGACATTCCACCAATATGTGTAAAGCCATATTATGCTCTCGGCCTCTGGGTGTTAAATTAAAATCAGTGAAACCCAAACTATATCCAGCATTGACATGCGCCAGTACCCCCTCTAGCTGGTTGACCGAAACCTTTTGAGGTACAAATGATGTGTCCAATATCTTCAACAAAATATTTCGATGAGCCTCAGAACAAAGCAACAAAGATAGGATTGAAATTTTTGAGGGTGTCTGTTGTAAGTGCTCAACAATCTTATAATCGCTCTTGCGATTAGCCTCATGAACTCTTCTACGTCCTTGAGCGACGTGTCTTTCAACTGGGATGGTCCACTTTCATTCACCTTGGCCTTGCCTTTAGCAATCCTCTCTGCTTCAACTTCAGGTGCGGTGAAGATTCTTCCACTACGGGTCATGCCTCCCGTTCCAACAACATTGTCAACTGCCCCTGTCGGCTGGCTATTCACCTCAATCTTTTCTCCGTTACAGTATGCTTCTAACCCATATGTCCATGCAATTGGACCCGGTTGGGCGCCAAGTCGCTGTTATACTTATAGTGAGCTACAAATGCCTCGGCTAGTTGCTTCCATGTCTTTATATTAGTTGGCTCCAACCCCATATACCATTCTAGGGAAGGGCCTGATAGGCTATCTTGAAAGAAATGCATTAGCATTCTCTCATCAGTGGAGTACGCAGACATCTTTCTGTAATAAGCCCTCACGTGCACTTTCGGACATGTGTCCCCTTTATACTTATCAAACGTAGGAGCTTTGAATTTGATTGGCACCCTCAAGCCAGGTACCAGGCCCATTGTTGACATGTCTAAGCCCACAACACTTTGGTTCAGGACCCCCCTCATCTGCTCTTCTAGCATTCTGATCTTCTGGGAGTCATCCATCGGCCCTTCGAAACCTCCGCCGGAGAAAGCGTCCTCCTGCTGATCTTCTTGCCACATACCATTCCCAGCTCCATACCCATCATATCCATTATTACGGCCAGCTCTGATCTGATTCATCACCGGGCCTCGCCCTTTGTTGCCGTACCCCTGAGCAACTCCAGCAGGTCCAAAAGCCATTAGCCCAGCGCCGTTTCCATTTCCGAAACCTCCGTAACCCTGATTGGCCACACCATAACCATCTTGCCCAAATCATTGAGCATTGAAACCATATTTCCCAGCGTTATCAAATCCCTGATCGTTGAACCCGAATCCAGCATTGCCGAAGCCGTTGCCTCCCATATTATCACCCAAGTTGACATCACCAAGCCCAACGTTATTGACAGTAGTCTCGTTCCCAACTCCGACGTTACCGTTCCCAGCAGCGGTAGCGTTGTTGACATTAGCAGCAGGTATATTGACTACAGGTGGAGCCACTGGCGTGGGAGTGCCATCTCCATGAACAGTGTCGACTCGCACAGACTGATGATCCTCATTACCGTGACCAGCATTTCTGACCAACAGAGGCTGCACCATGGCTTGCAGATTCTCCTGACCTTTTGCAATAGCTTCCATGGTCTGAATAAAGAGAGCTAGCTTCTCGCGCACATCTTGCATCTCGTTCTGCATTTGATCCATGATTCTTCGACAGTTGGTGCGAGTGGAATAGCGGTGCGGGTGCTGATCTGCATTCCTGAAAATACCTGGTTCAAAACAGGAAATAAGATACCATCCAATGATTACCTGTAATGCAATATGAATATGAATGCAATGCAACGTGTGTGTCTGTGCATTAGGGAATAGCATTCCCCGATTCTAGTGTGAAGGTGCCAGTGCTAGCAATACAAAGATCGGAGTTGAATCACAAAAAGTCTCATATATTGCGGAGAAACCAATAAGCCAAGAATACAATATCACTGAGAGTACAATAAGAAGGCATGACCTCAACCAACAATCCTGGTGATGGTCAGCACTATGCAAATAAAGCATACAAGCTAATACATGAAAGGATCAAACACTCCCATAAGTCTGGTACTCTTCTATTAACTTCTTGGTCTCTGGATGGCCTGGTCTGGTAAGCAGCCCTTCAACGAGTTGGTTTCTTCATTTGAGCACACGACGCACGTCACCGGCAGTTTCCTCCCATGCCCCTTCTCCGAAGCGATCCTCTAACTTCCGCTTCTGAGACACGGCTTCGTCCCTGCCTTTGATGGCCTTGTTCAGTGCATTCTGGAGACTATACCGGGTCATCACTTCTTCTTCACACTCCTTGATGCTAGACTTCAACTGCTCTTCGAGATCGGAAATTTGCTGCTTCAACTTATCCTCCCTCTTCTTATTGTTGGTCAGTGTAGCATTCCAAGTCTTATTGCAAGAAGAGATCTCTCGGTGTGCTGCGTCGAGTGCCTTCTTTTTAGATTCCAGCATGTCATGGGAGCTTCTGAACTCTTGCCCCATACGTTCGCGCTTCTTCCTCTCTTCAGTCAACTCAGCCCCTAGTCTGTTTACTAGCTCGATCTGCTGTTGGAAAGCATGCACGGCCTTGTTTTTCTCACTGCGTACCTGAGCTAGCTCTTGCTCTAGCCCTTCATTGATCTTCATCAAGGCTTCTTTCTCTTTCACCACTTGCTCATAGGCCTCCCTAGAAACAGTATTTGGCTCTGCTACCGGAATGGGAACAAGGACTGGTGCATCTGGAAATGGCATCCGCAACTGACTTGCTCTCTCCTGGATCCAAACTCTGTAAGGTGCATAGGCCTGATAGTCATTCTTCCCTAACAGCGGCTTCCCTCTTCGGTTAATACACGTCCAGGCATGCTGCAGCTTGGCTAATAACTCCCCCTTCAAATCTCCGGTGAAGTACAGAGATTCCTGTACTTCCTCCTCTTTGGGTGGGTTCTTCAGCGCATATCCGAATTGGCGAATGAACAGAGAAGGGTTGTAATTGATACACCCTTTCCTACCTATCAACGGAACATTAGGGTACCCAGAACAAATGAAGATAAGCTCAGATCCCAGCAGATCTCTATCAAACCACTCGACGCCTTCAGAAGATAGTCTCATCAGGCGCTCCGGCCAGCCAACTGGGACTGTAGTCTCTATGACAGATCTTCTCTTAGGAAGGTGGCTCTCAAACCACATACCCAGCAATGGTACACAGAAATGAACATTCTTTCCTCTTCCCTTCTCATTCTTGTAATGCAGTGAGTGGTAGAAATCTCCGAGCAAGGTAGGTACAGGATTACCAGCGGCAAACAAGTAGAAGGCGTCGAAGTCCACAAAATTCGGTACATTGGGAAACAATATTATGCCGTAAATGCACAGAGCCAACACAGCATTGAAGGCGATCCAGCACCCGCTCTTAGCGTAATCCTAGGCTTTACCAATCAAGAACTGGAGCGAGAAGCCTGGAACTCCACGGGAAACAGTAGTCAACAGTTCAGAAGCATCCACATGCAAAGCTTTTGCCAAGTCCTCCGGCTTGGGCTTAGCGCCAGAATGAATGAATGGAACCTGGTTCTGCACGGGTAACTCAGTAAACTCCACATACTCTTCAATGGTAGGCCCCAGAATAAAATCAGCAAACGTAAAACATCTCAATGCGGGATCATAGAATTGCATCAAGGCATACAGCCCATCTCGCTCCATCTCCGTGGGTTTGCGCACCAATCTCAATAATCTTCCATAGCTCATTCTGAAGCTCCTACGAACATCCTCATCAGCCAGAGAGATCAACCCAAGCAGGGCAACAACATCAGGAGTAGGCAATTTGTAAGCAACTGTCCTCCTTAAGCTGGCCATGACCAATCACCCAGAAATTCGGACACTAGAACTAGGGAAGTGCAAATGCACCTGCAGCACAGACACACGTTAGTGGGGATGCAATGCTGATGAGTATGCGAACAAATGCAATGTAAGTGACATGCAACAGGGACCAAATGCCGTAGCTGAATAGCCTGAACCATATCAAGAAGTCTCAGATAGACTCTCTAGAAGTCCTCAAACCCTGGTCTCAGATGGACCTAACACAAAGCTCCCACACTGGTCTCTGACAGACCTCAAACAAAGACTCCCACTGGTCTCTGGTAGACCTCAAATCATATCTCGAACTGGTCTCCAACAGACCTCAGAACTCCCCAAATGGTCTCTGACAGGCCTCAGAACTCTCCATAAATACTCAAGATCTCTGATCAAGAAAAAACCGGTGTCTGAAGGTCTAGTTACCTGCATAACCCCAAACCCTCTCACAGGTGGATGTCCTAGTAACTGACAAAGGTACGGAATCCTATGCGGTCGTCGGCGTCACAGACTTTCAGGGTTGATGATACGATTCCCAGAAGGAGTGGCATCATCAAATCCTGAAGAGGCCTCACTTAGCCAACTTCCAAATGATCGGTCCCCAGAGTCGACAATTCAACTAACCAGCAACCCACGCCAACCAAAGGAAGGGGCAGGAGGCCAACCAGAGGAACCTCGTCTGAGTGTAGATTTCGCGGGACACCAAGGCAAGCAAAGAAAGCGGGCGCCCACTAATCTCTACTCTAAGTCTAAGGTGCACTCAAGCCCAGGTCCGGCTTCTCACTCAATATCATAACACCCATCACAACCCCCAAATACAGCAATAATGACAATAATAATATGCTGAAAGTAAAGGTCAGAAATATAAATCCATACAAAATCCTCGACGGGAAAACAAGCGTTAGGATTGACTCTCTTAAGGGACGTTGGATCCCAAATGCATAAGAACTATCGCAGTCCTTAGCAGCCAGGGGACGTTGGATCCCCAGCAGAGTCGCCAGCTGTCGCTACTGCGAAAATCGGCGCCGGATGAACAGAAGAGTCGCCACCGTGCGTTATTTATCCCACGGGAGGGAAAGGAAACGCTCAGAGTAAGCCTCGCACAACACGGGAAAGGTATGGTCGTCGCAACCAAAACCTGGATTCGGGAGTCGGTTACGCAAGGGGAAGGTATTAGCACCCCTCACGTCCGTCGTACTCGACGGGATCCACGCTTGTCTTCGGGTATGGATTGTTATTCTATCTACTCTACAGGGTTAAGGGTTAAAAGAAAAGAAAATGACTCGGCAAAGTATCGTACTTTATGCCTACGTATTCCCGTCTGGAACGAGAAATCAGAGTCAACGTAGTTCGCCTACCTACGGGAAAGGAGGGGAAGGTTGCTTGCTAGGATATCGCATCCTATGCCTACGTACTTCCACACTGCATGGAAGATCAGAGCAAACGTAGTTCGGGCTACGTACGACACAAGTCTGTCTTGATTGATTTTATTCCTTCTGAAAAAGGGTTTTTCTGATTACCGGTCCAAGCGGACAAAAATGACGTTTTGATGAGTTCACATTCTTTTACGGAAGAAGTGTCTTTTATTGTGTTTGAAATCTTATTGTATTTTTCTGTTTGTTTTGAGAAAGAAGAGACAGAAGTCTGACCTACGGTTGCGAAGGGAATCAGACTAACCTAATGTTATCATGCATGGGTTAAGACCTAGTGTCTATCATGCTCCTCTCTTGCGCAGAGAGAAACAGAGATCCTAAGGGAATAGACGGAAACAGAAACAATAGCAGATATATACAGTAAAGCAGGAAAATGCATGGATGCAACAATACAAGCGAGGCAAGGGAGTCTCACTCAACCTCGAACCTAGAAAACAATAGGCAAAAGTGAACAGGATTCACTTTCAACCCAACAGGTTAAACAGCAGACAATACAATCAGGAAAAACCAATCAATACATCAGAAATGAAAAACAGCAAAAATAAACAGCCACAACAGCTCTGCATCAACACCTATCTTCAAGTCATCTCCAAACAGCTACAAGCTTCAGCAAGCATCAATCTCCATCTCCACAGCCTCCAAGCAAGGTCTTTGTCATCAATCTGCAGTCTACAATGGCTTTTCTTCAAGTCTCAAACCTCCAGGATGAGGGATCAACCACAAGAGTGAATTGGGTGTTAAGCAATTAGTTGACTACCAAGGGTGGCAAACAAACTGCTACTAACACATAAGATATTTTCTCTCAAGAGTTCTATCCCTTAGACAGTAGCACCAAGCCTTCCAAGGGAAGGGGGTGAATGTCTTAGAGAGAGACTCTGCATCACAGAGAAGAATGGAGGCAGTCAAGACCTTCCATGTTTGAGAATCAAGTTGACTACTCTAGGGCTCTGCCTAACTCCTAGATACTACCAACTTCAACAACTGCCAGCACAGAATCTCCTCATCAACTCTGGAAGTTGGTCTTCAGTCTCTGATCTTCAAATGGGCTTCATCATCTCAGGTCTTCAGCTCTCCCCAAATCCCAAACAAACCCAATACCCACACAGACAAATTATAATCCCCAGAGAGGGCACACCACACCAGTCAAGCAAATACAGACAATACTAATAGCAGTAGGGGAATCCTAACATTTTCTAAGGGATCTAATAACTACCCCTAATCCCTATAGTCCCATACCCCAAAAATTCAAGCTCTAACTCCTAAGGGAAATGGACTTATTCACCTATGTTGTCACCAAAACCCTAGTTTTGTTCATGTTGTTCACACCTACACAAGTCTCCTAAAATTAATTTCTAAAATTGTGAATTAAATCTTATGTACAATTTGAAGTCCTAAACTAATCACTCTAAAAAGAATGAACCCTAAATCTAAGGGGACCTATGAGAACTAAAATCAACAATTTTGAGTACTAAACTAAACTTAATAAAATGCTATTTACAAGAAAAATACACAAAAAATAGTAAAACAAAATAAAATGTCAATTTTATTATTTGGTATTTGTCTAGACAGAATTATTGACCTATAGAAAAAAGAACCAATCAAAACTAAGCTATTTTCATTTTTTTATGATTTTTTAAAGATGACAAAAATATTAAAGGAATTAAAAAACACAAAATAGAAATAAAAGGGGAGGGGGTGCTACCAGCAACTCGCTCAGTTAAAATTCCAGGTGGGCCATGAACCAGGGGTGTGAATAACAATTCTATTAGGCCCAACACGCTCAGAAAATGAATTAAAAAAAACCAAAGAAAATAATGAAAACCGCGGTGCAAACAGCAACAAGATCACGTGTATTTTATTGGGCTTATCAAGAAGGGGTGGGGATAGAAGTGTTGGACCCAGCCCACGCGTTTCAATTAATGAAATGCCGCGTTTCGTTCTCAGCCATATTTCCCTCTTATTTCAACTTCAAATACCAGCCATTGGATGCGATTAAAAGGTCAATTAATTGTGATAATCGGACGGCTACCCTTCATCGTCCCCAAACCAAAACCCTAAAGTTCAGAATTTTCTCCCCATGCAGCCATGTTCATGCGCTTCGTTCTCTCCCCATAGTCCATGAAATCAAGACTTGTAAAGACCAAACTCACTCCATTTCTTCCCCTCTACACGACCATGCTTTTAGTTTGTACTGAAACTAGCCCCATAATAAAACCCGATAGGTGGAACTTCATAGCATGCCAACTGCACTCTGCAATGGAAGTTCACCAAACTTGCCAACTCTTGTACTAATGTATTCTCCATGTTGCACTGATTACTCTGGACTAATTCACCATGATTAACATCCCCTAAACTAAGGTTTCTTGATCATCAAAGTTTCAACATCCTGTTATGAAACCCTATAGAATCCTCTCTAATCTTCAAGAATCAATCCCCTTATGAGCTCTAAGCATTTTGATCCTAACCATTCCATCTAATACTACCTAGATGAAGAGATGTAGCTTGAAATGCATACCTTGAAATTTGATGAAACAGTTGTGGAAACGTGCACTTCAAGGCCTGGCAAGCTTCACTAATGATCCTTGGGAGATGTTGATCCTACTGTATGCAAAGGAAATGGATGAATAAACTTGGATTCTTGGCTGCAGTTCTGATATGGATTCTTGAATTGTGAAATCTAGCTCTTCAATCCTCCATTGTTGGACCTTGCATCATGCTTCTTCCCACTCACTATGATCCAGAGATTGAATATGAAGAAAAACTTGGACAGAAATGGAGTATTATCAATGAACTCTCACTTTCTTTCAATGGAAGCAATCTCTTAATTCTCTCTATTCTCCCCCTCAATGCACCAACCTCTTGCACAAATGGTTTCATTTCATTATATAGATGATGATTAACAGATTGAGAAGTTTCTAGAATGATCTTGGAGGATTCTAGAAAGTTGTGGAAATTTCATGAACTTCTCATGCCATGATACTTTGAATATCTCTTATCTCATGCTTGCACCTTTCCAAACTTGTGTCAAAATCTCCTTACATGAGATATGGGAAGTGTATGTAAGCTCCTTGCCTTGAAAATTCATCTTATGCCAAGTTTTCTATACTTGCCTTATTATGCAAGTAACAAAAATACAAAGCAAGTCCAATTTTTTACTCTTAACTCAAAAAAGTGGCTGAACCAATGTCTCTAAAATGATGTTTGGAATCAATTTGGTATATTATATGACCCAATTTGGATTTGTAGATCTCTCAAACCAATTTTTCATTTCAACTTTTTATACTTATATGCCTTTTTTAGGTCATTTTCCACCAACTTTGGTCAAGTCTCCTTCCATGCATTTCCAAACTTCCATGACTTCTTTTATAGACTTAAAATGGCATTTTGAGCAACTTTGATGTTGTGAAGTTTTTCATTTGAAGCTCCCTTGTATGAGTTTTAGGCATAGGCTAAGAATGACCTGTAATCCTCAAATGACCAAAATACCCTTTGCTTGCCAAGATCATAAGTAGAGTTCCACAAATCATATGAAGGCATACTATACCATTATAGAAAGCTAAGACAATGAGGAACAACTCTTATGTTGACCAGAAATTCATTTGAAATCTCCTTGAGGGGCAAAAATAGCTTGGAAGTCAAGTCACTTTCACAGACAAAATTTCAGATACCTCAGATGACCTGTAACTTGCAAGGACCATAACTTGAGTTCTATAAATCTCCTTGATGTCTTCCACAACTCAAATTAAAGGTATTGAGATCCTCTACAAGTTTAATGTTGGCCAAGGATCCATTTGAAGCTTGCATTTTGACTTATCTTGCTTGGAAATTTGACCTAAATTAGGGGATTTTACACAGAAACTCTAATTTAGAAACTCCTCTTCTCCTTGATTTCTCTTGAATTCTTCTTGGCATATCACCATATCCTCTTCTACATGTCAAATGATGAACCCCACATCTCTCCAATAGACCTTAATGCCTTTCAATCAGTCAATTGACCTAGAGTTGACCTAGAGTTGACCCTAGATGAAACCCTAGTTGACTGTCTTCAACTGCAGTACTTGTGATCATATCAATGACTTGTCTCCTTCTCCAAATGACTTTCTAAGTCTCCCATGATGTCCAGATAATCTCCATGCTCAGCCCACCGCTCACAATTTCTTTGTTGACCCTCAGATACCCTCAGATAGGAGATGGATGCACTGCTTGATCCATTGACTTTCCAACTTTCAAATTCTTTCTGATGACTTGAAGGAGATTGGATTAGAATAATAACCTCTTGATAGGCTCATAGAGATGAGAATAATGATTGGTCCCTGTTGGATGATTTGCTATGTTATGCTATGCAGATGATTAGACTATGTGCATGACCCTATATGCAAATGCTAATGATATTGAAACATAAACCAAGTGAATAAGGTTGAGAAAATTTTAGGGTACAACAGCTGCCCCTATTCAAGCGACTTGGACCCGATTGGGTGAAGAGCCCGGAGCCTTCAGACATTCGTGGTACGAGACGGTTGAATACTAAGAATCCAGAAATTTGCCAACCGCAGACATGAACTACACCACTGCTTGGGGATTATTTTCATCATCCTGAAAAGCTTCTCTCATTGCAAGAATAAAACTTTGCTTGTCCACGTTAGGACGCCTGCTTCGTCGACTCGGAAAAACTTCAACAACTTTGCTGGGGTATGGCTCGTCTGCCTTCTCGTCAGAAATAAATCTGTAAGAACAGAGTATGCCTAAGAGGGGGGGTGAATTAGGACTTTTGAAATTTTTCCGGTTTTTATATGGTTCTTGGAAATATACTGGATGGTGTTCTTGGTTATGGAAAGCAGTAAATCAACAGAAAGAAAAAAGACACAGGATTTATAGTGGTTCCCCTCACAATCCGAGAGTACTCCACTCCCCTTTCAACATGAAAGAGAGTTTTCACTATTGTTTAAAACAGTACAACCTATCACACCATCAACCGGTGAGGCCTACTATCAAACAATAAAAACACAAGTGTACAAGAACAATCCTCTTGTAAACACTCACCCTTGTGTCCAACAATCCTGGATCACAAGTCAAAAATAAAATAATTGTAATGAATTTGGTTTGAGTATAACTGTCAAAGTGATCTTCTCCAATGAATCAAAATTCACTCTTTGTAATTTTTCAATACAAGTGTTCAATGAATGTGAAATTTTCAATGCAAGTATGAACACTTTTGAAAAATGAATTTGATTCTAAGACAATTTTTAAAAAGAGTATTGGAGGTTGAAAAGTTTTTTGAGTTATGTTCTATTGGTTGTTTTTCAAAAATGAAAAACTTAGAATTTATATCAGTAAAATAACCTTTCAGAAAAGGTATGATTTTAAAAGATTCAAACCATGAAAAGGTATGTTTTTAAAATAATTTTTGAACTTGAAACAAAGCAATTTTTCACTGCACGTTCAGTGTTAATCGGTTAACCCATATGGTTAATCGGTTAACACTGGTACGTTAGCCCAGAAAATTCAAAATTCAAAATGGTTAACCGGTTAACCTATATGGTTAATCGGTTAACACTGTTAATTTTCAGAAAAATGCTTTTTAAAATTAATGTTATACCATTTTTAAGGTTTCAAAAACATGCTTTATGTATTATGCAAAAATGATTGATGTTTTTGAACACTTGTATATCAAATTATAAAGGTGGATTTGATATACCAGTAATGCAGCCAAGTCAGGAAGAATCATAGTTCCATATGTAGCTTGACTTGAAAGATAGCTTGACTTGATCTTGATGACTTTGAACGGCTTGTCTTTTTGCAATCAAGAGATGACCTTGAGTAGTATTGACATCATCAAAACTTGAGACTGAAGCATGCTTCTACATTCTCCCCCTTTTTGATGATGGCAATCAAAAATGTTGTGCGATATCTCTTGGTTCTTGATCTGGTTCTCCCCCTATGTCTAGCAACTCCCCCTATCTTAACAGAGGGAAAAAAAATCTGCACACAGAGAGACATTAACAGAACCAAGCTCTTCTCCCCCTTTGACCTCAGCAAAAAGGAAGAGCTTTCAAAGAAATCACAAGATAGCAGTATATATAGTAATAAGCACATGCAAAGCCAAGTAAACACAAAGCACAAACAGTAGTACATATAAAATGCAGCAAATAGAAATTGTACTTGTTACAATAAAACATAGTTCAAATGAAAGCATAAAAACTTAAAACTAGAAAGCAAAGCAATAAAAACAAACAACAACAGCAGCATATTCTCTAAAAATCCTCATCCGCCATATCCTCCTCCTCTTCTTCTTCTTCATTTTCTTCATCAGATACAACAGGGCTATCAGGGTTGGTATGGTGAGAAGAAAGGACAAGGTTCCGGAGGGAAGCAATGGCCCGGGAGGTTTCTCTATGCTGAGTCATGATAGTTTGGTAAAGGAACTCGTTGGTGATGCCTCCTGTAGGTACGGGAAAGGCCTGGTTAGCATTGGCTCCTTCTTCTGAGTACTTGTAAGTACCGTCATTATCCTTAAAAATTCCAGTATTCTTGACAATTGTAATCTCGTTGATCTCATTGGTGGTTGATTTCATCTTGATGGTTGGTTCACGGTTAGGATCCAAGGTAGTCAATTCCAAAATTCTTGATATCAGCCGTGCATAAGGAAGACGGGTCGACAGAGATAGTTGTTGTTGAAGGTGATACATGATGGTCAGAATCCAATTGACACGAATCTTGTTCTTGATGGCGAAAAGAAGTTGCATTTCCAGATCATTAATTTGTGCATGATTCGAATCCTTGGGAATCAGCACATAGCAGATTATATAGTGAAGCATCCGATCAGAGACGGTAAGATTCTTTGCATAACACAACAGACGAGCAGTACGTTGGTTGGCGATAATCATCTCCTTTGGAAATCTGCAGATCTGATAATAGAACTCCATCTTGTCGTAGTTGGACCACGGCCCTTCCACGTGGTTAACTCCCTTTCTCAGAAAGTACCCAGATGATGGTATGTTCAGCATTGCAGCAACATCAGACAGATTTTCTTCAACAACACAGTCTCTAACAATTGTTTTCATAATATGCTCATCATTTGCATTTAGAAACACAGACAGTTTATGCAAAAAGGATTTGACAAGATCCGGGTAGCAGTTTCCAGAATCAGACACAAATTTATCGATCCTCTGATATTTGAGCAAAGCAGGAAAATCAAAAGATGATGCAGGAAAAGCCTTAAGATTCACATACTTTACCGGAAGGATAGAACGAACTCGGACTTTGAAATCCATTCTGCGCTTCTTGGTTGTTTCCATAGGAATATCTTCATCAGATGCAGAGTGATGTTCTGGAAGTTTTCCCTTGCCGCGGTTTGATGCTGAAGCCATGGATGGAGGTTTGAGAGAACAGGGGTTGTGGGTTCTGAGGAAGTTAGGGTTTGAGAGGTTGTGGGGAGTTTTTCCAACTTTTAAGAGTGGGAGAGAGAAGTTAGGATTTTAAGAGGGAATGTGGATTTTGGATATGGATGTGGATATTTAAGAGAATATGAACCACACAAAATATATAAAGAAAAATATAAAATTTTCAAAAATTTAATTAATTTTCGTTTCTGATTTTTTGAAAAACTAACAGTGTTAATCGGTTAACCATATAGGTTAATCGGTTAACACATTAAAAAAATTTAATCAGAATTGAAAATTCAACAGTGTTAATCGGTTAACCCATATGGTTAATCGATTAACATGCTCGAATTTTTGAAAAATACATAAAAACAGAATGCATACACATGAAAACATATCACAAATAATGTATACATATAATAGAGACAAAGATCAGATGTCACCTTCATCAAGAATCCCAAGTTCTCTCCGAATTTTGTAGAATGATTCTTTTGCCAGAGGCTTGGTGAAGATGTCGGCGAGTTGGTTGTGTGTGTCGACGAAAGTAACATCAACATCTCTGTTTAATACGTGATCTCGAAGGAAATGATGCCGAATATCGATGTGCTTTGTTATGGAATGCATAACCGGATTCTTTGTGATATTTATGGCACTAGTATTGTCACATCGTAGAGGAATGCATCCGAGGTCAACACCATAATCCAGAAGTTGTTGTTTCAGCCATAAAATTTGTGCACAGCAACTTCCTGCGGCGATGTATTCTGCTTCGGCGGTGCTGAGTGCTACACAAGCTTGCTTCTTGCAGGCCCATGATACTAGAGCATTTCCAAGAATATGACATGTACCACTTGTACTTTTTCTATCGGTTTTGCATCCTGCATAGTCAGCGTCAGAATAACCAACTAAAGAACAAGTACTACCTTTAGGATACCATAATCCGACGTTGGTCGTTCCTTTGAGATACTTGATAATTCTCTTCACAGCAGTGAGATGCGATTCCTTCGGATTTGCTTGGAAGCGCGCACACAAACAAACACTAAATATAATGTCAGGACGGCTTGCCGTCAAATATAGTAATGAACCAATCATACCTCGATATTTAGTAATATCAATTGGAGTACCAGATTCATCTTGATCAACATACGTTCCGGATCCCATAGGAGTAGACATCATCTTGCAACTATCCATATCGAATTTCTTTATTAATTCCTTACAGTACTTGGATTGGTTGAGGAAGATTCCATCCTTGGTTTGCTTGATTTGAAGTCCAAGAAAATAATTTAACTTTCCCATCATGGACATCTCGAATTCTTCTCGCATCATGAGTGAGAATTCTTCGCAGAGTTCTTTGTTTGTTGATCCAAATATGATGTCGTCGACGTAGACTTGTACTAACAAGGTGTTACCCTTGATCTTCTTTATAAACAGCGTCTTGTCAACCTTTCCTTTTGTAAATCCTTTCTCACATAAGAAGTTGCTAAGGCGATCATACCATGCTCGTGGTGCTTGTTTTAAACCGTAGAGAGCCTTCTTCAGTTTGAAAACATGTGAGGGATTTTTGAAGTCTTCAAAACCCGGAGGTTGTTTGACGTAGACTTCCTCATTAATGTACCCATTCAGGAAAGCGCTTTTGACATCCATCTGGAATAACTGAAAATTCATAGAACAAGCGTAAGCAAGTAGTAATCTAATTGCTTCTAACCTTGCTACCGGAGCGAATGTTTCATCAAAATCAATTCCTTCCTCCTGGTTGTAGCCTTGTGCGACCAATCTTGCCTTGTTACGAACTATAATCCCGTTCTCGTCAAGTTTGTTCTTGAACACCCATATAGTTCCTATAATATGTTTATTGTCCGGTCTTGGTACAAGGGTCCAAACTTGATTTCTTTCGAACTGATTAAGTTCTTCTTGCATTGCTATAGTCCATTGGTCGTCGCCTAAAGCTTCATCGATCTTTGATGGTTCAATTTGAGATACAAATGCCATGTTGAGACAAGCATCCTTTAAATTAAGTCGAGTTGCCACGCCTTGACTAATATCACCAATAACTTTATCAATTGGGTGATCTCTGTGTGTTCTCCATTCTTTCGGAAGATCTTGATTTTCTTGAGTAACATCTTCTTGTAATATAGTTTGATCTTTTGAAACAATTTCTTCATTTGGTGAAGCATCTACAAAATCATCATCATCATCATCCAAAACAATATTATCCTCTTTCGAGGGGTTAGTCTCATCAAACGAAACATGAATGGACTCTTCAATGGTAAGAGTTCTTTTATTAAAAATTCTAAAAGCTTTACTAGAAGAAGAGTAACCAAGAAATATACCTTCGTCGGACTTCTCATCAAACTTACCGAGATTGTCCTTATTGTTGTTAAGAACGAAGCATTTGCAGCCAAATATGTGGAAGAATGATATATTTGGTTTCCTTCCCTTGAACAACTCATATGGAGTCTTTTTGAGTAGCGGTCGAATATTCACGCGGTTGCTTACAAAACATGCCGTGCTTACTGCTTCTGCCCAGAAATATTTTGGAAGATTTGTGTCGCTGAGCATTGTTCTAGCAAGTTCAACTAGTGAACGATTCTTCCGTTCTACGACGCCGTTTTGTTGAGGAGTTCTTGGTGCCGAAAAATTATGAGAAATTCCATGTTCTTCGCAAAATTCTTCGAAGTCTGAATTTTGAAATTCTCCACCGTGGTCGCTTCTTATGGAGGCTATAGTGAGTGACTTCTCGTTTTGAATTTGTTTTGCATACTTTTTGAATGCCTTAAACGCATCATTTTTCTGCACTAAAAACATTGTCCAGGTATATCGAGAAAAATCATCAACAATAACTAAAGCATAAATACTACCTCCAAAGCTCTTCGTTCTTGATGGACCAAAAAGATCCATGTGCAACAATTGAAGTGGTCTTGATGTAGAAACCACTTGCTTGGATTTGAAAGTTGTCTTGGTCTATTTTCCCTTTTGACATGCATCGCATAATTTATCCTTGATGAATTTTATCTTTGGAAGCCCAACAACCAGATCATGCTTGATTAATTTGTTTAAATGCTCCATGTGAATGTGAGCAAATCTTTTATGCCAAAGCCATGCCTCGTTGTTGTTCGCCATAAGACACTTTACCTTCAAGGAAGAGTCATCAAAAGAGATCATAAAAATATTATTATATCTTTTACCTTTTAGCAGAATCTCATGAGTGACTTCGTGTTCGATCAAGCATTCCTCCTTTGTGAAGTTGATTTTGAACCCTTTGTCACACAATTGACTGATGCTAAGCAGGTTATGCTTAAGGCCTTCAACAAAAAGAACGTCTTCGATGATTGTACATGGAGGTGCACCAATGGTTCCAACTCCAAGAATTTTTCCTTTATTATCATCACCGTAAGTGACGTATCCTTTGGCCTTTAATGATAGACTTGAAAATTTGTTTATATCTCCCGTCATATGCTTCGAGCAACCACTATCAAGATACCATTCATTTGTGGTTGTCTTCAAGCATACCTACAAAACAAAATTAGGTAGAGTTAGGTACCCAAATTGCTTTGGGTCCTTGATAGTTAGTACCCTATTCAACCCACACATAATGCCCCTTTGCAACACCAATATTACGTACATAGCAAGCATTAGGTGTGTGCCCTTTAATACCACAATAAAAACATGTAGGTTGAAAATGACTTCTATATCTAGGAATATAATTCTTTTTCTTATTAATTCTTTTCTTGTTATGATTTTGATGCTGAGTTTTAGAAGTGCTTGTCTCTTTCTTCACAATTTGTTCACTTGCTCTTACGAAAATGGTCTTATTGGTGCTTGGTTTTGAAAATTTAGAATATCCCAATCCACTTTTATCATTAGGATACCTTTGATGTTTAAGAATCTCTTCCAAGCCAATTTGACCTTTTTCGTATCTTTCTAAAACTCTTTTAAGTTGAACAATTTAAAAAGACAAAGAATCACAATTCTTACATACAAGACTTTGTTTTTCATCCATCACTTTTTGTTTTTCATCTTCAATATTTTTCAAGAAATCAGAATTTTATTTTTCTAAAAGTAAAATTCTTTTCTTTTGTGATGAGATGTCTTTATACAAAGTCTTGCACTCTTTTAGAAGTTCATCTATAACTTCTTGTGCATCATTATCATAGACAGAAAAATTACTACTAACCTCATTTTCGTCATCGGAATGGTGAGAGGCCATTAAGGCAATATTTGCGCATTCATCGCTATCTGATTCCGATGATGAACTCACTTCGTTGTCGTCCCATGCAACATAAGCCTTCTTTGTTTTGAAATCCTTCTTGCCCTTGAATTTTCCTTTATTTGCGAGTTTTGGGCAGTCTGGCTTAATGTGACCTTGTTTTCCACATTCATAACATGTAATTTCTTGGTTTGATGTGGATGCCTCCTTTTTCCTGAAATGTCTATTCTTTTTAGAAAAAGAAGAAGTTTTATTATTATTGAAAAACTTACCGATCTTCTTTACTAGAAGCATGAAATTTTCGTCTTCGGAGGATTCGTCAATTTTGTCATCCTTTGTGTCAATCTTCAAGGCAATTCCTTTGGACTTCTTGTCTTGACTTTCATGTTTCTCAAGCCTTCCAAGTTCCAGTTCATGCTCTTGAAGTTTCCCGAATAATGAAGCGGATGTCATCGTTGAAAGACTTTTCTTTTC
The DNA here is from genome assembly GCA_963859935.3 of Lathyrus sativus. Classification (NCBI taxonomy): domain Eukaryota; kingdom Viridiplantae; phylum Streptophyta; class Magnoliopsida; order Fabales; family Fabaceae; genus Lathyrus; species Lathyrus sativus. Next base: position 77,390,113 of record OZ012737.1, read on the forward strand.
CGAAATGGCGGTCACCTTTGGTTGCCATTCTCTTGTCAAGGATCTTAGGACTTTTAGATTGAGATCATCGTTGGTGAAGGTCTTTCCAAGAGCAATCAGGTGATTTGTTAGATGAACGAACCTCTTTTGCAAGGCAACAATAGATTCACCGGGCTGCATACGGAACATCTCATATTCTTGATTTAACGTGTTAAGTCTTGATCTTTTTACTTCTGCTGTTCCTTCATGCGTTTCTACCAAGGTATCCCAAATCTGTTTTGCCGATTTACACTGTGATATGCGAAAGAATTCATCCATACTGAGAGCGCTTTGAAGTATGTTGATTGCTTTCTTCTCATTCAAGATTCTCTTCTTGTCATCTTCATCATATGAGGATTTAATCTTTGGGGTTCCAACACCATTTACCACACTTGTAGGAACATGTGGACCAGTTTCAACGGTTTCCCATATACCATCTCCTTGAGCCTCAAATGTGCCTTCATACGGATTTTCCAAAAATCAAAATATTCTCCAGAAAAGAGTGGTGGTTTGTTACTACTTCCACCATCTTTGAAAACCGGGTAGGTACTTGCGGAAGCCATACTGAATCGTTAGGAACAGGTTACCTTAACCTGCTCTGATGCCAATTGTAAGAACAGATAATGCCTAAGAGGGGGGGGGGGGGTGAATTAGGACTTTTGAAATTTTTCCGGTTTTTATATGGTTCTTGGAAATATACTGGATGGTGTTCTTGGTTATGGAAAGCAGTAAATCAACAGAAAGAAAAAAGACACAGGATTTATAGTGGTTCCCCTCACAATCCGAGAGTACTCCACTCCCCTTTCAACATGAAAGAGAGTTTTCACTATTGTTTAAAACAGTACAACCTATCACACCATCAACCGGTGAGGCCTACTATCAAACAATAAAAACACAAGTGTACAAGAACAATCCTCTTGTAAACACTCACCCTTGTGTCCAACAATCCTGGATCACAAGTCAAAAATAAAATAATTGTAATGAATTTGGTTTGAGTATAATTGTCAAAGTGATCTTCTCCAATGAATCAAAATTCACTCTTTGTAATTTTTTCAATACAAGTGTTCAATGAATGTGAAATTTTCAATGCAAGTATGAACACTTTTGAAAAATGAATTTGATTCTAAGACAATTTTTAAAAAGAGTATTGGAGGTTGAAAAGTTTTTTGAGTTATGTTCTATTGGTTGTTTTTCAAAAATGAAAAACTTAGAATTTATATCAGTAAAATAACCTTTCAGAAAAGGTATGATTTTAAAAGATTCAAACCATGAAAAGGTATGTTTTTAAAATAATTTTTGAACTTGAAACAAAGCAATTTTTCACTGCACGTTCAGTGTTAATCGGTTAACCCATATGGTTAATCGGTTAACACTGGTACGTTAGCCCATAAAATTCAAAATTTAAAATGGTTAACCGGTTAACCTATATGGTTAATCGGTTAACACTGTTAATTTTCAGAAAAATGCTTTTTAAAATTAATGTTATACCATTTTTAAGGTTTCAAAAACATGCTTTATGTATTATGCAAAAATGATTGATGTTTTTGAACACTTGTATATCAAATTATAAAGGTGGATTTGATATACCAGTAATGCAGCCAAGTCAGGAAGAATCATAGTTCCATATGTAGCTTGACTTGAAAGATAGCTTGACTTGATCTTGATGACTTTGAACGGCTTGTCTTTTTGCAATCAAGAGATGACCTTGAGTAGTATTGACATCATCAAAACTTGAGACTGAAGCATGCTTCTACAAAATCGTCCATGCTAGGACTAAACTCTTCCACGTTAGGAATAACACCGTCCACGCTAGGACTGTACATTCGTCTGGATCTGCCCACGTCAGGACTAAACTCTTCCATGTTAGGAATACATCGCTCTTCCATGTAAGGAATACAACTTCTTCTCTACATCTGTCCACGTCAGGACTAAACTTTCCACGTCAGGAATAAAATCTTCCACGTAAAGAATCACAATCTCTTTCCACGTAAGGAATACCTTCTCAATCTGTCCACGTAAGGACTCCAATCTTTCCACGTAAGGAATACAATCTTTCCGCGTAAGGAATGCCATCTTTCCACGTAAGGAATCACAATCTCTTTCCACGTAAGGAATACATCGCTCTTCCACATAAGGAAACCATCTTTTCCACGTAAGGAAACGAACTTCTTTCCTTTCCACGTAAGGAAACACAATCTTGTCTTAGTTTGTCCATGTCAGGACTCCAATCTTTCCACGTAAGGAATGCAATCTTTCTGATTTGTCCACGTCAGGACTCCAACTTGATATGTCCACGTAAGGACTCAATCTTTCCACGTAAGGAACAAACTCATCTTTCCACGTAAGGAATCAATCTTTCCACGTCAGGAATGCTATCTTTCCACGTAAGGAATAAATCTGATATGTCCACGTAAGGACTCAATCTTTCCACGTAAGGAATCACCTCTTTCCACGTAAGGAAACCAACTTCTCTTCTAAATCTGTCCACGTCAGGACTAAACTTTCCACGTAAGGAATACATCGTTCTTCCACGTCAGGAATCAATCTTTCCACGTAAGGAATGCCATCTCTTTCCACGTAAGGAATCACAATCTCTTTCCACGTAAGGAATACATCTCGGATTCGTCCACGTAAGGACTCACCTTTTTTCCACATAAGGAAACCATACCTTTCCACGTAAGGAATACTATGTCAATCTGTCCACGTAAGGACTCCACTCTTTCCACGTAAGGAATACAATCTTTCCACGTAAGGAATTCAATTTTTCCACGTAAGGAACTAAAACTTCTCCTTCCACGTAAGGAAGAAACCTGTCCACGTCAGGACTCACGTTTCGTCTTGATTTGTCCACGTCAGGACTCGCCTCTTGACTCGCTGAGGAAATAGAACTTGTCCACGTCAGGACTCATGCACCTCTGACCCATTGGGAAGTGAGACTTGTCCATGTCAGGACTTGCGCGTCTTTGACTTGCTGGGGAAACAAGGCTTGTCCACGTCAGGACTCATACTTTGCCCACAACACGAAGAAGGATAAATTTGTCCACGTCAGGACTCTCGCGTCTTGTCATCACAAAGAACTACCAACTTGTCCACGTCAGGACGCACATTTCACCATTACGAATAAAGCTATCTGCTGGAAATAAATTGTCCACGTCAGGATTACAACACGAAGAGTAACCAATTTCATCCACGTCAGGACTTCACACTCAATCAATACCGAGAACTCGAATCAGTCCACGTTAGGACTAACACATATCGTCAACTTGAGGAAATGTCCACGTGAGGACTCCACATTCCAACAATTCTGAAAAATTGAACCTGTCCCCGTTAGGACTAGCACCTCCTATCAGCCCAGGGAAATAAAACTGTCCACGTTAGGACCATTGCTTCTCTAGAACGAAGAAAACCCGTCAATAACATTGTCCACGTCAGGACTCATTTCTCCATTGATCCCAAACCACAAACTTCTTAGCACTGACGTGACAGTGACTTTGAGGAGGACTCTACTGGGGATATTTGGAAACCAAACTACTGGATGCCTGTTCTGATAACCGGCGGCAGCCTCGGAAATTCTGATTCATGAACCTGTTGATGACAAATAACTCTGCTTGGGAATGAGGAGAGATTTTGCCTACTGACTCTGGCGGGGAAAATAAGAGAAATTTACACAAATAACTCTGCGGGGAATAATGCCAAAGCTGACACTTCGTTGAATGTCTCACGTCGAGACCTCGACTGTTTATTGATTTGTTGGAGCAAGAACTCTCTCAACCTGCATGAGAAACAACACTTGAACACAAACGGTTAGCCACCCTGGTTTATGTTTCAAAATGCATATGTTTGATAATGACGCAATGCTCCAATCGACATGGGAATGCTACGCGTTTCATTTAGTGGATGCAAGTATGACACTATATGCCGATGCAAATATGACACTATATGCCGATGCAAATGCAGACTCGAATTGCTGGGATGCAGAAACTGCTTCAACAAAATAAATGCTGAAGACAATGCTGACTCCGCTGGGGATAGCCAGGTGCTACAGAATTATTCCAGCAAAGTAAATGCTGGAAGAGTGAAGTCGACTCAGCTGGGAAATTAGGAACTTAAACCAAACACCTTGTTGAAGTAATACCCTGCTGGGGAATATAACTCTGCTGGAGAATAACAGATGCGCTTGGTATGATTGGAATTCTGCTAAAAGAGTGAACAGGTATCACACAGTATTCTGACAACATAAATGCCAATGCGCCACACCAACTCTGCCGGGGAGAGTCTTAATCTTCGAGTTCCACTGGGAGGAATGAAAACACTGGTTGAAAAGAGAACTCCGCTGGGGCGGGATGATTCTCTTGGGAAAATCAACTGACTCCGTTGGGGGAGAGGTAAACTGACCCTGCGGGGAAAGGTGGACTTGTCTGAATACAGCTCACAAGTATTAATCTTCTGAGACTAAACCAACTCGGCTTGCGATACACTGTCTGAATACAGCCTTATAATCTTGGGATCGCCAAACTCTGCTGAGGATGAATGACTTTGCTGGAGCATGTGCTTTGGATAAGCTACGGCTAGCTGGGGAATTTGATCCTTCTTCAGGAAGCACATGCATGACCTGCGTGGGGGTCGAGTCTTTTGTTACCGCAATCTTTTGATCATCTTCCTCGTACGGCTATGAAACCTGCAACAACACAAACAAGATAAGACAAGCCTATGCAACCAAATCGATTCAGGTTAGTGACGTTATTTTCAGTTAATTCAAAGCTTTAGCAATTGTCGGCAGGGGCCAGTGATGTTATACACATGCTAGTTTCAGTAAACTTAGGCGTTTTATCATGTACAAAACAGTAAAGAACCAGCATCAAGTACTGAATAACATATTTTATTGATTGGGCCCCTGAATGGGCGGAGTTTTGTACACGGGATGTAACTCCTGAAAAGAGGAAGCTACGCAAAGCAGATATACAAGTATGCACAAGAAGCATAAATATATTGACAAACTAAATTTGTACACATGTCGGCAACGGGATGCAGATGAACACCACGAACTGATCCTCCCATGACTCGCCAGACTCTAATGCTTTCCCGGTATCCACACTTCCGAAGAGATTGTATCCGATAATAGACTCCTCAGGTATATTCTCCCGCACTGATGCTCACTGCAGTATCAAATTCGGACCGCAGTCATTTGCTTTTCAAATCCCTAACTTTTGCGTGAACCGCCCTTTACGGGTTTTCAGTTCACCGGGATACCCTTTTTTGCTGAAGCCGCCCAGTGTAGGTTTTCAACTTCGCGGGTGTACATTTTTCATTTTATCCCTAACTTTTGCCCGAACCTTTCATTCTGTTTTTGGTTCGCCAGGATGCCCCATTTTTGCCTGGACTCTCTTTTTTCTGTCCAGCGGGTCAATTTTAAGCAAAGTATTTTTTAACTGCGTCTGAATTCACAGGTGACGTAAAGTCTTCACCGTCCATGGTGGACAACAACAACGCTCCTCCTGAAAAGACTTTCCTGACAACGTATGGCCCTTCGTAATTGGGGGTCCACTTGCCCCTGTGATCTGCCTGCGGCGGGAGAATCCTTTTCAGCACAAGGTCGCCCGTCTGAAAGCTTCGCGGATGTATCTTCTTATCATATGCTTTCTTCATTCGGCTCTGGTACAAACGACCGTATGCTAGAGAAGCTAGCCTCTTCTCATCCATCAAACTCAGTTGGTTCAACCTGTCTTTCACCCATTCGGCCTCATCTAGTTGAACATCTCGCAATACCCTCAGAGAAGGGATCTCAATTTCCAACGGTAGTACTGCTTCCATTCCGTATACTAACGAGAACGGGGTTGCCTCGGTTGATGTGCGTACCGTCGTACGATAACCATGCAAAGCAAAAGGTAGCATCTCGTGCCAATCCTTGTAGGTAACCACCATCTTTTGAACGATCTTCTTGATATTCTTATTGGCCGCTTCGACAGCGCCATTCATCTTGGGTCGGTAAGGGGAGGAGTTGTGATGTTCGATCTTGAAATTCTGACAGAGCTCCTTCATCATTTTATTATTCAGGTTTGAACCATTGTCAGTGATTATCCGCTCGGGGATCCCATATCGGCAAATGATATCTCTCTTGATGAATCTGGCCACCACTTGCTTCGTTACATTTGCATAAGACGCCGTTTCCACCCACTTGGTGAAGTAATCGATTGCTACCAGGATGAACCGGTGCCCGTTAGAAGCCGTCGGCTCGATCTTTCCAATCATATCGATTCCCCACATCGAGAATGGCCATGGTGATGACATCACATTCAGAGGACTCGGAGGCACATGGATTTTATCAGCATAGATTTGGCACTTGTGGCACTTCCTCGCAAACTTGAAACAATCAGTTTCCATAGTCGGCCAAAAATAACCTGCCCGTAGCAGCTTCCTCGTCATGGCATGCCCACCAGCATGCGTACCAAAGGTAACCTCGTGTATTTCCTCCATGAGCAGCTTTGCCTCTCTTTCGTCTACACAACGCAACAGTACCAAGTCGTGGTTTCTTCTGTATAAGACACCATCCAGATTCAAATAGAAATTACCCGCTAATCTCCTGAGAGTCTTCTGATCTTGACTGGATACCCCAGCCGGATACTCTTTATTCTTCAGGAAATTAAGGATATCAAAATACCACGGCTTGTCGTCGGATGCTTCATCAATAGCAAATACGAAGGCAGGCCTGTCAAGCTGAGAGATAATGATTCGGGGAGCCTCGTTCCAGAAGTTGACCTCGTACATGGAAGACAAAGTGGCCAGGGCGTCAGCCATCTGATTTTCTGCTCTCGGTACGTGATGCAATTCAACCTTGTCGAAGAAAGGCAACAATATCCTTGCATAATTCATGTAATGTATCAAATTGGGCTGACGTGTCTCCCATTCCCCTTTTATCTGATTCACCACCAGAGCTGAGTCTCCGTATACGTCCAGATTCTTGATTCGCAAATCAATGGCTTCTTCAAGCCCCATGATACAAGCTTCGTATTCGGCCTCATTATTGGTAACCGCAAAGGTCAATCGAGCAGTAAACGGGATGTGCGACCCGTGTGGAGTAGTGATGATTGCCCCTATTCCGCTACCGTAAGCGTTCACAGCTCCGTCAAATATCATCTTCCATTTGGAACCCAACTCTGGTCCTTCGTCTGGCAACGGTTCTTCACAATCTTTCATCTTTAGGTACATGATATCCTCGTCCGGAAAATCAAACCTCATCGATTGGTAATCTTCAATAGGCTGCTCTGCCAAGTACTCAGACAGTACACTCCCTTTTATAGCCTTCTGCGAGACGTATTGGATGTCGTATTCAGTCAAGACCATCTGCCAACGGGCAATTCTCCCTGACAACGCCTGCTTTTCGAATACATATTTGATAGGATCCATCTTAGAGATGAGCATGGTTGTATGATTCAGCATGTATTGCCTCAAACGCTTGGCGGCCCAGGCTAGCGCGCAACAAGTTTTCTCAAGCATTGAGTATCGAGATTCACAATCTGTAAATTTCTTACTCAGGTAATAAATTGCATGCTCTTTTCTCCCTGTCTCGTCGTGTTGACCGAGAACACAACCCATGCTTCCCTCAAGAACTGTCAAATACATGATCAAGGGTCTCCCTGCCACTGGGGGTATCAAAATAGGAGGCTCCTGCAAATACTGCTTTATTTTATCGAACGCCTTTTGACAATTTTCGTTCCATGTTACAGCTTGATCTTTCTTCAACAGCTTGAATAATGGTTCACACGTAGCAGTTAGGTGAGATATGAACCTAGCAATGTAGTTCAGCCTCCCTAAAAACCCGCGCACCTCTTTCTCTGTTTTAGGCGTCGGCATTTCTCGTATCGCTTTTATTTTAGCAGGATCGACCTCTATTCCTCTTTCGCTTACGATAAACCCCAGCAGTTTACCCGATGTCACCCCGAAGGTGCACTTGTTAGGGTTCAGTCTCAGCCTGAACTTCCTAAGCCTTTTAAATAACTTCAGCAGATTCACCAGATGCTCTTCCTCCGTCTGGGATTTGGCAATCATATCGTCAACGTAAACTTCGATCTCTTTATGTATCATATCATGAAAAAGAGTCGTCATCGCACGCTGATACGTTGCCCCAGCATTCTTCAAACCAAAGGGAATCACTTTGTAACAAAATGTTCCCCAAGGCGTTATGAAAGTAGTCTTCTCCATATCCTCTGGCGCCATTTTAATCTGATTATAGCCTGAGAAGCCATCCATGAAAGAGAATATGGACTATTGAGCAGTATTATCAACTAGCACGTCGATATGAGGAAGTGGAAAATCGTCCTTTGGGCTTGCTTTATTCAAATCCCTATAATCCACGCACATTCGAACCTTGCCATCTTTCTTTGGCACCGGTACGATATTAGCAACCCATGAGGGATATTTTGTCACAGCCAGGAAACCAGCATCCCACTGTTTTTGAACTTCCTTTTTGATCTTTACTGCCATGTCTGGTCTAGTCCTGCGAAGCTTTTGTTTGACCGGTGGGCATTCTTCTTTCAGTGGCAGACGGTGCACAACCATATCTGTATCAAGCCCTGGCATATCTTCATACGACCAAGCGAATACATCACTATACTCTCGGAGCATTTAAACCAGTCTTCGCTTGATATCGCTTTGCAGCGCGGCTCCGATACGAATATTCTTCTCAACCCCTTCCGACCCCAAGTTGATAATTTCGATGACCTCTTCGTGAGGAAGAATGACTCTTTCCTCTTGCTTCACCAACCAAGACAATTCTTCAGGAACATCACTATCTTCGACAACCTCTTCTTCGGCCTGAAATACCGGGTGCTCAAAGTCGGGACGAGTCATAGGTGGTTCAAGGATGTCATCTGAAAATGTTATCCTGCAAAAAGAATGGTTAAATGCTTCAAAATGCGTATAAAGCGAATAACCACGTTGCCATTTTATTGAAAAATACAAAACAAGAAAAACAGAGATTACTATATTTGTACATGAAAAACGCCATTTATTTAGTGATTAACACGCAATGTTCATAACGGCACGGCCCTAAGCAAATCATGATGCCCCGGGCAAGACATCAGATTGTTCAACAATTAATAAAACAAAGCATTACTGTTTAAGAGTCACAGGAACAAGCTCCTAAATAGACCAGTTGCACAGTCCTTGTCCAGGCGTGCTTGGCTGAATCCAGGCATCCATATCACAGTCGCTGTCTCCTTCGTCAGACTCCGAAGCAGCATTGATGGTTTCATGACATACTTCACTGGCAGAGATGGTTATTGGCCCTCTGAAACGGGGTGCCCCCACAGCAGGTGTTGATGACGACGGTTGGTACCCCAGCCCGAACCGGTCCATCTTCACAGGAATATCCAGCACTTTGCCCCAGCCCTTTGCTTCTCCTGCCTCCACCAGAGCTTGAGCTTCTTTATACGACGAGACGGCTATCTCCGACACTTTGCTCGGCCCGGGACCTTTGTCCTTGATACGCAACCCTTCAAATGCCTGGCAGGGTGTTTCGTGGATCTCTCCGTCGACCTCCACATATTTAAATGACGACAGATGGCTGACTAGGATGTCTTCTTCTCCGCATATCGTGACCACGCTGTCTCCGACCATATATTTCAACTTCAGATGCAGGGTAGACGTGACTGCCCCAGCCCCATGAATCCAGGGTCTTCCGAGCAGGCAACTATATGCCGGCTGGATGTCCATGATATAAAATTCAGTCGCAAACACCTCCGGCCCCACCTGTAGAGGCAATGTTATCGATCCAAAGACTGTTCTCCGCGTGCCATCGAATGCCCTGACTATCAAGTCACTGGGCGTGCACAGGATTCCTCTGACATCTAGCTTCATCATCGCTTTCTTGGGCAGCACATTCAAAGACGACCCGGTATCGACCAGTACATGCGACATGACTGATCCCCTACACTCGACAGATACGTGCAGCGCCATATTATGATCTCTCCCTTTCGGGGTCAAATCGAAGTCGGTAAAGCCCAAGCTGTGGCCTGCATTTACATGTGCCAACACTCCTTCTAGCTGATTTACGGAGACGTCTTGGGGTACGAAGGAAGTATCCAGGACTTTCAGCAAAGCATTTCTGTGAGCTTTAGAACACAATAGCAATGACAGGATAGATATCTTTGAAGGCGTCTGTTGCAGATGCTCCACAATCTTATAATCACTTTTTCGAATCAAGCGCATGAACTCTTCTACCTCTTTCGATGTCGATGCTTTTTCGCTTGCTTGCACGGGGACATTATCAACCATCTTTCCTTTCCCCTTTGCCAGTCTTTCGGCCTCCACCTCAGGCGATATGAAGATCCTACCACTCCTTGTCATGCCTCCCGAACCGACCACATTCTCTACAGTCTCGGCTGGTTGCTTATTAACATCAATCTTTATTCCGTCACAATACACTTCCAACCCATATGACCATGGGACTGCTTTTGTGCTCTCGTATGGGACTGGTTCGGCCTTAGTTATGGTGATCGGCGGTCGCTGAGCCGGTGTTGTTATAGTGATTGTCTTTCGAGGAATCGTTACAGTGGCCACATCACTCTGATCATCTGCTACTGCCCCTGCAGGCTCTTCAATTGCTGCTCGGTCAAACTGCAATGTGCCGTCATCAATTAAAGCCTGAATGCCTTTCTTCAAATCATCACACCCCCCAGCCAGGGTCCAGCATTCTAAGCAATACTCGTCACATCCTGGATAAACACCCCCTTGCAACAATCTGCTTTTTATCTCGCTCAGCGGCGTCTTTAAATCATCGACATTCATAATCAGATTCAACCCTTCCTCAGTCAGAATGGTGTTTGCCCCATGATTAGGCATGGGCTTCTGCACTATATTCGGCCCTGCTGTTCCGAAATTGATAGCTTTATTGTCCAAAAGATCCTGCACAACGTGCTTAAAAGCATGGCAACCCTCTACATCGTGGCCCGGAGCCCCAGAATGAAACTCACAGTGCCTGCTTGCATCATAACCATACGGAGGAGTTCCCGTTATCGGTGCCAGAGTTCTCTTCTCTACCAAATTCAGACCCAACAGCGTCTGCAACAAATCTGCATAGGTTGAGGGAGGCTTCTCAAACACTCTTCTTGGTTTACCACCCTGGAATCTTCGCTGAGCCTGCTGTGCCCCCTGCTGTGGCTGCTGCTGCTGCTGTTGTTGTTGAAATGGCTGCTGCTGCTGCTGCATTGGCTGCTGCTGAAACGGTTGTTGTTGTTGAAATGGTGGTTGTTGATATGGAATAGTAACACTCGCCACCTGCTGCGGCTGATGATACTGGTTTCGACCTCTGCCCCGGCCTCTGCCTCGGCCTCCAAACACTGCGCTTGCATCACCCTGACGGCGCCCACCAAAAGCCTTTCTGTTACTGCCAGATGCAGTCAATTCCTCCGCTTGGAATTTTCCCTGCTTAATGTTACGTTCAATCTTTTCTCCCATCAGAATTAAGTCTGAGAAACTGGCCAGAGATGTATGAAACAACTTGTCATGAAACATGCCTGTGAATGTGCCGACGAACATGTCATTCATTTCCTTGTCTTTTAAAGGAGGACGGACCCTAGCAGCCATGTCGCGCCATCTTTGCGCGTACTCTTTAAAGCTCTCATCCTTCTTCTGAGATAGCCCTTGCAATTGGACCCGGTTGGGCGCCAAGTCGCTGTTATACTTATAGTGAGCTACAAATGCCTCGGCTAGTTGCTTCCATGTCTTTATATTAGTTGGCTCCAACCCCATATACCATTCTAGGGAAGGGCCTGATAGGCTATCTTGAAAGAAATGCATTAGCATTCTCTCATCAGTGGAGTATGCAGACATCTTTCTGTAATAAGCCCTCACGTGCACTTTCGGACATGTGTCCCCTTTATACTTATCAAACGTAGGAGCTTTGAATTTGATTGGCACCCTCAAGCCAGGTACCAGGCCCATTGTTGACATGTCTAAGCCCATAGCACTTTGGTTCAGGACCCCCCTCATCTGCTCTTCTAGCATTCTGATCTTCTGGGAGTCATCCATCGGCCCTTCGAAACCTCCGCCGGAGAAAGCGTCCTCCTGCTGATCTTCTTGCCACATACCATTCCCAGCTCCATACCCATCATATCCATTATTACGGCCAGCTCTGATCTGATTCATCACCGGGCCTCGCCCTCTGTTGCCGTACCCCTGAGCAACTCCAGCAGGTCGAAAAGCCATTAGCCCAGCGCCGTTTCCATTTCCGAAACCTCTGTAACCCTGATTGGCCACACCATAACCATCTTGCCCAAATCCTTGAGCATTGAAACCATATTTCCCAGCGTTATTGAATCCCTGATCGTTGAACCCGAATCCAGCATTGCCGAAGCCGTTGCCTCCCATATTATCACCCAAGTTGACATCACCAAGCCCAACGTTATGGACAATAGTCTCGTTCCCAACTCCGACGTTACCGTTCCCAGCAGCGGTAGCATTGTTGACATTAGCAGCAGGTATATTGACTACAGGTGGAGCCACTGGCGTGGGAGTGCCATCTCCATGAACAGTGTCGACTCGCACAGACTGATGATCCTCATTACCGTGACCAGCATTTCTGACCAACAGAGGCTGCACCATGGCTTGCAGATTCTCCTGAACTTTTGCAATAGCTTCCATGGTCTGCATAAAGAGAGTTAGCTTCTCGCGCACATCTTGCATCTCGTTCTGCATTTGATCCATGATTCTTCGACAGTTGGTGCGAGTGGAATAGCGGTGCGGGTGCTGATCTGCAATCCTGAAAATACCTGGTTCAAAACAGGAAATAAGATACCATCAAATGATTACCTGTAATGCAATATGAATATGAATGCAATGCAACGTGTGTGTCTGTGCATTAGGGAATAGCATTCCCCGATTCTAGTGTGAAGGTGCCAGTGCTAGCAATACAAAGATCGGAGTTGAATCACAAAAAGTCTCATATATTGCGGAGAAACCAATAAGCCAAGAATACAATATCACTGAGAGTACAATAAGAAGGCATGACCTCAACCAACAATCCTGGTGATGGTCAGCACTATGCAAATAAAGCATACAAGCTAATACATGAAAGGATCAAACACTCCCATAAGTTTGGTACTCTTCTATTAACTTCTTGGTCTCTGGATGGCCTGGTCTGGTAAGCAGCCCTTCAACGAGTTGGTTTCTTCGTTTGAGCACACGGCGCACGTCACCGGCAGTTTCCTCCCATGCCCCTTCTCCGAAGCGATCCTCTAACTTCCGCTTCTGAGACACGGCTTCGTCCCTGCCTTTGATGGCCTTGTTCAGTGCATTCTGGAGACTATACCGGGTCATCACTTCTTCTTCACACTCCTTGATGCTAGACTTCAACTGCTCTTCGAGATCGGAAATTTGCTGCTTCAACTTATCCTCCCTCTTCTTATTGTTGGTCAGTGTAGCATTCCAAGTCTTATTGCAAGAAGAGATCTCTCGGTGTGCTGCGTCGAGTGCCTTCTTTTTAGATTCCAGCATGTCATGGGAGCTTCTGAACTCTTGCCCCAGACGTTCGCGCTTCTTCCTCTCTTCAGTCAACTCAGCCCCTAGTCTGTTTACTAGCTCGATCTGCTGGTGGAAAGCATGCACGACCTTGTTTTTCTCACTGCGTACCTGAGCTAGCTCTTGCTCTAGCCCTTCATTGATCTTCATCAAGGCTTCTTTCTCTTTCATCACTTGCTCATAGGCCTCCCTAGAAACAGTAGTTGGCTCTGCTACCGGAATGGGAACAAGGACTGGTGCATCTGGAAATGGCATCCGCAACTGACTTGCTCTCTCCTGGATCCAAACTCTGTAAGGTGCATAGGCCTGACAGTCATTCTTCCCTAACAGCGGCTTCCCTCTTCGGTTAATACACGTCCAGGCATGCTGCAGCTTGGCTAATAACTCCCCCTTCAAATCTCCGGTGAAGTACAGAGATTCCTGTACTTCCTCCTCTTTGGGTGGGTTCTTCAGCGCATATCCGAATTGGCGAATGAACAGAGAAGGGTTGTAATTGATACACCCTTTCCTACCTATCAACGGAACATTAGGGTACCCAGAACAACTGAAGATAAGCTCAGATCCCAGCAGATCTCTATCAAACCACTCGACGCCTTCAGAAGATAGTCTCATCAGGCACTCCGGCCAGCCAACTGGGAGTGTAGTCTCTATGACAGATCTTCTCTTAGGAAGGTGGCTCTCAAACCACATACCCAGCAATGGTACACATAAATGAACATTCTTTCCTCTTCCCTTCTTATTCTTGTAATGCAGTGAGTGGTAGAAATCTCCGAGCTAGGTAGGTACAGGATTACCAGCGGCAAACAAGTAGAAGGCGTCGAAGTCCACAAAATCCGGTACATTGGGAAACAATATTATGCCGTAAATGCACAGAGCCAACACAGCATTGAAGGCGATCCAGCACCCGCTCTTAGCGTACTCCTGGGCTTTACCAATCAAGAACTGGAGCGAGAATCCTGGAACTCCACGGGAAACAGTAGTCAACAGTTCAGAAGCATCCACATGCAAAGCTTTTGCCAAGTCCTCCGGCTTGGGCTTAGCGCCAGAATGAATGAATGGAACCTGGTTCTGCACGGGTAACTCAGTAAACTCCACATACTCTTCAATGGTAGGCCCCAGAATAAAGTCAGCAAACGTAAAACATCTCAATGCGGGATCATAGAATTGCATCAAGGTATACAGCCCATCTCGCTCCATCTCCGTGGGTTTGCGCACCAATCTCAATAATCTTCCATAGCTCATTCTGAAGCTCCTACGAACATCCTCATCAGCCAGAGAGATCAACCCAAGCAGGGGAACAACATCAGGAGTAGGCAATTTGTAAGCAACTGTCCTCCTTAAGCTGGCCATGACCAATCACCCAGAAATCCGGACACTAGAACTAGGGAAATGCAAATGCACCTGCAGCACAGACACACGTTAGTGGGGATGCAATGCTGATGAGTATGCGAACAAATGCAATGCAAGTGACATGCAACAGGGACCAAATGCCGTAGCTGAATAGCCTGAACCATATCAAGAAGTCTCAGATAGACTCTCTAGAAGTCCTCAAACCCTGGTCTCAGATGGACCTAACACAAAGCTCCCACACTGGTCTCTGACAGACCTTAAACAAAGACTCCCGCTGGTCTCTGGTAGACCTCAAATCATATCTCGAACTGGTCTCCGACAGACCTCAGAACTCCCCAAATGGTCTCTGACAGGCCTCAGAACTCTCCATAAATACTCAAGATCTCTGATCAAGAAAAAACCGGTGTCTGAAGGTCTAGTTACCTGCATAACCCCAAACCCTCTCACAGGTGGATGTCCTAGTAACTGACAAAGGTACGGCATCCTATGCAGTCGTCGGCGTCACAGACTTTCAGGGTTGATGATACGATTCCCAGAAGGAGTGGCATCATCAAATCCTGAAGAGGCCTCACTTAGCCAACTTCCAAATGATCGGTCCCCAGAGTCGACAATTCAACTAACCAGCAACCCACGCCAACCAAAGGAAGGGGCAGGAGGCCAACCAGAGGAACCTCGTCTGAGTGTAGATTTCGCGGGACACCAAGGCAAGCAAAGAAAGCGGGCGCCCACTAATCTCTACTCTAAGTCTAAGGTGCACTCAAGCCCAGGTACGGCTTCTCACTCAATATCATAACACCCATCACAACCCCCAAATACAGCAATAATGACAATAATAATATGCTGAAAGTAAAGGTCAGAAATATAAATCCATACAAAATCCTCGACGGGAAAACAAGCGTTAGGATTGACTCTCTTAAGGGACGTTGGATCCCAAATGCATAAGAACTATCGCAGTCCTTAGCAGCCAGGGGACGTTGGATCCCCAGCAGAGTCGCCAGCTGTCGCTACTGCGAAAATCGGCGCCGGCTGAACAGAAGAGTCGCCACCGTGCGTTATTTATCCCACGGGAGGGAAAGGAAACGCTCAGAGTAAACCTCGCACAACACGGGAAAGGTATGGTCATCGCAACCAAAACCTGGATTCGGGAGTCGGTTACGCAAGGGGAAGGTATTAGCACCCCTCACGTCCGTCGTACTCGACGGGATCCACGCTTGTCTTCGGGTATGGATTGTTATTCTATCTACTCTACAGGGTTAAGGGTTAAAAGAAAAGAAAATGACTCGGCAAAGTATCGCACTTTATGCCTACGTATTCCCGTCTGGAACGAGAAATCAGAGTCAACGTAGTTCGCCTACCTACGGGAAAGGAGGGGAAGGTTGCTCGCTAGGATATCGCATCCTATGCCTACGTACTTCCACACTGCATGGAAGATCAGAGCAAACGTAGTTCGGGCTACGTACGACACAAGTCTGTCTTGATTGATTTTATTCCTTCTGAAAAAGGGTTTTTCTGATTACCGGTCCAAGCGGACAAAAATGACGTTTTGATGAGTTCACATTCTTTTACGGAAGAAGTGTCTTTTATTGTGTTTGAAATCTTATTGTATTTTTCTGTTTGTTTTGAGAAAGAAGAGACAGAACTCTGACCTACGGTTGCGAAGGGAATCAGACTAACCTAATGTTATCATGCATGGATTAAGACCTAGTGTCTATCATGCTCCTCTCTTGCGCAGAGAGAAATAGAGATCCTAAGGGAATAGACGGAAACAGAAACAATAGCAGATATATACAGTAAAGCAGGAAAATGCATGGATGCAACAATACAAGCGAGGCAAGGGAGTCTCACTCAACCTCGAACCTAGAAAACAATAGGCAAAAGTGAACAGGATTCACTTTCAACCCAACAGGTTAAACAGCAGACAATACAATCAGGAAAAACCAATCAATACATCAGAAATGAAAAACAGCAAAAATAAACAGCCACAGCAGCTCTGCATCAACACCTATCTTCAAGTCATCTCCAAACAGCTACAAGCTTCAGCAAGCATCAATCTCCATCTCCACAGCCTCCAAGCAAGGTCTTTGTCATCAATCTGCAGTCTACAATGGCTTTTCTTCAAGTCTCAAGCCTCCAGGATGAGGGATCAACCACAAGAGTGAATTGGGTGTTAAGCAATTAGTTGACTACCAAGGGTGGCAAACAAACTGCTACTAACACATAAGATATTTTCTCTCAAGAGTTCTATCCCTTAGACAGTAGCACCAAGCCTTCCAAGGGAAGGGGGTGAATGTCTTAGAGAGACTCTGCATCACAGAGAAGAATGGAGGCAGTCAAGACCTTCCATGTTTGAGAATCAAGTTGACTACTCTAGGGCTCTGCCTAACTCCTAGATACTACCAACTTCAACAGCTGCCAGCACAGAATCTCCTCATCAACTCTGGAAGTTGGTCTTCAGTCTCTGATCTTCAAATGGGCTTCATCATCTCAGGTCTTCAGCTCTCCCCAAATCCCAAACAAACCCAATACCCACACAGACAAATTATAATCCCCAAAGAGGGCACACCACACCAGTCAAGCAAATACAGACAATACTAATAGCAGTAGGGGAATACTAACATTTTCTAAGGGATCTAATAACTACCCCTAATCCCTATAGTCCCATACCCCAAAAATTCAAGCTCTAACTCCTAAGGGAAATGGACTTATTCACCTATGTTGTCACCAAAACCCTAGTTTTGTTCATGTTGTTCACACCTACACAAGTCTCCTAAAATTAATTTCTAAAATTGTGAATTAAATCTTATGTACAAGTTGAAGTCCTAAACTAATCACTCTAAAAAGAATGAACCCTAAATCTAAGGGGACCTATGAGAACTAAAATCAACAATTTTGAGTACTAAACTAAACTTAATAAAATGCTATTTACAAGAAAAATACACAAAAAATAGTAAAACAAAATAAAATGTCAATTTTATTATTTGGTATTTGTCTAGATAGAATTATTGACCTAGAGAAAAAAGAACCAATTAAAACTAAGCTATTTTCATTTTTTTATGATTTTTTAAAGATGACAAAAATATTAAAGGAATTAAAAAACACAAAATAGAAATAAAAGGGGAGGGGGGTGCTACCAGCAACTCGCTTAGTTAAAATTCCAGGTGGGCCATGAACCAGGGGTGTGAATAACAATTCTATTAGGCCCAACGCGCTCAGAAAATGAATTAAAAAAAAAAACAAAGAAAATAATGAAAACCGCGGTGCAAACAGCAACAAGATCATGTGTATTTTATTGGGCTTATCAAGAAGGGGTGGGGATAGAAGTGTTGGACCCAGCCCACGCATTTCAATTAATGAAACGCCGCATTTCGTTCTCAGCCATATTTCCCTCTTATTTCAACTTCAAATACCAGCCATTGGATGCGATTAAAAGGTCAATTAATTGTGATAATCGGACGGCTACCCTTCATCGTCCCCAAACCATAACCCTAAAGTTCAGAATTTTCTCCCCATGCAGCCATGTTCATGCGCTTCGTTCTCTCCCCATAGTCCATGAAATCAAGACTTGTAAAGACCAAACTCACTCCATTTCTTCCCCTCTACACGACCATGCTTTTAGTTTGTACTGAAACTAGCCCCATAATAAAACCCGATAGGTGGAACTTCATAGCATGCCAACTGCACTCTGCAATGGAAGTTCACCAAACTTGCCAACTCTTGTACTAATGTATTCTCCATGTTGCACTGATTACTCTGGACTAATTCACCATGATTAACATCCCCTAAACTAAGGTTTCTTGATCATCAAAGTTTCAACATCCTGTTATGAAACCCTATAGAATCCTCTCTAATCTTCAAGAATCAATCCCCTTATGGTCTCTAAGCATTTTGATCCTAACCATTCCATCTAATACTACCTAGATGAAGAGATGTAGCTTGAAATGCATACCTTGAAATTTGATGAAACAGTTGTGAAAACGTGCACTTCAAGGCCTGGCAAGCTTCACTAATGATCCTTGGGAGATGCTGATCCTACTGTATGCAAAGGAAATGGATGAATAAACTTGGATTCTTGGCTGCAGTTCTGATATGGATTCTTGAATTGTGAAAGCTAGCTCTTCAATCCTCCATTGTTGGACCTTGCATCATGCTTCTTCCCACTCACTATGATCCAGAGATTGAATATGAAGAAAAACTTGGACAGAAATGGAGTATTATCAATGAACTCTCACTTTCTTTCAATGGAAGCAATCTCTTAATTCTCTCTATTCTCCCCCTCAATGCACCAACCTCTTGCACAAATGGTTTCATTTCATTATATAGATGATGATTAACAGATTGAGAAGTTTCTAGAATGATCTTGGAGGATTCTAGAAAGTTGTGGAAATTTCATGAACTTCTCATGCCATGATACTTTGAATATCTCTTATCTCATGCTTGCACCTTTCCAAACTTGTGTCAAAATCTCCTTACATGAGATATGGGAAGTGTATGTAAGCTCCTTGCCTTGAAAATTCATCTTATGCCAAGTTTTCTATACTTGCCTTATTATGCAAGTAACAAAAATACAAAGCAAGTCCAATTTTTTACTCTTAACTCAAACAAGTGGCTGAACCAATGTCTCTAAAATGTTTGGAACCAATTTGGTATATTGGATGACCCAATTTGGATTTGTAGATCTCTCAAACCAATTTTTCATTTCAACTTTTTCAACTTATATGCCTTTTTTAGGTCATTTTCCACCAACTTTGGTCAAGTCTCCTTCCATGCATTTCCAAACTTCCATGACTTCTTTTATAGACTTAAAATGGAATTTTGAGCAACTTTTATGTTGTGAAGTTTTTCATTTGAAGCTCCCTTGTATGAGTTTTAGGCATAGGCTAAGAATGACCTGTAATCCTCAAATGACCAAAATACCCTTTTCTTGCCAAGATCATAAGTAGAGTTCCACAAATCATATGAAGGCATACTATACCATTATAGAAATATAAGACAATGAGGAACAACTCTTATGTTGACCAGAAATTCATTTGAAATCTCCTTGAGGGGCAAACATAGCTTGGAAGTCAAGTCACTTTCACAGACAAAATTTCAGATACCTCAGATGACCTGTAACTTGCAAGGACCATAACTTGAGTTCTATAAATCTCCTTGATGTCTTCCACCACTCAAATTAAAGGTATTGATATCCTCTACAAGTTTCATGTTGGCCAAGGATCCATTTGAAGCTTGCATTTTGACTTATCTTGCTTGGAAATTTGACCTAAATTAGGGGATTTTACACAGAAACTCTAATTTAGAAACTCCTCTTCTCCTTGATTTCTCTTGAATTCTTCTTGGCATATTGTTGCACCCTAAAATTTGCTCAACCTTATTCACTTGGTTTATGTTTCAATATCATTAGCATTTGCATATAGAATCATGTACATAGGTTACTCATCTGCATAGCATAAGCATAGCAAGTCATTCAACAGGGGATCAAGCATTATTCTCATCTCTAGAGGCCTATCCAGAGGTTATTATCCTAATTCAATCTCATTCAAGTCATCAAGAAAGAATTTGAAAGCAGGGAGTTCAGTGGATCAAGCACTGAGTATATCTCCTAACTGAGGGTGTCTGAGGATCAACAAGGGAATTATGAGTTGTGAATTGAGAGCATGGGGAGTATCTAGACATATTGGAGGACTTAGAAAGTCATTTGGAGAAGAAAACAAGTTGTTGAGGTGATCACAAGAATTGCAGTTGAAGACAGTCAACTAGGGTTTCATCTGGGTCAACCCTAGGTCAATTGACTGATTGAAAGGCATTAAGGGCTATTGGAGAGAGGTGGGGTTCATCATTTGACATGGAGAATAAGGATATGTTGTTGTGCTAAGAAGAATTCAAGAGAAATCAAGGAGAGGAGGAGTTTCTAAATTAGGGTTTCTCTGTAAAATCCCCTATTTTAGGTCAAATTTCCCAGCAAAATAAGTCAAAATGCAAGCTTCAAATGGATCCTTGGCCAACATGAAACTTGTAGAGGATCTCAAGACCTTTAATTTTAGTGGTGGAAGACATCAAGGAGATTTATAGAACTCAAGTTATGGTCCTTGCAAGTTACAGGTCATCTGAGGTATCTGAAATTTTGTCTGTGAAAGTGACTTGACTTCCAAGCAACTTTTACCCCTCAAGGAGATTCCAAATGAATTTTTGGTCAACATAAGAATTGTTCCTCATTGTCTTAGCTTTCTATAATGGTATAGTATGCCTTCATATGATGTGTGTAACTCAACTTATGGTCTTGGCAAGCAAAGGGTATTTTGGTCATTTGTGAATTACAGGTCATTTTAACCTATGTCCAAAACTCATACAAGGAGGCCTCAAATGAGAAAACTCACAACATCAAACTTGCTCCAAATGACATTTTGAGTCTAGAAAAGTGACCATGAGAGATTGGAAATGTCCATAGCACAAGGTTTCAAGATTGGTGAATTTAATGAAGGAAAATGGCTTAAAAAATGGTATTTTTCATATCTTGGCCAAATGATGCAAAATTATAGGTCATTTTGAATGGAAAAGGCATTTTAAAGACATTGGCTAAAGTGGAATTTTGAGTTTAGGTCACAATTTATGAGTTATCCATGGTTGCTTGGATTGAAAGTAACATAATCCAAATTGAAAGGGAAAAGTGTAAAGGGAAATTTCTCCAATGTTCTAGGAGGTTCTAATGCAACCTATATATTCATGCAAGCTGATTCATGCAAGGGTTGGTGCTCCCATTTGTCAAAAATCTCCATTTTTCATCCATTTTCTTATTCTTCCATAAGATCCTCAAACTCTTACAAACCTCTCAAAATTCTCACATATTTGGATTGAATCATCATCATCATCATTCAAACCCTAGGATTCACATCAAGAAGTGGTTGAATTGATCAAGGATCATACCTATTATCTTCTTCATCCCAAGTTGCACTCTCATCCAAAACCCATTGAAACTTCCTCTATCATTCTGATTTCTGTCACCATCATCATCTACTAACATCATGGAGTAATTGGCACAAAAGATTGGAGGGAATTCGTGGCTGTGTGAAGAGATTCAGTTTGAAACTCCAACTTGCATGAAGGATGGAATAGCATGATTCATAAGGATTAAGAACAAATCATTGCAAACAGAAGCATATTCATTCATTGGAGATTGTTTTCAGCAAGTATCAAAGGTTGAATTGAGGTCTAACTACCATCACCATCATCAAGTGCAAGGTATGTAAATCTCTTCGAATCTCACTATTCTGGCTGGTAGAGATCATGTGGTTAGGATAATGTTGTTTAGAAACCCTAGAGGATCAATTCTTGAAGTTTAGGGATAGATTCATGGAGATCCATGACAGGTTGCCATTTCTGTTGGCTTCGATAATAAGCTGTGTGTTGAGTTATAATCAATGTGATGAAGCATAGAATAATGAGGCAAGCACGTAGAATATCTGTGGATCATCAGGTTTGAGTTTTGTTAACTTTGACCTCAGGCAAGCATGGTGTGCCCTGAATTTCGTGCTCTCTGTTTGGAGTGTACAATGAGAGTTAGGGAAAACTAGGATTGGATATGGATTCCTTGAGTTTTGTAGAATATTTTAGGGCTTGGAGTTGTTATTTTTCATCAAGAACGTATGGAGAACGAGTGAGTGGAACTTTCGTGCATGGAGGTCGTGACTGAAACCCTAGACGAAGGGAGGAAGAAGACGAATCACACGCCCTTGGATCTGGTGGGAAGAATTGACTTGACCAGGGATCGAACGGCCCACGTTTGATCTGAGTTTTGGTGGGAGAATTTGAAATCCCAAACGCAGCGTTTCATTAAGTTGGGGGGATTGGGCTCAGAGCGCTATCTGCACCCCCCATGTTAATAAGCCCAATGCATTGAACGCGTTTTCTTGCTATTCTCACCCCTCCCTCTTATTTCTTCATATTTTCTTTTTATTTCTTTATATTTTTTATGCATTTTCTAAAATTCATAATAAATAGCAAAATATTCATTTTTAATTCATTCTTTTTGCATTATTTTCTTTAAAATGTCTAGAAAATTATAAAAAATAAAAATTGCATTTTATTTTTTATTTGATATTTTTCTCATATTTTCTAAATAAATAACATTTTACATAATTCCATTTCATACATGATTTTGATATTTTTTTGTTCTATTAATTGCTTTCATATTTTTCATCCATTCTTTTTAGGTTGTTTAGATTAGACATCAAACTTGTAGATTCAATTTAGTACCCATTTTTTAGAAATTAAATTTAGGTGCTTAGTGTAGGTGTGAACAACATGGATAAAACTAGGGTTTTAGGTGATGACTTAGGAGATTTGATTCTTTTCCCTTAGGACTTAGGGTTTGAATAGTTTAGTTATGGGACTATAGGGGCTATGGGTAGTTATTAGATCCCCTTAGAAAAAGTCAGGCTTCCCCTACTGCTATTAATACTCTGTATATATCTGATTGACTGATGTGGTGTGCCCTCTGGGGATTATTGCTTGTGTGTGTGGGTATTGGGATTGTCTGGGAATTTGGGAGAGCTAAAGACTTGGGAAGATGAAGCCATTGGAGATTCAGATGTTGGAGTTCAACTTCCAGGGTTGAAGAGGAGGTTCTTGCTAGCAGCTGCTGAGAGACTAGGGTTTAGGAGCTAGGTAGAGCTCTAGGTTAGGAAGTTGTTTCTCAAACATGGATTGCCTTGTCTGCATCCATTCTTCTCTGTGATTCAGAGTCTCTCTAAGACACTCACCCCCTTCCTTTGGAAGGCTTGGTGATAGTGTCTAAGAGATAGAACTCTTGAGAGAAAATGTCTTTTGTGTTAGAAGCAGTCTGTTCACCACCCTTGGTAGTCAACTGATTGCTTAACACCCAATTCACTCTTGTGACTGATCCCTCATCCTGGAGGTTTGAACTTGAAGAAAAGCCATTGCAGATAGAAGACTGATGATCAAAGCCCTTACCTGAAGGCCATGAAGATGGAGATTGATGCTTGTTGAAGCCTGTAACTGATTGGAGATTACTTGGAGCCAGATATTGATCCAGGGCTGCTGATGCTGTTTCTTTTGCTGTTGTATTTCATTTCTGATGTATTGATTGGTTTTCCGGACTGTATTGTTTGTTATTTACCCTGCTGGGTTGAAAGTGAAGTCTGTTCACTTTTGCCTATTGTTTTCTAGGTTCGAGGTTGAGTGGGACTCCCTTGCCTCGCTTGTATTGTTGCATCCATGCATTTTACCGCTTTACTGTATATATCTGATATTGTTTCTGTTTCCGTCTATTCCCTTAGGATCTCTGTTTCTCTCTGTGCAAGAGAGGAGCATGATAGACACTAGGTCTTAACCCATGCATGATAACATTAGGTTAGTTTGTTTCCCTTCGCAACCGTAGGTTAGAGTTCTGTCTCTTTCTTTCTCAAAACAAACAGAAAAACACATAAAGATTTCAAACACAATAAAAGACACTTCTTCCGTAAAAGAATGTGAACTCATCAAAGCGTCATTTTTGTCCGCCGGGACTGTTAATCAAGAAAACCTTTTCAGAAGGACCAAAAGCAATCAAAACAGATTTGTGTCGTACGTGGCCCGAACTACGTTTGCTCTGATCTTTCATGCTGTATGAAAGTACGTAGGCATAGGATGCGATATCCTAGCGAGCAACCTTCCCCTCCTTTCCCGTAGTTAGGCGAACTACGTTGACTCTGATTTCTCGTTCCAGACGGGAATACGTAGGCATAAAGTGCGATACTTTGCCGAGTCATTTTATTTTCATTCTCTTTTCTTTTTAACCCCTTGACCTTTAGAGTAGATAGAATAACAATCCATACCCGAAAACAAGCGTGGATCCCGTCGAGTACGACGGACGTGAGGGGTGCTAATACCTTCCCCTTGCGTAACCGACTCCCGAATCCAGGTTTTGGTTGCGACGACCATACCTTTTCCCGTCTTTGCGAGGTTTACTCTGAGCGTTCCCTTTCCCTCCCGTGGGATAAATAACGCACGGTGGCGACTCTTCTGTTCAGCCGGCGCCGATTTTCGCAGAAGCGACAGCTGGCGACTCTGCTGGGGATCCAACGTCCCCTGGCTGCTAAGGACTGCGATGGTTCTTATGCATTTGGGATCCAACGTCCCTTGAGAGAGTCAATCCTAACGCTTGTTTTCCCGTCGAGGACTTTGTATGGAGTTATTTTATATTTCTAACCTTGTATTTTCAGCTTTATATGTTGATTATTATTGCTGTATCTGGGGTGTGACAGGTGTTCTGATATTGAGAGATAAGCCGGACCTGGGCTTGAGTGCACCTAGAATTAGAGTAGAAATTAGTGGGTGCCCGCTTGCTTTGCTTGCTTTGGTGTCCCATGAAATCTACACTCAGACGAGGTTCCTCTGGTTGGCCTCCTGCCCCTTCCTTTGGTTGGCGTGGGTTGCTGGTTAGTTGGATTGTCGACTCTGGGGACCGATCATTTGGAAGTTGGCTAAGTGAGGCCTCTTCAGGAATTGATGATGCCACTCCTTTTGGGAATCGTATCATCAACCCTGAAAGTATGTGACGCCGACGACCGCATAGGATGCCGTACCTTGTGCCAGTTATAGGGCCACCCACCTGTGAGGGGATTCAGGGTTATGCAGGTAACTAGACCTTCAGACCACCGGTTTGTTGATCAGGATCTTGGATATTTATGGAGGGTTCTAAGGTCTGTCAGAGACCAGTTGGTGTGTTCCGAGGTCTGTCAAAGACTATTTGGAGATGTGTTCTGAGGTCTGTCAGAGACCAGTGGGGGATATGATCTGAGGTCTGCCAGAGACCATTCAGGTTATGATTATGGGGTCTATCAGAGACCAATATTGGAGCTTTGTTTGAGGTCTATCCGAGACCAGATTTGGATGACTTCTGGATGGTCTATCTGAGACCTTTCTTGATTGAGTTCAGGCTATTCAGCTACAGCTTTGGTCCCTGTTGCATGTTACTTGCATTGCATCACTGCATATCCATTACCATTTGCATTTCACTAACGTGTGTCTGTGCTGCAGGTGCATTCGCATTTCCCTAGTTCTAGTGCCCGAACTTCTGAGTGTTTGATCATGACTAGCTTAAGGAGAACAGTTGCTTACAAATTGCCTACTCCTGATATTGTTCCTTTACTTGGGTTGATCTCTCTGGCTGATGAGAATGTCCGAAGGAGCTTCCGAATGAGTTATGGTAGACTACTGAGATTGGTGTGTAAACCTACAGAGGTAGAGTTAGATGGGCTGTATGCTTTGATGCAATTCTACGACCCTGCTTTAAGGTGCTTTACGTTCTCTGACTTTATTATGGGACCAACCCTGGAGGAATACGCTGAGTATGTTGAGCTGCCCGTGCAGAACCAGGTTCCATTCATTCATTATGACGCCAAGCCCAAGCCGGAGGATTTGGCAAAAGCCTTGCATATTGATGCTTCTGAACTTGTGACTACTATCTCCCGTGGAGTTCCAGGCTTCTCACTCCAGTTCTTAGTTGGTAAAGCCCAGGAGTATGCCAAGAGCGGGTGCTGGGTTGCTTTCAATGCTGTGTTGGCTTTGTGCATTTATGGCATAGTCTTGTTTCCCAATATACCGGATTTTGTGGACTTTGACGCCTTCTACTTGTTTGCCGCTGGTAATCCTGTACCTACCTTACTCGGAGATCTCTACCACTCACTGCACTACAAGAATGAGAAGGGAAGAGGAAAGAATGTTCATCTTTGTGTACCCTTGTTGAGTATGTGGTTTGAAAGTCACCTTCCTAAGAGAAGATCTGTTGCAGAGGCTACAGTCCCAGCTGGTTGGCCAGAGCGCCTGATGAGGCTATCGTCGGAAGATATGGAGTGGTTTGATCGAGACCTGTTGGGATCTGAGCTCATCTTCAGTTGTTCTGGGTACCCTAATGTGCCGTTGATAGGAAGAAAAGGGTGTATCAATTACAACCCTTCTCTATTCATTCGCCAGTTCGGATATGCACTGAAGAATCCACCTCAGGAGGAAGAAGTACAGGAATCTTTGTACTTCACAGGTGATTTGAAGGGAGAATTGCTAGCTGAGTTGCAACACGCCTGGACACGTATTAACCGCAAGGGGAAACCACTGTTAGGTAAGAACGATTGCCAGGCCTATGCACCTTACAGGGTTTGGATCCAGGAAAGAGCAAGTCGGTTATTAATGCCATTTCCAGATGTACCAATCCTTGTTCCTATTCCGGTAGCGGAGCCAACTACTGTTTCTAGGGAAGTCTATGAGCAAATTGTGAGAGAAAAAGAAGCCTTGATGAAGATCAACGAAGGGTTAGAGCAAGAGCTAGCTCAAGTACGCAGTGAGAAAAACAAGGCCGTATATGCTTTCCAACAGCAGATCGAGCTGTTAAACAGGTTAGGGGCTGAGTTGACTGAGGAAAAGAAAAAGCGCGAACGTCTGGGGCAAGAGTTCAGAAGCTCCCATGACATGTTGGAAGCCAAAAAGAAGGCGCTTGACGCAGCACACCGAGAAATCTCCTCTTACAATAAGACTTGGAATGCTACACTCACCAACAATAAGAAGAAGGAAGATAAGCTGAAGCAGAAAATTTCCGACCTCGAGGAGAAGTTGAAGTCTAGCATCAAGAAGTGTGAGGAGGAAGTGATGACCCAGTACAGTGTCCAGCATGCGCTGAACAAAGCAATCAAATCCAGAGATGAAGCGGTGTCTCAGAAGCGAAAGCTAGAAGATTGCTTCGGAGAGGCAACATGGGAAGAAACTACTGAAGACGTGCGCCGTGTTCTTAAGAAAAGAAACCAACTTGTTGAAGGGCTGCTTGATCGACCAAGTCACCCAGAGACTAAGAAGTTGATAGAAGAGTACCAGACTTTCGGGAGGATTTGATCGTTTCATGTAGTAACTTGTAGTAACTTGTATGCTTTATTTGCATAAGTGCTGACCATCACCAGGATTGTTGGTTGAGGTCATGCCTTCTTATCGTACTTTCAGCGACATTGTATTCAGGTTTTCTCAGCAATATATGAGGCTTTCTATGATTTAGCTCCGGTATTCCTATTGCCAACACTGTCACGGCACTGGCACCTTCACACTAGAACTGGGAGAATGAATTTCCCTAATGCACAGACACATTGCAATGCATTCATACTCATATTGCATTACAGGTAATCTTTGAATAGTGTCTTATTTCCTGCTCTGTACCAGGTACTTTCCAGGATTGCAGATCAACATCCGCACCGCTATTCTACCCGCACCAACTGTCGAAGGATCATGGATCAAATGCAGAACGAGATGCAAGATGTGCGCGAGAAGCTCGCTCTCTTTATGCAGACCATGGAAGCTATTGCGAAAGGGCAGGAGAATTTGCAGGCCATGGTCCAGCCTCTGT
The DNA here is from genome assembly GCA_963859935.3 of Lathyrus sativus. Taxonomy (NCBI): domain Eukaryota; kingdom Viridiplantae; phylum Streptophyta; class Magnoliopsida; order Fabales; family Fabaceae; genus Lathyrus; species Lathyrus sativus. The sequence continues at coordinate 77,418,374 of OZ012737.1, forward strand.
TGGCTCGAAATGCTGGTCAAGGTAATGAAGATCATCAGTCCGTACGGGTCGATACTGTTCATGGAGACGGTACTCCCACGCCAGTGGCTCCGCCTGTAATCAATACACCTGCTGCTAATGTCAACAACGCTACCGCTGCTGCAAATGGTAACGTCGGAGTTGGAAATGAGACTGCTATCCATAATGTTGGGCTGGGTGATGTCAATTTGGGAGATAATCTAGGCGGCAACGGCTTTGTCAATACTGGATTCGGATTCAACGATCAGGGATTCGATAACACCGGGAAGTATGGCTTTAATGCTCAAGGCTTTGGGCAAGACGGTTACGGCGCGACCAATCAGGGTTACGGAGGTTTTGGAAACGGAAACGGTACTGGATTTATGGCTTTTGGTCCTGCTGGAGGTGTTCAAGGGTATGGCAACAGAGGCCGAGGTCCGGGAATGAATCAGATCAGAGCAGGACGTAATAATGGATATGATGGGTATGGGGCTGGAAACGGTATGTGGCAAGAAGATCAGCAGGAGGACGCTTTCTCCGGCGGAGGTTTCGAAGGGCCAATGGATGATTCCCAGAAGATCAGAATGCTGGAAGAGCAGATGAGGGGAGTCCTAAACCAAAGTGTTGTGGGTTTGGACATGGCTACAATGGGGCTGGTACCTGGCTTGAGGGTACCAATTAAATTCAAAGCTCCTGCGTTTGACAAGTATAAAGGAGACACATGTCCAAAAGTGCATGTACGAGCTTACTACAGAAAGATGTCTGCATACTCAACTGATGAAAGAATGCTAATGCATTTCTTTCAGGATAGTCTGTCGGGCCCTTCCCTAGAGTGGTACATGGGGTTGGAGCCAACTGATATCAAGACGTGGAAGCAGTTAGCAGAAGCATTTGTAGCTCACTACAAGTATAACAGCGACTTGGCACCCAATCGAGTCCAGTTGGCCGGGCTGTCGCAAAAGAAGGGGGAGAGTTTTAAAGAGTACGCGCAAAGGTGGCGCGATATGGCTGCCAGGGTCCGTCCTCCTGTGGAAGATAAGGAAATGAATGACATGTTTGTCGGCACATTCACAGGTCTGTTTCATGATATGCTGTTTCACACGTCTCTGGCCAGTTTTTCAGACTTAATTCTGATGGGAGAAAAGATTGAACGTAACATCAAGCAAGGAAAGTTCCAAGTCGAGGAATCAACTGCATCTGGCAGTAATAGGAAAGCTTTTGGTGGGCGCCGTCAGGGCGAGGCAAGCGCAGTATTTGGAGGCCGAGGCCGAGGCCGAGGCAGGGGACGAGGTCAATATCGTCAGCCGCAGCAGGTGGCGAGTGTTACTATCCCGTATCAACAGCAACCACTCCAGCAACAACAACCGGTTCAGCAACAGCCAATGCCACAGCAGCAGCAGCCTCAGCAGGGAGCACAGCAAGCTCAGCGAAGATTCCAGGGTAGTAAACCGAGGAGAGTGTTTGAGAAGCCTCCCTCAACCTATGCCGATTTGTTGCAGACATTGTTGGGATTGAATCTAGTAGAGAAAAGAACTCTGGCACCAATAACGGGAGCTCCCCCGTTTGGCTACGATGCAAGCAGGCACTGCGAGTTTCATTCTGGGGCTCCGGGCCACGATATAGAAGGTTGCCACGCTTTTAAGCACGTTGTGCAGGATCTTTTGGACAATAAGACTATCAATTTCGGAACGGCAGGTCCGAATATAGTGCAGAAACCCATGCCTAATCATGGGGCAAATGCCGTTCTAACTGAGGAAGGGTTGAATCTGATTATGAATGTTGAAGATTTAAAGACGCCACTGAGCGAGATAAAGAGCCGATTGTTGCAAAGGGGTGTTTACCCAGGATGTAACGAGTATTGCTTAGACTGTTGGACCCTAGCTGGAGGGTGTGAGGATTTGAAGAAAGGCATTCAGGCTTTAATTGATGAGGGCATATTGCAGTTTGATCGAGCGGCAACTGACGAGCCTGCAGGGGCAGTAGTGGATAATCGGAGTGATGTGGCCACGGTAACGATTCCTCGGAAGACGATCACTATCGCGGCACCAGCTCAACGACCACCGATTACCATAACTAAGGCCGGGCCGATCCCGTACGAGAACACAAAAGCAGTCCCATGGTCATATGGGTTAGAGGTGTATTGTGACGGGATAAAAATTGATGTTAATAAGCAGACAGCCGAGACTGTGGATAATGTTGTTGGGTCAGGAGGCATGACAAGGAGTGGCAGGATCTTTATATCTCCTGAAGTGGAGGCTGAAAGATTAGCAAAAGGAAAAGGGAAAGTGGTTGAAAACGTTCCGGTGCAGGCAAGTGACAAAGAGTCGGCAGCGAAAGACGTAGAAGAGTTCATGCGCTTGATTCGGAAAAGTGATTATAAGATTGTGGAGCATCTGCAGCAGACGCCGTCCAAAATATCAATCTTGTCATTGCTCTTATGTTCGGAAGCTCACAGAAATGCTTTGTTGAAGGTCCTGGACACTTCCTTCGTACCCCAGGACGTCTCCGTGAATCAACTGGAAGGAGTGTTGGCACATGTGAATGCAGGCCACAGCTTGGGCTTTACCGACTTTGATTTGACCCCGAAAGGGAGAGATCATAATATGGCGCTGCACGTATCTGTTGAGTGTAGAGGATCAGTAATGTCGCACGTATTGGTCGACACCGGGTCATCTTTGAATGTGCTGCCCAAGAAGGAGATGATGAAGTTGGATGTTAGAGGAATCTTGTGCACGCCCAGCGACTTGGTAGTCAGAGCGTTTGACGGCACGCGGAGAACAGTCTTTGGATCGATCACGTTGCCTCTGCAGGTAGGGCCGGAGGTGTTTGCAACTGAGTTTTATATCATGGATATACAGCCTGCGTACAGCTGCTTGCTTGGAAGACCTTGGATTCATGGGGCGGGGGCAGTCACGTCTACCCTGCATCAGAAGTTGAAATATATGGTCGGAGACAGTGTAGTCACCGTGTGCAGAGAAGAGGACATCCTGGTCAGCCATCTATCTTCATTTAAATATGTGGAAGTCGATGGAGAGATTCACAAAACGCCCTGCCAGGCATTCGAAGGTTTGCGCATCAAGGACAAGGGTCCCGGGCCGAGCAAAGTGCCAGAAATAGCCGTCTCATCGTATAAAGAAGCTCAAGCTCTAGTGGAAGCAGGAGAAGCCAAGGGCTGGGGCAAAGTGCTGGACATTCCTGTGAAGATGGACCGGTTCGGGCTGGGATACCAACCGTCGTCATCCACTCCTTCCGTGGGGGCACCCCGTTTCAGAAAGCCAATCACCATCTCTGCCAGTGGGGTGTGTCATGAAACTGTCAATGCTGCTTCGGAGTCTGATGAAGGAGACAGCGACTGTGATATGGATGCCTGGATTCAGCCAAGCCCACCAGGACAAGGACTGTGCAACTGGTCTATTCAGGAGCTTGTTCCTGTGACTTTTAAACAGTAATGCTTCGCTTTATTAATTGTTGAATAATCTGATGTCTTGCCCGGGGCATCAAGATTTGCTTAGGGCTGTGTTGTTATGAACATTGCGCGTTAATCATTAAATAAATGGCGTTTTTCATGTGCAAATACTGTAATCCCTGTCTTTCTTGTTTTGTATTTTTCAATAAAATGGCAACGTGGTTATTCGCTTTATACGCATTTTGAAGCACTTAACCATTCCTCTTGCAGGATAATATTTTCAGATGACATCCTTGAATCACCTATGACTCGTCCCGACTTTGAGCACCCGGTATTTCAGGCCGAAGAAGAGGTTGTCGAGGATAGTGACGTTCCTGAAGAACTGTCTTGGTTAGTGAAGCAAGAGGAAAGAGCCATTCTGCCTCACGACGAGGTCATCGAAATTATCAACTTGGGGTCGGAAGGAGTTGAGAAGAATATTCGTATCGGAGCCGCGCTGCAGGGCGATATCAAGCGGAGACTGGTTGAAATGCTCCAAGAGTATAGTGATGTATTCGCTTGGTCATATGAAGATATGTCGGGGCTCGATACAGATATGGTTGTGCATCGCCTGCCACTGAAAGAAGATTGCCCGCCGGTCAAGCAAAAGCTTCGCAGAACTCGACCAGATATGGCAATGAAAATCAAAGAGGAGGTTCAGAAACAGTGGGACGCTGGTTTCCTGGCTGTGACGAAGTATCCTTCATGGGTTGCCAACATCGTACCAGTGCCCAAGAAAGATGGCAAGGTTCGAATGTGCGTGGATTATAGAGATTTGAATAAAGCAAGCCCAAAAGACGATTTTCCACTGCCTCACATTGACGTGTTAGTTGATAATACTGCTCAATACTTCGTATTCTCCTTCATGGATGGCTTTTCAGGCTATAATCAGATTAAAATGGCGCCAGAGGATATGGAGAAAACCACTTTCATAACGCCTTGGGGAACATTTTGCTACAAAGTGATGCCCTTTGGTTTGAAAAATGCTGGGGCAACATATCAGCGTGCGATGACGACTCTTTTCCATGATATGATGCATAAAGAGATCGAAGTGTATGTTGACGATATGATTGCCAAATCCCAGACGGAGGAAGAGCATCTGGTGAATCTGTTGAAGTTATTTAAAAGGCTTAGGAAGTTCAGGCTGAGGCTGAACCCTAACAAATGCACCTTCGGGGTGAGATCGGGTAAACTGCTGGGGTTTATCGTGAGCAAAAGAGGAATAGAGGTCTATCCTGCTAAAATAAAAGCAATTCAAGAGATGCCGACGCCTAAAACAGAGAAAGAGGTGCGCGGGTTTTTAGGGAGGTTGAACTACATTGCCCGGTTCATATCTCACCTAACGGCCACGTGTGAACCGTTGTTTAAGCTGTTGAAAAAAGATCAAGCTGTAACGTGGAACGAAAATTGTCAAAAGGCGTTCGATAAAATAAAGCAGTACTTGCAGGAGCCTCCTATTTTTATACCTCCAGTGGCAGGGAGACCCTTGATTATGTATTTGACAGTTCTTGAGGGAAGCATGGGTTGTGTTCTCGGTCAACATGACGATACAGGAAGAAAAGAGCATGCGATCTATTACCTGAGTAAGAAATTTACAGACTGCGAATCTCAATATTCAATGCTGGAGAAAACTTGTTGCGCGCTAGCCTGGGCCGCCAAGCGTTTGAGGCAGTACATGCTGAATCATACAACCATGCTCATCTCGAAGATGGATCCTATCAAATATGTATTCGAAAAGCAAGCGTTGTCGGGTAGAATTGCCCGCTGGCAGATGGTCTTGACTGAATATGATATTCAATACGTCTCGCAGAAGGCTATAAAGGGGAGTGTGTTGTCTGAGTATCTGGCGGAGCAGCCTATTGAAGATTACCAATCGATGAGATTTGATTTTCCTGACGAGGATATCATGTATCTAAAGATGAAAGATTGTGAAGAGCCGTTGCCAGACGAAGGACCAGAGTTGGGTTCCAAATGGAAGATGATATTTGACGGAGCTGTGAATGCTTATGGTAGCGGAATAGGGGCAATCATCACCACGCCACACGGGTCGCACATCCCGTTTACTGCCCGACTGACCTTTGCTGTTACCAATAATGAGGCCGAATACGAAGCTTGTATAATGGGGCTTGAAGAAGCCATTGATTTGCGAATCAAACATCCGGACGTATACGGAGACTCAGCTTTGGTAGTGAACCAGATTAAAGGGGAATGGGAGACACGGCAGCCCAATTTGATACATTACATGAATTATGCAAGGAGATTGTTGCCTTTCTTCGACAAGGTTGAATTGCATCATGTACCGCGGGCAGAGAATCAAATGGCTGACGCCCTGGCCACTTTGTCTTCCATGTACAAAGTCAACTTCTGGAACGAGGCTCCCAGAATCATTATCTCCCGGCTGGACAGGCCAGCTTATGTATTTGCTATTGATGAAGCATCCGACGACAAACCGTGGTATTTTGATATCCTTAATTTCCTGAAGAATAGAGAGTATCCGGCTGGGGCATCCAGTCAAGATCAGAAGACTCTCAGGAGATTAGCAGGTAATTTCTATTTGAACCCGGATGGTGTATTATACAGAAGAAACCACGATTTGGTGCTGTTGCGTTGTGTAGACGAAAAAGAGGCAAAGCTTCTCATGGAGGAAATACATGAAGGTACATTTGGTACGCATGCTGGTGGACATGCTATGACGAGAAAGCTGCTGCGAGCAGGTTATTTTTGGCTGACCATGGAAACTGATTGTTTCAAGTTTGCGAGGAAGTGCCACAAGTGCCAAATCTATGCTGATAAGATCCATGTGCCTCCAAGTCCTCTAAATGTGATGTCATCGCCTTGGCCATTCTCTATGTGGGAAATCGATATGATTGGAAAGATCGAGCCGACGGCTTCTAATGGGCATCGGTTCATTCTAGTGGCAATCGATTATTTCACCAAGTGGGTGGAAGCGGCGTCTTACGCAAATGTAACGAAGCAAGTGGTGGCCAGATTCATCAAGAGAGATATCATTTGCCGATATGGGATTCCCGAGCGGATAATCACGGATAATGGTTCAAATCTGAACAACAAAATGATGAAGGAGCTCTGTCAGAATTTCAAGATCGAACATCACAACTCTTCCCCTTACCGACCCAAGATGAATGGCGCTGTTGAGGCGGCCAATAAGAATGTCAAGAAGATCGTTTAGAAAATGGTGGTGACCTATAAGGATTGGCATGAAATGCTACCTTTTGCTTTGCACGGTTATCGTACGACGGTACGCACATCAACCGGGGAAACTCCGTTCTCGTTGGTATACGGAATGGAAGCGGTATTACCATTGGAAGTTGAGATCCCTTCTCTGAGGGTATTGCGAGACGTTCAGCTAGACGAAGCAGAATGGGTAACAAACAGATTGAACCAACTGAGCTTAATGGATGAGAAGAGGCTAGCTTCTCTAGCATACGGTCGTTTGTACCAGAGCCGGATGAAGAAAGCGTACGACAAGAGGATACATCCGCGAAGCTTTCAGACGGGCGACCTTGTGCTGAAAAGGATTCTCCCGCCGCAAGCAGATCACAGGGGCAAGTGGACCCCCAACTACGAAGGGCCATACGTTGTCAGGAAGGTATTTTCAGGAGGAGCGTTGTTATTGTCCATCATGGACGGAGAAGACTTCACGTCGCCTGTGAATTCGGACGCAGTCAAAAAATACTTTGCTTAAAATAGACCCGCTGGACAGAAAAAAAAAAAAAGAGAGTCCAGGCAAAAATGGGGCATCCTGGCGAACCAAAAACAGAATGAAAGGTTCGGGCAAAAATTAGGGATAAAATTGAAAAATGTACACCCGCGAAGTTGAAAACCTACACTGGGCGGCTTCGGCAAAAAAGGGTATCCCGGTGAATTGAAAACCCGTAAAGGGCGGTTCACGCAAAAGTTAGGGATTCGAAAAGCAAATGACTGCGGTCCGAATTTGATATTGCACTAAGCATCAAGGCGGGAGAATACACTTGAGGAGTCGGTTATCTGATACAATCCCTTCAGAAGTGGGGATACCGGGAAGGCATTAGAGTCGGACGAGTCATGGGAGGATCAGTTCCTGGTGTTCGTCTGCATCCCGTTGCCGACATGTGTACAAAATTTCATTTGTCAATATATTTATGCTTCTTGTGCATACTTGTATATTTGCTTCGCGTAGCTTCCTCTTTTCAGGAGTTACATTCCGTGTACAAACTCCGCCCCTTCAAGGGCCCAATCAATAAATACGTTATTCAGTACTTGACACTGTTCTTTACTGTTTTGTGCATGATTAACGCCTAAGTTTAATGAAACTAGCATGAGTATAACGTCGCTGGCCCTTGCCAACAGTTGCTAAAGCTTTGAATTAACTGAAAATAACGTCACTAACCTGAGTTGATTTGGTTGCATAGGCTTGTCTTATCTTGTTTGTGTTGTTGCAGGTTTCATAACCGTATGAGGAAGATGATCGAAAGATTGCAATAACGAAAGACTCAGCCTTCACGCAGGTCATGTAGGTTCTTCCTGAAGAAGGATCGGACTCTCCAGCTAGTCATAGCTTGTGCACAAAAAAAAAGGATCGACGATTCCAAAATCGTAAGGCTGTATTCAGACAGGTCCATCTTTCCCCGCAGGGTCATTCACTCTCCCCCAGCGGAGTCAGTGGATTTCCCCCGAGAGAATAGACTCTCCCCCAGCGGAGTCAGTGGATTTCCCCCGAGAGAATAGACTCTCCCCAGCGGAGTTGGTGGTGGGTCCCGTCATTTACTTTGTCAGGGATACCGTGTAATATCAGTTCACTCTCCAGCAGGGAAGTCCAATCATACTTGGCATACCTGCTATTCCTCAGCAAAGTTATATTCCCCAGCAGGGGGTTACCCCAACAGGGTGTTTGTTTCGAACTCCCAACTTCCCAGCATGGTTGACTTCACTCTTCCAGCATTTATTTTGCTGGAATAATTCTGTAGCATCTGGCTATTCCCGGCGGAGTCGGCATTATCTTCAGCATTTATTTTGCTGAAGCAGTTTCTGTACTCTGGCAGTTCAGGTGAAGAGAGCACTTGCTCAAATGAACTACCAAACACTCAAGATCTCGGCATGAGATATTCAATGATAATGTCAGCTCGGCAGTAGTCCCCACAGAGTTACCAGGATAAGGTTCTCTTTATTTCCAAGCAGAGTTATTTGTCATCGAAAGGGTTTCATGAATCAGAATTTCAGAAGTTGCCTCCGGTCACCAGAACAGGCATCCGGTAGTTTGGTTCCCAGATATCCCCAGTAGAGTCCGCCCCAAAGTCGCTGCCACGTCGGTGCTAAGAAGTTTGTGGGTGGGGATCAATGGAGAACTAAGTCCTGACGTGGACAATTTATTCCTATATTGACGGGATTTCTTCAGAAGTGGGCGTCCTAACGTGGACAGGTTTATTTCCCCGGGTTAGTGAAGTGTGTTAATCCTAACGTGGGCAGATTCGGGTTCTCGAAATTGGTAAAATGAGAAGTCATGACGTTGACAAAAGTGATTACTCTTTGTGTTGGTGTCCTGACGTGGACCAGTTCCTCTCAGCAGTTATCTTTCTTCGTGGTGGCAAAGCATGGGTCCTGACGCGGACAGATCAGACAAGGGCGTGAGTCCTTACGTGGACAAGTCTTATTTCCTCAGCAGGTCGAAGATGCCTGAGTCCTGACATGGACAAATCAAGACGAAAAATGGGTCCGGACGTGGACAAGTCTATTCCTTACATGGGAAAAGAGGTTTCAGTTCCTGACGTGGAAAGATGAAAAGTTTATTCCTTACGTGGAAAGATGAGATTTCTTACGTGGAAAAAAATGGGTTTCCTTACGCGGAAAGATCGAGTCCTCACGCGGACGTATCAAGTTTAGTCCTGACGCGGACAGATCAAAGGAGTTATTCCTAACGTGGAAGAAGAAGATAAATTCCTTACGTGGAGAGATTGGGGTCCTTACGTGGACGGATTCAAGAAAAGATGATTCCTGACGAGGAAGAATGATGTACTCCTTACGTGGAAGGGTGAGTCCTAACGTGGACAGGTTCAGAACCAAAGTGGTATTCCTTACGCGGAAAGATCGGAGGCCTGACGCGGACAGATTCAGAAAGGTTGGAGTCCTCACGTGGACAGATTGGGAATTGTATTCCTTGCGTAGAAGAAAATTGGTTTCCTTACGTGGAAAGAAGACGTGGTTCCTTACGTAGAAGGATGGAGTCCTAACGTGGACGGGTCCAGACGAGGTTATTCCTAACGTGGAAGGGTGTTATTCCTAACGGGGACGATTCAGTTTATGGAAAGGTAGACAAATTATTCCCCAGCGGAGTTGCCGAGATTTTCTGGGTTAACAGCAAGCGGAGTCCTAACGTGGACAGGTTTTAGTTGAGCTCTCTTCGTGTTGACAGCAGATAGAGTCCTGACGTGGACAAGCAAAGAACGAAATTTCCGATGATTCAATCTTCTTCAGGATGATGAGAAGAATCCCCAGCACGGTCGCACGAGATCAGCGGGTTGCCGTAACAGTCAGATTCAGCTGATGAATGTCGTTCTCCAAGCAGGAGCGCAGTTTATTTCTGCGGTTGGCAAATTTCCGGTTTAACTGGTATTCAACCGTCTCGTACCTCGAATGTATGAAGGCCGTTCGCTCTTCACCCAATCGGTTCCAAGTCGCTTGAATAGGGGCAGTTGTTGCACCCTAAAATTTGCTCAACCTTATTCACTTGGTTTATGTTTCAATATCATTAGCATTTGCATATAGAATCATGTACATAGGTTACTCATCTGCATAGCATAAGCGTAGCAAGTCATTCAACAGGGGATCAAGCATTATTCTCATCTCTAGAGGCCTATCCAGAGGTTATTATCCTAATTCAATCTCATTCAAGTCATCAAGAAAGAATTTGAAAGCAGGGAGTTCAGTGGATCAAGCACTGAGTATATCTCCTAACTGAGGGTGTCTGAGGATCAACAAGGGAATTATGAGTTGTGAATTGAGAGCATGGGGAGTATCTAGACATCTTGGAGGACTTAGAAAGTCATTTGGAGAAGAAAACAAGTTGTTGAGGTGATCACAAGAATTGCAGTTGAAGACAGTCAACTAGGGTTTCATCTGGGTCAACCCTAGGTCAACCCTAGGTCAATTGACTGATTGAAAGGCATTAAGGGCTATTGGAGAGAGGTGGGGTTCATCATTTGACATGGAGAATAAGGATATGTTGTTGTGCTAAGAAGAATTCAAGAGAAATCAAGGAGAGGAGGAGTTTCTAAATTAGGGTTTCTCTGTAAAATCCCCTATTTTAGGTCAAATTTCCTAGCAAAATAAGTCAAAATGCAAGCTTCAAATGGATCCTTGGCCAACATGAAACTTGTAGAGGATCTCAAGACCTTTAATTTGAGTGGTGGAAGACATCAAGTAGATTTATAGAACTCAAGTTATGGTCCTTGCAAGTTACAGGTCATCTGAGGTATCTGAAATTTTGTCTGTGAAAGTGACTTGACTTCCAAGCAACTTTTACCCCTCAAGGAGATTCCAAATGAATTTTTGGTCAACATAAGAATTGTTCCTCATTGTCTTAGATTTCTAGAATGGTATAGTATGCCTTCATATGATGTGTGGAACTCAACTTATGGTCTTGGCAAGCAAAGGGTATTTTGGTCATTTGTGAATTACAGGTCATTTTAACCTATGTCCAAAACTCATACAAGGAGGCCTCAAATGAGAAAACTCACAACATAAAACTTGCTCCAAATGACATTTTGAGTCTAGAAAAGTGACCATGAGAGATTGGAAATGTCCATAGCACAAGGTTTCAAGATTGGTGAATTTAATGAAGGAAAATGGCTTAAAAAATGGTATTTTTCATATCCTGGCCAAATGATGCAAAATTATAGGTCATTTTGAATGGAAAAGGCATTTTAAAGACATTGGCTAAAGTGGAATTTTGAGTTTAGGTCACAATTTATGAGTTATCCATGGTTGCTTGGATTGAAAGTAACATAATCCAAATTGAAAGGGAAAAGTGTAAAGGGAAATTTCTCCAATGTTCTAGGAGGTTCTAATGCAACCTATATATTCATGCAAGCTGATTCATGCAAGGGTTGCTGCTCCCATTTGTCAAAAATCTCCATTTTTCATCCATTTTCTTATTCTTCCATAAGATCCTCAAACTCTTACAAACCTCTCAAAATTCTCACATATTTGGATTGAATCATCATCATCATCATTCAAACCCTAGGATTCACATCAAGAAGTGGTTGAATTGATCAAGGATCATACCTATTATCTTCTTCATCCCAAGTTGCACTCTCATCCAAAACCCATTGAAACTTCCTCTATCATTCTGATTTCTGTCACCATCATCATCTACTAACATCATGGAGTAATTGGCACAAAAGATTGGAGGGAATTTGTGGCTGTGTGAAGAGATTCAGTTTGAAACTCCAACTTGCATGAAGGATGGAATAGCATGATTCATAAGGATTAAGCACAAATCATTGCAAACAGAAGCATATTCATTCATTGGAGATTGTTTTCAGCAAGTATCAAAGGTTGAATTGAGGTCTAACTACCATCACCATCATCAAGTGCAAGGTATGTAAATCTCTTCGAATCTCACTATTCTGGCTGGTAGAGATCATGTGGTTAGGATAATGTTGTTTAGAAACCCTAGAGGATCAATTCTTGAAGTTTAGGGATAGATTCATGGAGATCCATGACAGGTTGCCATTACTGTTGGCTTCGATAATAAGCTGTGTGTTGAGTTATAATCAATGTGATGAAGCATAGAATAATGAGGCAAGCACGTAGAATATCTGTGGATCATCAGGTTTGAGTTTTGGTAACTTTGACCTCAGGCAAGCATGGTGTGCCCTGAATTTCGTGCTCTCTGTTTGGAGTGTACAATGAGAGTTAGGGAAAACTAGGATTGGATATGGATTCCTTGAGTTTTGTAGAATATTTTAGGGCTTGGAGTTGTTATTTTTCATCAAGAACGCATGGAGAACGAGTGAGTGGAACTTTCGTGCATGGAGGTCGTGACTGAAACCCTAGACGAAGGGAGGAAGAAGACGAATCACACGCCCTTGGATCTGGTGGGAAGAATTGACTTGACCAGGGATCGAACGGCCCACGTTTGATCTGAGTTTTGGTGGGAGAATTTGAAATCCCAAACGCAGCGTTTCATTAAGTTGGGGGGATTGGGCTCAGAGCGCTATCTGCACCCCCCATGTTAATAAGCCCAATGCATTGAACGCGTTTTCTTGCTATTCTCACCCCCTCCCTCTTATTTCTTCATATTTTCTTTTTATTTCTTTATATTTTTTATGCATTTTCTAAAATTCATAATAAATAGCAAAATAATCATTTTTAATTCATTCTTTTTGCATTATTTTCTTTAAAATGTCTAGAAAATTATAAAAAATAAAAATTGCATTTTATTTTTTATTTGATATTTTTCTCATATTTTCTAAATAAATAACATTTTACATAATTCCATTTCATACATGATTTTGATATTTTTTGTTCTATTAATTGCTTTCATATTTTTCATCCATTCTTTTTAGGTTGTTTAGATTAGACATCAAACTTGTAGATTCAATTTAGTACCCATTTTTTAGAAATTAAATTTAGGTGCTTAGTGTAGGTGTGAACAACATGGATAAAACTAGGGTTTTAGGTGATGACTTAGGAGATTTGATTCTTTTCCCTTAGGACTTAGGGTTTGAATAGTTTAGTTATGGGACTATAGGGGCTATGGGTAGTTATTAGATCCCCTTAGAAAAAGTCAGGCTTCCCCTACTGCTATTAATACTCTGTATATATCTGATTGACTGATGTGGTGTGCCCTCTGGGGATTATTGCTTGTGTGTGTGGGTATTGGGATTGTCTGGGAATTTGGGAGAGCTGAAGACTTGGGAAGATGAAGCCATTGGAGATTCAGATGTTGGAGTTCAACTTCCAGGGTTGAAGAGGAGGTTCTTGCTAGCAGCTGCTGAGAGACTAGGGTTTAGGAGCTAGGTAGAGCTCTAGGTTAGGAAGTTGTTTCTCAAACATGGATTGCCTTGTCTGCATCCATTCTTCTCTGTGATTCAGAGTCTCTCTAAGACACTCACCCCCTTCCTTTGGAAGGCTTGGTGATAGTGTCTAAGAGATAGAACTCTTGAGAGAAAATGTCTTTTGTGTTAGAAGCAGTCTGTTCACCACCCTTGGTAGTCAACTGATTGCTTAACACCCAATTCACTCTTGTGACTGATCCCTCATCCTGGAGGTTTGAACTTGAAGAAAAGCCATTGCAGATAGAAGACTGATGATCAAAGCCCTTACCTGAAGGCCATGAAGATGGAGATTGATGCTTGTTGAAGCCTGTAACTGATTGGAGATTACTTGGAGCCAAATATTGATCCAGGGCTGCTGATGCTGTTTCTTTTGCTGTTGTATTTCATTTCTGATGTATTGATTGGTTTTCCGGACTGTATTGTTTGTTGTTTACCCTGCTGGGTTGAAAGTGAAGTCTGTTCACTTTTGCCTATTGTTTTCTAGGTTCGAGGTTGAGTGGGACTCCCTTGCCTCGCTTGTATTGTTGCATCCATGCATTTTACCGCTTTACTGTATATATCTGATATTGTTTCTGTTTCCGTCTATTCCCTTAGGATCTCTGTTTCTCTCTGTGCAAGAGAGGAGCATGATAGACACTAGGTCTTAACCCATGCATGATAACATTAGGTTAGTTTGTTTCCCTTCGCAACCGTAGGTTAGAGTTCTGTCTCTTTCTTTCTCAAAACAAACAGAAAAACACATAAAGATTTCAAACACAATAAAAGACACTTCTTCCGTAAAAGAATGTGAACTCATCAAAGCGTCATTTTTGTCCGCCGGGACTGTTAATCAAGAAAACCTTTTCAGAAGGACCAAAAGCAATCAAAACAGATTTGTGTCGTACGTGGCCCGAACTACGTTTGCTCTGATCTTTCATGCTGTATGAAAGTACGTCTTTGCGAGGTTTACTCTGAGCGTTCCCTTTCCCTCCCGTGGGATAAATAACGCACGGTGGCGACTCTTCTGTCAGCCGGCGCCGATTTTCGCAGTAGCGACACATATCACCATATCCTCTTCTACATGTCAAATGATGAACCCCACATCTCTCCAATAGACCTTAATGCCTTTCAATCAGTCAATTGACCTAGAGTTGACCTAGAGTTGACCCTAGATGAAACCCTAGTTGACTGTCTTCAACTGCAGTACTTGTGATCATATCAATGACTTGTCTCCTTCTCCAAATGACTTTCTAAGTCTCCCATGATGTCCATATACTCTCCATGCTCAGCCCACAGCTCACAATTTCTTTGTTGACCCTCAGATACCCTCAGATAGGAGATGGATGCACTGCTTGATCCATTGACTTTCCAGCTTTCAAATTCTTTCTGATGACTTGAAGGAGATTGGATTAGAATAATAACCTATTGATAGGCTCATAGAGATGAGAATAATGATTGGTCCCTGTTGGATGATTTGCTATGCTATGCTATGCAGATGATTAGACTATGTGCATGACCCTATATGCAAATGCTAATGATATTGAAACATAAACCAAGTGAATAAGGTTGAACAAATTTTAGGGTACAACACCTCAGAACAAAGCAATAAAGATAGGATTGAAATTTTTGAGGGTGTCTGTTGTAAGTGCTCAACAATCTTATAATCGCTCTTGCGATTAGCCTCATGAACTCTTCTATGTCCTTGAGCGACGTGTCTTTCAACTGGGATGGTCCACTTTCATTCACCTTGGCCTTGCCTTTAGCAATCCTCTCTGCTTCAACTTCAGGTGCGGTGAAGATTCTTCCACTACGGGTCATGCCTCCCGTTCCAACAACATTGTCAACTGCCCCTGTCGGCTGGCTATTCACCTCAATCTTTTCTCCGTTACAGTATGCTTCTAACCCATATGTCCATGGAACAGCTTTTGTACTCTCAAAAGGAACAGGTCCTGCTTTTGTTATTGTGATAGTCGGCCACCTGGCGGGCGCCGATATCGTAATATTCTTCCTTGGGATCGTAACAGTTACAATCTCATCCTGCTTTTCAAACAATGCATCAACAGGCTTCTCAACAGCAGTCCGATACAATTGAAAAATCCCCTCATCTATCATGGCTTGGATACCTATTTTCAAGTCAACGCAACCCTCTGGTTGGGTCCAGCAATCCAGACAATATTCATCACATCCAGGGAACACTCCCCCTTTCAACAGTATGCTTTTAACACAACTCAACGGTGTCTTCAATTCATTCACATCCATAACCAAGTTCAAATTCTCTTCTGTTATGATAGCATTCGCTCCATGATTTGGCATGGGTTGTTGTACGATGTTAGGACCATCCTGACCAAAGTTAATGGCCTTACTATCAAGCAAATCTTGAACCTTATGTTTGAAAGCATGGAAACCTTCAATATCATGTCTGGGCGCCCCAGAATGAAAATCACAATGTTTACCAGCGTCAAACCCAAATGGAGGAGTACCCGTCAATGGGGCCATCGTTCTTTTTTCAACCAGATTCAAACCCAACAGCGTTTGAAGGAGTTCGGCATAAGTTGAAGGAGGTGCTTCAAATACTCTCTTTGGCCTACCCTCTTGAATTCTACGCTGAGCAGGGTGCATTCTCTGTTGCTGCGGCTGTTGTTGCCGTTGTTGTTGTTGTTGTTGTTTTTACTGAGGTATCGGGATAGTAACACTAGCAACTTGATGTGGCTGATACTGATTCCTACCTCTTCCACGACCTCGACCACCATATATTGCACTGGCGTCGCCTTGTCTCCTTCCACCAAAGGCTTTCCTTGCACCTCCAGCTGAGGTGGATTCACCTGTCTGAATCTTCCCAATCTTAATTCCGTTTTCAATCCGTTCCCCCATGAGAATCATGTCGGAGAAACTACCCATCGAGGCATTAAGCAATTTGTCGTAATACCTTCTAGAGAGTGTTCCAATAAACATATCAATCAACTCTCTTTCAACCAAAGGGGGATGAACCCTGGCCGCAATATCACGCCAACGCTGCGCGTACTCTTTGAAACTCTCACCATTCTTCTGAGACAAACTCTGCAGTTGAACCCTGTTTGGTGCCAAGTCACTATTATATTGGTAATGCTTAACAAAAGCATCAGCCAATTCTTTCCAGCTTCTAATTTGGGTGGGCTCCAGTCCCATGTACCATTCCAGCGATGGTCCCGATAAACTGTCTTGAAAGAAATGCATAAGCATCTTCTCGTCGTCAGAGTATGGAGACATTCTTCTGTAATAAGAACGTACATGTACTCTAGGGCATGTATCCCCCTTATACTTGTCAAATGTTGGAGCTTTGAATTTCAAAGGCACCCTCAGCCCAGGCACTAGTCTCATGGTAGTCATATCTAACCCAGCAAAGTTCTTATTGGCTATCCCTTTGATCTGCTCTTCCAGCATTTTGAATCTCCTATCGTTATCATTAGGCCTTTCAAATCCCACGCCTTTTCCAGAGAAAGCGTCTTCCTGGCGATCCTCGCCCCAGTTCAGATTCTCATTGCCATATCCCTCGTAACCAGCGTTACGGCCATATCCCTGTTGATTGAAAATAGGATCTCGTCCTCTGTTACCAAATCCTTGGTTGACCCTACCTAGTCTATAACCAGTGTTGAAAGGCACCATCCCAGCACCGTTGTTGTTCATGTTACCAAAGCCAACATCACCATATCCATACCCTTGATTGTTGTTACCATAGCCATCGTAGCCAAAGCCTTGATTGTTGAAACCAAAATTACCATCATGGTTACTAATGCCTAACCCTTGGTTATTGTTTCCAAAACCAGTGTTGTCACCGAACCCTTGATTAGCATCTCCAGCATTGCCAGCATCGTTAACAACATTCCCATCACCATTTCCAGCGTTTCCAGTACCAGTGTTACCATTACCAGCACCAGCGCCAGTATTTCCATTGCCATTGCCATCACCGACACCAACTCCACCACTTGTGGGAACGACCACTGTAGGTATCTCATCCTCCCTGCGAGGAGTTCCAACAGAGTGATAATCAGTATTTCCATTCGCCCGCACCAGCAGCGGTTGCACCAGAGTCTGGAGATTCTCCTGGCCTTTGACCACAGTTTCCATTGCTTGCATGAAAAGTGACAACTTCTCACGAATTTCCTGCATCTCAACTTGAACTTGATCCATGATTCTCTTGTAGTTGTTCCTGGCAGAATAACGATGCGTTCTCGGGTTGTCAATCCTGAAACCTGTGAGATGCAGGAAATAAGATACTAATTCAAAAATACCGGTCATGTAATATGAGTATGCAGATGCAAATGTATAAGTATGCTACAGGTTATCTCCCCCCCCCCCCCCCCCCCCGATTCTAGTTTCAGAGAGAAGGCCATCATGACAATGGAGTCCCAATCAAGCAAGCAAAGCATCAGAAAATCCTCATACATAAACAACTGCCAAGAGGCAAAGTACAAGAATACAACTGAATATAGCTAAAAAGACCTCAGCCAACAAGCCTGGTGATGGTCAAAATACAAGTACAGATAACAAAAGCAAAGCAAAGATAAATCAGGCCAAATGGCGCACTCTAACATCTTCCAATATCCTCAACGTCTCCGAATGACCTAGTCTGGAGATTAGCTCTTGTATCAGTAATGCATGTCGCTCAGCAGTGGATCTCATCTTTTTGGCGTCGTCCTTGCAGGTTCCTTCGCCAAAACACTCGTCGAGTCTGCATCTCTTGGAGCCGGCCTTCAATTCACAACCTCTCAGCTCCTTGCCAATATCACTCACTCTAAGCTCAACAGCGCTCCTAAGTGATGTCTCTTCAGCAATCTTTGCATCCTGGGCTCTAATCTGCGCCTCTAGCATGGCAATCTGCAGCTTCAGCTCATCCTCACGCTCCTTCCGCTTGGTAAGCGTGGTATTCCACAATGTTTCCCACTTGCCGAGTCAGGAATAAACTTTATTTAAGAGTTCCTTCTTGGAAGCAAGCACCTCGCTAACACCGTTCAAGGCTACTCCCACTTTTTCCCTCTTGTTGGTCTCTTCAGTCAAATCTGAACCCGACCTATTAATCAACTCAGTCTGTTCCTTCACCGTGAAGGTAGCTTCATTCTTCTCACGACGCAACTGGAAGATCTCTTTCTCTAACTCATCATTGGCTTTCTTCAATTCTTCATTTTCAGCCAACAATTTGTTATACTTCTCAATCTCTACCGAAGTAGGTACCTCAATCACTGGAAGATACAAAGGTTCCACAGCAGGATATGGCATCAAGGAAGTCCTAGCTCTCTCGTGAATCCAAGCAAAATAAGGATCATAAGCTTTGCTGTTGCTCTTACCTAGCAAAGCTTTCCCCCTCCTATGGATGTTAGCCCATGCATGTCTCAACCTGATCAAAACAACCTTGTTTAATAAGCCTGTGAGATACAGAGATTCCTATATCTCAACCTCAATAGGAGCATCTCTCAAGGCATAACCAAACTGTCTCACCAGCAGAGAAGGGTTATAGTTGATACAGCCTTTCTGTCCAATCAAAGGGACATTCGGAAAGCCACTGCAACTATATACAATATCAGTGCCAAGCATGCTCCGATCAAACCAGATGATGTTCTCAGCAGACAGCCCCATCAACCGGGAAGACCAATCCAAAGTATCAACAACATCAACAAAAGGTCCTGTCTTCGGAAGATGTCCCTGGAACCACCTGTACAAAAGAGGAAGACAGCAGGAAACATTCTTGCCACGACTTTTCTCATTCTTATAGTGAATAGAATGATAAACATCGCCCAAGAGAGTAGGAACTGGATTCTTCGAGGCAAGAATCAAGAAGGCATCTGAGTCAACAAAGTCTGGCACATTGGGAAACAAGAAAATCCCATAGATGCAGGCAGCTAGAATGGCACTGAAGGCAACCCAACATCCAATCTTCGCGCACTGTATAGCCTTCTCAACCAGGACAGACAGGTGAAAACCATAGGCTCCGTTCAGCTTGACCAAACCTCCAGGGAACTCAGAAGCGTCTAAACTGACAATCTCAGCAAGTGTAGCCAACTCAGGCTCAGTATCAACATGTATAAAGGGCATCTGGTCTAACACAGGAACTCCCAACATAGCAGAATACTCCTCCAAAGTGGGTGCCAGAATATAGTCGGGGAACAGGAAGCATCTCAGCTGAGGCTCATAAAACTGCATCAAAGTATACACCCCGGTCGTCTCAAATGCTGAAGGTCTGTACAACAAACTAAGCAATCTCCCATAAGATACTCTGAACTCAGCCCTTACTCTCTCATCTGCTAGAGCAACTAATCCCAGCAAGGAACTGATATCTGGCGAATGCAACCGGTAAGCAACTGTCCTCTTCATGGACTCCATGTCTGGCCAGAAGATACACTAGAATCAGAGGGGAATGATCACACCTACAACATAAATACACGTTAATGAAATTCAAACATGAAAATGCACATGCATATGCAAACAGGAGATCAAGTGCCATGCTGATGAACTGTGTTGCTCTGTACTGAAGCCTGAAAACCATCAAATCAACCAACCACTCAAAAGAACCCTGTAACCATATCTCACTGACAAAGATAAACCCGGTATTCTGAGGTCAAAGGTTTCCTGCAAACAGACCTACCTACCCCTCACAGGTATGTACTTAACTCGCAGACGAGGTACGGCATCCTATGCGGGTTCAACGTCACAGACTTTCAAGAGCGATGATACGATACCTAGAAGGTGTGGCATCATCATCCCTTGAAGCGGCCTCACTTAGCTGAATCCCAATTGATAGGTCCCCAGAGTCAACAATCCTCGGGTCAGACAACTTGTCGAACCCTAAGGGCCAGGCAAGAAGCATCAAAGAGAATCTCGTCCGAAAGCAGATTTCGCGGCTAGCTGGTGCGAGCTAAGCAAGCAGACTAACCACTAGTCTCTACTTCTAAGTCTATGTGCAAACTCAAGCCCAGGTCCGACTTCTCTCTCAATCTAACCCTCTTCCCAGCATAACAACAATAATATAATACTGAAAGAAAAGGCAGAAAGGTAAATACATGCAAAAACCCCCAGACGGGAAAACAAGCGCTAGGATTGACTCGCATAGAGAACTGTTGGAGTCCTCAGCAGAGTCGCCAGCTGTCGCTACTGCGAAAATCGGCGCCGGCTATGACAGGAGAGTCGCCACCGTGCATTATTTATCCCACAAGAGGGAAAGGAAACGCTCAGAGTAAACCTAACGCAAAGAGGGAAAGGAATGGTCGTCGCAACCAAATCCTGGATTCGGGAGTCGGTTACGTAAGGGGAAGGTATTAGCACCCCTCACGTTCGTCGTACTCGACGGGATCCATGCTTGTTTTCTATCTAAGGGTGTGTTATTCTATCTAATCTACGGGTCTGGGTTAAAAAGAAAAGAAAATGACTCGGCAAAGTATCACACTTTATGCCTACGTATTCCCGTCTGGAACGAGAAATCAGAGTCAACGTAGTTCGCCTACCTACGGGAAAGGAGGGGAAGATTGCTCGCCGAGATATCGCATATCGTGCCTACGTACTTTCATACGGCATGAAAGATCAGAGCAAACGTAGTTCGGGCTACGGAAGACACAAGTTTGTCTGACAGTATTTTTATCTCCTTCTGAAAAGGGTTTCCTGATTAAAGGTCCAAGCAGACAAAAACAGAGTTTGAATGTTCGTTTGAGCTTTTTACGAAAGAAATGTTTTTTAGTCTATTTGCAACTTGTACTGCACTAAAGACTTGTGATCTGAGAGTGACTACGTCGCATGTCACCCTAAGGGTACCATACTAAGCAATCAGATTACTGAAGAGTGACCCTCCAGCAACCTTTTCTCAAATAGCTTAAGGCTCGTAACGTACAGCACGCGTTATCCTTATTACTGTATTTTTGAATTATTTTGAGATGAGAAAAGAGACACCCTAAAACTATGGTTGAAAGGGAACTCTACCTATAGTTATCATACATGGGTCAAAACCTAATGTCTGTCATAATTCCCTCTTGCATAGAGAAAATCAAAGATCCTAGGGGATAAACAGCAAAAGAAAACAAATAGCAAACAGTAAACATGCATGCTATGCAACAGTTCCAGAGAGGCAAGGGAGAAAACAATAGGCAAGAGGAAACAAGCTCCACCTCAAACCTAGAGGTAATCAACATAAGTAAATAGACAATACAGAGAAAAACAAAAGACACGGAGGAGGTAGCCCAAGCAGCAGCAACAACTCTTACAGCAAACAGCAACAACAGCTCTAAACAGCAAAGTTGGGTAGACAGCAAAGTTGACAGCAAGGGCTTCATCTTCAAGCAAACTTCTATCTCAAGCTTCTTCAACTTCATCTTCAAGCTCTAGAAAGCACACTCCAAGAGGAGGATTAATCATCAAGATCAAGTTATAATGTTAAGAAACTTAATGACAACCAAAGGAAATCACTAAGAACTCCACATTGCAAATGAAAGGTATCCTCAAAGTTCAACTCACTTGGGTATACCACTCATCCCTCCTAAGGAGAGATGGAGTTTCCCAAGGAGGACTTTATGTCATTGGATAGAATAGAGGCCAACAATGCACTCCATGTTTGAAGAAAGAATCAAAACTAGGTCTAAGGCCCTTCCTAAAACCCTAATTTCCTAAGCTCCTAAACAAAAGCTCCACAAGAGGAAAAGCCTTCAACTCCAAGCTCCAATATTCAATCCCAAGCATCTTCAATGAATCCAGAAGCTCCACCAAAAAGAACTCAAACTTAAACCCACTCCAAGGCAGCCAACCAAACCAAACAATCCAAAGCACTCAAGAGAGGAAACCACAAATACAAACCACTTGCAAAATACAACTAAAATAGAAAATCAAGTTGCAAAATTCTAATAAAATTCCTAGGGGAACATACATGTTTGAAAAACCTAGTGTAAAAAGATTGAAGCCTAAATCAACTTCTAAGTTATCTAAACAATTCCTACATTGAGATAGGTCAAGGGAATCCACAAGTTTGGGAGGGTCCTAATCTCAATACCTAAAACAGAACCTAATGTTGTTCTAATAATCCAATAAAAATGCTAGGGGAACACGAATATCTACCCTAAAACATACTAAAAAATCAAAGCCAAACTCATCACGAATTGGAAGAACAAAATTCAACAAAACAGATGGTCAAATATGCAAAATAAAAAGAATTAACAAAAATAAGAAAAATCAAATTAAAATGAAAAAATGCATGAAAATGCATTTTATTGATTTCAGAAAATCAAAAATTCTCTCAAGATCATGGAGGTATTTTTAAAATATTTTTTGGATCAAAATTGGAATTATTGTGATTTTTAGAATCAATAATGCATTTAAAATAATTCAAATCAAATAAAAGAAATAAAAAAACTCAGAATAAAACACTGGGCGTTGGATGAGGAGACCAGTCAAGGGATCTAGCGCTCAGGATTGTGCCAGCGCATTAGTGAAACGACTGCGTTTCACTCCAGTCAAAGTCAGCAAAACAAATAAGTCACAGCCACTGGATTGGATTACAAAGTCTTGTTTCCACGCAGATCCAATGGCTCAATCATCATCTTCTCCATTCAAATCTTCAGATGGAGGGAACTCTGTTCAGGTGGCCGGAGAAGACCACCGGTCGTCTTCTCCGGCGAGCAGGTGGTTGCAGGTTATCAAAAATTCCAAATCTCATACCAATCTCACTCCAAATTTGATGCTGATCACGATTATGAGCTTAGAATTTCCTAAATCCTTATGCATTTTCAAAAACGATACCAGATCTAAATTATGTCAAATTATTGAATGTCACCAAATCCTAAACTAAAGGTATATATGTCTTCCTCAAGTTACACTGATCATCTTAAGCTATTACAATTGCATTGATTCCTCAAGATCAACCATAACTGAATCCAAACAGAAATCGTGACACCTTCTTGATCATCACCAAATGCTAACAAATGGATCCTAAATCGTTCTACAAGTCACAAGGAACCTAACCACATGCATAATATGGACTACATCTCCCTAGATCAAGAGGAATTTTGAATTATACTAACCTTGTTTCGAGCTTCAAATGGAGATGATTCTGACTCGACCTTTGCTCCAAGAACTTCCAGAATCCTTCACTGATGATGATAGAAACCTCTTGCAACTTCAATTTGATCTAAAACCTCTCTGAATCTCAAATACGATTTTGAGTTGGAGCTCCAAAATTCCAATATCAATCTCTCTGCTCAGCTTCCAATAATCACCAACCCTTGCTCAAATCTTCTTCTGAACATTTATAGAACCGTTTGGGACCTTCTAGAGTCCAAGCCCAGACCCAAATTGGATGATCCAAAAACTCCAACCTCTCCAAAATTTTCACATGGCAAGTGCACGAAAATCCTCAAACAGCTTGCCTTAGAAGCTTTAAACCACTTGCATACCACCTTTGGAGTGTATTCAGACCAAAAAGAAACTCCACATTGCCTTGGTGAACAAATGGCCATGAAGTTGCTTAAGTGTGAAGAAACAAGTGAAAAGCTCATGAATCAAGGGTCAATTGAAAAATCTAAAAGAACCAATGTTTCCAAAATATGATTTATGATCAAATCAAGTACTCATTTGGCTTGTTTTGGTCACATAACCAATAATTTTGAATTTTTCAACTTTGAATCATTTGAAAACCTCCTTTATTCAAACCATTTCAAACCAAGTTTTGCTATGAGCTCAACCAATCCATCTTGTCATATTATCTAGCCTAAAAACCCCATTTTGAACAACTTTCATGTTGAAAAAAAATCCATTTGACAAGTGCAAGTTGGAGATTTTGGCCTATGATTGAAAATGACCTATAATCTCACTTTCCCAAAATACCCCTGACTTGTAAACCTCATAACTTGAGTTCTACAAATCAGATGGAAGACTTATAGTACAATTTAGAAAGCTAGGATCATGAGGAACAACTTCCATGTCCGCCAAAAGTTCAGTTGAAACCTCCTTCTAGGTCAAAAATAGCCTTGAAGTCAGATGATTTTCACAGACAAATTTCAGTGTCATCTGAGGACTTATAACTTGTCTGGGCCATAACTTAAGTTCTATAACTCCAATGGAGGACTTCTAGTACTCAAATTAAAGGTATTGATATTCTCTACAAGTTTCATGTTGGCCAAAGATCCATTTGAAAATTGTATCTTGACTTATGTGGCCTTGAAGTTAGGCACTAAATAGGGTAATTTGCACTGAAACCCTAATTTAGCAACTTCTCACATTCTTGATTCTTCTTGATTGGAACAACACCACAAATGTCTTATCACATCATTTCATGAACTCCATGACCTAAAAGTAGGCTTTGATACTCTTCAATTGCTCAACTGATTTAGGATTAACCCAGATGAAACCCTAATTGCTTGCACCTCAACTGTGGCTCTTGCACTTGAATCAATGACTTGATTGAGCTCCAACATGGCCCTTTAGGCACTCCATGAGCTCTATACACATCTTATATTCACACCTCATGCTTCACATCCCATTGATGGTCCTCAGCTGATCAAGACCTCCCACCACCTCCTGATGACTTGGATGACTTATCAAGCTTGGATAAGATTTCTTGCTAGGCTTCTATTGATAATAATCACACTTGATCCCCTATTGGATGAATGATATGCCATGATATGCAAATGATAAAACTATGCAAATGATATTGCAATGAAACATAAACCAGGTAAAAGATGTTGAGCAAATTTTGGGGTGCAACACGAGCCGGAAGAAAGCACCATGAGGAAGAAGTCTTTGAAGGAAATATTCACCAGTGGCGGAATACAAATCAACACTATCATTGTTGAGGATGAGGATTGCAATCTAGATCATCTGATAACTCGGGGAGGAGCAACTTTGCACAACTGGGAGGCTGTGGAAATTCATGTCTTTTTACCTTTAGAGTAATTCATTTTGCTTGTTAGCTTTGTGTTTTCTTTAAAGTTCCCGGTCTTGCCAAAGGCCTGTGAATTATTTTGTATTGGGCCATTTTGCGATTTGAAAATCTATGAATGAAAAGTGTTTTTGTTAAAACTCTTGTTTATTTTTTGCTCATCATTTTCACTTTTTTTGTTAAAAAGAAAAAATGGCATTCTTTTTTGAAAAAAATAAAAACAACCCTTCATCTGCATGTCTGTGTGTGTGTGTGTGTCTAATTATTCCCAAAAATAAAACATGCAGAATATCTCCATTAACCACAGAATCCCATGATCCTTCGGTTCCTTCTACTAGTGGTTGATCTGTCTTTCAAGCTGAAGAAGAGAATGATGAAGAATTAGAAGTCCCAGAAGAGTTGAAGAGGATGACTGAGTACAAAGATGTTTATCTCCAGCCGTACAAAGAGTAGATTGAGGTCATCAACTTGGGATCCGAAGAGGAAAAAAGAGAAGTCAAGATCGGGGCATCATTGGGGCCAGAGATCAAAAGCAGGCTGATAGCACTCCTCAGAGACTATGTCGACATATTCGCTTGGTCTTACCAAGACATGCCAGGGTTGGACACCGACATTGTTATGCACAAGCTCCCCCTGAAGCCAGAATGTCCTCCGGTTAAGCAAAAACTTCGCAGATCAAGACCAGACATGGCTCTTAAAATCCGAGACGAAGTCAAGAAACAGATTGATGCAGGCTTTTTAGCGGTATCCAAATATCCAGAGTGGGTGGCAAATATCGTACCAGTCCCAAAAAAGGATGGCAAAGTCAGAATGTGCGTCGATTATAGGGATTTAAATAAATCAAGTCCGAAGGACGATTTCCCTCTACCACATATCGATACTTTGGTGGATAATACAGCTAGTTTCGCAGTATTTTCATTCATGGACGAATTTTCTAGTTATAATCAGATAAAAATGGATCCAGCCGACATGGAGAAGACAACCTTCATCACACTCTAGGGCACCTATTGTTATAAGGTCATGCCTTTTGGTTTGAAGAATGCAGGGGCAACGTATCAGAGGGCCATGGTCACACTCTTCCACGATATGATGCACAAAGAAATTGAAGTATATATGTATGACATGATCGCAAAGTCTCAAAGCAAAGAAGACCACTTGGATCATCTGTTGAAGCTATTTGAGAGACTCCGAAAGTATCAACTAAGGTTAAACCAAGCAAAATGCACCTTCAGGATTCGCTCAGGCAAATTACTCGGCTTCATCGTTAGTCAGCAAGGAATTGAAGTAGACCCCGACAAAGTTAAAGCAATCCAAGAGATGCCTGCTCCCAAAACAGAGAAACAAGTCAGAGGTTTCCTTGGACGTTTGAATTATATCTCCAGGTTCATCTCCAATCTAACTCCTACTTACACGTCGATCTTCAAGTTGTTACGAAAAGATCAGATGGAGGTATGGAACGAAAGCTGCCAGTCCGCATTTGAGAAAATCAAACAGTATTTACAAGAACCTCCGGTGTTGATTCCTCCTGTGCCGGGAAGACCTTTGTTCATGTATATGACAGTACTAGAAGATTCAATGGGTTGTGTCTTAGGCCAGACTGATGAGTCGGGAAAGAAAGAGCACACAATCTACTATCTGAGTAAGAAGTTCACCGATTGCGAGAGTCGATACTCCCCGCTGGAAAAAGCATGTTGCGCTTTAGCATGGGCCGCCAAGCGTCTGAGACAGTATATGATCTGCCACACCACGATGATGATTTCTAAGATGGACCCCATCAAGTACATCTTTGAAAACCAACTCAAACGGGAAGATTGGTCAGATGGCATATGCTCTTATCAGAGTATGATATTCAGTATGTTGCTCAAAAGTCTATCAAGGGAAGTGTCTTGTCAGAACACCTCACAGAGCATCCCATGGAAGATTATCAACCACTCAAGTTTGAGTTTCCTGATGAAGATGTGATGTATATTCAGCGGACAAAGCCAGAGCCTGGTCCGGAAGAAGGTCCTGAGCCTGGATCTCGATGGGAAATGATGTTCGATGGAGCGTCAAACAAGAATGGACATGGTGTTGGAGCTGTTTTGAAAAATCCAACCGGAGGGTATACTGCCGTCACAGCCCAACTTTGTTTCTCGTGTACGAATAACATAGCCGAGTATGAAGCCTGCATCTTAGGGTTGGAAGCTTCTATTGATCTTCGCATCAAGATCTTGGAAGTAATCGGTGATTCTGCTTTGGTGATCTACCAGCTCAAAGGAGAATGGGAAACCAGGGATGAAAAGTTGATCCCTTACAAAACTCATATCCTAGAGATGGCTGAATATTTTGATGAAATTACCTTTAAGCATGTACCCAGAGCGAAAAATCACATTGTTGATGCATTAGCCATGATGGCATCAATATGGAAGGTCCAGTTTGTTAATGAGGCACCTCTGATTCGCATTGAAAGAAGGACAGTACCCGCGTATGTTATGACAATAGATGAAGAAACTGATGAGAAACCGTGGTTCCATGACATCAAGAACTTTCTTCAAAATCAGGAATATCCAGTTGACGCATCCGAAATTGACAAAAGAGCCATACGAAGATTGTCGGCTAAATTCTTCATCAGCAATGGTACCTTGTAAAAAAGAAACCACGACATGGTTTTACTCCAATGTGTCGGTGAAAAAGAAGCAAGTTTCATAATGACTGAAGTGCACGAGGGAACATTTGGTACCCATGCCAGCGGCCACGCCGTGGCTAAGAAAATCTTAAGAGCAGGTTATTTTTGGTTAACTTTGGAGACGGACTGCATACTTTTCGCTCGGAAATGCCATAAATGCCAAGTCTATGCTGACAAAGTGCATGTCCCTCCACATTCTCTCAATGTGATAACGTCACCATGGCCCTTTGCAATGTGGGGCATAGACATGATTGGGGCAATAGAGCCAAAAGCTTCCAACGGCCATCGCTTCATCCTTGTTGCAATTGATTACTTCACCAAATGGGTGGAAACAACGTCATATGCGAACGTGACAAAACAGGTGGTTGCTCGCTTCATCAAAAAGGAAATCATCTGTCGATACGGTATTCCTAACCAGATCATTACTGACAATGAGTCGAATTTAAACAACAAAACGATGAAGGAACTCTGTGACAATTTCAAGATCAAGCATCACAGTTCGTCTCCCTACAGACCCAAGATGAATGGCGCAGTTGAAGCTGCAAACAAAAATATCAAGAAAATAGTACAGAAGATGGTCATAACGTACAAGGATTGGCACGAGATGTTACCATTTGCTCTACATGGATACCGAACATCAGTGCGAACTTCAACAGGAGTGACTCCCTTTTCCTTAGTATATGGGATGGATGTTGTGCTGCCCATCAAAGTCAAAATACCTTCTCTAAAGATCTTGATGGAATCCAAGCTCGAGGAAGACGAATGGATAAAAGAAAGGTTCGACTCATTGAACCTCATTGATGAGAAAATAATGAAGGTCGTGTGTCATAGTCAGATCTATCAACAAAGAATGATAAAAGCGTTCAACAAGAAGGTTCGTCCCAAAGAATATAGGAAAGGAGAGCTTGTGCTTAGAAAAATCCTACCAACTCAAAAGGATATGCACGGCAAGTGGATGCCCAATTATGATGGCCCCTTCGTTGTAAAAACTGTCTTCTTCGGAGGATGTCTAATTCTTGAGACCATGGATGGCGAACAACTCAAGTACCCTATCAACTCAGATGCAGTGAGAAAGTACTATGCCTAAAAAGCAGAAAACCTAGAAAGGAGATTCTCGTGCTTCAGCAAGACGGAAGTCCAAGGATTGAAAGCCGACAAATGCGGGGGAAAAAGTTTTGTGCAAGGTTTTAGAAGAAATGTCAACGTCTGTCATTCTCGTCAGAAGAAGCAAAGCAAATGAACTGATAGTTAAAAGGACCGAGTTATTATGGGATTCTGAAACCCTTTCTGTTTGCCATTTTTCCGAATGTATAAAGTTCCCGAGGCTTTGCCCTTTGTAAATTTCTTGTCTATCAATGAAATCAGATTTTGGCCAATCATTGTTATGATCTTCTGTTTTTGTTATGCAATTTCACTTATTTGTTAATAAGGATTTTTTCGAAAGCAAAGTGTTTGAAAAGCTTAAATTTTGTTTTAAAAGAAAAAAAATTTTGACAACGATTGAAGAACTCTATGGGTAATCTGATAACATTACGCAGTTCTCAAAGTCGTGAAAGTTTGCTGTCACCTTTGACCAAACTAGATGCGTCCGACAGCAACTCCCACTCTTAAGCCAGGACTTCTCCTCTGCAGAATTACAAGGATTTTGTCTGGGAAGATTTTTATCTACACCTAAAGTAAAGTGTCGCCTAACTTGAAGCAATTGAGACTCAGCGTGACGAGCTCCCTCTGTGTTTTCCTTGCTTTGTTTTCTTTTTTCTTGCGGGTCGGTCTGCATTTTACATACAGCATCATATCAGCATACGCATTTGTTTGCATTTTGGTCTCTGTTTGTTTGGCTGTCGCCTTTGAGATCCTTTGGTCAATAACTCTATCTTTGATATGTTGCCGCAATTTTTGCTTCAAGGTTGACACCCCAAGGTTACTAGTAATCCTGGGATCGCTATCTTCTCTGGGAAGCTAGTGGTGACTAGCAGTATCCGATTTACATAAATGGGCGGTTGTTACCAATGTTTATCTCTGATTTGGTTGTCACCAATAATCTTTGAAGGACTAGTAGTCACTAGCATTTTTTAGAACCAATTATGGTTGGTGTCTCGATTTGGTCGTCACCAACATTCTTCCAAACCCAGTTGTCACTGATTTTGCTATAAATCCAACCAATCGTTATTAGAGTCCTTTTGATTCGATTATTACCAATCTTTGCTAAAATCTAGTGGTTACTAGTATTGCCTTTTAAAACCAATGGTCATTGGTACTTGAATTGGTCGTTACCAAAACTTCCTAAAAATCCAAAAATTATTGGCATCGCCTGGAACCAATTATTATTGGTACCATTTGGCTCGGTTATTACCAACCTTTTATGAATCTAGTAGTTACTAGTATTACCTTCAGATCCAATTATTATTGGTACCTTTTGATTCGGTTATTACCAATTTTATAAGTTTAGTGGTCACTAGCATCGTTTGGAAGTCTAGTGTTTACTAGCATTATCCAGAACCAGTTGTTATTGGTGTACTTGATTTGGTCGTCACCAGTTGGCCTAAGTCCAATAGTTATTGGCATCGCTTAAATCGGATTGTTATCATCACTTTGGTCTGGTTGTTACCAAACTCTTTGAAAATCCAGTATTTATTGGTATTACCCAAATCCAATGGTCATTGGTCTCCTTGGGCTCGGTCGTTACCAATCTTCCCAGTTAAATCTAGTGGTTACTAGCATTATCCAGAATCAATTGTTATAGGTATATCCTGATTTGGTCATCACTAGTCCCCTCTAAGTCCAGTAGTTACTGGCATTGCTTGAAAACTAATCGTTATTAGTCGGTTGTTACCAATTCCCCTAGCGGAAGTCCTGTGTTTTATCAATATTGTTTGGAATTCCCAATTGTAATTGAAACTTTGATTTGGTCGTCACCATATCCCCAGGAAGTCTAGTGGTATTTAGCATTTTTTGGAAACCGTTTGTTGGATTGGTCATCACCATCATCCCCAGGGAGTCTAGTGGAAACTAACACCACTTGAAACTGTTTGTTGTTCTGGTCGTCACAGGTTTCCCCATTGAAGTTTTTGCTTTCCCTAATCGAGTCTCGGAGAACTAGTGGATACTAGCTTCCCCGGCGTGTCCAGTCTTGTTTCTGACCTTTTCCTGAAGATCCCATTTGAACTCTTCGTTATAGGAAATGTCTCATCTGGTTATCCCTAGTGAGGTTCGTGTCTCCGTTCCGTCTTTTCCCCGGTGAAGATTTGCTTCCCTAGTGGAATTTTTCCCCAGCAAAGCTTTCCCCAGTGGGTTTCTTCCCCAGTGAAGTTTGCGTTTCTTTTCTTTTGTTTCCCTAGTGAAGAATTGCCTTCTTCCCCAGTGGGCTTCCTCATCTGGTTATCCCCAGTGAGGTTTGTGTCTCCTTTCCCTAGTAAAGATGTGTCTTCTCTGGTGGAATTTGCGTCCCCTGTGTGAAAGATTCCCTTGTACAACATCTTTAGTCATGTTTGAACTATCTTGCTTACTTTGCCTTGAATCTTTCCCCAGTGTGTCGGGTCCCTCGTGAGTGGTTACTCGTCGTATTGTCGTTCTTTTACATTTGCTTGTGTGTCTGCATCAGTCTTGCATTCAAGCATCATAAAACACCATTTAGAACTCATTTGCATTTCAGCATTTGTCCTTTTGCATACCATCGGATCTAAGGGACAAAATTTATGGTTTGCTATATTTAAATACCTTTCACTACGATTCTATGAGGATTGTCATCTCTCATTGCCATCTAGTGAAGATATTTAAATAGGGACAACTGTTGCACCCCAAATTTTGACCCCTTAGATCTTCATCATCACTTTGGGATCATATTCATTTGATTAACTAACCTTAACCCATTTCAAGTTTATCTTTGTCAAGATGTAGATGAATCAGGGTTTCGTACAGTCAAAAATCGAGGCTTCGATGGTTTGATCAATCACTATTTTGGATTGATTCAACTATAAATATCATCAAATGTATTCCATTGGATCAAGTATGAATCCAATTTGAGGTTGTCACCCAGGAATTGAGAACAGTGCAGTTCAAGATCCCTGATTAGGGTTTTCGATTAGGAAAAGTCAAATGTGGTTTGACTTTTGATTTAAAAAGTGTTCCAATGGTGGGATCATGGTCCATGAAGTTCCTATGGCTTAGTAAAGTCTGCTCAAGAAGTTTCAAGGCCTCAAAATACCCGGAACCTCAACAGTCGACTTGGTAGTCACCGATTGATCGTACGGTTGACCGAAAAGTCAACTCTTCACTCATAAGGAATTTGACTTTAAGATGTGAATCAAAAATGTTCCTTATGTCATATTACACCTTCCCGTAAAATTTCATGACCATTGGATCAAGGGTTAGGGAGTAATTGCAAAAATCAGGAATTAGGGTTTTGAAAGGGGCAAGACCATAACTCCTCAACCACACATCCAATTGAGTTGGTTCAAATCTCATTTGAAAGCTCTTTACAAGACCTACAAAAGTCCCAAAGTGGTCCATGATCAAAAAATGCATAGATTTGGAGTTATGACCAAATTCATTTCAAGAAGGGAATTTGAAAATCTCCAAAACATGAAAGTTGTAGATCTACTTGAGGGCTTTCTAAAATGTGGTAGAACTCCTCAATAGCATTTGTGAGCTGAGAGTTATGGATCATGGAAGTTGGGGCTGCCACACTTGAAGTCACCACTTCAACTTTTTCCAAAATTCAAATTTCAACAACTTGGGCTATCCTCAGCCATTAGATCATGTTCATTCTGATATTTAGAGGTATGGATGAGTAAAAATGCATAAAAAATGAAAGATGTGAAGAGAGAGGAGCAAGTTGCAATCAAGTGGTAATATAATAATCATTTAAAGGACTATGAAAGAGAAACTTTTTGAAGGATTATGCAGCTGCTGTCCCCTACTCTCATAGCTTCACTTCAGTCATCTCATCCCTCCCATCTCACTTGATATTTTGCTTAGAATTTGCCCAAGAATTGATGAGAAAATCTACCACTTGATCTTGGCAAGATTTCATTCAAAATCTCCCTCCAAAATGTGGAAAAACCAAGGCTGCCCTCACCCTCACTCTCCCTATAAATAGAGGCCTTTCTCTATGTTACAAACCACACCAGAGCTATCAAGAACACATAGAAACTCATAGCTCTCTCATTCCTTTCCTTGCTTGAAAGTGCTTAAGTTCTCAAAATCACAAAAATCACCATTTTGGACTTTTCATGCTATTTCTTGTTCCAAACATCAAAACACTTCAAAGACCATCTACACACGCTTAAAATGGACATTTGAAATTGTTCCCACCATTACTTTCATCAAAAAACTCATCAATCTAAAAGTCAACCTTCATACCTTCATATTTTGACTTTTATGCACTTTGGAAGCCAAGTCTCTACTTAAGGCCTTTCCTACCACTTCAACACCCCCAAAACCTCATATATATCTTGTTTCAACTGTCCAAAGGCTCAAAAATCAACTGGGAGGTTCATTACTCCAACTGTCCTAAAGGATTGCTTATTGCTTCAAGAGGAAGAAAACTCCAAATCTGTGCCAAAGAAGAAGATCTCTGGGTTTCTTTGCTTTTTAGCTTTCTCAAGAAGATCTACAAGAGGTATGTAATGCTCAACCTCCTCATTATACATACATTGTCATGTTTTGTAAATTTGAAGTTCTACTTTGAAAAACCATAGTCATGTTGTCCTAAAATGGCTCTTTGTCAAGAGTTTGTGTTTATTACTATGTTCTTGCTTTTGTTAAAGTATATTGTTCATGAGTGATATGTATTGATGATATTCTGTCAAAATGAACTTTGTATGTTGTCTACAACGGTTTTGAGAAATTTGTCTACAAGGGTAGCTTTAGGGATCCAAACATGAAATGTTGTTGTGCTTAATACCAAATCTAGTAGCCCTTGTTTATTTGTGATGTTTGAATTGCTTGTTAGCTATTTCATGAGGTTCCCCTGCCCCTAGGTCATGTTTGAATCTAGATTGGCTTTTGTTTCACAGTTGTGATGCTTGTTTCATTTGCTACACCATTTTCATGAGTTTTGTGCCAAAATGTTATGTGCCTGCCTGTTTCACACTCAATTGCCATGTTTCATACTGTGATCTTTGCATCTCAAGTGTTTAAATTGTTGGCTTGTTCTGATTTAGTCTTGCTTGTATTATTTGAAACTTGTTGAAATTGATAAAAAAAAAAATGAGATTTAGCTTATAGGACCAGCTGTGAGGTATAAGGCTGTCAAATGTTTGTAACTGCTGCAAAATACACTTTGAACTTGAGGCTTACCATGATTCATACCATAGCATGATGTTTCATTTTCTGTCATGAAGTTGTTGATGTTTGTCACCTTATAACTTGCATCTTGTATGATCAAACTTGCCCTGCTGCATCACTAGCTGCTCAACAGTTTTGCATTTTTGCAACAACATGTCCATTTCTGCTTCAGTTTGTTTCTGTTTAATCCATGAGCCTAGAATCATCATTCTACATGTTTCAAGTTGGTGTGTGATGCCTAACTGTCTCAAATTGCCATAAACTATCCTGCTGCATAAATGAACTTGTTTTGCATTTCATAAGTATCAACATATCAAATTGTGTTCTGTTTGAAGTGTGCTTGAATTTTGAGTTTGATTTCATCTATCTTCATGTTTGTAATGTGTGTGTAGTGATTGTATGATCTATCTCCACCTGTTTTATCTTTTCACTTTCAAAATGCATCATCAATTTCCTTTCAAGCCAAAGTTGCCATGAACCATACCAAATTCTGCCTTGATTGCAATATACCTGAATTCTGAGTATGACCTCACTTGTTTTTATGTTTGTGATATGTATGTGCTATTTTCATGACATGAGACCACTCACTATTGACTAAACCAGCTTGCATCCTCACTCTGCTGTCAAACAGTTTGTTTTTGAAAATCACAATCACACACAGCAGGCCCTTTTGTGTTTGAAGCATTTTTGGGTTGATGTTTGAACATGAATTCATATGCTATCATGTTTGCAATGTGTATGTATTGATTGTATGACCTTGATACCTGGTTTTGACCCTTCACTTTCACATGCCTCATCATCTTGCTGCCAACAGTTTTTCTTTTGCAAACCACTGCTGCAGCACACCACACACCATTCTTTTTGAAGCATTTTTAAGTTATTTCATGAGCATTAGACCATTAGATAACATGATTAGGGTTTGTATGTGTATGAACCCGATCTCATTTTGAATGCTATGCCAATTTGTAACCCCTTCCTATTATGACAGCCTGCTACCATGTGCTACACTTGCAGCTTGTGAACCAATTTTGTTGTGTGCATTTTTTATGTTCAATCTTGAGTTGTAGAATCCTCTTTGGACATGTTTAAAACTTGTTTGTGGTGTTTGTTTGGTCTAAACTTGCTTCATTCATGTCTTGATCACCTTTATGCATTTTCATGTGTTAATGAGCAACTAGCATACCATTTTCATTCCTATTTTGTTTGTGGTTAATCTTGAAGTGTAGAAACACTTGTTAACATGTTTGTAGTTTGTGCGTAAGGCTTGTTTAACCTGTATCTGTTTCATTCATGACTTAGCTTTCCAATTGCATTTTTCAAATTTCACATAGCATGTTGATGACATTTCTGTTTGGTTTATGATCTTGGCATTTTGATTGTTATCATCTTGTTACTCATTGCATTTTAAGTAGTTTGGTTGAGATTTCATGATTTTAATTATTTGATTTGATCAAGTGTGAGTTTCATCCATGTTTGGCCTTTTGTTTGAATTCTGGACAGCAGGGACACTTTGCCTTGGCCTGCTGCTTTTTGGCTGTTTTGATCAACCTGGATCCCTTCAAATATCACATTTGGGACCAGCCATGTTTGGTGTATGTTGTGAATATTGATTGTTTAGATTTTAACCTCTTGGTTTTTGCCTTGAAGTCTTTTGATTTTGTTGTTTGAGAACACATGTTTTACCATTCTTGCAATTCACTAGCCAATATGTTGCCATTTCTGTATCATACTACCTTCTTCTGCATGAGACATTCTTGATTGATTTGTAAGCATTAAGAGCATCAATAAACATGTTCAGAACTTGTGGGCCATGTGTGTATGAATTGAACACTTTCCATCTGCACCTTGATAGCTTGCTCAACTTTCATGTTATGTTTGCAACCATTGAACCAATTTCAATTATGTTGATTTGTGACTGAGCCCTAAGCGTGCTATTTATCTGTTAACATGTTTATAACTTGTGTACAATGTTTGTTTGCTGTGAATGAACTCTGAATATACTTGGATTTCCATTATGCAACTCAAATGACCAAATTGCATTTACATTCGTGTTTTTGATTAGAGGCATCATTTCATAAAATGGTTGTTACCATCATCATCCTTGTGTAAAAACAATCATGTTAGGCTTTAATTTTGCTAATTTTGGTGATGTTTTGATCTAGTTTGGAACCTTCACACCTTTGGTATGATTGTTTGTATTTTGGCCCAGATTTCACTGCATAGAGAGCCTTATCTTTTTCTGGGGTGGCTTAATACAAAAATGTATTGCCACCCCAATGGTTACAACATGCGCGCTTAGTACCTCTTGTTCCCTTGTGTCCTGTGTTCGATCCCTGAGTGGGACACTTTTTGATGTTTTATTTTTGCTGCTCATGTTTTATTATGTTTTTCTTCATTTCCATTTGTATAACACGCGCGTGTAGTGGCTGAGTGGCATTATTTTGAGCTTGTGATCAGTAGGGCGTGAGTTCAACTCTTGTCTTGACCATTCCTTCCTTTTTATCACTTGTTTGTTTTTATTTTCTTCATAAAATCCATGAGTCATAACTTTTGCATGCTTTATTATTTTTAATCCGTTCTTTTTGCAAATTGTTCATTTTAATGTCTAATTTCATTTAATGGAATAAAATTTCAAATTGCTTGTATTTACAATGCCTTCTGCCTACTTAAAAGTTGGTTCGTTTTTAGGTCGTTACCTTGCGTCTTGATGAATTTCTCTTGAACCATGCTTGACTTATCTTGTGAGATTTGGTGATAATTGATTTCTTTGTGTTTGTTAACATGTTAAGGCTTTGTTTCTCATTGGTGGTTACCATAAATTTGTTGTTCTCTTCCTAAATCTTGAACTTAAGCTGTTGTGACATGTCTTACATTCTTTACATATTTGATTGTCATCAATGCCTAATGTTGTTACATTTGAACTTATAACATGATCATCTTAAGTTGTGACTTATTTGTATGATTGTTGTTTTCATATTTGTTAATATTTCTCTCTTGGGTTGTTACCTTCATCTTTGTTAAGATATATGATCTTTGGTTGTAATCATTTGTATTAATTTAATCCTTGCCTATTATGATATGCATGCTTGCTTGGTTGTAACCATAGTTCTTGTATTCATCATGTCGCTACTGCGAAAATCGGCGCCGGCTGAACAGAAGAGTCGCCACCGCGCGTTATTTATCCCAAAGAGGGGAAAGGAAACGCTCGAGGTAAACCTACCGCAAAGACGGGAAAGGAATGGTCATCGCAACCTTGGGCAAACCCTAACCCTGAAAAAACCATAGCCATGCACGAGCTTCTCCTCCTCTGTTCTCCCTCATACTTCCATGGATTCACACGACTCCAAGAGCAAAGTTGCTCTATAAACTTCCCTCTACACAGCCATGACAATAACTTCTCCTAAAACTCGCTCAATAAACCAACTCGATAGATATAACAGTCTTAATCCACCATTAATACCTGTGATCAATTGCTCTAATTATCACCAATTCTTGTCCTAAACTCATCTACACCTTATGCTGATCACAACATGCTATTTAACCAAGATTTTCGTGCATTGAATCAAGAGTTACAAACCCTAACAAATTTGGTACACCTATGGCAAACTCCATGAAAGCTCTCCAAACTCACCAAACTCAATCATCTATCCTACCTTAACCTTTCTATGCTATCAAAACCTAGCAATTCTAACCAAAACAGCCAATTCGAATGAGAAACTTACTTGGTGCAAAGTGAAGAAAACAGCTATGGAATGTGTTGATCCAAGGCTTGTAATGATTGGAAAGTGATCCAAGAACTTGATGATGAGTTCTGTATGCAACCAATGATGCTCCAAGACTTTGAATCTCCCAATTCCCAAAATTCTTGCACTTTAAATGATGAATTTGCACAGCTCGAATCCTCCTTCAATTTACCAAATTAATGTGTGAATTACAATCCTTGGATGATGATGATGAAGAACAGATCAAGAATGGTGCAAATTGGTGAAAGTTTGAGAGTGTTTGAATTGATTTTGCAATTTGAAGAAAGTGTGTGAAACTTGTGTTTATGAGCAAATGTGATCACCAACCCTTGCATGAACCTCTTCATACCAATATATACATGACATTAGAACCTCCTAGAAACTTGGAGAAACTTCCCTTGCACTCTTTCCTTACATTTTGGATTATGTTTCTTCCTTTGTAAGTAACCTTGAATAACTCTCAAAATTTGAACTATCCTCAAAATTCCACTTTAGCCAATGTTCTCAAAATGACTTTTCCATTCAAAATGACCTATAATTTTGTCCCATTTGGCCAAAATATGAAAAATCTCATTTTTAAGTCCTTTTTTATTCATTAAATCCAACAATTTTGAAACCTTGTGCTATGAATCTTTCCAATCTCTCATGGTCACTTTTCTATACTCAAAATGTCATTTGGAGCAAGTTTGATGTTGTAAAGTTTTTCATTTGAAGCTTCCTTGTATGAGTTTTGGGCATAGGCTTGAAATGACCTGTAATTCTCAAATGACCAAAATACCCTCTGCTTGCCAAGACCATAAGTAGAGTTCCACAAATCATATGAAGGCATGCTATACCATTCTAGAAATCTAAGACAATGAGGAACAATTCTTATGTTTACCAGAAATTCATTTGAAATCTCCTTGAGGGGTAAAAAATTGCTTGGAAGTCAAGTCATTTTCACAGACAAAATTTCAGATACCTTAGATGACCTGTAACTTGCAAGGACCATAACTTGAGTTCTATAAATCTCCTTAGTGTCTTCCACCACTCAAATTAAAGGTATTGAGATCCTCTACAAGTTTCATGTTGTCCAAGGACCCATTTGAAGCTTGCATTTTGACTTATCTTGCTTGGAAATTTGACCTAAACTAGGGGATTTTACACAGAAACCCTAATTTAGAAACTCCTCTTCTCCTTGATTCCTCTTGATTTCTTCTTAGCATAACAACATATCCTTCTTTACATGTAAAATGATGAACCCCACATCCTTCCAATAGCCCTTAATGTCTTTCAATCAGTCAGTTGACCTAGAGTTGACCTAGAGTTGACCCCAGATGAAACCCTAGTTGACTGTCTTCAACTGCAATACTTGTGATCCTATCAATGACTTATCTCCTTCTCCAAATGACTTTCTAAGTCTCCCATGATGCCCAGATACTATCCATGTTCAGCCCACAGCTCACAATTTCTTTGTTGATCCTCAGATACCCTCAGATAGGAGATGGATGCACTTGCTTGATCCATTGACTTTCCAGCTTTCCAATTCTTTCTGATGACTTGAATGAGATTGAATTTGAATAATAACCTCTTGATAGGCTCATAGAGATGAGAATAATGATTGGTCCCCTGTTGGATGACTTGCTATGCTTATGTTATGCAGATGAGTAGACTATGTACATGACTCTATATGCAAATGCTAATGATATTGAAACATAAACCAAGTGAATAGGGTTGAGCAAATTTTAGGGTGCAACAGCTGCCCCTATTCAAGCGACTTGGACCCGATTGGGTGAAGAGCCCAGAGCTTTCAGACATTCGCGGTACGAGACGGTTGAATACTAAGAACCCAGAAATTTGCCAACCGCAGACATGAACTACACCACTGCTTGGGGATTATTTCGTCAGCCCGAAAAGCTCCTATCATTGCAAGAATAAAACTTTGCTTGTCCACGTTAGGACGCCTGTGTCGTCAACACAAAGAAATCTCAACCAAACTTGTCCACGTTAGGAAAAATCTCGACAGCTTCACTGGGGATGGCTCGTCTGCCTCTCATCAGAAATAAATCGTCCACGTAAGGAGTAAACTCTTGTCCGCGTTAGGAATAACATTGTCCACGCAAGGAATGACCGTTCCACGTTAGGAATAACACCGTCCATGTTAGGACTCACCTTTCCACGTAAGGAATAATACCGTCCACGTTAGGACTAAGACTTCGTATGGATCTGTCCACGTCAGGGCTAAGCTCTCCAGGTTATGAATACATCGTCCCCGTTAGGACTCACCCTTCCACGTTAGTAGTAAACTCTTTTGTACCTGTCCACGTCAGGACTAAATTCTTCCACGTCAGGAATAAAATCTTTCCACGTCAGGAATACCTCTTCTTTTCCACGTAAGGAATCACCTCTTCTTTTCCACGTAAGGAATCACCTCTTCTTTTCCACATAAGGAATCACCTCTTCTTTTCCACGTAAGGAATCACCTTCTGATTCGTCCACGTGAGGACTCCAACTTGTTCCACGTGAGGAATCATTCTTTTTCCACGTAAGGAAGCTCCATCGTTCCACGTAAGGAATCACATCTTATCTGGATTTGTCCACGTCAGGACTCCAATCTTTCCACGTAAGGAATACAATCTTTTCCACGTAAGGAATCACCTCTATCTTCCCACGTAAGGAAACCAATTCTTTCTGATTTGTCCACGTAAGGACTCGAAGCTTTCCACGTAAGGAACAACCTTGCTTTTCCACGTAAGGAACCAAAATTTCTCTTTCCACGTAAGGAATAAATCTATCCACGTCAGGACTCACGTTTCGTCTTGATTTGTCCACGTCAGGACTCGCCTCTTGACTTGCTGAGGAAATAAAACTTGTCCCCGTCAGAACTCATGCACCTTCGACCCATTGGGGAAGGGAGACTTGTCCACGTCAGGACTCACATCTCAACCTGCTGAAGTAATAGAACCTGTCCACGCTAGGACTTGCACGCCTTCGACTTGCTGGGGAAATAAGACTGTGTCCACGTCAGGACTCATACTCTGCCAACAACACGAAGAAGGATAAATTTGTCCACGTCAGGACTCTCGTATCTTGTCGTCACAAAGAACTACAAACGTGTCCACGTCAGGACGCACATCTCACTATTACGAATAAAGATATCTGCTGAAAATAAATTATCCACGTCAGGACACCAACACGAAGAGTAACCAACTTCGCCCACGACAGGACTTCACATTCAATCAATACCGAGAACTCGAATCAGTCCACGTTAGGACTAACACATATCGTCACCTGGAAGAAATGTCCACGTCAGGACTCCACATAACAACAATTTTGAAAAATCTAACCTGTCCACGTTAGGACTAGCACATATCGTCAAACTGAGGAAATAAATTTGTCCACGTTAGGACCCCCACTTTTCTAGCACAAAGAAAACCTGTCAACAAAATTTGTCCACATCAGGACTCATTTCTCCACTGGTCCCAACCTACAAACTTCTTAGCACTGACGTTACAGCAACTTCGAGGCGGACTCTACTGGGGATATTTGGAAACCAAACCACTGGATGCCTGTTCTAACAACTGGCGGCAGCCCCTGAAATTCTGATTCATGAAACCCCCTTTGATGGCAAATAACTCTGCTTGGGAATAAAGAGAAATTTTGCCTACTCCCTCTGGCGGGAAAAAACACGAGAAATTCACAAAGAAACTTCATCATGACAACTCTGTGGGGAACAATGCCAAAGCTGACACTTCATTGAATGTCTCACGTCAAGACCTCGACTGTTTATTGATTTATTGGAGCAAGAACTCCTCCCACCTGCAAGAGAAACAATACTTGAAACCAACGGTTAGCCAACCTAGTTTACGTTTCAAAAATGCGTATGTTTGACGACGATGCCATGCTCCATGGAAACGCTACGCTTTTATTTGGGGGATGCAAGTATGACACTATATGCTGATGCAAATACAGACTCGAATTGCTGGGATGCAGAAACTGCTTCAGCAAAATAAATGCTGAAGACAATGCCGACTTCGCTGGGGATAGCCAGGTGCTACAGAATTATCCCAACAAAGTAAATGCTGGGAGAATGAAGTCGACTCAGCCGGGAAATTGGGAACTTGAACCAAACATCTCCTTGAAGTAACACCCTGCTGGGAATGTAACTCTGCTGGAAACTAGCAGATGCGCTCGGTATGATTATACTTCTGCTGGAGAGTGAACTGATATCACACGGTATCTTGACAAAATAAATGCCAATGCGCCACACCAACTCTGCCGGGGAGAGTTTTAATCTTCGAGTTCCACTGGGAGGAAGGAAAACACTGGTTGGAAAGAGAACTCTGCTGGGGGCGGGATGATTCCCTTGGGAAAATCAACTGACTCCGCTGGGGGAGAGGTAAACTGACCCTGCGGGGCAAGGCGAACTTGTCTGAATACAGCTCACCAATATTAGTCTTCTGAGACTAAACCAACTCGGCTTGAGATACACTGTCTAAATACAGCCTTATAATCTTGGAATCGCCAAACTATTGAGGATGAACGACTTTGCTGGAGCGAGTCCTTTGGATAAGCTACGGTTAGCTGGGGAATTTGATCCTTTTTCAGGAAGCCCATGCATGACCTGCGTGGGGGTCGAGTCTTTCGTTACCGCCATCTTTTGATCATTTTCCTCGTACGGCTATGAAACCTGCAACAACACAAACAAGACAAGCCTATGCAACCAAATCGATTCAGGTTAGTGACGTTATTTTCAGTTAATTCAAAGCTTTAGCAATTGTTGGCAAGGGCCAGTGATGTTATACACATGCTAGTTTCAGTAAACTTAGGCGCTTTATCATGCACAAAACAGTAAAGAACCAGCATCAAGTACTGAATAACATATTTTATTGATTGGGCCCCTGAATGGGCGGAGTTTTTGTACACGGGATGTAACTCCTGAAAAGAAGAAGCTACGCAAAGCAGATATACAAGTATGCACAAGAAGCATAAATATTTTGACAAATTAAACTTGTACACATGTCGGCAACGGGATGCAGACGAACACCACGAACTGATCCTCCTATGACTCGTCCGACTCTAATGCTTTCCCGGTATCCACACGTCTGAAGAGATTGTATCTGATAATCGACTCCTCAGGTATATTCTCCCGCACCAATGCTCAATGCAGTATCAAATTCGGACCGCAGTCATTTGCTTTTCAAATCCCTAACTTTTGCGTGAACCGCCCTTTACGGGTTTTCAGTTCACCGGGATACCCTTTTTTGCCGAAGCCTCCCAGTGTAGGTTTTCAACTTCGCGGGTGTACATTTTTTCAATCTATCCCTAACTTTTGCCCGAACCTTTCATTCTGTTTTTGGTTCGCCAGGATGCCCCATTTTTGCCTGGACTCTCTTTTTCTGTCCAGCGGGTCAATTTTAAGCAAAGTATTTTTTAACTGTGTCCGAATTCACAGGCGACGTAAAGTCTTCACCGTCCATGGTGGACAACAATAACGCTCCTCCTGAAAAGACTTTCCTGACAACGTATGGCCCTTCGTAGTTGGGGGTCCACTTTCCCCTGTGATCTGCCTGCGGCGGGAGAATTCTTTTCAGCACAAGGTCGCTCGTCTGAAAGCTTCGCGGATGTATCTTCTTGTCATATGCTTTCTTCATTCGGCTCTGATACAAACGACCGTATGCTAGAGAAGCTAGCCTCTTCTCATCCATCAAACTCAGTTGGTTCAACCTGTCTTTCACCCATTCTGCCTCATCTAATTGAACATCTCGCAATACCCTCAGAGAAGGAATCTCAACTTCCAATGGTAGTACTGCTTCCATTCCGTATACCAACGAGAACGGGGTTGCCCCGGTTGATGTGCGTACCGTCGTACGATAACCGTGCAAAGCGAAAGGTAGCATCTCATGCCAATCCTTATAGGTCACCACCATATTTTGAACGATCTTCTTGATATTCTTATTGGCCGCCTCGACAGCGCCATTCATCTTGGGTCGGTAAGGGGAGGAGTTGTGATGTTCGATCTTGAAATTCTGACAGAGCTCCTTCATCATTTTGTTGTTCAGGTTTGAACCGTTGTCCGTGATTATCCGCTCGGGAATCCCATATCGATTCCCCACATCGAGAATGGCCATGGCAATGACATCACATTTAGAGGACTTGGAGGCACATGGATCTTATCCGCATAGATTTTGCACTTGTGGCACTTCCTCGCAAACTTGAAACAATCAGTTTCCATAGTCAGCCAAAAATAACCTGCCCGCAGCAGCTTCCTCGTCATAGCATGCCCACCAGCATGCGTACCAAAGGTACCTTCAT
The DNA here is from genome assembly GCA_963859935.3 of Lathyrus sativus. Classification (NCBI taxonomy): domain Eukaryota; kingdom Viridiplantae; phylum Streptophyta; class Magnoliopsida; order Fabales; family Fabaceae; genus Lathyrus; species Lathyrus sativus. Next base: position 77,462,724 of record OZ012737.1, read on the forward strand.
GTATTTCTTCCATGAGCAGCCTTGCCTCTCTTTCATCTACACAACGCAACAGCACCAAATCGTGGTTTCTTCTGTATAAGACACCATCCGGATTCAAATAGAAATTACCCGCTAATCTCCTGAGAGTCTTCTGATCTTGACTGGATGCCCCAGCCGGATACTCTTTGTTCTTCAGGAAATTAAGGATATCAAAATACCACGGTTTGTCGTCGGATGCCTCATCAATAGCAAATACAAAGGCTGGTCTGTCAAGTCGAGAGATGACAATCCTGGGAGCCTCGTTCCAGAAGTTGACTTTGTACATGGAAGATAAAGTGGCCAGGGCGTCAGCCATTTGATTCTCTGCTCGCGGTACATGATGCAATTCAACCTTGTCAAAGAAAGGCAACAATCTCCTTGCGTAATTCATGTACGGTATCAAATTGGGCTGACGTGTCTCCCATTCCCCTTTTATTTGATTTATCACCAGAGCTGAGTCTTCGTATACGTCCAGATGCTTGATTCGCAAATCAATGGCTTCTTCGAGCCCCATGATACAAGCTTCATATTCGGCCTCATTATTGGTAACTGCAAAGGTCAATCGGGCAGTAAACGGGATGTGCGACCTGTGTGGTGTAGTAATAATTGCCCCTATTCCGCTACCGTAAGCGTTCACAGCTCCGACAAATATCATCTTCCATTTGGAACCCAACTCTGGTCCTTCGTCTGGCAACGGTTCTTCACAATCTTTCATCTTTAGGTACATGATATCCTCGTCAGGAAAATCAAACCTCATCGATTGGTAATCTTCAATAGGCTGCTCCGCCAGATACTCAGACAGCACACTCCCCTTTATAGCCTTTTGCGAGACGTATTGGATGTCATATTCAGTCAAGACCATCTGCCAACGGGCAATTCTCCCTGACAACGCCTGCTTTTCGAATACATATTTGATAGGATCCATCTTCGAGATGAGCATGGTTGTATGATTCAGCATGTATTGCCTCAAACGCTTGGCGGCCCAGGCTAGCGCGCAACAAGTTTTCTCAAGCATTGAGTATCGAGATTCACAATCTGTAAATTTCTTACTCAAGTAATAAATTGCATGCTCTTTTCTCCCTGTCTCGTCGTGTTGACCGAGAACACAACCCATGCTTCCCTCAAGAACTGTCAAATACATGATCAAGGGTCTACCTGCCACTGGGGGTATCAAAATAGGAGGCTCCTACAAATACTGCTTTATTTTATCGAACGCCTTTTGACAATTTTCGTTCCACGTTACAGCTTGATCTTTCTTCAACAGTTTGAACAATGGTTCACACGTAGCGGTTAGGTGAGATATGAACCGAGCAATGTAGTTCAACCTCCCTAAAAACCCGCGCACCTCTTTCTCTGTTTTAGGCGTCAGCATTTCTTGAATCGCTTTTATTTTAGCAGGATCAACCTCTATTCCTCTTTCGCTTACGATAAACCCCAGCAGTTTACCCGATCTCACCCCGAAGGTGCATTTGTTAGGGTTCAGCCTTAGCCTGAACTTCCTAAGCCTTTTAAATAACTTCAGCAGATTCACCAGATGCTCTTCCTCCGTCTGGGATTTGGCAATCATATCGTCAACATAAACTTCGATCTCCTTATGCATCATATCATGGAAAAGAGTCGTCATCGCACGCTGATATGTTGCCCCAGCATTTTTCAAACCAAAGGGCATCACTTTGTAGCAAAATGTTCCCCAAGGCGTTATGAAAGTAGTTTTTTCCATATCCTCTGGCGCCATTTTAATCTGATTATAGCCTGAAAAGCCATCCATGAAGGAGAATACGGAGTATTGAGCAGTATTATCAACTAGCACGTCGATATGAGGGAGTGGAAAATCATCCTTTGGGCTTGCTTTATTCAAATCCCTATAATCCACGCACATTCGAACATTGCCATCTTTCTTTGGCACTGGTACGATGTTAGCAACCCATGAGGGATATTTTGTCACAGCCAAGAAACCAGCATCCCACTATTTTTGAACTTCCTCTTTGATCTTTACTGCCATGTCTGGTCTAGTTCTGCGAAGCTTTTGTTTGACCGGAGGGCATTCTTCTTTCAATGGCAGACGGTGCACAACCATATTTGTATCGAGCCCTGGCATATCTTCATACGACCAAGCGAATACATCACTATACTCTCGGAGCATTTCAACCAGTCTTCGCTTGATATCGCTCTGCAGCGCGGCTCCGATACGAATATTCTTCTCAACCCCTTCCGACCCCAAGTTTATAATTTCGATGACCTCTTCGTGAGGCAGAATGACTCTTTCCTCTTGCTTCACCAACCAAGACAGTTCTTCAGGAACGTCGCTATCTTCGACAACCTCTTCTTCGGCCTGAAATACCGGGTGCTCGAAGTCGGGACGAGTCATAGGTGGTTCAAGGATGTCATCTGAAAATGTTATCCTGCAAAAAGAATGGTTAAATGCTTTAAAATGCGTATAAAGCGCATAACCACGTTGCCATTTTATTGAAAAATACAAAACAAGAAAGACAGAGATCGAAATATTTGCACATGAAAAAACGCCTTTTATTTAATGATAAACACGCAATGTTCATAACAGCACAGCCCTAAGCAAATCCTGATGCCCCGGGAAAGACATCAGATTATTCAACAATTAATAAAACAAAGCATTACTGTTTAAGAGTCACAGGAACAAGCTCCTGAATAGACCAGTTGCATAGGCCCTGTCCTGGCGTGCTTGGCCGAATCCAGGCATCCATATCACAATCGTTGTCTCCTTCTTCAGACTCCGAAGCAGCATTGATGGTTTCATGACATACTCCACTGGCAGAGATGGTTATTGGCCCTCTGAAACGGGGTGCCCCCACAGCAGGAGTTGATGACGACGGTTGGTACCCCAGCCCGAACCGGTCCATCTTCACAGGAATATCCAGCACTTTGCCTCAGCCCTTTGTTTCTCCTGTCTCTACCAGAGCTTGAGCTTCTTTATATGACGAGACGGCTATCTCCGATACTTTGCTCGGCCCGGGACCTTTGTCCTCGATACGCAACCCTTCAAATGCCTGGCAGGGTGTTTCGTGGATCTCTCCGTCGACCTCCACATATTTAAATGACGACAGATGGCTGACCAGGATGTCTTCCTCTCCGCATACGGTGACTACGTTGTCTCCGACCATATATTTCAACTTCTGATGCAGGGTCGACGTGACTGCCCCAGCCCCATGAATCCAGGGTCTTCCGAGCAGGCAACTATATGCGGGCTGTATATCCATGATATAAAATTCTGTCGCAAACACCTCCGGCCCCACCTGTAGAGGCAATGTTATCGATCCAAAGACTGTTCTTCGCGTGCCATCAAACGCTCTAACTACCAAGTCACTGGGCGTGCACAAGATTCCTCTGACATCTAGCTTCATCATCGCTTTCTTGGGCATCACATTTAAGGATGATCCGGTGTCGACCAATACATGCGACATTACTGATCCTCTACACTCAACAGATATGTACAACGCCATATTATGATCTCTCCCCTTTGGGGTCAAATCGAAGTCGGTAAAGCCCAAGTTGTGGCCTGCATTCACATGTCCCAACACTCCTTCCAGCTGATTCACGGAGACATCTTGGGGTACGAAGGAAGTATCCAGGACTTTCAACAAAGCATTTCTGTGAGCTTCAGAACACAAGAGCAACGACAAGATGGATATTTTGGACGGCGTCTGTTGCAGATGCTCCACAATCTTATAATCACTTTTTCGAATCAAGCGCATGAACTCTTCTACCTCTTTCGATGCCGATGCTTTTTCGCTTGCCTGCACTGGGACATTTTCAACCATTTTTCCTTTCCCCTTTTCCAGTCTTTCGGCCTCCACCTCAGGCGATATGAAGATCCTACCACTCCTTGTCATACCTCCTGAACCAACAACGTTGTCCACAGTCTCGGCTGGCTGTTTATTAACATCAATCTTTATTCCGTCACAATACACTTCCAACCCATATGACCATGGGACTGCTTTTGTGTTCTCGTACGGGATTGGTTCAGCCTTAGTTATGGTGATCGGCGGTCGCTGAGCCGGTGCTGTTATAGTGATTGTCTTTCGAGGAATCGTTACAGTGGCCACATCACTCTGATTATCTGCTACTGCCCCTGCAGGCTCTTCGATTGCCGCTCGGTCAAACTGCAATGTGTCGTCATCAATTAAAGCCTGGATGCCTTTCTTCAAATCATCACACCCCCCAGCTAGGGTCCAGCATTCTAAGCAATACTCATCACATCCTGGATAAACACCCCCTTGCAACAATCTGCTTTTTATCTCACCCAGCGGCGTCTTTAAATCCTCGACATTCATAATCAGATTCAACCCTTCCTCAGTCAGAATGGCGTTTGCCCCATGATTAGGCATGGGTTTCTGCATTATATTCGGACCTGCCGTTCCGAAATTGATAGCCTTATTGTCCAAAAGATCCTGCACAACGTGCTTAAAAGCATGGCATCCCTCTACATCGTGGCCCGGAGCCCCAGAATGAAACTTACAGTGCCTGCTTGCATCATAACCATACGGAGGAGTTCCCGTTATCGGTGCCAGAGTTCTCTTCTCTACCAGGTTCAAACCCAACAATGTCTGTAACAAATCAGCATACGTTGAGGGAGGCTTCTCAAACACTCTTCTTGGTTTACCACCCTGGAATCTTCGCTGAGCAGGCTGTGCCCCCTGATGTGGCTGCTGCTGCTGCTGCTGCTGTTGTTGAAATGGTTGCTGCTGCTGCTGCATTGGCTGCTGCTGCTGCATTGGCTGCTGCTGAAACGATTGTTGTTGTTGAAATGGTGGTTGTTGATATGGAATAGTAACACTCGCCACCTGCTGCGGCTGATGATATTGGTTCCGACCTCTGCCTTGGCCCCCAAACACTGCGCTTGCCTCGCCATGACGGCGCCCACCAAAAGCCTTCCTATTACTGCCAGATGCAGTTGATTCCTCAACTTGGAATTTTCCCTGCTTAATGTTACGTTCAATCTTTTCTCCCATCAGAATTAAATCTGAGAAACTGGCCAGAGATGTATGAAACAACTTGTCATGAAACATGCCTGTGAATGTGCCGACGAACATGTCATTCATTTCCTTGTCTTCTAAGGGAGGACGGACCCTAGCAGCCATGTCGCGCCATCTTTGCCCGTACTCTTTAAAGCTCTCATCCTTCCTCTGAGATAGCCCTTGCAATTGGACCCGGTTGGGTGCCAAGTCGCTGTTATACTTATAGTGAGCTACAAATGCCTCTGCTAGCTGCTTCCATGTCTTTATATTGGTCGGCTCCAACCCCATGTACCACTCTAGGGAAGGGCACGACAAGCTATCTTGAAAGAAATGCATTAGCATTCTCTCATCAGTTGAATACGCAGACATCTTTCTGTAATAAGCCCGCACGTGCACTTTCGGACATGTGTCCCCTTTATACTTATCAAACGCAGGAGCTTTGAATTTGATTGGCACCCTCAAGCTAGGTACTAGACCCATTGCTGACATGTCTAAGCCCACAGCACTTTGGTTTAGGACCCCCCTCATCTGCTCTTCTAGCATTCTGATCTTTTGGGAGTCATCCATCGGCCCTTTGAAACCTCCGCCGGAGAAAGCGTCCTCCTGCTGATCTTCTTGCCACATACCATTCCCAGCTCCATACCCATCATATCCATTATTGCGGCCAGCTCTAATCTGATTCATCACTGGGCCTCGGCCTCTGCTGCCGTACCCCTGAGCAACTCCAGCAGGCCCAAAAGCCATTAACCCAGCGCCGTTTCCATTCCCGAAACCTCTGTAACCCTGATTAGCCACACCGTAACCATCTTGCCCAAAGCCTTGAGCATTGAAACCATATTTCCCAGCGTTATCGAATCCCTGATCGTTGAACCCGAATCCAGCATTGTCGAAGTCGTTGCCTCCCATATTATCACCCAAGTTGATATCACCAACCCCGACGTTATGGACAGCAGTCTCGTTCCCACCTCCGACGTTACCATTCCCAGCAGCGGTAGCGTTGTTGACATTAGCAGCAGGTATGTTGACTATAAGTGGAGCCACTGGCGTGGGGGTGCCATCTCCGTGAACAGTATCGACTCGCACAGACTGATGATCCTCATTACCGTGACCGGCATTTCTGACCAGCAGAGGCTGCACCATGGCTTGCAAATTCTCCTGACCTTTTGCAATAGCTTCCATGGTCTGCATAAAGAGGGCTAGCTTCTCGCGCACATCTTGCATCTCGTTCTGCATTTGATCCATGATTCTTCGACAGTTGGTGTGAGTGGAGTATCGGTGTGGGCGTTGATCTTCAATCCTGAAAAGGTTGGTACAGAGCAGGGAATAAGATATCATCCGAAGATTACCTGTAATGCAATATGAATATGAATGCAATGCAACGAGTGTCTGTGCATTAGGGAATAGCATTCCCCGATTCTAGTATGAAGGTGCCAGTGCGGTGATAGTGCTAACAATATAAAGATCGGAGCTGAATCACAGAAAGCCTCATATATTGCGGAGAAACCAATAAGCCAAGAGTACACTATCACTGAGTACAATAAGAAGGCATGACCTCAACCAACAATCCTGGTGATGGTCAGCACTATGCAAATAAAGCATACAAGTTAATACATGAAATGATCAAACACTCCCATAAGTCTGGTACTCTTCTAGCAACTTCTTGGTCTCCGGATGACTTAGTCGGGTAAGCAGCCCTTCAACAAGTTGGTTTCTTTTCTTAAGAACACGTCGCACGTCTTCAGCAGTTTCCTCCCATGCCCCTTCTCCGAAGCGATCCTCTAGTTTACGCTTCTGAGACACAGCTTCATCTCTGCCTCTGATGGCCTTGTTCAGTGCATTCTGGAGACTATACCGGGTCATCACTTCTTCTTCACACTTCTTGATGCTGGACTTCAACTGCTCTTCGAGGTCGGAAATTTGCTGCTTCAACTTATCCTCCCTCATCTTATTGTTGGTGAGCGTAGCATTCCAAGTCTTATTGCAAGAAGAGATCTCTCGGTGAGCTGCGTCAAGCGCTTTCTTTTTAGATTCCAGCATGTCATGGGAGCTTCTGAACTCTTGCCCCAGACGTTCGTGCTTCTTCCTCTCCTCAGTCAACTCAGCCCCTAGTCTGTTCATTAACTCAATCTGCTGTTGGAAAGCATGCACGGCCTTGTTTTTCTCACTGCGTATCTGGGCTAGCTCCTGCTCTAACCCTTCGTTGATCTTCATCAAGGCTTCTTTCTCTTTCACAACTTGCTCGTAGGCCTCCCTAGAAATAGTAGTTGGCTCTGCTACCGGAATGGGAACAAGGACTGGTGCTTCTGGAAATGGCATCCACAACTGACTTGCTCTATCCTGGACCCAAACTCTGTATGGTGCGTAAGCCTGACAGTCATTCTTCCCTAACAGCGGCTTCCCTCTTCGGTTAATACGCGTCCATACATGCTGCAGCTTGGCTAATAACTCCCCCTTCAAATCACCGGTGAAGTACAGAGATTCCTGTACTTCTTCCTCCTTTGGTGGGTTCTTCAGCGCATATCCGAACTGACGGACCAACAGGGCTGGGTTGTAATTGATACACCCTTTTCTTCCTATCAGCGGGACATTAGGATACCCAGAACAACTGAATATAAGCTTAGACCCTAGCAGGTCTCGATCAAACCACTCAACGTCTTCGGAGGATAGCCTCATCAGGCGCTCTGGCCAGCTAGCGGTGGTTGCACTCTCCACAAAAGATCCCCTCATGGGAAGGTGGCTCTTGAACCACATATTCAACAAAGGCGCACAGCAGTAAACAACCTTTCCCCTTCTGTTTTCATTCTTGTAGTGCAAGGAGTGGTAGAAGTCTCCGATCAACGTTGGCACTGGATTGCCGGCAGCAAATAGATGGAAAGCGTCCAAGTCTACGAAATTGGGCAAGTTAGGGAACAGCACAATTCCATAAATGCATAGAGCCAAAATAGCATTGAAAACCACCCAACATCCGTTCTTGGCATACTCCTGAGCTTTGCCAACCAGGAAATCAAGAGAGAAACCTGAAACCCCAAGCCAAGAAGTCACTAACAATTCTGCAGCATCCATATGCAAGGCTTTAGCTAAGTCCTCCAACTTGGGCTCAGCAGCAGAGTGAATGAAGGGAACCTTGTTCTGCACTGGTAGCTCAGTAAACTCCATGTACTCTTCAATGGTAGGCCCTAGAATGAAGTCAGCAAACGTAAAACATCTCAATGCAGGGTCATAGAACTGCATCAAGGTGTACAGCCCGTTCATCTCATCAGCAGTGGGCTTGCAGACTAGTCTCAGTAATCTCCCGTGACTCATTCTGAAGCTTCTCCTAACCTCCTCATCAGCATGAGATATCTGTCGCTTGCGCGAAAATGAGGTGTCGGCATGACAGAAGAGTCGCCACCTTTCGTTATTTATCCCTCAGAGCGGGAAAGGAAACGATCGGAAAAACCTGAAGAATAAGGGTAAGACAAGGTCATCGCAACCGTTGTCTGGGTTCGGGAGTCGGTTACGCAAGGGGAAGGTATTAGCACCCCTCACGTCCGTCGTACTCGACGGGATCCACGCTTGTTTGTTTACTTGGACGGGTTGGTTATAATCTATCTACCTATCAAGGCTGGCTGAAAAAGAAAAGAAAAAATGACTCGGCAAAGCGTCGCACTTTATGCCTACGTATTCTCATCAGAGAATGAGAAATCAGAGTCAACGTAGTTCGGCCTACGAAGGGTTACGGGGGAAAGGTTGAAGGTTGCTCGCTAGGATGTCGCATCCTATGCCTACGTACTTCCATACCGCATGGAAGATCAGAGCAAACGTAGTTCGGGAAACTACGGGTTATCTCTTGAAAGAAGTGTTTTTTATTGTATTCACGATTTCAACCGCACTAGAGACTATGACCTGAGAGTGAATGCGTCGCATGTCACCCAAAGGGTACCATACTAAACATCCCACCTCAGATAGCTTAAGGCTCGTAACGTACGAAAGAAATCAATCATGATTACTGTATCTTAAACTGTTTTGAGATGAGAAGAGAATAGGCTCTACTAGGAGGGAGACTATCAAGTCCTACTGTTGTCATGCCAAGGATTCATCCTATGGTTGAGGTTTGAAACAGGGAACTCCTAGAAGTTGTCATGCATAGGTTTCAACCTAAAAGTCTATCATCAAATCCTTATCAAAGGAGATGAGAGTCCTAAGGGATCATGTCAATGATACACTAAAACAGACAAAGCATCAGCTTAACAGTAAAATGCATGCAATGCAAGTGAGGGAGGAAATGTGTGTGGGGCTTCAGCCTCCACAAGCTCGTCTCGACCTCAAGCCAGTCATGAAATAACAGTAATCATACTGAAAATAAGCAACCTGCTATCAAGCAATAAACAGATAAAAGAAATGAAGTGCCATCAGGCAAACAAACCATATGCTTGAGAGAGAAACCATCTACCTCTACTCTCTAATCCTAACCCTAAAAACCTGATCAAATCTAAGCAAAACCCTAAACAAGAGAAATCAATCCCAGTCTTCAAGCTTCAAAGCAAGCTTACCAAAGAAAGGGAGCTAAGTAAGCAGGCTCATAGTGTCTTCCTCAGGAAAGCACTAGGAGGCTTATACTCAGGAATCATATCCTATGTGGCTCAACAACTGTGATCAGTATACATTCCTCCTCAGGAGAAATTAAACTCACATGAAGGCTCCAACATCACTGGATATTTAAGAAATCCTATCTGAACTAATGGAACTAAGTGAATAGACCCATAGGACCTTCCTCAGGAAAGTACTAGGGGGCTTCCACTTAGGAATTGTATCCCATGTGGCTCAACAACTGTGATCAGTCTACATTCCTCCTCAGGAGAAATTAAACTCACAAGTTGGCTCCAACATCATTGGATACTTAAGAAATCCTAGATGAACTAAGGGAGCTAAGTGAATAGACCCATAGGACCTTCCTTAGGAAAGTACTAGGAGACTTCCACTTAGGAATTGTATCCCATGTGGCTCAACAACTGTGATCAGTTTACATTTCTCCTCAGGAGAAATTAAACTCATATGTTGGCTCCAACATCACTGGATACTTAGGAAAGAGGTGAGAAGAAAGAATGAAAGTCATTCATAGTGCCTTCCTCAGGAAAGTACCATGAATTCCCTTCAAACTTCAGGATCTCAAACCTCACAGACAGGGAATAAGCTCCAAGCTCTGGGTCTCTGGGTCTTGATCTACAATCTTCTCCTTCATCATGCTCTTCAACAAGATCCTCAAAACAAACTAAGCCCCACAACAAACTCCCACAAATAAACCCCAGAGACAGACAAATAACCCCAGAACAGACAAAACCATCAGTCAACTTCAGAAAATACCTAAAAATACTAAAGCAAGGGGGAAAACCCTAACAATTATTCACAAGGGTCTATAACATCTACCCATACCATCCCTATATACCCATACCCAAAAATCAAATCAAAACTCTCCACAGAAAATGAATTACTTCACCTATGCATCCTTAAACCCTAATTATGATACCCTAATGCTAACCTAATTAAACTAATCAAATTTTAATCTAAAAATCAAGAATTAAATCCTATAGGAACTATGATTCAATATCTAACTATGCCAAAAAGGATGGCCCAAAAATCCTAAGGGAAGCTCCTAAACTAAGTTCTACAAATTTTAAGTATTAACATAAGAACAAATAAAATGCTATTAAATGCAAAATATACTAAAAATATTAAAATGCAATGATTTGGATATTTATTATTTTTATATTTTTCTTGACTTAAAATGGAAATGGGGAGAAAAAGTCCCATGTGAAAATATTGATTTTCCAAATTGTTATGATTTTCCTAAGTTTCAATAAAAATGAAAAAAAGAACATAAAAGAATGATGAGATGAGGGTGTATAAAGCAAGTGGATTAGAGTGTACACGCAGGTGGGCTTAACTCCTGGGGGTGCAGTCAGTAAGCTGCAAGGCCCACTACTAATTTCAGAAAACAAATAAACAAATCATAATAAAATAGAAAGGGGCACGGTGTAGGAAGTAGCTTTTTTGAGTTCAAATGCCAAGTGGGCCTCATGTGGGGGTGTTGATATGAAAATATTACTAAAGCCCAGATGGGGCTGTTAATGAAATGGAGCGTTTTAAACGCATCCGAATTCCCTCTCATTTCAATTAAATGCTGGCCGTTGGATGGAACCATAAGTCAATAGTCAAATCTGAATCCGACGCATGCTGTATTATCTTCTCCATTGAGTTAGGGTTTATGATACTTCCATGAACACGAAGCTTAAATGCAGCCATCTTCAACCACCTCTTTCTCCTTCGTTTCTCAATAAAAATCAAAACTTCAAAAAGCAAAAATGATCTACTTTCCTCCCTGAATACAACCATAGTTTCAGTTTTCATCAAAACTCCCTCAAGCATCAAACCCGATCCCACACCTCCATGAATACTCAAACTTCAAGCTTCTTGTTTCTTCAGTTTCTTGGCATCAAAATGTTCATCACATATCACTGATCACTCTAATCCATAGCACGTGAAATATAAGTCCCTAACCTACTAGTTCTTGATCGTTAAAGTAAACATGTGCCATGACCAAACTCCACAGAATGCCCTCAAACTTTCCAGCATTAATCACTAATGGTCCCTAATCATTTCTATCCTAACCAATCTATATAACAATGCATAAATAAGTGTGTACAAGAGGTTTTGCAAACATGGTTCTTGTTAATGGCAGAGGTGGTTGCACTCGAACTCAAGCCTTGAAACTCTCCATGATTGATCTTTGATGGATTGTAGGAGTTCTGTATGCAAAAAGTTTGGTGTATATTGCTTGAATCTTGAGTTTGATATCAATTTGCTTTTCTTGCAAATTCTTCACCAAAGCTTCAAGTCTCCATGGATCTTCCTCTAATTTGGTATGCCATTGTTCATCATGATCAGAATGAAAGGTTTGTGGAGAAGAAAAGAATGAAGATGGAAGAGAAAGAGAGTTTGTTATGATTTTGCAAATGGGGGAATTTCACTCTTTTTGCACTTTAATCTCACCACTCACCAGTAACCATCACCAACCTTGACCTCATGGTGATCCTCTCAATTTATAATAATCAAAAGAAGAGTCTAGATTCATCTAGAAACTTTGAGAATCATTTGGAATGTAATGGAACTTCTCTTGTCATGACATATTGTATTATCTCCTTTCATGCCTTAAGCCTTTCATTCTTGTGTCAAAAACTCCTTACATGAGATATTGGGATTGAATGAGTGAAAAAACAAGCTAATCCTTGCCTTATGCCAAGTTTCTCAAATTGCCTTATGATGCAAGAATGAAAATTACAAAGTATCCCCCATTTTAAGACCTCAAATCAAAATTATACTTGAACCATTGTTTTTAAAATGATGTTTGGAGTCAAAATGACATATTGGATGACCCATTTTGGATTTGTGGATCTCCCAAACCAATTTCCAACTTGGATTCATTTACTTTATAAGTCATTTTTAGGTCATTTTTACCCAATCTTGTAAATCCTTGCTACAAGCTTTTTCAACAACTCATGACCACTTTTCTAGGCTTAAAATCCCATTTTGAACAACTTTGATGTTTTGAGTTTTTTCATTTGAGGCTTGGAAATAGGAGATATGGCATTTGCTTAAAATGACCTATAATCACCAAATGACCAAAATACCCCTGTCTTGTTCAAACCATAAGTTGAGTTCTACAAATCCTATAAAGGACTTCTAGTACTCTCTAGAAAGCTAAGAAGATTCTCTTTAACATTCATGTTGAACAAGAAATCATAGGAATCATCCTACTAGGGCAAACGTTGTCTGCAAGTTGGGTGACTTTCAAGGACCCAGATTCACACACCTCAGCTGACCTGTAATTTGTCAAAACCATAACTTGAGCTCTGCAACTCCTATCAAGGACTTCTACCACTCAAATTAAAGCTAAGAACAAGCTCTACAACATTCATGTTGTGGGGAAGATGAGATATCAATCACATCTTGAGCTAAAACTGCCTGGAAGATAGGGATCAAATTAGGGTTTTTTCACTGACAATCCCTGGAAACCCCAACTCAAAACTTCTCAAACTCCTCAATCATGATGAGTTGGTCTAGGAATCATCTTTATAACATCTCCATACATCATTCCATGATCTCATGTCCCTTGGATTAGGTCTCAACCTTCTCCAACTCTTCAGCTGATCTAGGATTGACCCATTCAAAACCCTAATTCTACCATTCATGGTTGAGTCTTCTGAATTCTTGCATAATGACCTCTCTGAGCTTCATGATGGCTTTCAAGACATCTAATAGGCTTTCTCAAAGCTTCAAGTTCATTCTCAAAGTCTCAAAATCATCTGAGGGGCTCTCACAACTCTCAAGTTAGGAGGCACACAACTCTGGCTTCAAACAATTCCTCTGAGGATCTCTTGAACTTTCTGATGAAGGTATCAACTTTCAAACACTTAATGGGTGAATAAATGTTGGTCAAATTTTGGGGTGCAACAGCTGCCCCTATTCAAACGGCTTGAACCTGACTGGGTGAGAAGCGAACGGCTCTCAGCCAATCAAGGTGCGAGACGGTTGAATACCGGTAAACCCGAAAATTTGCCAACTGCACGAGCACATGATACTCTGTTGAGAACAAACCTTCGAACACCACAACACTAGCTGCTCAACAACTAGCTGGAGAAATACTGATCTGACATCGCCGTCGGAAACAAACATCGCTCTGAGAGACACTCGACATCGCCGTCGTACAAACATCATCTCTGCTGGGGATTTAAAGAGTCTGACCTCGCCGTCAAACGAACATCCAACCTCGCCGTCGAACAAACATAATCTGACCTCGCCGCCAAATCCAAACATGATCTGACCTCGCCGTCAAAACAAACATTCAACCTCGTCGTCGAACACAAACATAATCTGACCTCGCCGCCAAATCCAAACATGACCTGACCTCGCCGTCGGATAATCAAAATTCCCCGCCTCGCCGCTGGAGAAAATACAACACTGAACAACTCTGACCTGGGGTTCACCCCTGGTAAATGGAACAAAAGGTATAATTGCGTACTTGAAACTACTCCGCTGGGAATGAGAGACTCAACCAAGCACGCTCTGATCTGGGGTTCACCCTCAGAACCATAACGAACATCCGAATACTACTGCACACTGCCCACCGTAGAACTTCAACATCAAAGACACATGAAACCCTGGCCCCTGGCCGCTTCCAGCTTCAGCTAGAAAATATCTTCAAGTATTTCTGAAGATAAGCATCGTTGGCCTTTAAGGATGTAAACTTTTGCCTGTCGGCAACTCTGCAGGAGGTATCTTCGACTTCAGTCTGAAGAAATGGTCCTTGGCCTTCAAGGATACATGGATATGCCTTCAGGAAACTCCGCATCTGCTATAGAGTATCCGAGACTTCAGTCAGGGATATACTTCGGCCTTCAGTCCAAAAAAATGAATCCTAGGTCATTCATGACCTTGGGGATAACCTTGCCTTCAGGCACCTTCGCTTCAGCTTGGGAAATCTGTGACTTCAGTCTGAGAAATGGTATCCTGAGTCATTCATGACTCTACGGGGATTCAAACACTTTGCCTTCAGGCAAAACTCCGCTTCAGCTGGAGAAACATCTTCGACTTCAGTCAGAAGAAATATCATTCACTTGATCGCAATCAATCATCACCTCAGGATAACTGACTTGGTCTTCAGGCCAACACGGATCACTTTGCAAACAAAAGCTGCGTCTACGAACTCTTGAACTCTGTCTTCAGACCAACGTTGATTCATCAACAAGGAAATCTGAATCCACAGGAACATTCTGATATCGCCTTCAGGCGTTTACGAAGTCAATCTTCAGATTAGACATCACCGTTGGAGCAAACATATCACGCTGCTAAGGACTTCAAGAATCATCTTGAACAAACAACTCCGTCGGGCACCTTCAAGAATCATCCTGAACCGATAACCATTCTGGAGACTTTATCTGCTAGGGATCCCTGGAATCTTCCTGGGCAACTCTTGCTGGAGACGCTACTGGGGGAGCTCAAGAATCATCCTAAGCAAACAACTCGAGAACCTGCGCCGAGGTCTTAAGAATCATCTTAAGCAAACGGCCCTGCTGAGGGATTCGAGAATCGTCTTGAACTGAAGACTTCGCTGGGGATCTCAAAAATCATCTTGAGCGAGCGACTGTGGGGATTACACCGGGGTCTTAAGAATCATCTTAGGAAAGCGACCTCGTTGGGGAGAATGTCAGGAATCATCCTGAGCAACTGATCCTTCGGCAGAACACCTGTAAAACAAGAATGATAATAACCCAGATCATGCTTATGATGCATATGCTTCGGCGCCGTGCCCCACACGGTGGGAATGATATGCGATTATGCTAAATGCCATGCAGTCATGCACAATGATGCAATCCCGTCAGCAAAATAAATGTCGAGGGGAGATTCTCCTGGCAAGGAGAAAGAACTACTCAGATAGAGGAATCATCCTGCTGAGGAGAACGTGGACACGCCAATATCAATCGGACTCCGTTTGGGGAATTGATCTTTGGTTGACTGCTGCAAGGGAAACAACTTCAGTTGATCACTGCAGGGAACGAAGCTCTACGAGAACCCGAACCTGCTTATAGAAAGCGATATCAATCGCGAGAATAAACTGCGGGGCCTTCTCGGCTACTTTTCTGGGGATAATAACTCTGTGGGGAAACAACTTCAGCTGCCCCACACTCCACTGGGGAAAACCAATCATGATCTGATCAACTTTCGAGGATTCGGCTCTCTTGGACATCTGCAAACTCGGCTGAGGAAGGAGAAATCATTCTGCTTCGCTGGAGAGAATGCGACTCTGGGGAAAATACAGCGTCAGCTGCTCAACACTCTGTTAGGGACAATCCACTCGTGGTCCCAACTGCTTCCAAGGATTCGGCTCTCTTGAGGGTTTGTGGACTCCACCGGGGAGAGAGAAATCATTCTACTTCAACGGGAGAGTACGACTTTGATGAGGAATCTCAATTTCGCTGGGGAAGAAAGAATCATCTGACTTCGGGGGAAAATACAACTCTGCAGAGGAACACAACATCAGCTGTTCCAACATTCTACTGGGGAAGGAGAAGTCATTCTACTTCGGGAGAGAATACGGCTCTGGTGGGGAATCTCAATTCCGCTGGAGACTTCAGTCTGGCACCATCAGTTACTGCATCCTTCGGCATACGGACAGCTTCCTACAAGATTCGCACTTGTGACCCGGTGCTGGGGGAGACACCTGCTGCGGCGACTTTACTGGGGAAAACACGAGCTTCGGCACCCGAACACTCCTCTGAAATCTGCACTTGTGACCCGGTGCTGGGGACATACGAGCTTTGGCGCGCGACTCCGCTGGGAAGATGACGTTCCTTCAGGACGCGTCTGCTTGGGGAAGGGAGTCATCTCTGCCTGGGGAAGACATATCAATGCTCACTATTCTGCGATCAGATGCCGCGGTGGAGAGACCACTGAACACTGCTGGAGAAGGAGGGCTCGCCCTGCTTCGGGGATGCGCACGACACATCACCTGGAAGGTGCTACACCTGCAACAACACAAACAAATAGACAAGATACCCTCCTCAAAGGGGCCTATCAAGGTTATTATCTCGTGACAATATTCAGGTAATCAATTGTTTCAACAATCAATGGGCCTAGGCCCGTAAGTTTATGTATGCGCATTTTATTAAAACATCGGCGTTTTCATTCGCAAACAAAACAGATAAATGCTATACAGGCAAGCAGAATTGCTGAATAATATGTATTTTATTGATGGTGAACCCCTGAATGGGCAAAAATGTTTTACAACAGAGGCAAGCTCCTGGAATGAGGAAGCCGCACAAAAATGAAACATACATATATGTCAGTATATACAAATGTCGGCAACGAGGCGTAGACGAACACCATGAGTTGATCCCTCTAAGACCCACTCGACTTTGATACTTCTCCGACGCTTCAGCTTCGGAAGAGATTGATTCAGATAAACGGCCCTCAGGTCCTCCAAACCACTAAACAATGAAAGTCCACACGCGGAACGCAGTCATTTGCTTATTCAAATCCCTAACTTTTGCGTGAACCGCCCTTTACGGGTTTTCAGTTCACCGGGATACCCTTTTTTGCCGAAGTCGCCCAGTGTAGGTTTTCGACTTCGCGGGTGTACATTTTTTTATATATCCCTAATTTTTTCCCGAACCTTTTATTCTGTTTTTGGTTCGCCGGGATGCCCCTTTTTTGCCTGGACTCTTTCTTTTTTGTCCAGCGGGTCTCTTTCAAGCAAAGTATTTTTTAACTGCGTTCGCGTTCACCGGGGATGCAAAATCTTCACCATCCATCGTGGATAACAACAAATCTCCTCCCGAGAAGACCTTGCTGACGACATACGGCCCTTCATAATTCGGAGTCCACTTGCCCCGGTGGTCGGAGTGTGGTGGAAGAATATTCTTCAGGACGAGATCACCCGTCTGAAAGCTTCTAGGACGCACCTTTTTATCATAAGCTTTCTTCATTCGGCTTTGGTACAAGCGACCAAATGCAATTGATGCTAACCTCTTCTCGTCCATCAGGCTGAGCTGGTTCAAATGATTCGTAATCCATTCTGCTTCGTCGAGCTTCACATCAACCAAAACTCGCAAAGAAGGAATCTCCACTTCTAACGGTAGGACAGCTTCCATACCATACACCAAGGAGAAAGGAGTTGCCCCGGTCGACGTACGCACCGTCGTACGATAACCGTGCAATGCGAACGGCAGCATCTCGTGCCAATCTTTGTACGTCACAACCATCTTCTGAATAATCTTCTTGATGTTCTTGTTGGCGGCTTCGACGGCGCCATTCATCTTCGGCCGGTAAGGAGATGAGTTGTGGTGTTCAATCTTGAAGCTCTGGCACAGCTCCTTCATCATCTTGTTATTCAAATTCGAACCATTATCAGTAATGATCCGCTCGGGAATTCCGTAGCGACAGATGATGTCCCTCTTTATGAATTTAGCTACCACCTGCTTGGTCACATTAGCATACGAGGCTGCCTCCACCCATTTGGTGAAGTAGTCGATAGCTACAAGAATGAAACGATGACCATTGGATGCAGTGGGCTCGATCTTGCCTATCATGTCGATGCCCCACATGGAGAACGGCCACGGGGAGGACATGACATTTAATGGGCACGGCGGCACATGCACTTTATCAGCATAAATCTGGCATTTATGACATTTCTTCGCGAATCTGAAGCAATTCGACTCCATAGTCAGCCAGTAATACCCTGCTCTCAGGATCTTTCTCGTCATGGCATGCCCGCCGGCGTGCGTACCAAATGTTCCCTCATGGACTTCTTCCATGAGCATACTTGCCTCTTTCTCATCTACACATCTGAGTAGCACGAGATCGTGATTTCTCTTATACAACACTCCATCAGGATTGAGATAAAAGTTTCCAGATAGCCTCCTCAGAGTCTTCTTATCCTGGGTTGACGCGCCCACGGGATACTCCTTCGTCATAAGGAAGGTATGGATATCGTGGAACCATGGCTTGCCGTCGGCGGCCTCCTCGATTGCAAAAACAAATGCCGGTCTGTCAAGACGCGAAAGCACAATTCTCGGAGCCTCATTCCAAAAATTGACTTTATACATCGAAGCCAACGTGGCTAAGGCATCAGCCATCTGATTTTCAGCCCTGGGCACATGATGGAGTTCCACTCGATCAAAGAACGGAAGCAGCCTCCTGGCATAATTCATGTACGGCACCAAATTCGCTTGACGAGTTTCCCACTCCCCTTTAATTTGATTGATTACAAGCGCTGAGTCACCATATACGTCTAGATTCTTGATTCTCAAATCAATTGCCTCTTCTAGACCCATAATACATGCTTCATACTCTGCTTCATTGTTGGTAACTGGAAACGTCAGTCTCGCAGTAAACGGGATGTGGGATCCGTGAGGAGTCGTGATGATAGCCCCAATACCACTTCCATAGGAATTAACCGCTCCGTCGAATATCAACTTCCACTGAGACTTCCTATCTGGCCCTTCATCGGGCAATGGCTCATCGCAATCCTTCGCTTTGAGAAACATAATATCCTCGTCAGGGAATTCGAACTTCATCAGTTGGTAGTCTTCGATAGGTTGTTCGGCAAGGTAATCAGACAATACGCTTCCCTTAATGGCCTTCTGGGAGACGTACTGAATATCATATTCCGTTAACACCATTTGCCACCTGGCAATCCTTCCCGAAAGAGCCTGCTTCTCGAAGACGTACTTGATCGGATCCATCTTCGAAATTAACATGGTGGTGTGATTGAGCATATACTGTCGTAGACGTTTGGCGGCCCAAGCTAATGCACAACACGTCTTCTCCAACATCGAGTATCGAGATTCACACTCAGTGAACTTTTTACTCAAATAATAAATGGCATGCTCTTTTCTGCCCGTCTCGTCGTGCTGACCGAGAACACACCCCATACTATTCTCCAGAACCATCAGGTACATGATTAATGGTCGTCCAGCCACTGGGGGTATCAAGATTGGAGGTTCTTGAAGATACTGCTTTATTTTGTCGAATGCCTTCTGGCAATCCTCATTCCAAGTAATTGCCTGATCTTTCTTTAAAAGCTTGAACATCGGTTCACAAGTGGTCGTGAGCTAAGAAATAAACCTTGCAATGTAGTTTATTCGGCCCAAGAAACCACGAACTTCTTTTTCTGTTTTCGGCGCTGGCATTTCTTGAATAGCTTTTATTTTCGCAGGATCAACTTCAATACCTCGTTCACTAACGATAAACCCCAATAACTTTCCGGACCGCACTCCGAAAGTGCACTTGCTAGGATTCAGCCTCAACCTGAACTTCCTAAGCCTCTCAAAAAGCTTCAATAAGTTGACCAGATGCTCTTCCTCCGTTTGGGACTTTGCAATCATGTCATCAACATAGACCTCGATCTCATGATGAATCATATCATGAAACAAAGTTACCATTGCTTGCTGGTAAGTGGCCCCTGCGTTCTTCAGACCGAAGGGCATTACCTTGTAGCAAAATGTTCCCCAGGGGGTGATAAACGTCGTTTTCTCCATGTCCTCCGGTGCCATCTTAATCTGATTGTAACCGGAGAAGCCATCCATGAACGAAAACACGGAAAACTGGGCTGTGTTGTCGACCAACACATCGATATGAGGCAACGGGAAATCATCCTTAGGGCTCGCCCTATTCAAATCCCGATAATCGACGCACATGCGTACCTTACCGTCCTTCTTCGGTACATGCACTATGTTGGCGACCCACGGAGGGTAAGTGGTAACGGCTAGAAATCCTGCGTCCAACTGCTTCTGGACTTCTTCTTTGATTTTTACAGCCATGTCTGGTCTCGTCCTCCTAAGCTTCTGCTTGACTGGAGGGCAATCTTCTCGCAGCGGCAAGCGATGAACCACGATGTCTGTGTCAAGTCCGGGCATATCCTCATATGACCAAGCAAAGACGTCACTATACTCTCGAAGCATCTCGACCAGTCTACGCTTGACATCATTCTGCAACGCAGCCCCTACTTTGACATTTCTGACGAGCTCTTCAGAACCCAGATTTATGATCTCAATATCTTCCTCGTGAGGCAGAATAACCTTTTCCTCTTGTCTCAACAAGCGGGCCAACTCTTCTGGAAGGTCTTCGTCTTCATCAATCTCATCCTCGGCTTGATAGATCGGGCAATCGAAGTCGTAGTGAGCCGTAGAGGGTCCAGAGTCGATGTCATCTGTTATGTGGATCCTGCAATAACAAGGGTTAAGTTTAAAGCAAGCATATGCAGGTTAGCACAAACCTCATTGCCATTTTGCTGTTTTGCGAAATAAACATAAGACAGGAATAACAGAGAACACAATTTTTGAGTACGAAGAAAACGCCTTTTATTTATTAACAAAATGCATGTACATAATCCAACAAGGCCCTGACAATAAAACTGCTATGCCCCGGGCAGGACATAGGGTTGTACAAAGATTGTAAAAAGCAAATCATTACTCTTCACTTGTCAGCTGAATAATCTCCTTGATGGTCCAATTGTTGAGGCGCTCGCCCGGCTTGCTTGGCTGAATCCAGGCGTCAAGATCACAATCGCTATCCCCGCTGTCCTCAGACGCTGCGTTGATGCTTTCGAAAATCACTCCGCCCTTAGTGAATAGGATCGGCCCCTTCCCACGAGACGAACTGCTAGACGAAGAAGATGAAGCTTCAGCTTCAGGAGAATACCCCAATCCAAACTTATCCTGCTTGATTGGTATCTCCAAAACATGCCCCCAGCCTGGGGTGGAACCGGCTTCGACGATGGCCCGAGCTTCTTTGAATGAGGAGAGATTCATCTCTTGCTTCTCTACGACGACAGGAGCTACCTCTTTTACCTTGACGGTTTCAAATGCTTGGCAGAGAGTTTCATGGATCTCGCCATCCATTTCAACATATTTAAAGGATGACAAGTGGCTCACCATGATGTCCTCCTCACCACAGACGGTTACTATGCTGCCCCCGACAGCATATTTGAGCTTCTGATGCAGCGTGGATGTCACGGCACCAGCAGCATGGATCCATGGCCGACCTAAGAGGCAACTATAGGCAGGCATGATATACATGATATAGAAAACCGTATTGAACGTCTCCGGACCAACTTGAATAGGCAGGGTTAACTCTCCGAAGACGTGGCGCTTAGTTCCATCAAATGCTTTCACCACCAGATCACTAGGCGTGCAAAGCAATCCACGGGTATCCAACTTCATCAGTGCCTTTTTCGGAAGCACATTAAGCGACGATCCCGTATCCACCAGGACATGCGACATGATCGTGCCTCTGCACTCTATCGAGATGTGCAAGGCGCTGTTGTGATCTCTTCCTTTAGGAGTCAGCTCTAAATCTGTGAATCCCAGCCCATTACCGGCATTAACATGGGCTACCACCTCTTCTAGCTGATTCACTGATATCTCCTGCGGCACGTAGGCAGCGTTCAGCACCTTCAGTAACGCGGTGCGGTGCGCTTCAGAACACAACAACAAGTTAAGAATAGAGATCTTTGACGGAGTCTGGTGAAGATGATCTACAATCTTGTAGTCGTTCTTCTTGATTAAACGCATGAACTCCTCAGCATCTTTAACTAGCAAATCTTTCTCTGCCCCAGAAGGGACCTCTTCGACAGCCTTGCTTTTACTCTTATCCGCAGCGTCAGCTCGGACCACCTTCTCTGCTGCAACCTCTGCTGGCGCAAACACTCTACCGCTTCGAGTGATACCACTGACTCCGGCAAGATTCTGCACAGTCGATCCGAACGGCTCAAGCTCTATCTTCTGACCATTGCAATAAACTTCGGCACCGTAATGCCATGGAACGGCGTTAGTGCTCTCGAATGGGATTGGCTCGGCCCTGGTGATAGTAATTGTAGGTGGTCGGGGCGCAGAAATAGTAATAGGGTGACGAGGAATAGTGATGGTGGCAACTTCATCTGCCTGCTTCAACACGACCTCCCCTGATACACTTTCACTGCTCCGCCTGAACTGTAAAATACCCTCAGACATCAGGCTTTGGATACCTTCGACCAGCTGTTCACACCCATCAGGAAGTGTAGCACAAGCCATACATAACTCTCCGCATCCAGGAAAGAAGCCCTTCTTCAGCAACTTAGCTTTGACGAAACTAAGCGGCGTCTTCAAGTCTTTGACATCAGTCAGCAAGTCTGCGCTCTCCTCTGTGATAACGGCATTCACTCCGCCCCCCCTATGATGAGGCATAGGGTTTTTGGTAACATTAGGCACACTATCAGAGAAGTTAATGACCTTGGCGTCCACCAAGTCCTGTACTTTGTGCTTAAAAGCTTTATAATTCTCAATCGTATGGCCCGGTGCCCCAGTATGGAAATCACAAGTAGCATTGGCATCATACCCCGGTGGTGGTGCCCCTGTCAAAGGAGCCAACGTCCTCTTTTGCACTAACTGAAGTTGCAGCAAAGTTTGCAGGAGCTGCGCATATGACATAGGTGGAGTTTCAAAATGACGATTTGCCAGAGGAGCCCAATTCTGATATTTCCTATACCCCTGCTGATTCTGCTGCTGAGGCTGCGGCTGCTGCTGCGGCGGAGCTGCCGGGATATTTATGCTAGCAATCTGCTGCTGAGGGCCCTTGCCCCTTCTCCGAGCATTAGTAACAGCACTGGCATCTCCTTCTCGACGCTTGCCAGCGTAAGGTTTCTTACTACCTCCTCCAGCTGAGGATGATTCGCCTTGAATTTTTCCAATCTTTATACCGTTCTCAACATGCTCGCCCATAGTGATGAGAGTCGAGAATGTCCCAGACATGCCACTGACTAGCTTTTCATAGTAGATTCCAGGAAGGGTAGCCACGAACATTTGCACTAGCTCACGCTCAACCATCGGCGGTTGAACCCGAGCAGCCAATTCACGCCACCGCTGGGCGTACTCTTTAAAGCTTTCATTGTTCCGCTGTGAAAGATTCTGAAGCTGAACTCGGTTGGGGGCCAAGTCGCTATTGTATTGATAGTGGAGGACGAACGCTTCAGCGAGGTCTTTCCAGGTGCGCACCGTAGCAGGCTCCAGGCCCATATACCACTCGAGTGATGGACCAGAAAGACTATCTTGGAAGAAGTGCATCAGCAACTTCTCATCGTCAGAATAAGCGGACATCTTTCTATAATAAGATCGAAGGTGAACACGGGGGCAAGTAGTACCCTTATACTTCTCAAAGGCAGGCACCTTGAATTTGTGAGGTACCTTAAAATCAGCAATCAACCCGAGCTTGGACATATCAACGCCCAATGTATTCTGATTTTCAATGTCTCTCATCTTGTCTTCCAGTGCTTTGAACCGGAGTCGAGCTTCAGCATTCAACTCTGCATCTACACCTCTCTGAGAAAATATATCATCCTGATGGTCCTCCAGCCACGGTTGAGGCACCAACAGATTTCCGACACCAGCATTGCCATTAACCGGCCCTATGTTAACATTGGCTCCCAGACTACCATTGCCGACGCCTGCCGCATTGAGTCCGAGATTAGTCATCAGATTGCCGTTAGCACTGTCGTTGCCCCCGGCAACAGGAACAACATTCTGTGGAGCATCCACTGGAGGAGGAGTAGGCACGGCCCCGCCGTGCAGTATGCCATTACTGTCAACCCTGGAGATCAAAGGTTGAACCAAAGTACGAAGCTGGTCCTGACCATTCGCGACCACTTGCATCAGCTCCATAAAACGATCCATCCGTTCACGGAGCTCTTGAACATCTGACTGCACCTGGTCCATTATCCTTGTCTGATTAGCGCGAGTTGAGTAACGGTGAATGAGTCTTTGATCAATCCTGGAGATCGAAAGCAGCTCGGAACCTGTGTACCTGAAAAACCTGTCAACATTAAAGGTTAGGAAAAAGCCACAAAATGTATGTCATGCAAAATGCTTCATGCAGATGTATGCGTATGTCTGTGTGCGTGAGAGATTTCCCCCGATCCTGGCGCCTTAGTACCAGTGCTGACAATAATAAGGAGGGGAATCTGGGCCCAATCATGGAAACAGCAATCTCACATATACATAGTACCAGTGATAGTCAACTCCGACACATCAGGGATCGAGAACTCGTACGCAACAGTCTTTCTGAGAGAGGTTGATACAATAGGAGGCGAGAGATCCTGGATCGGGGAAACGGTACCTGTCACAGACACACGTCAATGGAATGCGAATGATCAAGCAAACTAATGCAAAATGCAGGCATGCAACAATATATCCAGGTGGCTGCTGTGGAGGTTAGGTATCAACAGTCACTAATGAGAAGAAAACCCCGGTGCAAGACCACTAATCTGATCTTCTAGGAATGACCTTCTGATAGGACCAAGATCAAAATTCTGCTCTGTCAAGAGTAAGTGCCTGATAATAAGGACCCGGGATGTATGATCAGAAAACGTCCACTGATGAAGTCTTCAGACCCCAAATCAAAAATCTGCCCTCTCAAGAACAAACGTATAGCTGCTGATGAGATCTTCAGACCCCACTCAAAATATGCTCCATCAAGAACAAACAACAACTGCTGATGAGATCTTCAGACCCCACTCAAAATCTGCTCCATCCAGAACAAACCTCTGATGACAATACTCTGATCGAAACCTGCTCTATCAGGAACAGACATACACCCGATGATACAATCCTCTGATCAAAAAACTTGCTCTGTCAAGAACAGACAAATCTGCAACTGAGAACCCTGATACCAACATAACTGATTCACTGTCAAGAAAACCAGGTAGTCGGAAGGTCAAAGTTTCCTGCAATATCCCAATCCCACTCACAGGTATGGACCTAATCCACGGACAAAGGTACGGCATCCTATGCGGTTATCAGCGTCACAGACTTTCATGAGTGATGATACGATTCCCAGAAGGAGTGGCATTATCAAGTCATGAAGAGGCCTCACTTAGCTGACTTCCAAATGATCGGTCCCCAGAGTCGACAATCCTCACGTCTGGACTCCCCTCAGATCCTCAGGACCGGAAAGGAGCACCTCTGCAAGAATCTCGTCTGAGCGCAGATTTTCGTAGGGAACTGTGCCTGCTCAACAGACAGGTTTGTCTACTACTTCTCCGCAACTATATCTAGGTGTATACTCAAGCCCAGGTCCGGCTTCTCACTCATAGTAACATCCCTCTCCCACAGCAGCACAGATAATCATATCAAACTAGAAATAAAATGCGGGAAATAAAGTGCGGGAAGTAAAAATGCGATAAACAAATGCAACCCATCAAGCAAACATACACGCGCTAGGATTGACTCTCATAGGGAACCGAAGAACCAGAGATTCTGGGTTCGGTCCCCAGCAGAGTCGCCAGCTGTCGCTTGCGCGAAAATGAGGTGCCGGCATGACAGAAGAGTCGCCACCTTTCGTTATTTATCCCTCAGAGCGGGAAAGGAAACGATCGGAAAAACCAGACGAATAAGGGTAAGACAAGGTCATCGCAACCGTTGTCTGGGTTCGGGAGTCGGTTACGCAAGGGGAAGGTATTAGCACCCCTCACATCCGTCGTACTCGACGGGATCCACGCTTGTTTGTTTACTTGGACGGGTTGGTTATAATCTATCTACCTATCAAGGCTGGCTGAAAAAGAAAAGAAAAAATGACTCGGCAAAGCGTCGCACTTTATGCCTACGTATTCTCATCAGAGAATGAGAAATCAGAGTCAACGTAGTTTGGCCTACGAAGGGTTACGGGGGAAAGGTTGAAGGTTGCTCGCTAGGACGTCGCATCCTATGCCTACGTACTTCCACACCGCATGGAAGATCAGAGCAAACGTAGTTCGGGAAACTACGGGTTATCTCTTGAAAGAAGTGTTTTTTATTGTATTCACGATTTCAACCGCACTAGAGACTATGACCTGAGAGTGAATGCGTCGCATGTCACCCAAAGGGTACCATACTAAACATCCCACCTCAGATAGCTTAAGGCTCGTAACGTACGAAAGAAATCATTCATGATTACTGTATCTTAAACTGTTTTGAGATGAGAAGAGAACAGGCTCAACTAGAAGGGAGACTATCAAGTCCTACTGTTGTCATGCCAAGGATTCATCCTATGGTTGAGGTTTGAAACAGGGAACTCCTAGAAGTTGTCATGCATAGGTTTCAACCTAAAAGTCTATCATCAAATCCTTATCAAAGGAGATGAGAGTCCTAAGGGATCATGTCAATGATACACCAAAACAGACAAAGCATCAGCTTAACAGTAAAATGTATGCAATGCAAGTGAGGGAGGAAATGTGTGTGGGGCTTCAGCCTCCACAAGCTCGTCTCAACCTCAAGCCAGTCATGAAATAACAGTAATCATACTGAAAATAAGCAACCTGCTATCAAGCAATAAACAGATAAAAGAAATGAAGTGCCATCAGGCAAACAAACCACATGCTTGAGAGAGAAACCATCTACCTCTACTCTCTAATCCTAACCCTAAAAACCTGATCAAATCTAAGCAAAACCCTAAACAAGAGAAATCAATCCCAGTCTTCAAGCTTCAAAGCAAGCTTACCAAAGAAAGGGAGCTAAGTAAGCAGGCTCATAGTGTCTTCCTCAGGAAAGCACTAGGAGGCTTATACTCAGGAATCATATCCTATGTGGCTCAACAACTGTGATCAGTATACATTCCTCCTCAGGAGAAATTAAACTCACATGAAGGCTCCAACATCACTGGATATTTAAGAAATCCTATCTGAACTAATGGAACTAAGTGAATAGACCCATAGGACCTTCCTCAGGAAAGTACTAGGGGGCTTCCACTTAGGAATTGTATCCCATGTGGCTCAACAACTGTGATCAGTCTACATTCCTCCTCAGGAGAAATTAAACTCACAAGTTGGCTCCAACATCATTGGATACTTAAGAAATCCTAGATGAACTAAGGGAGCTAAGTGAATAGACCCATAGGACCTTCCTTAGGAAAGTACTAGGAGGCTTCCACTTAGAAATTGTATCCCATGTGGCTCAACAACTGTGATCAGTTTACATTTCTCCTCAGGAGAAATTAAACTCATATGTTGGCTCCAACATCACTGGATACTTAGGAAAGAGGTGAGAAGAAAGAATGAAAGTCATTCATAGTGCCTTCCTCAGGAAAGTACCATGAATTCCCTTCAAACTTCAGGATCTCAAACCTCACAGACAGGGAATAAGCTCCAAGCTCTGGGTCTCTGGGTCTTGATCTACAATCTTCTCCTTCATCATGCTCTTCAACAAGATCCTCAAAACAAACTAAGCCCCACAACAAACTCCCACAAATAAACCCCAGAGACAGACAAATAACCCCAGAACAGACAAAACCATCAGTCAACTTCAGAAAATACCTAAAAATACTAAATTAAGGGGGAAAACCCTAACAATTATTCACAAGGGTCTATAACATCTACCCATACCATCCCTATATACCCATACCCAAAAATCAAATCAAAACTCTCCACAGAAAATGAATTACTTCACCTATGCATCCTTAAACCCTAATTATGATACCCTAATGCTAACCTAATTAAACTAATCAAATTTTAATCTAAAAATCAAGAATTAAATCCTATAGGAACTATGATTCAATATCTAACTATGCCAAAAAGGATGGCCCAAAAATCCTAAGGGAAGCTCCTAAACTAAGTTCTACAAATTTTAAGTATTAACATAAGAACAAATAAAATGCTATTAAATGCAAAATATACTAAAAATATTAAAATGCAATGATTTGGATATTTATTATTTTTATATTTTTCTTGACTTAAAATGGAAATGGGGAGAAAAAGTCCCATGTGAAAATATTGATTTTCCAAATTGTTATGATTTTCCTAAGTTTCAATAAAAATGAAAAAAAGAACATAAAAGAATGATGAGATGAGGGTGTATAAAGCAAGTGGATTAGAGTGTACACGCAGGTGGGCTTAACTCCTGGGGGTGCAGTCAGTAAGCTGCAAGGCCCACTACTAATTTCAGAAAACAAATAAACAAATAATAATAAAATAGAAAGGGGCACGGTGTAGGAAGTAGCTTTTTTGAGTTCAAATGCCAAGTGGGCCTCATGTGGGGGTGTTGATATGAAAATATTACTAAAGCCCAGATGGGGCTGTTAATGAAACGGAGCATTTTAAACGCATCCGAATTCCCTCTCATTTCAATTAAATGATGGCCGTTGGATGGAACCATAAGTCAATAGTCAAATCTGAATCCGACGCATGTTGTATTATCTTCTCCATTGAGTTAGGGTTTATGATACTTCCATGAACACGAAGCTTAAATGCAGCCATCTTCAACCACCTCTTTCTCCTTCGTTTCTCAATAAAAATCAAAACTTCAAAAAGCAAAAATGATCTACTTTCCTCCCTGAATACAACCATAGTTTCAGTTTTCATCAAAACTCCCTCAAGCATCAAACCTGATCCCACACCTCCATGAATACTCAAACTTCAAGCTTCTTGTTTCTTCAGTTTCTTGGCATCAAAATGTTCATCACATATCACTGATCACTCTAATCCATAGCACGTGAAATATAAGTCCCTAACCTACTAGTTCTTGATCGTTAAAGTAAACATGTGCCATGACCAAACTCCACAGAATGCCCTCAAACTTTCCAGCATTAATCACTAATGGTCCCTAATCATTTCTATCCTAACCAATCTATATAACAATGCATAAATAAGTGTGTACAAGAGGTTTTGCAAACATGGTTCTTGTTAATGGCAGAGGTGGTTGCACTCGAACTCAAGCCTTGAAACTCTCCATGATTGATCTTTGATGGATTGTAGGAGTTCTGTATGCAAAAAGTTTGGTGTATATTGCTTGAATCTTGAGTTTGATATCAATTTGCTTTTCTTGCAAATTCTTCACCAAAGCTTCAAATCTCCATGGATCTTCCTCTAATTTGGTATGCCATTGTTCATCATGATCAGAATGAAAGGTTTGTGGAGAAGAAAAGAATGAAGATGGAAGAGAAAGAGAGTTTGTTATGATTTTGCAAATGGGGGAATTTCACTCTTTTTGCACTTTAATCTCACCACTCACCAGTAACCATCACCAACCTTGACCTCATGGTGATCCTCTCAATTTATAATAATCAAAAGAAGAGTCTAGATTCATCTAGAAACTTTGAGAATCATTTGGAATGTAATGGAACTTCTCTTGTCATGACATATTGTATTATCTCCTTTCATGCCTTAAGCCTTTCATTCTTGTGTCAAAAACTCCTTACATGAGATATTGGGATTGAATGAGTGAAAAAACAAGCTAATCCTTGCCTTATGCCAAGTTTCTCAAATTGCCTTATGATGCAAGAATGAAAATTACAAAGTAGCCCCCATTTTAAGACCTCAAAACAAAATTCTACTTGAACCATTGTTTTTAAAATGATGTTTGGAGTCAAAATGACATATTGGATGACCCATTTTGGATTTGTGGATCTCCCAAACCAATTTCCAACTTGGATTCATTTACTTTATAAGTCATTTTTAGGTCATTTTTACCCAATCTTGGAAATCCTTGCTACAAGCTTTTTCAACAACTCATGACCACTTTTCTAGGCTTAAAATCCCATTTTGAAAAAATTTGATGTTTTGAGTTTTTTCATTTGAGGCTTGGAAATAGGAGATATGGCCTTTGCTTAAAATGACCTATAATCACCAAATGACCAAAATACCCCTGTCTTGTTCAAACCATAAGTTGAGTTCTACAAATCCTATCAAGGACTTCTAGTACTCTCTAGAAAGCTAAGAAGATTCTATTCAACATTCATGTTGACCAAGAAATCATAGGAATCATCCTACTAGGGCAAACGTTGTCTGCAAGTTGGGTGACTTTCAAGGACCCAGATTCACACACCTCAGCTGACCTGTAATTTGTCAAAACCATAACTTGAGCTCTGCAACTCCTATCAAGGACTTCTACCACTCAACTTAAATCTAAGAACAAGCTCTAAAACATTCATGTTGTGGGGAAGATGAGATATCAATCACATCTTGAGCTAAAACTGCCTGGAAGATAGGGATCAAATTAGGGTTTTTTCACTGACAATCCCTGGAAACCCCAACTCAAAACTTCTCAAACTCCTCAATCATGATGAGTTGGTATAGGAATCATCTTTATAACATCTCCATACATCATTCCATGATCTCATGGCCCTTGGATTAGGTCTCAACCTTCTCCAACTCTTCAGCTGATCTAGGATTGACCCATTCAAAACCCTAATTCTACCATTCATGGTTGAGTCTTCTGAATTCTTGCATAATGACCTCTCTGAGCTTCATGATGGCTTTCAAGACATCTCATAGGCTTTCTCAAAGCTTCAAGTTCATTCTCAAAGTCTCAAAATCATCTGAGGGGCTCCCACAACTCTCAAGTTAGGAGGCACACAACTCTGGCTTCAAACAATTCCTCTGAGGATCTCTTGAACTTTCTGATGAAGGTATCAACTTTCAAACACTTAATGGGTGAATAAATGTTGGTCAAATTTTGGGGTGCAACAATATCAGACCGAGCAAAGGAGTAATATCAGGTGTAGGCAGCTTATACGCAATTGTTTTCCTCAAACCAGCCATAGTCAATACTCAGAAATCTGGGCACTAGAACCAGGGGATATGCAAATGCACCTGCAGCACAGACACACGTTATGGGATGCAATGATAATGGGTATGCAAACAATGCAATGCAAGTAACATGCAACAGGGACCAACTGTCGTAGCTGAATAGCCTGAACCATATCAAGAAGTCTCAAATAGACTCTTTAGAAGTCCTCAAACCCTGGTCTCAGATAGACCTAAAACAAAGCTCCAACAATGGTCTCTGACAGACCTCAAACCATAACTCCAACTGGTCTCTGGTAGACCTCAAATCACATCTCCAACTGGTCTCTGGCAGACCTCAGAACTCTCCAACTGGTCTCTGACAGACCTCAGAACTCTCCAACTGGTCTCTGACAGACCTCAGAACTCTCCATAAATACCCAGGATCTCAGATCAAGAAACAAACCGGTAGTCTGAAAGTCTAGTTACCTGCATAACCCCAAACCCTCTCACAGGTGGATGTCCTAGTAACTGACAAAGGTATGGCATCCTATGCGGCCGTCGGCGTCACAGACTTTCATGGTTGATGGTACGATTCCCAGAAGGAGTGGCATCATCAAATCCTGAAGAGGCCTCACTTAGCCAACTTCCAAATGATCGGTTCCCGGAGTCGACAATTCAGCTGACCAACAACCCCTTCGACCCAAAGGGTAGAAAAAGAAGCCAACCAGAAGAACCTCGTCCGAGTGTAGATTTCATGAGACACTAATGCAAGCAAAGCCGACACGCGCCCACTACTTTCTACTCTAATTCTAGGTGCACTCAAGCCCAGGTCCGGCTTATCTCTCAATCATAGGACCACCCATCACACCCCAATACAGCAATAATAATCAATATATATATATAATGCTGAAAATAAAGGTCAGAAATATAAATCCATACAAAATCCTCGACGGGAAAACAAGCGTTAGGATTGACTCTCTTAAGGGACGTTGGATCCCAAATGCATAAGAACTATCGCAGTCCTTAGCAGCCAGGGGACGTTGGGTCCCCAGCAGAGTCGCCAGCTATCGCTACTGCGAAAATCGGCGCTGGCTGAACAGAAGAGTCGCCACCGCGCGTTATTTATCCCAAAGAGGGGAAAGGAAACGCTCGAGGTAAACCTACCGCAAATACGGGAAAGGAATGGTCATCGCAACCTTGGGCAAACCCTAACCTTGAAAAAACCATAGCCATGCACGAGCTTCTCCTCCTCTGTTCTCCCTCATACTTCCATGGATTCACACGACTCCAAGAGCAAAGTTGCTCTATAAACTTCCCTCTACACAGCCATGACAATAACTTCTCCTAAAACTCGCTCAATAAACCAACTCGATAGATATAACAGTCCTAATCCACCATTAATACCTGTGATCAATTGCTCTAATTATCACCAATTCTTGTCCTAAACTCATCTACACCTTATGCTGATCACAACATGCTATTCAACCAAGATTTTCGTGCATTGAATCAAGAGTTACAAACCCTAACAGATTTGGTACACCTATGGCAAACTCCATGAAAGCTCTCCAAACTCACCAAACTCAATCATCTATCCTACCTTAACCTTTCTATGCTATCAAAACCTAGAAATTCTAACCAAAACAGCCAATTCGAATGAGAAACTTACTTGGTGCAAAGTGAAGAAAACAGCTATGGAATGTGCTGATCCAAGGCTTGTAATGATTGGAAAGTGATCCAAGAACTTGATGATGAGTTCTGTATGCAACCAATGATGCTCCAAGACTTTGAATCTCCCAATTCCCAAAATTCTTGCACTTTGAATGATGAATTTGCACAGCTCGAATCCTCCTTCAATTTACCAAATGAATGTGTGAATTACAATCCTTGGATGATGATGATGAAGAACAGATCAAGAATGGTGCAAATTGGTGAAAGTTTGAGAGTGTTTGAATTGATTTTGCAATTTGAAGAAAGTGTGTGAAACTTGTGTTTATGAGCAAATGTGATCACCAAACCTTGCATGAACCTCTTCATACCAATATATACATGACATTAGAACCTCCTAGAAACTTGGAGAAACTTCCCTTGCACTCTTTCCTTACATTTTGGATTATGTTTCTTCCTTTGTAAGTAACCTTGAATAACTCTCAAAATTTGAACTATCCTCAAAATTCCACTTTAGCCAATGTTCTCAAAATGACTTTTCCATTCAAAATGACCTATAATTTTGTCCCATTTGGCCAAAATATGAAAAATCTCATTTTTAAGTCCTTTTTTATTCATTAAATCCAACAATTTTGAAACCTTGTGCTATGAATCTTTCCAATCTCTAATGGTCACTTTTCTAGACTCAAAATGTCATTTGGAGCAAGTTTGATGTTGTAAAGTTTTTCATTTGAAGCTTCCTTGTATGAGTTTTGGGCATAGGCTTGAAATGACCTGTAATTCTCAAATGACCAAAATACCCTCTGCTTGCCAAGACCATAAGTAGAGTTCCACAAATCATATGAAGGCATGCTATACCATTCTAGAAATCTAAGACAATGAGGAACAATTCTTATGTTTACCAGAAATTCATTTGAAATCTCCTTGAGGGGTAAAAAATTGCTTGGAAGTCAAGTCATTTTCACAGACAAAATTTCAGATACCTCAGATGACCTGTAACTTGCAAGGACCATAACTTGAGTTCTATAAATCTCCTTAGTGTCTTCCACCACTCAAATTAAAGGTATTGAGATCCTATACAAGTTTCATGTTGGCCAAGGACCCATTTGAAGCTTTCATTTTGACGTATCTTGCTTGGAAATTTGACCTAAACTAGGGGATTTTACACAGAAACCCTAATTTAGAAACTCCTCTTCTCCTTGATTCCTATTGATTTCTTCTTAGCATAACAACATATCCTTCTTTACATGTCAAATGATGAACCCCACATCCTTCCAATAGCCCTTAATGTCTTTCAATCAGTCAGTTGACCTAGAGTTGACCCCAGATGAAACCCTAGTTGACTGTCTTCAACTGCAATACTTGTGATCCTATCAATGACTTGTCTCCTTCTCCAAATGACTTTCTAAGTCTCCCATGATGCCCAGATACTATCCATGTTCAGCCCACAGCTCACAATTTCTTTGTTGATCCTCAGATACCCTCAGATAGGAGATGGATGCACTTGCTTGATCCATTGACTTTCCAGCTTTCCAATTCTTTCTGATGACTTGAATGAGATTGAATTTGAATAATAACCTCTTGATAGGCTCATAGAGATGAGAATAATGATTGGTCCCCTGTTGTATGACTTGCTATGCTTATGCTATGCAGATGAGTAGACTATGTACATGACTCTATATGCAAATGCTAATGATATTGAAACATAAACCAAGTGAATAGGGTTGAGCAAATTTTAGGGTGCAACAAATCATGCTTATTTTTTTAGTTGCTTTGTTAAGTATTTCTCCCCAAAGTGATGGAACTCTTTAATTCTCATCCAAGTTGCCTCTCTCTCTCTCTCCTTCCAAAGGAAAAGTCTCTCCTTTGACCCTTGTGACATGGATAGTTCATTACCCGTTTCCTTGACTTTGTGAAGTCATCTTGAACCTTAGTATAAGCTATTAGACTTTGCTTTAAGTCTAAAAGACCCACCTTTACTAGGAGTGTTCTCTAACTAGAACCCTAGGATAGAGTTTGTAAACTCTATGTAAGAATCATAGTAATGATTACTTACTCCCCTCTTGAGTGTTTAACATTGATCTAGAGAGTTTTGTTAAACTCTATACAAGCATTGTTATGATTGTTTCCCTTTGAACCTTGATCATAATCAAGTGTTCTTTAACCCTAGTAAGGTGAACTATGATTGCTCTGATTCTATCCTAGTTAGGATACGTAGGCAGAGGACGTGATGTCTTTGCGAGCAAACTTAGAAACTATCTTTAGGTTTTAACCTTCACCTTTTACCCAATCCCGATCCATAGCAAACATTTAGCAATACTTAGTATGCAAACAAACAAAAGGTTTCTGTAGAGTACTACAGATGTTTAGGATGTGAAATACCTACCCTAGGCATAACCAACCCCCGATCCCCGAATCTCTTAGCATTGTTGTTACATCGAGAAAAGGGTTTTTCTTTCTTTAGACCTTTCCTTTGGATAAATTAAAGTTCGGTTGTGAATTCTAAGAATTTAAGATTCAATTTAATCAATAGCTTGGTATCACGATTCTCACTGCAATAGTAGACAACAATAAGAAGTATCAAATATTGCTAGTTACAACTAGTCTCCCTGGGGATATAAGCATTTATCACAATAATACTTAATCCAGGTAACTTGACAAAGTGAGCCCATGACAACATGTATGGAGCAAAAGGATTGGTAACGAACAAAGGATCTCAAAGGCTACAGCCAGAACAGAAGCATGCAAACAAATGTGTATACTAATGGTATGATGCAAATGTAAATGCAGACCGACTCACGGGAGAGAAGGAAAATAAAGGAAAGATGACAATCTAACTTCACTGAAGGGGAGATTAATCACACTGAGTCCCGACGTCACTACCCAGGATAAAATCTTTCACTAGGTAGAGCAGGGTAACTTTCCATAAGGGATTTGGCCATTGCTTTTCCAAACTTGCAGAGGAGAAGTCACAACTTCTGTAGTATGGAACGTCTTTGAGTGCAACCTTATCTGAAGATGGTGTTAAGCTTTCTATTACTCTACTCTCACGAGAGTAGTCTAATACTGTCATGTCACACCTTTAAAGTTACAACTTGTTTGTTAGATTAGTTTTTCAAAACAGTTTTGTTTTTTCAAAAACACTTTGCTTTCAAAACTCATTATTAAAGAATAAGTGAAATTTGCATAACAAGAAAAATACAGATCATAACAATGATTGGTCTAAAATATGATTTCATTAATAGGCGAGAACCTTACAAATGGTAAAGTCTCGGGAACAATTAAAATTGGAAAAATGGCAAAACAAAACAAGATGGGTTACAAAATCCAACAATGATCTAGCCCTACTAACTAGTAGTCCATATGATTCGCTGCTTCTGACGAGAATGGCGGGTAGTGATCCTCTTGATTATCTTTCGCAGGCTTAACAACTTCTGATGCAGTGAAAGCCTTGCCCCTAACTTTTGCCTAAATTGCCCCTTGGGACACTCCTTTTTGCCTAAGTCGCCTTTCAAGGTTTCAACTTAGCGAGCTCTTTTTCTTTTACTTTTATCCCTAATTTTTACCTGGATCTCCTTAATAGGTTGTGATCCACCGGGATGCTCATTTTTTTCTGAGTCGCCTTTCCAAGTTTTCGACTCAGCGATTCCTCTTTTAGGATAGTATTTCCTTACTGCATCCGAGTTGACGGGGTACTTAAGCTGTTCGTCGTCCATTGTCTCGAGAATTAGAGAGCTTATAGAGAAAACATATTTCACAACAAATGGGCCATCATAGTTGGGCATCAATTTTCCGCACATATCCTTCTGAATTGGCAGGATCTTTATGAGCACAAGTTCTCCTTCCTTATATTCTTTGAGGTGGACCCTTTTATCAAAAGTTCTCTTCATCCTTTGCTGATATATCTGACTGTGACACATTACGATCATCCTCCTTTCATCGATGAGATTTAGAGAGTTGAATATTTCCTTTATCCATTTAGCTTCTTCGAGCTCTGCTGCCATCAAGACCCTTTAGCGAAGGCATCTCAACCTCGACGGGTAATACTGAGTCCATCCCATAGACAAGAGAAAAAGGGGTTGCCCCTGTTGAAGTGCGTACAGTTGTTCTGTATCCGTGCAAGGAAAATGGTAACATTTCGTTCCAGTTTTTGTAGGTTACAACCATCTTTTGCACTATCTTCTTGATATTTTTATTTGCAGCTTCAACAACACCGTTCATCTTTGGTATGTACGATGAAGATTGTGATGTTTGATCTTGAAACTATCACAAAGCTCTTTCATTATTTTGTTGTTCAGATTTGACCCATTGTTAGTGATAATTTGATGAGGGATGTTGTATCGGCAGATGATCTCTTTCTTGATATAACGGGCAACCACCTGTTTGGTTACATTTGCATAGGATGCAGCTTCTACCCATTTGGTGAAGTAGTCGATAGCGACGAGGATGAAACGGTGACCTTTGGACCCTTTGGGCTCAATTGCCCTAATCATATCTATGCCCCATATTGCCAATGGCCAAGGCGATGTCAATACATTAAGAGTATGTGGAGGAACATGCACCTCGTCAGCATAGATTTGGCATTTGTGGCATCTCGGAGCAAAAATGGTGCAATCTATTTCCAGGGTCAACCAGTAATAACCAGCCCTCAAGATTTTCTTTGCCATGGCATGGCCGTTCACATGAGTGCCGAAGGTACCTTCGTGCACATTTTCATCAACAGGTCTGCCTCTTTCTCGTCAACACATCGGAGTAGGACCATATCATGATTTCTTTTATAAAGAAGGATATTATCTGCCGATATGGAGTTCCAGAATGAATCGTTACTGACAATGGTTCGAATTTGAACAATAAGATGATGAAAGAATTGTGCCAGAGTTTCAAGATTGAACACCACAGCTCTTCTCCATATCGTCCGAAGATGAATGGTGTTGTTGAGGCAGCCAATAAGAATATCAAGAAGATTGTATAGAAAATGGTGGTGACTTACAGAGATTGGCACGAGATGTTGCCCTTTGCTTTACATGGCTATCGTACTTCGGTGCGTACGTCGACTGGGGTAACTCCTTTCTCGTTGGTGTATGGTATGGAAGTCGTCCTACCATTAGAAGTCAAGATTCCTTCTCTAAGAGTATTGGTTGACGTGAAGCTTGATGAAGCAGAATGGGTAAAGGCTAGGTTGAATCAACTTAGTTTGATTGATGAAAAGAGATTGGCAGCTATCGCCCATGGCCGGTTGTATCAGAGCAGAATGAAGAAGGCATTTGATCAGAAGGTGCGCCCTCGACTTTTTCAGGCAGGAGACTTAGTGCTGAAAAGGATCCTTCCTCCACAAACAGATCACAGGGGCAAATGGACTCCCAATTATGAAGGTGTAGTAAGGAAAGTTTTCTCTGGAGGAGCCTTATTACTATCAACTATGGACGGTGAAGATTTTACGTCCCCTGTGAACGCGGACGTAGTCAAAAAAAATACTTTGCTTAAAAGAGACCCGCTGGACATAAAAAGAAAATCCAAGCAAAATGGGGCATCTCGGAGAACCATAAAAAGAATAGGTTCAGGCAAAAATTAGGGATAAAAATAAAAAGAGCAAACCCGAAAAGTTGAAAACCTGAAAAGGTAACTTTGGCAAAAATAGGTATCCCGGTGGATCAAAAACCTACAAGGGCGATTCAGACAAAAGTTAGGGATTTAAAAGCAAACGACTACGGTCCGCGTATGACCTGTGAACACATTTGGATCTTTGGAGGATCCGATGGTTAATAAGTTAGCTTCTTCAGAAAGCGAGACATTGGTGAAGCATCAAAGTCATGCGAGTCATAGTCGAATCTACACATGGTGGTTGTCTGTATCCACATTGCCGACATTTATGTATCTTTTACATTTGTACTTTTTGCGCGATTTCCTCTTTTCAAGAGTTGCATCCTTTGTAATTTGCCTATTTATAGGCCATTCTAATCAATGAAGTATTTTCCATATAGAGCTTACTCTTCTTGTTTTTGCTTTTTACTGTTTTGTTTGCGAAAAGACGTCTGATATATTTGATAAACTATGCATACAAAAAAATTTTGGGGCCTTGCTAATCATGATTAAAACAATGATTTATTTGAATGATGTCGCGGACGATGATCGAAATAGCCTTTGTTGCATACAGGACATGTTTTTGTTTGTCATTTACAGGAGTCACCCCACCAAGAATTGTTTCCAGGTCAGAAGTGTCTCACCAATAGTAGTGTGCACTTATCCCCAGTAGGTTAAGATTGAGATCATTCCCCAGCAGCGGGGCAAGTCTGGCGTCATTCCGCGATAGGTTCTATGTCATAGATTTCTCTCCCCAAGCAGATATCTAAGGATGATTCCCTCGACGAGTATTTCGGAAGTGGTAGACATTTGCAGCAAAATCTAATGATCATTGGTTTACTTCAAAGTGAGACAGTTGGAATAACTTTCCAATGGATGTTATTCTCAATTCCCAACAGAATGGATTTTGTCCCCAGAAGAGTTCTATTCCCGTTAGGCCGTCCAAGGCGTTTTTCTCAACAGTTTGCTCGTCGTGGTGCTCCTTGCATTTGCATTTTTGCATAGCATCCTCCCAAACGCGTAGCATTTCCATTTCATATGGAACATTACACCATATTCAAACATATGCATCCGAAGCATAAGCCAGGTTGTTACCTTTTTGTTGTCGAACATCTCTCCAGTAGATAACGGCATAACTCATGAGCCTTTGTGGTACCAGACCCCAGTAAGAATCATCAGTGGATGTTATCATCTTATTTTTGCTCCCCAACAGAGTTTGCTTATTTAAGTTTCTCTTTCCCCAGTGGAGTTCACTTTTCCAGATTGTAAATCGTTTGATTCTACTTCCTGTTTGTCCTGGATGCTATCCCGACTCTTGGTTGGTAGTCTGTCGCTTTGTGGATGTTATCCCAACTTTTGGTTAGTAGTCTTCTTTTGTTCCCCTGCGGAGTCGTCATTCCGACTTTTGGTTGGTAGTCTCTTTTCTTGGTGATCCTAACTTTTGGTTAGTAGTTGTATCCCTGACTTTTGGTTGATAGAGTTTCCTTCACTCCCCACAGAGTTGTTATCCCGACTTTTGGTTGGTAAGCCTCGTTTTTGGTCAGGTTCGTATTCAGTAGATGTTTCTGCGATTCTAACTTTTGGTTAGCAGTTTTGTTTTGACTTTTGGTCGATGATATCTAACTTTTGGTTAGCAATTTTGTTCCGACTTTTGGTCGATGATATCTAACTTTTGGTTAGCAGTTTTTGTTCTGACTTTTGGTCGATGATATCTAACTTTTGGTTAGCAGTTTTTGTTCCGACTTTTGGTCGATGATATCTAACTTTTGGTTAGCAGTTTTGTTCCGACTTTTGGTCGATGATATCTAACTTTTAGTTAGCAGTTTTATTCCGACTTTTGGTCGATGATATCTAACTTTTGGTTAGCAGTTTTGTTCCGACTTTTGGTCGATGATATCTAACTTTTGGTTAGAAGTTTTTGTTCCGACTTTTGGTCGATTATATCTAACTTTTGGTTAACAGTTTTGTTCCGACTTTTGGTCGATGATATCTAACTTTTGGTTAGCGGTTTTTGTTCTGACTTTTGGTCGATGATATCTAACTTTTGTTTATCAATTTTTGTTCCAACTTTGGTCGATGATCCTAACTTTTGGTTACCGATTTTTGTTCCGACTTTTGGTCGATGATATCTAACTTTTGGTTAGAAGTTTTATTCCGACTTTTGGTCGATGATCCTAAATTTTGGTTAGTAGCTTGATTTTCACAATTTTCAGATACAATCCCCTGGCAATCCTGACTTTTGGTTGGTAGCCTTCGTTATCATTTTGATCAGTTACCGTTTCGGTTATCCCAACTCTTGGTTGGTATCCGTTGCTTTTAAGTCCACTTTCGGCTGGCAAGCTCTTTGATGTGCCATCCCGCAGGTTGTAAATTTATAGGTTCTTTTGTATTCAATCACCTTGTACCTTGAATGCACAAAAGTGGTTGCTTAGGTGTTAGATTGAGGCTTATTTGAGGGTTGGTTTGAGGTCTTGATGATCATTTTTCATTTGTTTTTATTGGCTTTTTGTGGACCCTCGATGCTTGCTTGACAAGTTGAACACCTTACATTGTTTGACCTAATTGATGGTGCTTTGAATTGATTCTTGCCATGAGCTTTTTCACACTGACTTGTGATTGTTTCAACTTGATTTGAGTATTTTATTTGGATTTTATTCAAGTTTGTTCCTTTTTTTGGTGAGTACTTCCAATTCAAAGTTGTTTTTACCATGTATATGTATCCAATTCTTGACCTAGTCTTGGGACATGATCATGTCTGATCCCTTGAGCACCTCTTGAGCCTTGTTTAGCTTTTGTTAACATGCTTGAGTTGCTGCCTTGCATGTTTAGAGGTCAATTGTATATGTATCTTGTGCCACAAGTTTCATTTGATCATGTCTTTCCACTTAAGTTTGAAGTGTGAGATGTTTAGATGGACTTTGGTCATCTAATTGAGCTTGATCATTCTTGTGTTTGATTTCTGTTGCAATGGAAATAGGATATCAAACTATTAATTAGTTTGAATCACAATTCTTGATTCACAACCGCTCTTTGGTTTATCCGAAGGAAAAGGTCAAAAGAGGGAAAACCTATTTTTGCATCGTAAACACAATGTGGGGAGAGACCTAGGTAAGGGGTTGGTTAAGCTTAGGGAAGGTACTAGCACCCTAAACTTTTGTAGTATTCTACAGGAACCTTTTGTTTATTGTTTGTTATTTTTATTATTTGTTTGAAATATCTATTGAGCCAAGGGATAGAGTGACCTAAAAAGACTTAAGGGTTAGTCCTAAGTTTACTCAGCAAGATTCGCATCTTGTGCCTGCATATCCTGACGGGAATGGAATCAGAGTAACTGTAGTTCCCCTTAAAAGGGAGGTTAGAAACGTCTTGACTGTGGTCAAGGTTTCAATGGGGGAGTAAGCGTTTCTCAGGGAAGCGCTTACGTGGAGTTTTGAAACTCCTATTTCTACATTGAAATAGTTAATTGAAAATAGGGTTATAATTAGGGATTCCACGGCGGGAAACCCTAAAAACAGAGTACGGCGACTCTTTGGCCTAATGCTAGGGTAAAGGACGTTTTCGTCCAAGGCGGGATGTCTAGGCTAATAGGGTTTAAAATAGTCAAAGGGTTAGGACTATTGACTCGGCGGTCAAACGGCTAGACCTAATCCTTCAGAAGTGATTAACGGTAAAAACATGCAAACGACAAATTATTATACAGCGGAATTAAAATACAGAAAATAACGAAAGCGGTAAAGAAAGCATCGCGATGATCACCCGCGTAAATTACAAATCCCCAAAAAAAGAAAAAAGAAAAATAAATATAACCGCGACCATGGCCTCGCGTAAATTACATCCATGGAAAATACTACGGAAACCAAAAGAGTTACTATTCAAAGCCAAACGAGAGACGACGAAAGCTAGAAGAACAGTTAACAGAAACAGTTAGGAGATTTTTATTTAAAATGCAACAAATGATTTTTAATATTTTTATGTAAAATGAACTTTAATTTAACTGCAAAAAATTAATTTCAATTCTTTAATGCAAAAATGAACTTTTTTATTTTTTAATGAAAAAAATGAATTTTAATTTTTTAATGCAAGAAATAAATTTTTATTTTAATGCAAAAAGTGATGTTTAATTTTTTAATGCTAGAAAAACCTTAATTTTTATGCTAAAAAATGACTTTAATGTTTATGCAAAAATGATTTTTTTAATGTTAAATGCTAAAAAATGTTTTTTAATGTTAAATGCTAAAAAAAAAATTTAATGTTAAATGCTAAAAAATGTTTTTTTAATGTTAAAATGCTAAAAAAATGTTTTTTAATGTTAAAATGCTAAAAAAATGGTTTTTTTAATTTACACAATTTGTTTTAACTTAATTAAGAAAAAAATGTCTTGATTTTTTATGTACCACTTTCAATTTAATGTTAAAGAGATGTTTTTTTTAAAAAGGATTTTAAGCTTTAATTACAAAGATGAATTTCAAGTTTTCCTTCATTAGTTTTAATTTTGCTGTACCAAAACGTTTAAGTTTTTTATAACGTTAGAGTTAATAATTAATTAATCAACACACAATAGTTTTGTTAGTAATTAATACCATCACCATGCTAATAGACAATAATCTACTTAAAATAATAATAAACAAATGAAACAGAAAGAGAAATAAATGAAAAAACACAAAAATGGGCGGCTGCTTTCATTTGAACCCCTTAGGGTTCCCTTTTCTCCATTCTGAGAATATCTTCTTCTTCCTCTATGTGCCGCCGGTACCCCATTGTTGATTTTCAGAGCTTTCCGATTCTTCTTTTTTTGGCTTGCATGTCGCCTTTTGTTCTTCCTTCTTCTTCCATTATGAACCTAAAAGACAAAACACCCAACAATGATATGAAATCTTACTCTGTTCGTGGATGGAAATGGTGATTTTCAGTGTTTGATGACGAATGGGTGGCCGATAAGGTTCCTTGACGAACGATGATGATGACTGGTCTGAGTCCGCGCGGTAACGTTGCCCGTCGGACGGCGTCGGCGGCGGCCTTATAGCTTCGATCGCGAGCTTTAATGGCTTTGGATCTTCTTCTTCTTTCTCGGCATGGGGTATTCTTCCGTCGACTTTACTGGCGCATGTGCTCTTTGGCTAAGTCGTTAAGGATTCCCGATGCAGTTCACGATTGGCTTTGATGGTGCTCGTCCTCCAGCGATGATGGATCCTGAGCCGGCGATCGTAGGTCTTCGATAAACTTCTTCAAATCTTCTTTCTTTGCGGATGATGATGAAAACCGGAAGGGTTTTCTGAATCTGGCCTCTTCTGGGCGATGATGACGACGAAGATCCTTCTTGGATCTTTTGGATCTGAGCCGCGGCCGCTTTATCGGTGATCACCAACCTTTTTTTTCCAACTGATCCTTAATGATGATTTTATATCATACACTTGTGGGTTGGATTTTCCTTTGGGATTACTATGTTTCTTGCGATTTTGTTGGCTGGTTTCTCGCCTGAACTTATTGAGTTCGTTGATGACTTGTTGAGTACTTGAATGGGTTTGTTGTTTGAGCTTTACTCGCGATTTGTTTGCAGTTTTCAGATGCGTGTTGGGCCTGTTGCCGATAAACTTGGTTGAACTTTGTGAGTTAATGCTGCTGAGTTCTGTTGTCTTTCTTCTGGAAATGTTGCATTTTCGCTTGGCCTCTTTTCCAAGGCAAATGCTTGATCCGTTGAATTGTGCTTTTTTTGGAAAATTTCCGTTAAGGCCTGTTTGGCAAACCAATTTTCTAGGGAAATAACTTTTCAAATAAGCTGCTTTTTCCAAAATCACTTCTTTACCTCTCTCTCTCGGGTTGCCTTCGATAAGAACATGCCGCTGCCGGGTAGGCCGTTGGCCGAGAATCGAACACCCGATGATGATACCACTCTGAGGGTGTCGAAACTAACCGATTAAATTTTACTTTTTTGTCCGTTTTGCAGGTTCGAAAAAGTCGGATAATTGGAAATAGTCGGAAGATAAATCGGAAGAGCTTAGGAAATTTTTTTTAGAATTTTATTACTTCATGTGAAATGTAAATAAATACTTTTTGTAATTTTATTTATTTATTATTTTTGCAAAGAGTTAAGATTATTAATAAAATTCTTGATTTATGAAAAGAATTACTATTAATAAAAAATCCTTAATTCACTCATTCACCTTTTATTTTTGATATGCAAATAAAAATGAAGACTATTGTAAAACATATGCTCTTGTTAAAAATAAAAGTGAGAATAATGGAATAAAATGAATTTAGAATGACGATGAGAATAATGGAATAAAAAACTATCTACAAATGTATTGAAATAAAACTTAAAATGAATCAAAGTTATTTTTCAAGATGAAATGGAGTTATTATTATTTTTATTTTATTTAGGGAAATTATGAAATGATGAACATAAAATACAATAGAAATGTTTAATACTAAAAGTAAAAACGCAATACAATTAATTTAAATGAAATGAAATTACATATTTTTATAAATTCCTAATTCCTCTGATTTATCAGACTAATCCCGTTTCCGCCACCACATCCGATCAA
Source organism: Lathyrus sativus (assembly GCA_963859935.3). NCBI lineage: Eukaryota > Viridiplantae > Streptophyta > Magnoliopsida > Fabales > Fabaceae > Lathyrus > Lathyrus sativus. Next base: position 77,507,561 of record OZ012737.1, read on the forward strand.
TTCTTATCAACTAGATCAAACAACCCAACTTTTCTGATCACAACTCAAAATTTGTAGTTTGACGGCCGGCTGCGAACAAATGACCATTTTGCCCTTTAGGAACTAAAAGACGCACCACACGATAGTTTCCTGCAAAAATCAACCAACTACACAGACCTGTTAGTGACTGGTTAAATGCAATGGAATGCGAGATGAAACGACAAATCTTAGGGCAAAATTTGGGGTATTACAGTTTCCCCTATTTAAATAGCTTCATCAGATGATTTGAGTGACAGAGGCTCGAGAAATCATGGTGGAGGGATTTAAATATAGATAACCAAAAATTTTTCCCTTAGATGCAGTGATATGCGATGCTATGGAAAAAAAGAATCAAGAGATAATGCTAACAATGCCATGAATATAGTATGATGCGTATGATGGAATGGTAAATGCAAATATGCAGACGACACGACGACATAAGGGACAAACACACTGGCGAACGAACCACGTTGGGGAATATGACGCACTGGGGAAACAGCACAACACTGGGGAATTCTAAAGTGATAGTCAACTGGTGCGAGCACGACCAATTGTCACTTTTAGAAAAGGAAAGGTAAGAAAGAGATCCTCAATGGAAATGGCACCGATGAGACGGCCTTCACTGGGGAATATCTAAGAGTAATTGTTCAATAGGTCCATGCGTGACCGGCTGATACTCTAGGGTAAAAGGTAAAACTGGATCTGCACAACTGTAGGATCGATTAACAAGATGTTGGAGCATTGAGCAAAGAATAACATCCGAGCTTCTGGTAACTCGCCCTCGTGACAGGATCAAACGGAATTGCTAGGAATCCGTAGAAAATATACAGGGTAAAACCGGTTGTATGCCAAAATAAATGGACTTTAATGGGAAATGCCCTAATAAGCTTTCTCGAGAGAGAACTGCCACTTATCATCGGAAGGGACTTATATGTCAAAATGGATAAGCTCTCAAATAAAGAGTTTGTTTCTTATCTGTGAATAATAGATGAAAAATTAATTGGTGAGCTCCGCTGGAGGGAATTATCGCTCATCTGATAAATAAACCTCTTCATATCTAAGGTCGGTACCCGGAATACGATTCAGATTCTTCTTTTACTAAAGGATAAAATGAACTTCTTCATACTTCAAGGTTGGCGCCCTGAATATGATTCAGCCCCTTCTTTTACTAAAGGATAAAACGAACTTCTTCATACTTCAAGGTCGACGCCCTGAACATTATTCTGCTCCTTCTTTTACTAAAGGATAAAATGAACTTCCTCATACTTCAAGATTCACACTCTCCTGAATGCGATTTCGCTCCTTCTTTTACTAAAGGATAAAATCAACTTCCTCATACTTCAAGATTCACACTCTCCTGAATACGATTCCGCTCCTTCTTTTACTAAAGGGTAAAATGGTCCACGCGGGAAGCCTAAGCATGAGTTCAGTGACTCAACGTCTTAAAGTTTAGGAAAAGATATGTCCACGGCGGGACACCCAAGCATAAGTATGGCGACTCAGCTTCTCAAGGTTTAAATGATATATCCACAGCAGGACGTCTAAGAATGAGTGCGTCGACTCAACGTCTTAAGGTTTAAATGATATGTCCACGGCGGGACGCCCAAGAATGAGTGCGGCGACTCAATGTCTTAAAGTTTAGAAAATATATCCACGACAGGACACCCAAGAATGAGTGCGGCGACTCAACGTCTTAAAGTTTAAATGATATGTCCACGGCGGGACACCCAAGAATGAGTGTAGCGACTCAACGTCTTAAGGTTTAAATGATATGTCCACGGTGGGACGCCCAAGAATGAGTGCGGCGACTCACCGTCTTAAGGTTTAGTGTAGGTGATAAGCTCCTCGGCTGGGAACTATTGCTTTTCTGCAAAGAATTGTAAATGATTTCCTTGAAAGATAGTGCAAAGTAAATGCACGTCCAGGTAGGTTCAGTGACTGACGGAACCGAAGTTCGATCTAGGATTGGGCTAGAAAGAACTGACGAACAAGACTCCGTTGAGGAAATGAACTCAAATGGGGATTATCTTATCCTATCATGGAAAGATAACTGAAATAACCATCCTCCACGAAGGTTGAACTCTGTGGGGGATTAGCTGGAAATGAATAGTATTTTATGCTTAGGGCTGACGATCTACTTAGAGAGAGCGGACAACCCAGTTACTCGGCGGTAACGATAAAGGATGACATGGATAGCCAAACAATGTAGATGCTAATGCGTATGCCAAAGTGTACACTAATGTGTATGTTAATGTGTATGAAAATATCATGCAATGAGTATGCAATGCTTAGGCTCATGCATATGCTGACAAAACAGACGAGGGGAGGAAACATGAGATGAAATAAACATCTCGACGGGAATACCCGGCGACCTCTGCAACAGTACATCAATCGGGGATAGGAAGAGTTGGTGGTAGGACCCAATCTTGCTTCAAAGTTATAACTTCCCTGGGGGAAAAAATATCATGACCTCCACACGGGGATATGATACGACTTCACTGGAGAGTATGATATCATGACCTCGACTAGGGATCCTTGATCTCTGCATAAGGATATGATGTCATGACTTCACGGGAGGGATTGCTATCATGAACCCTAATCAGCCAAAGAAAATCTTAAGATCAGAAACCTCCGGGGATAGAATAAATATCCGCTGTATGGGGAAGGTGTGGAGCTAGGCAGATTCATGGAGATAGTGTAGCAACTTCCTGGAGATAATACCTTGACTTCCTGGGGACAAGGTACATCCAACTGGGGATAAAAGATGTCAAAACTTCCCTGAGGAGAGTTCGTCGAACTTACTGGGAAGAATTCACCGAGACATCCTAGGGAAAGTATCCTAACTTCTAGGGGAGAATATGGCAATCTCCTGGAGGATATTCCTGAGGAAGGTAAGGAAATTTAACTGAGGAACATGATGATTCCACTGAGAAATGGGTCTTCCAGAACATATGTCACTTGGAGGATACCGGGGATATCCCTGCAGTCTTGAGAGTCACTGGAGATTTATCGGATGGATCCTAAAAGTGTGGACAGCTTAAAGTATCGCTGGGGACTGTCACTGGGAAGATGCTGGCATGATCTCTACTGTCCAGGAAATGACCAGCTCGGTCCAAAGGGTTGTCAGATTATAGTCTCGTTGAGGACTGTGTCGACTTAAAGTCTCGCTGGGGACTATGTTGAGGCAATGGTTTAGACGTGCTTCTATAATGATGAGATTTACTGGGGAATGAAGACCGCCGGGAGTAAGATTCATCAGGTGCACGGAGAAGGCCGTGAAACAAGCTAGCTTTGATATCAATGGACTTTGTAGTAGTCGCCATTTTGAAAAGTATCATGCCCCAGAGTAACTGCTTTGTGAGAAAGTCATCTCGAGAGGATTTTACAAAGAAACATGGAGTCCAGATGCCCCATTATTTTCAAAATCTTTGAGAGATTTGTCAGATCTCGACTTAACTGGCACGGATCAACCGTGTTACGACTGAGTCTACCAGAATAGCTCTTAAGAATGTAAGGCTCGCATTGGTAAGCGATTTGGAAACCGCTTGCCCCTGTTTAGCGGGATCTTCAAGTTCCATTGTGGATGTATGTATGTTTATAAGATATCAAGCAAAATCAACACGCGTGAAATGCTATCCTGAAACTATCAATGCAACAATATTTGTCTTGAAAATTTTTTATTTTATTTTGAAAAAGGATATCGCTATAACTCGTGATCGAAATCATTAGCTAGGATATGAATCTTAATTTGTAATGCCAAAGGTAAATTGAGCATAGCTCATAGGAGTCAGGAAACATTATCTCGTCGAGTATGCTTTCAAAATAATTCCTACTTCAATTAGGTCTTTTAAAGGCTGTATCGTGGCTTGGTTCACAGTTTAAGAAACAAAGGATAAAGGCTTAAAGTTTGATTGTACCCACCCATTCTTCGTGATGTTCTCCAATCCTAATTTAGTTAATCGGATACGGGTGCTCATACCTCGATCGGATTTGATAGGGTCGAGAACTCATCAAGGCTTTGGACATGGCAGTCACTCACCCATTGTCTTTTGGTTTTTTGAATCTTACGACTTTGTTTTTTATTGGGGATTCTTTATTGTAATCCCTTGTTTTTGTTATATTTTTTTCATTCCCTAACTTTTTCCTGGACGACATCTTTTGGATTCGACTTTGGAGTCCAGCGGGATGCCCCAGTTTTTCCTAAGTCTCCTTCATAGGTTTTGACTTAGCGGACTATATTTTTTTATTTTTTATTTTTGTCGACTAAGTCGTATGATTATTTTGAAAGGCTTGTGACTGCACCACTCTTTAGGTAGTAGAGGGATAGTCATTGACTTCTAACTTCCTAAGATGTTAAGGATAGATTCTCAAAGGTTCACTCCTCCTTTTTTAGGGTCTGAGCGCTCGATCGGTTGTATTGAAAAAATACCCTGCCCTAGGTTAAGACGAGGGTTTTAATTTGGAAAAGAAAGAAAACTCCTATTTCACGGCTCAAAGGGGGTAAAGAGGGATTATCGTCCTTATATCTCCATTGTTTGGGATTTGAAACAATGCCTTACATCATCAGCAGGTTTCAATCGAGAGCATACGACAAGGGATCTGACGTTTTTGGTTCATCATCCTCCTCCTAATTCTCTATCAAAGCAAGAGATCGGGTAAGGTTGGTATTATAAGTTTATAAAAAAATATTTTTGTGAGTGAAACGAATGGATTTATTCAAGACAAATATACATTGCATTAATTATTCCAAAATAAACAAGTTTGTACATGCTAATTATGCTTAATCAAAGCAAATAAAACATATAAATAAGAAAAATGTAATGTCTCAAAGTCCTTCAAAATGTGTTTATGAAGTCTTCGCATCTGAGACCGGCATGGTAGTGGTTTCCTCTGGCGGAGCCTCACTGGAAGGATTTGTCTTGCTTGCCCCAGCTATGTTTGTCATTACTTCATTATCGGTCTTCAAATCTTCACTCAGAATAACTCTCCCAGATTCTCTGTTGATCGGGGTCGTATCATCTCGAGGATTGCTGAAATGAAAAGGACTATGCATCTGAAGAACTACCGGCTTCGGCTGATTCACCGTATGCGTCACCGGCTGAGATATGTTGAAAACAGGCTTTGCAGAGCTTGATCCTGGCCCATGGAAAGCCCTGAGAGGAGTCTTGATTTTCGGCTGAGGATCATCAAAAGACAGGACCTTCTTTTCTAGCAAATCTCTGACAATGTTCTTAAGCGCATAACATCCTTCCAAATCGTGACCAGGCGCACCCTCATGAAATAAACAATGAGCGGAGGCATTGTAATTGACAGGTACCGGATTGGGAGGTGGACCCAAAGTTCGGGTACCAACCAGACCTCATTGCACTAAGAAAGGATACAACTCGGTGAACGTCATTGGGATCAGAGGACAAGGCTTGTATGGTCTCCTATTTTGACGAGGTATTGTCTCCTCTGATGGTTGGCACATGGGAGCGTTGGGAACTCGTTGATAGTTGACAGGAGCTTGTGCAGGCTGATAAATAGGAGGTTGTTGATAAATCGGGTGCTGATAGACCGGAGCCAGTTACGCAGGCTGGTATGTAGGAAACTGCTGAACGAAAGGAGGTGCAGCAGTAGCTACATAGGGTTGCTGAGCATACTGAACTGAATAACCTTGAACATAACTCTTCTGAGGTTGCCAAGGTGGATGAGTAGCCCTCAAGTCATTCCTCGGACGTGCAGGTCCTTTGTGGTGGTCAAAGCTCGGAGTTTTGCACTTCAGAGGAGTAACTCGTCGAACTGGTTGAGCAGTGGTAGGATGCACCAAACTGGATTGACGACCTTAAGGCGGTATATTCTCAACAGTAACAGCTGGGTGAGGACCCACAACAGTGTTGATAATCTCAGAAACAATAATAGGTTAATTATCCATCTTCACTTTAAGGGCTTGCAGCATCTCCATAATCTGCCCCACACTTCCTCGAAGATCTTCAAGTTCATGGCTGACACGATCGATCTATTGAACTTGTTCTTCCATCCTTTTTCGAGCTTGGTCTCTAGTATTGTACTGATGCGGAGGACCCAGGGTGACAAAACTGGAAGGCGAGAGAACCGAGAATGAGAAACCGGGAGACACATGCAATGCAAGATATGATGCTAGAATGCGAATGATTTCATGGAATTCAAATATTTACGAATATCGCAGAATACCAAAGGAATTTTATTTATTAATTTAAAAATGTATTATAAATAGATACTCTTAAAAGAAAAGTCTTGGCATAGTAGCTAAATAAAAGCTAATAATGACCCTCAGGAAGCTTCCTATTCTGCTCCTTGCTCAGCTCTTCCAGCTGGGCCTTCAAAAAGGTAGATCGAGAGTCGGAGGAAAATAAATCCTCCATCAAAACCAAGCAAGGGTATGTTGGAAAAATCTTCACAATTGTTGGTGATCATATTACCCTTGATGTCGGATACCTTCGAGCACATGGTTTTAGCAATGTCTTGTTCTTTAGGGTCCTTCTCCAAGAAAGGAAACGGAGACTCCTTCAGAATAGATAACCCCACCAATTGAGAGTACTTCTCTAGGGTACGCAAGAGCTGATACTCAGGGAATGTAAGGCAAAGATAATCTGGATCCTAGAACTGTAACAAAGTCGAAAGGAAACCTTCGTCTTCTTGATATCTCAACAAAGATAACGACCTTCCATACTTTTTTATGAATCCTTTGTTGATCTTGAACCAAAGCTCCTAGCTTCCTTAGGTCATCTAACTTAAGACCTTTAAAAGAATATCTCAAAGTGTTTTTTTTTTAATTGTAATTCATGGTATCCTGCAATGTTCATAAATAAGGTTGAATTCCATGGGACTCAATGCAATGTGATGCTTTATGAATGCAATTCACAAATATACACAAAGTCCTAGGTTAAAGGTATATGAGTGGAGTCAAGGTCTACCCATCCCCATAAGGTATGTACTATAGGTTGGTTGTACCTGTAGAACAAGGGTTCTAAATCGGTGCCCAAAGTCATCAGTTTATCCTTCGAATATTATCAATTTCCTGATTGACTCGGTGGTTAATAATGTTCTCAAGAGAACCTATTTTGAGTATAGTATCGCGTAGCAACTATTTTGGGATTACTCCCTCATAATTCCCGCACTACGTCCTAAATAAGGCCAAAGTGGTGTTTAAGGTACTACGGTCCCCAGTATCATGGACTCCAATCGGCAATAGTAAAAGTTTTCACGATTACTCGTTCAACCGAACCATTTTCGAAAGGGTCTCAACTAAACGGTGATTCTCAAGTTAGCTTGGTTGGGATTCAACTCCCTATAAGATTCATCGAATATATCACCTCCTATAATAAGTTCACTCAAGTCCGAGTGTAGGACTTATCTCACAATAAAATAGATACCCCCCAAACAAGGTACAATATGAATATATTATATACAAGCAAACAAATAATAAAGTAAATAGCATGCAATAAACAAGGTAGGGATAACCCTTAAAATTATTAGAATTCCCCAGTGAAGTCGCCATTTTCTGTTGCGGTGGAAATAGGATATCAAACTATTAATTAGTTTGAATCACAATTCTTGATTCACAACCGCTCTTTGATTTATCCGAAGGAAAAGGTCAAAAGAGGGAAAACCTATTTTTGCATCGTAAACACAATGCGGGGAGAGGCATAGGTAAGGGGTTGGTTAAGCTTAGGGAAGGTACTAGCACCCTAAACTTCTGTAGTATTCTATAGGAACCTTTTGTTTATTGTTTTCTATTTTTATTATTTGTTTGAAATATCTATTGAGCTAAGGGATAGAGTGACCTAAAAAGACCTAAGAGTTAGTCCTAAGTATACTCAGCAAGATTCGCATCTTGTGCCTACATATCCTGACGGGAATGGAATCAGAGTAATTGTAGTTCCCCTTGAAAGGGAGGTTAGAAACGTATTGATTATTGTCAAGGTTTCAATGGGGGAGTAAACGTTTCTTAGGGAAGCGCTTACGTGGAGTTTTGAAACTCCTATTTGTTAGAACACAGATTGGTTCTTAGTTATATCTCTATGTTTTGATGATAACACTTAAGAAATTTTGTATTAAGAAATTATATACTCTAAAATTTGTTCAAGTATGTTTGCTGCAGATATTAAAGTTAATATACTTCTGAAAGCAAATTGGATCTGAACATGGAACTATGCAAGGCTCTGAAGCGTCAGAAGCATCTATCAGAAGAATCGGAACGCTGCCTACAGAAGATTCTGAGCGCTGCCTACAGAAGGATCTGAAGCAGAAGCTACAGAAGCATCTGAAGCATGGTATGAAGACTCTGTATGAAGAGTTTCAAGCACAGTTTTTCAGAAGACTCTGATAGTATTGTACGCTGGAAGTACTGAGGATCTGATTCCTAAAACTCTGCTCTAATGAAATTACACACTGAAGCACACATGCTACAATGCTCTGATTCAGCAAACTCTAATGAACATCAAAGACTCTGATCACTCAAGGCTTTGATGTTATTTGCTGAGTATTAGAAACTTGTTGAAGAAGAATTCAAAGTTATGTCTGTTGGTTAGGCCAAACGACTCTTTCCTCATTTATGCTAGACACAAGAACTCAGGCAAAAAGGATTTCTCTGAACGTTCTACTTCTAGGAAAGGTCAAGTGATGTGAAGACAAAAAGGTTCCAGCTACTTTGCAGACACGGTCTTCAAAGCATGCAATGTCTTGGATTTCTAAGCCTATAAAAGCAAGTCTCCAACACTCTTCTTCAGTTGACGATTATTGAAAGAAATTCATTGAAAAGCTCTCATACAATTTATTCTCATTGCTAAATTTATTTCATAGTTCTTAAACTTAAGTGGAAATCACAGTTGTGATATAGCTTTCTTATAAGCATTCAAACACTTGTTTTAGTTTTACATTTGATTGTAAAAGTTCCTTGAGAAGACCCAGTTGTGGTCAGTTGTTCTTGAAAAGACTAAGAACAGTTACTCTTAGTGCTTGCTATTGTAATCAGTTTGATTAATAGTGGATTAAGTCCTTGTGGAGAAAGGCAAATCACTCTTGATAGGGTGGACTGGAGTAGTTGAATTCAACGAACCAAGATAAAAATCTTTGAGTTTTTATTGCCATAATATTTTCTATATACTTATTCAACCCCTCCCCCTTCCTTCTAAGTATTTTCTCACCTTCAGTTGGCATCAGAGCTCCGGTTCTGTGTGTGCTACCACTTCACCGTGACAGAAAAGATCTAGTGAGAAAACTTTGATATATATTCTTGGTTGTCATTATGGCTGAAACTTCAACATCTAACAGCAACAACAGATATGAAGAAAGGGATAGAATCAGCACAAAACCCCATATGTTTGATGGGGAGAATTTTGACTATTGGAAGGACATAATAGAGAGTTTCTTCCTTGGTTATGATGTTGATTTATGGGACTTAGTCATTGATGGGTATGTTCATCCCATTGATGGGGATGGCAAGAAAATTGAATGAAAATCTATGACTGAAGCCCAAAAGAAGGAGTTCAGAAATCATCACAAAGCTAGAACAATCTTGTTAAATGCAATATCTCATACTGAGTATGAGAAGATCACCAACAGAGAAACTGTATTTGACTTGTTTGAATCTTTGAAGATAACACACGAAGGAAACTTACAAGTTAAAGAGACCAAGGCTCTGGCGCTAATACAGAAGTATGAAGCGTTCAAAATGGAAGAATCTGAATCTATAGAAACTATGTTCTCTAGATTCCAGATCCTCACAGCTAGTCTAAAAGTGTTGGACAAAGGCTACTCAACTGCTGATCATGTGAAGAAGATCATCAGAAGCTTGCCTATCAGATGGAGACCTATGGTCACTGCTCTGAAGCTAGCTAAGGGTCTGAACAAGATCACATTGGAGGAACTAATCAGCTCACTGAGGAGCCATGAAATTGAACTTGAGGAAGATGAGCCTCAAAATAAAGGTAAGTCAATTGCCTTAAAATTTAACAAATCTGTGAAAGCTTTGCAGGTGTTAGAAGAGAGTTCTGAAGAGTCTTCTTCTTCTGAAGAAGATGAATTGTCCTTGTTGTCCAAAAGAATCAACAGACTCTGGAAGCACAAATAGAGGAAGTTCAAGAACTTCAAGAAGCCAGATCATCGCAAGGAGTCCTTTGGACCAAAAAGATCTGGAAAGAAGGAGGTTGTTTGCTTTGAATGCAAAGAACCTGGCCATTACAATAATGAATGTCCAAAACTTCTAAAAGAAAATCCAAAGAGGAAGTTTGACAAAAAGAAGAAGGTTCTAATGGCAACATGGGATGATTCAGTTGAATCTGGATCCTCATCAGAATCTAAAGATGAATGCGCCAACATGGCTCTGATGGCAAGCGTGGAAGATCAGAATGAAGGATCATCTGGATCTGAATCTGATTCTGAATTTGACTCAGAAGAGGTACTTTCTGATCTCACTAGGGAAGAGCTTATTAAAGTTTTATCAGAATTCCTGAAAAACTATAATCAGATTAAGCTCAAATGCAAGAAGCTTAAATGCAATCTTGAATCTGAGAATAATCTATTAAAGTCAGAAGTTGCTGAGCTCAAAGAAAACAATTTGAAAATGAAAACCAATTTTGAAAAAGCTCAACAAGAATCTGAATCTGAAACTAAGTCTAAATGCAAAAATATTTTAGAAGAATATGACTTCAGCTTTCAAAAGTTTCTGACTAAAAGCATAGCTAGAAGCAAGATGGCTTCAATGATCTATGGAGTTAGCAGAAACAACAGGAAAGTAATTGGATATGAATCTTCCTCTGGAAAGGATTTAAATTCAATGCTTGTTGATAAACTTATCATTAAGAAGACTCCCTTATATTCTAATTTTAAGTTTGGTCATCTGAATGATATCAAACACACACGTTCTGATCAGAACATTCCTGTGTTTAAACCAAAAGTGAGTCAGAACAAAACTGTTGTAAAAAGACAGAAGTTCAGACAAACTTTTAAGGTAACTAACCCAAAAGGACCCAAAAAGATCTGGGTACCTAAGGATAAGATAATCCCTGTTGCAGATGTATTTAGCAGAAAAGTCAAGACGCCAGTCATGGTACCTGGACTCTGGTTGCTCACGTCACATGATGGGAGAAAGGTTTATGTTCCAAAGCCTGGAGCTTAAATCTGGAGGAGAAGTGAAGTTTGGAGGGAATCAAAAGGGCAAGATTATTGGCTCTGGTACTATTGGCAATGGTAACCTTCCCTCTATATCTAATGTTTTACTTGTAGAAGGATTAAAGCATAACCTATTGTCCATAAGTCAATTAAGTGACAATGGTTATGACATAATCTTTAATCAACAATGTTGCAAAGTTGTTAGTCAGAAGGATGGATCAATCCTATTTAATGGAAAGAGGAAGAACAACATTTACAAAATCAATCTTTCAGAACTTAAGGTTCAAAATGTTAAATGCCTTATGTCTGTTAATGATGAGCAATGGGTCTGGCAGAGAAGATTGGGGCATATTAATATGAGACGTATATCTCAGATTAATAGACTCAATCTGGTCAGAGGACTTCCTAAGTTGAAGTTCAACTCAGATGCTCTTTGTGAAGCATGTCAAAAAGGAAAATTTTCAAAATCTTCTTTTAAAACTAAGAATGTTGTTTCAACTTCAAGACCATTAGAATTACTTCACATTGATCTGTTTGGACCAGTGAAAACTGCATCCATCAGAGGCAAGAAGTATGGATTAGTCATTGTTGATGACTATAGCAGATGGACATGGGTGAAATTCCTAAACCACAGGGATGAGTCACATGCTGTGTTTTTGACTTCTGCAAACAAGTCCAGAATGAAAAAGATTTTAAAATTGTTAAAGTCAGAAGTGATCATGGTGGCGAATTTGAAAACAAATATTTTGAAAAATATTTTAATGAAAATGGCATTGCTCATGATTTCTTCTGTCTTAGAACTCCACAACAGAATGGAATTGTAGAGAGGAAAAATAGAACTCTACAAGAAATGGCCAGAACCATGATCAACGAGACTAATCTGGCAAAGCACTTTTGGGCAGAAGCAATAAACACAGGTTGTTAAATTCAGAACAGAGTGTCTGTAAGACCTCTTATGGAAAAGACTCCCTATGAATTATGGAGGAATAGAAAGTCCAACATTTCTTATTTTCATCCTTTTGGATGTATATGTTATATGTTGAACACTAAAGAGAATCTTAACAAGTTTTATTCTAAAGCACAAAAGTGTTTCATGCTTGAGTATTCTGAACGCTCTAAAGGCTACAGAGTATACAATACTGAAACACAAATCGTGGAGGAATCTATACATGTTAGATTTGATGATAAGCTTGGCATTGAAAAGCCAAAGCAGTTTGAAAGTTCTGCAGATAGAGAAGTTATTCTCACATACTCTGAAGGCTTAGAGGCAGAAAAAGCTCAAGTGAAGGAACCAGAAGCAATTCCTTTAGCTTCTCAAATGAACAACTTGAAAATTTCTGAAGAATCAAATGTTAGAGGATCATCTTCCAGAATCAAGGCCTCTCACCCAGAGGATGTGATCATTGGAAAGAAAGATGACCCCATAAGAACAAGATCCTTCCTCAGATCATCTGAAGCGTCATTATTTGAGTTGGTGTCAGTTATTGAACCAACTTCTGTGGATGAATCTCTGCAAGACAATGACTGGATAATTACCATGCAAGAAGAGCTCAATCAGTTCACAAGAAATCACGTTTGGGATTTGGTTCCAAGACCAAAAGGATTCAACATAATTGGAACTAAATGGGTCTTCAGAAATAAGTTGAATGAAAAAGGAGAAGTTGAGAGAAACAAAGCAAGGTTTGTTGCTCAAGTTTATAGCCAGCAAGAAGAAATTGATTATACAGAGACTTATGCTCTTGTAGCCAGGTTAGAGTCTATTCGTTTACTCATTTCTTTTGCTGCACAAAATAACATCACTATATATCAGATGGATGTTAAGAGTGCCTTCTTAAATGGTATTATAGAAGAAGAAGTTTATGTTCACCAACCTCCTGGTTTTGAAGTGAAAAATTTCCAGAACATGTTTTTAAACTAAAGAAGTCTCTTTATGGTTTAAAACAAGCTCCCAGAGCTTGGTATGAGAGATTAAGCAATTTTCTTCTGGAGAAAATTTTTATCAGAGGCAAAGTGGACACAACACTCTTTTGTAAAACATTTAAGAAAGATCTGTTAATTTGTCAAATATATGTGGATGATATTATATTTGGATCTACCAATGTTATGCGGGGAAAGGAGTTTGCTCATTGTATGCAGGCTGAATTTGAGATGAGCATGATGGGAGAATTGAGATTATTTCTGGGTATTCAAGTCAACCAGACTCCAGATTGCACGTACATTCATCAGACCAAATATGTTAAAGAGCTTCTGAAAAAGTTTAACATGACTGATAGTAAGATGGCAAAGACCCCTATGCATCCAACAAGTACTCTTGGTAAGGAAGAGGTAAGTAAGAAAGTAGATCAGAAACTCTACAGAGGTATGATAGGATCTCTTCTCTACTTAATTGCTTCTAGACCTGGCATTTTATTCAGTGTATGCTTGTGTGCTAGATTCCAATCAGATCCTAGAGAATCACACTTAACAACTGTTAAGAGGATTCTAAGGTATCTGAAAGGTACTTCTAATGTGGGTTTGTGTTACAGAAAATCTGATGATTTCAAATTAGTTGGATTTTGTGATGCTGATTACGCTGAAGACAGAGTGGAAAGAAAAAGTACTTATGGAAGTTGTCAGTTTCTGGGAATGAATTTAACCTCCTGGTACAGCAAGAAACAACCTACAATTGCGCTATCAACTACAGAAGCAGAATATATTGCTGCTGCTGGATGTAGCACGCAGATGCTCTGGATGAAAATTCAACTAGAAGACTATCAGATCTTTGAGAGTAATATTTCTATATTTTGTGATAATACTTATGCTATATGTTTGTCTAAAAACCCCATTTTACACTCTAAGGCAAAACATATAGAAATTAAACATCACTTCATCAGAGACTATGTTCAGAAGGGTATTACAAACTTAGCCTTTATTGATACAGATCATCAGTGGGCTGATATTTTCACAAAACCCCTTGCTGAAGATAGGTTCAAGTTTATTCTGAAAAATATTGGTATGGATTTTTGTCCAGAATGATATTTATCAGAAGCAAACTTCTCTGATGCAAAATGTTTAAAACTCTAGAGTATTTCATCTGTCATTTATTTGATTCTTGAATTATTATTTTTGTGTGTATCTGAACTAACCAAACTCAGTAGATCTGAACGTTGGCTAACGTTTCATTTCTCAAAGAGAATTCAGAAGCACATGCAAGCAAACACGTGTCACTCTGAATCTGAAAAGATGGCGTGCACATTAGTGAAGAGACATTTAAGGTATTGTTTGAATAGTTAAAATCTTGGTTTTCCTCCCAAATTGTCAGAATCAATTAATACTTTGAAATTATTATTATTCTTTTCATTAAATGCCATTTAATGCTAAGTGAGAATATGCTAAATGTGTCTGTTTGTGTGCCCTAATTTCTTTTTATAAATACCACAAATCACACCATTTCACACTTTTCACTTCACAAACAAGTATATACATTTCTGTTTGCTATTTGGCTTTCATCAAAACCCTAAACCTTCATCTAAATCTTCTTCATCTTCAATAATGGCAACATCATCTTCAACCTCAGCTCAGTTTCAATCATCAATGGTTGCAGTTGCATCATCAAACATGGGTGCTACTTCGTTTAAGGAACCTGAGAGAACCTTGTTAACCCCTGTTGACAAGCTTGAAGTTCTTTGTGAACCAATGGTGGAATTTGACTCTCAGGCTGACAATGGATTTGATTTGTGTTCTATTATTGATGCACAAGGCTGGGTTAAGTATTTTGATAGATTATTTGGACAAGTGTATCCACACTTAGTGAAGGAATTTTGGATTCATGTATTTGTTTACCCAAAGTTCATCCTCTCTTCTGTTCTGGGAAAAGAGATCATAATCACTGAAGATCTCATCAAAAAATCATTGGGTATGAGAAAACTGATGGAGTTTGTCACCTGCCAGCTGGGCGTGTTGATTTGGAAGAAGTGTATGCTGAATTGATTTCTTCTGGACAAGCTTCAAATAAATTCAAGGATCTGAAACCTGATTACAAAATCTGGGCAAAGATTTTTCTGGGCTGCATCAACCACAGAAAATCCACAAATTCTCCAGATTATGTAAACAATGAACAGCTCTACTTCATGTACTGCTTAAGTCAGAGTACTAAAGTGGATCTGCCATACATTCTCTTCATGCATCTGTGGAATCACATTAATGCATCCAGAGAATCCATTAAGTCTAAGGGACAGAAGATCAGGACGTGGATTCCTTTTGGAAGATTGATCTCAGACATTCTGACAGAGAATGGTCTGGTAGCTGCTCTACATGAAGCTGGAGTGAAGAAAGAGCTTGAGTCAATAGTTGGAAAACCCTTGAATGAAAAGAGTCTCCAGAGGCTAAAAGTTGTGGATGAACTCACAAATGCTCCTAAGAAGTTGAATATTGCTGAAGTAAGTCAGAGAAGGATTCCAGTTCAAGACTTTCCAATCTTTGGTGTTGAAGAACCTAGGGATATTATTCTTAGGTACATTGAATTGTGCAAGGAAGATGGAACACCTGTTCCTGCTGATATTCTGGTTCGTGCAAGAGAACCTATTCCAGATGTTTATGAAGAGAACATGAGGAAAAGAAGACAGTTAGAGGCAGAAGAAGCTGCTGCTCAGAAGAAACAGAGAGTTGCACAGAAGCAGATTAAGAGAAAAGCTTCTAGAGAAGTTCCCTCTGTTCCTACCAAGCGCATCAAGATAAAAGGTACTAAAACATCTTTACCTTCTATTTCTAAAATTGCAGTAGATGTATCAACAATTAGTTCTATGCCTGATCCTCCTCCCACTCAAACTCAAACTATTCCTGTTCCATCTCAAACATTTGAACCACCTACAATTCCTACTTCACAAATTCCATCTGATCCTGTTTCCACAACACCATTAAAATCATCTGACATTCCTCAATCAGAACCTCTAACAACAAAACCAGCAGAACCTATTCCAACACAACAACAACCTGAAATTCAACAAAACTCTGTACCTGAACCAATACAATCTGAACCAATTGTATCTGAACCACCAAAATCCACACCTTTTAATCCTCAACCAGAACAATCCAAACCTTTTGAATCAAATATACCTGATTCTGAGATTATGGATGTTCAATCTCTCAAGACTATGTTTGAAGTATCTTCTACATCTTGTACCCCAACCACCTCATCTGATTCATCTGAATCTGATGTTCATCCAGATGTTATCTCACCCCCTTCTCTCAGAGAATATGAAACTAAACAATCAGATCCACCTATTTCATCTGAAGTTATTATTCCTGAACCCACTCCATCACCTAAACCCAGGACATCTGAGTTTGTTTCAGTTGCTTCCTTTAAACCACTTCTCTTTAATCCCCTTCCTTATGGCTTAAAGCTTAAACATTTTTATACCAGAATAGAACCATCTGACCCAATCACTCTATTCAAACCCAGTCCTTCATTCTCTCTTTCATCTGAACTTCAAACCCAATTTGAACAATTACCAGATATCATTTCATCAGAATCTCTGTTGTCTGATAAATCTTTTTTCATTCCCTACACTTCCACTTCATTTTATGTCGTTCCCTCTGCATCACGTGTAAAACCATTTCTGGTTCATGCCTTATCCAGATCCAAAACTGCTACTTCATCTGACCATCTATCTTTTCCTTCCTACCCTCGTCCTCTGTTCATCATTCTACATTTCACCATACCAACTCCACCAAAACCACCCAAACAATCAACTCTTGAAGCCCTTCTCAAACCAAAACCCAGGCTAAACGTTGATATTCTATTTGCTAATTTTCTGAAAGAAATAAAGATGAATTTAGGCTCTGTACAGAAGAGATGCTTGTCAACCATGGATGCAAAAGAATCTGATGCTATCTGGAATAGTTTCATTTCCAGATTCAATATAGTTGCTTCAAATCTGAAGAATGTATGTTCTGATGATGCAAAGATCAGGTTTGCTGAGACTTCTAGAACCATGGTATGGAACATGAAAAGATCTGCACCTTTGCTTCTTGAGGATGTATCTTCATCTTCTAGAATATCTGCTACAGAAACTTTTGCAGAATCTGCTTCTGAAGAAAATCCATTGGCTCTAACAATTGTAAACAAACCCTCTGCATTTGTGGCTCCAGACTCTGCATCCCCAATGGAAATTGACTATGCTTATAAACCTTCATCCGAATCTGCTCCATCTTCTTCTAAGATCAAGAAAGAGAATCCATACTTAGAAGATAAGATTGCAGTATTGGAAGTTGGGCAATTTGAGATCAAGTCATGGATGGATAAGCAAGATTAGAAGAATGAGAACATGGCAAAATGGATGACAAAGCAAGAAGAATCCTCATCTGATATCACTCAACTTCTGAAGATGATTCTTTCCAAGCAAACCTAGTTTTATGTTTTCTGTATCTGATGTTTGTGCACCTGTACTTAAATTTCTTTTCTGATGATTTGTCTGTTTTTTATCTGAATGAATGAATGACTCTGTTGTTTTCTCTACTTGGATGTATCTTTTCTCTATTTCCATTTATTATGTCTTTACAGTTTTCTTTTTTATTATGAAAAAAAGGGGGAGAAAATGAAATTTTGACTGTTCAAATAAACTCTACCTAAATGAAATTCAAACATATCAATTATAACTAACGAGAACTCTTAGTATTTCAGAACATATGAAAAATCTGACAAATTCTTTAAACTAACTCTGAGATCCCCAGATCAAGTTTTATCCAATCAGGCTCTGATTCTAAAACATTCATCCAAGTCAAGATCTAATTTTTTTTTAGAACAATCAGGCTATGATTCTGTAAAGAATACTCATGCAAAAAGGGAAGTTTCTATTCTTTCTAAGTATTCAATTCAGGGGGAGATTCATAATCTTAGGGGGAGTTATAATTATTGCTTTATTGGACAAAATTTCTTATGTTTTTGTCATCATCAAAAAGGGGGAGATTGTTAGAACACAGATTGGTTCTTAGTTATATCTCTATGTTTTGATGATAACACTTACGAAATTTTGTATTAAGAAATTATATACTCTAAAATTTGTTCAAGTATGTTTGCTGCAGATATTAAAGTTAATATACTTCTGAAAGCAAATTGGATCTGAACATGGAACTATGCAAGGCTCTGAAGCGCCATAAGCATCTATCAGAAGAATCTGAACGCTGCCTACAGAAGATTCTGAGCGCTGCCTACAGAAGGATCTGAAGCAGAAGTTACAGAAGCATCTGAAGCATGGTATGAAGACTTTGTATGAAGAGTTTCAAGCACAGTTTTTCAGAAGACTCTGATAGTACTGTACGCTGCAAGTACTGAGGATCTGATTCCTAAAACTCTGCTCTAATGAAATTACACGCTGAAGCACACTTGCTGCAATGCTCTGATTCAGCAAACTCTGATGAACATCAAATACTCTGATCACTCAAGGCTCTGATGTTATTTGCTGAGTATTAGAAACTTGTTGAAGAAGAATTCAAAGTTATGTCTGTTGGTTAGGCCAAACGACTCTTTCCTCATTTGTGCTAGACACAAGAACTCAGGCAAAAAGGATTTCTCTGAACGTTCTACTTCTAGGAAAGGTCAAGTGATGTGAAGACAAAAAGGTTCCAGCTACTTTGCAGACACAGTCTTCAAAGCATGCAATGTCTTGGATTTCTAAGCCTATAAAAGCAAGTCTCCAACACTCTTCTTCAGTTGACGATTATTGAAAGAAATTCATTGAAAAGCTCTCATACAATTTATTCTCATTGCTGAATTTATTTCATAGTTCTTAAACTTAAGTGTAAATCACAGTTGTGATATAGCTTTCTTAGAAGCATTCAAACACTTATTTTTGTTTTACATTTGATTGTAAAAGTTCCTTGAGAAGACCAGGTCATTTGATTGTAAAAGTTCCTTGAGAAGACTAAGAACAGTTGCTCTTAGTGCTTGCTATTGTAATCAGTTTGATTAATAGTGGATTAAGTCCTTGTGGAGAAAGGCAGATCACTCTTGATAGGGTGGACTGGAGTAGTTGAGTTCAATGAACCAGGATAAAAATCTTTGAGTTTTTATTGCCATAATATTTTCTATATACTTATTCAACCCCCCCCCCCCCTTCTAAGTATTTTCTCACCTTCACTATTTCTACGTTGAAATAGTTAATTGAAAATAGGGTTAAAATTAGGGATTCCACGACAGGAAACCCTAAAAACAGAGTACGACGATTTTTTGACCTAATGTTAGGGTAAAGGGCGTTTTCTTCCACGGCGGGATGCCTAGGCTAATAGGGTTTAAAATAGTCAAAGGGTTAGGACTATTGACTCGGCGGTCAAACGGCTAGACCTAATCCTTCGGAAGTGATTAACGGTAAAAACATGCAAACGACAAATTATTATACGGCGGAATTAAAGTACGGAAAATAACGAAAGCGGTAAAAGAAAGCATCGCGATGATCGCCCGCGTAAATTACGAATCCCCAAAAAAAAAAAGGAAAAATAAATCTAATCGCGACCATGGCCTCGCGTAAATTACATCCATGGAAAATATTACGGAAACTAAAAGAGTTATTATTCAAAGTCAAACGAGAGACGATGAAAGTTAGACGAACAGTTAACAGAAACGGTTAGGAGATTTTTATTTAAAATGCAACAAATGATTTTTAATTTTTTTATGTAAAATGAACTTTAATTTAACTGCAAAAAAAGAATTTCAATTCTTTAATGCAAAAATGAACTTTTTTATTTTTTAATGCAAAAAATGAATTTTAATTTTTTAAAGCAAGAAATAAATTTTTATGCACCACTTTCAATTTAATGTTAAAGAGATATTTTTTTTAAAAAGATTTTTAGCTTTAATTACAAAGATGAATTTCAAGCTTTCCTTCATAAGTTTTAATTTTGATGTACCAAAACGTTTAAGTTTTTTATAACGTTAGAGTTAATAATTAATTAATCAACACACAACAGTTTTGTTAGTAATTAATACCATCACCGTGCTAATAGATAATAATCTACTTTAAAAAATAATAAACAAATGAAACAGAAAGAAAAATAAATGAAAAAACATAAAAAGGGGCGGTTGCTTTCATTTGAAACCCTTAGGGTTTCCTTTTCTCCATTCTAAGAATATCTTCTTCTTCCTCTGTGCGCCGTCGGTACCCCATATTTTGGTTTTTAGAGCTTTCTGATTCTTCTTTTTCCGGCTTGCATGTCGCCTTTTGTCCTTCCTTCTTCTTCCATTATGAACCTGAAAGACAAAACACCCAACAATGATATGAAATCTTACTCTGTTCGTGGATGGAAATGGTGATTTTCAGTGTTTGATGACGAATGGGTGGCCGATGAGGTTCCTTAAAGGACGATGATGATGACTGGTCTGAGTCCGTGCGGTAACGTTGCCCGCCAGACGGCGTCGGCGGCAGCCTTGTAGCTTCGATCGCGAGCTTTAATGGCTTTGGATCTTCTTCTTCTTTCTCGGCGTGGGGTATTCTTCCGTCGACTTTACCGGCGCATGTGCTCTTTGGCTATGTGTCGCTACTGCGAAGATCGGCGACGGCTGAACAGAAGAGTCGCCACCGTGCGTTATTTATCCCACGGGAGGGAAAGGAAACGCTCAGAGTAAACCTCGCACAACACGGGAAAGGTATGGTCATCGCAACCAAAACCTGGATTCGGGAGTCGGTTACGCAAGGGGAAGGTATTAGCACCCCTCACGTCCGTCGTACTCGACGGGATCCACGCTTGTTTTCGGGTATGGATTGTTATTCTATCTAAACTATAGATCAAGGGTTAAAAAGAAAATAAAATGAAAGTAAAAATGACTCGGCAAAGTATCGCACTTTATGCCTACGTATTCCCGTCTGGAACGAGAAATCAGAGTCAACGTAGTTCGCCTACCTACGGGAAAGGAGGGGAAGGTTGCTCGCTAGGATATCGCATCCTATGCCTACGTACTTCCACACAGCATGGAAGATCAGAGCAAACGTAGTTCGGGCCACGTACGACACAAGCTCGTCTTGATTGATTTTACTCCTTCTGAAAAGGGTTTTTCTGATTAATAGTCCAAGCGGACAAAAATGACGTTTTGATGAGTTCACATTCTTTTACGAAAGAAGTGTCTTTTATTGTGTTTGAAATCTTTATGTGTTTTTCTGTTTGTTTTGAGAAAGAAAGAGACAGAACTCTAACCTACGGTTGCAAAGGGAAACAAACTAACCTAATGTTATCATGCATGGGTTAAGACCTAGTGTCTATCATGCTCCTCTCTTGCACAGAGAGAAACAGAGATCCTAAGGGATAGGCAGAAACAGAAACAATAACAGATATATACAGTAATACAGTAAAATGCATGGATGCAACAGTACAGGCGAGGCAAGGGAGTCCCACTCAACCTCGAACCTGGAAAACAATAGGCAAAAGTGAACAGGCTTCACTTTCAACCCAGCAGGGTAAACAGCAAACAATACAGCCAGGAAAACCAATCAATACATCAGCAATGAAATACAGCAAAAATATCAACAGCATCAGCAGCTCTGAATCAACATCTAGCTCCAAGTAATCTCCAATCAGCTACAGGCTTCAACAAGCATCAGTCTCCATCTTCATGGCTTTTCTTCAAGTCCAAACCTCCAGGATGAGGGATCAATCACAAGAGTGAATTGGGTGTTAAGCAATCAGTTGACTACCAAGGGTGGTGAACAGACTGCTTCCAACACAAAAGACATTTTCTCTCAAGAGTTCTATCTCTTAGACACTATCACCAAGCCTTCCAAAGGAAGGGGGTGAGTGTCTTAGAGAGACTCTGAATCACAGAGAAGAATGGATGCAGACAAGGCAATCCATGTTTGAGAAACAAGCTTTCTAATCTAGAGCTCTGCCTAGCTCCTAAACCCTAATCTCCTCAGCATCTGCTAGCAAGAATCTCTTCTTCAACTCTGGAAGTTGATCTACAATCTCTGGATCTTCAATGGCTTTCATCTCCTCAAGTCTTCAGCTCTCCCAATCCCCAGACAATCCCAATACCCACACAAGCAAGCAATAATCCCCAGAGGGCACACCACACCAGTCAATCAAATATACAGCATATTAATAGCAGTAGGGGAATCCTGACTTTTTCTAAGAGGATCTAATAACTACCCATAGCCCCTATAGTCCCATAGCTAAACTATTCAAACCCTAAGTCCTAAGGGAAAGAATCAAACTTCCTAAGTCATCACCTAAAAACCCTAATTTGTTCATGTTGTTCAAACCTACACTAAGCACCTAAATTTAATTTCTAAAAATGGGAACTAAATTGAATCTATAAGTTCAATATCTAATCTAAACCACCTAAAAAGAATGGATGAAAAATATGAAAATATCTAATAGAACAAAAATTAATAAAATCATGTATGAAATGAAACCATTTAAAATGTCATTTATTTAGAAAATATGGGAAAAATATCAAATAAAAAATAAAATGCAATTTTTATTTTTTATAATTTTCTAGACATCCTAAAGAAAATAATGCAAAAAAGAATGAATTAAAAAGGATTATTTTGCTATTTATTATGAATTTTAGAAAATGCATGAAAAAATTAAAGAAAATAAAAGAAAATATAATGAAATAAAGTGGAGGGGGTGTGAATAGCAGGGATAACACGTTCAAGGCATTGGGCTTATTAAAATGGGGGGTGTGGATAGCGCTCTGAGCCCAACCCCCCAATTAATGAAACGCAGCGTTTGGTCTCTTTTGAAATTTCCCACCAAAACTCAGATTGAATGAGGGCCGTTCGATCCCTGGTCAAGTCAATATTCCCTCCAGATCCAAGGGCGCGTGGTTCATCTTCTTCCTCCCTTCGCCTAGGGTTTCAGTCCCCACTTCCATGCATGAGAATTCCACTCAATCTTTCTCCATGATTTCTTGATGAAAACACAAAATTCCAAGCCCTAAAATATTCTATGAAACTCCAGTAATCCATGCCTAGTCTTAGTTTTCCCTAACTCTCATTACACACTCCAAACAGAGAGCTCGAACCTCAGAACACACCATGCTTGCCTGAGATCAAAGTTGCCAGAACTCAAACCTAATGATCAACAGATGTTCTACATGCTTGCCTCATTATTCTATGCCTCAACATATTGATTATAACTCAACATAAAGCTTGTTATAGAAGCCAACAGAAATGGTAACCTGTTATTGATCTCCATGAATCTATCCCTAAACCTCAAGAAATGATCCTCTAGGGTTTCTAAACAACATTATCTTAGCCACATGATCTCTAACAGCCAGAACAGTGAGATTCGAAGAAATATACATACCTTGCACTTGATAATGGTGATGGTAGCTAGACCTCAATCCAACCCTTGATACTTGCTAAAAACAATCTCCAATGGATGAATATGCTTCTGTTTGCAGTGATTTATGCTGAAACCTTGTGAATTATGCTATTCCATCCTTCATGCAAGTTGGAATGATGAAGTGGATATGTATGATCCTTGATCAATTCAGCCACTTCTTGGTGTGAATCCTAGGGTTTGAATGATGATGATGATGATTCAATTCAAAGATGTGAGAATTTTGAGAGGTTTGTGAGAGTTTGAGTATCTTGTGGAAGAATAAGAAAAATGGATGAAAATGGAGATTCTTGCCAAATGGGAGCACCAACCCTTGCATGATTCAGCTTGCATGAATATATAGGTTGCATTAGAACCTCCTAGAACATTGGAGAAATTTCCCTTTACACTTTCCCTTTCAATTTGGATTATGTTACTTTCAAATCAAGCAACCATGGATAACTCCCAAATTATGACCTAAACTCAAAATTCCACTTTAGCCAATGTTTTTAGAATGCCTTTTCCATTCAAAATGACCTATAATTTTGCATCATTTGGCCAAGATATGAAAAATACCATTTTTTAAGCCATTTTCCTTCATTAAATTCACCAATTTTGAAATCTTGTGCTATGGACATTTCCAATCTCTCATGGTCACTTTTTTAGACTCAAAATGTCATTTGGAGCAAGTTTGATGTTGTAAGTTTTTCCATTTGAAGCTTCCTTGTATGAGTTTTGGGCATAGGTTAAAATGACCTGTAATTCACAAATGACCAAAATACCCTTTGCTTGCCATGACCATAAGTTGAGCTCCACACATCATATAAGGGCATACTATACCATTCTAGAAAGATAAGACAATGAGGAACAATTCTTATGTTTACCAGAAATTCATTTGAAATCTCCTTGAGGGTTAAAAATAGCTTGGAAGTCAAGTCACTTTCACAGACAAAATTTCAGATACCTCAGATGACCTGTAACTTGCAAGGACCATAACTTGAGTTCTATAAATCTCCTTGATGTCTTCCACCACTCAAATTAAAGTTCTTGAGATCCTCTACAAGTTCCATGTTGGCCAAGGATCCATTTGAACCTTGCATTTTGACTTATCTTGCTTGGAAATTTGACCTAAACTAGGGGATTTTACACAGAAACCCTAATTTAGAAACTCCTCTTCTCCTTGATTTCTCTTGAATTCTTCTTGGCATATCTCCATATCCTTCTTTATATGTCAAATGATGAACCCCACATCTCTCCAATAGACTTGAATGCCCTTTAAATCAGTCAATTGACCTAGGGTTGACCTAGGGTTGACCCAGATGAAACCCTAGTTGACTGCCTTCAGCTGTAGTTCTTGTGCTCTCATCAATGACTTGTCTCCTTCTTTAAATGACTTTCTAAGTCTCTCATAATGTCTATATACTCTCCATGCCTTCAACTCACAGCTCACAACCCTCTTGTTGACCCTCAGATACCCTCAGCTAGGAGATGGACTCAAGGCTTGATCTGCTGAACTCTCTGCTTTCAAATTCTTTCTTGATGACTTGAATGAGATGGAATTAAGATAATAACCTCTTGATAGGCCTATAGAGATGAGAATAATGGTTGGTCCCCTGTTGAATGACTTGCTATGCTTATGCTATGCAGATGATTAGACCATGTACATGACTCTATATGCAAATGCTAATGATAATGAAACATAAACCAAGTGAATAAGGTTGGGCAAATTTTAGGGTACAACAGCTGCCCCTATTCAAGCGACTTGGACCCGATTG
Source organism: Lathyrus sativus (assembly GCA_963859935.3). Lineage (NCBI taxonomy): Eukaryota > Viridiplantae > Streptophyta > Magnoliopsida > Fabales > Fabaceae > Lathyrus > Lathyrus sativus. The sequence continues at coordinate 77,532,778 of OZ012737.1, forward strand.
GGTGAAGAGTGAACGTCCTTCAAACATTCGAGGTACGAGACGGTTGAATACTAAGAAACCCGGAAATTTGCCAACCGCAGAAATAAACTGCACCCCTGTTTGGGTAACGACATCCCCTGCCTGGATCTGACTGTTTGCAGCCGCTCACTGATCTCGTAACGACCACGCTGGGGATAAAAGATTGCTTGCTTGTCCACATTAGGACTCTGTCTGTCATCAATACGAAGAAATCTCAACTAGAACCTGTCCACGTTAGGACTCCACTTGCTGTTAACCCAGAAAAATCTCGGCAACTCCGCTGGGGAATATTCCAATAAATCGTCCACGTTAGGAATAGACTCTTCCACGTTAGGAATAACACCTGTCCACGTCAGGAATCATCTCTTCTGCATCTGTCCACGTCATGACTACATTTTCCACCTTTCCACGTCAGAATGCAATCTTCTTTTTCCACGTAAGGAGAACCGTATCAATCTGTCCACGTAAGGACTCCAGTACAACTCAATATGTCTGCGTCAGGACTCCAATCTTTCCGCGTAAGGAATACAACTTTGGTTCTGAACCTGTCCACGTGAGGACTCATCTTTCCACGTAAGGAATACGTCATTCTTCCACGTCAGGAATCCTCCTCCTATGTGTCCGCGTAAGGACTCAATCTTTTCCATGTAAGGAACACGATCTCCTTTCCCCGTAAGGAACCATTTTTCTGACTTGTCCACGTAAGGACTCCCATCTTTCCACGTAAGGACCTGAAGTTTCTCTTTCTCTTCCACGTAAGGAACACGCCTTCTTTCCACGTTAGGCATACTTCTTCTCCTGAATCCGTCCACGTCCGGACTAAACTTTCCACGTAAGGAATCTATCTTCTTCTTCCACGTTAGGAATAACTTCTTTGATCTGTCCGCGTCAGGACTAAAACTCTTCCACGTCAGGAATAATCTCTTTCTTTCCACGTCAGGAATCAATCTTGATATGTCCGCGTGAGGACTCAATCTTTCCACGTAAGGAAACCCATTCTTTTACACGTAAGGAATCTCATCTTTCCACGTTAGGAATAAGTTTTCATCTTTCCACGTCAGGAATTGAAACCTCTTTTCCCATGCAAGGAATAGACTTGTCCACGTCAGGACCCCTCTTTCGTCTTGATTTGTCCACGTCAGGACTCAGGCACCTTCGACCCGCTGGGGAAATAAAGCTTGTCCACGTCAGGACTTAGTTCTCCATTGATCCCCACCCACAACCTTCTTAGCGCCAACGTGACAGCGACTTTGAGGCGGACTCTACTGGGGATATCTGGAAACCAAACTACCGGATGCCTGTTCTGATGCCCGGAGGCCACTTCTGAAATTCTGGTTCATGAAACCTTTTTGATGACAAATAACTCTGCCTGGGAATAAAGAGAAACTTATCCTGATAACTCTGTAGGGAATACTGCCGAAACTGACATGATCATTGAATATCTCATGCCGAGATCTTGAGTGTTTGGTAGTTCATTTAAGCAAGAGCTCTCTCTACCTGAACTGCTAAAATAACAGGAACTGCTTCAGCAAAATAAATGCTGAAGATAATGCCAACTCCGCTGGGTATAGCCAGATGCTACAGAATTATTCCAGCAAAAATAAATGTTGGAAGGGCGAAGTCAACCATGCTGGGAAGTTGGGAACTCAAACCAAGCACCCTGTTGAGGTAACCCCCTGCTGGGGAATATAACTTTGCTGGGGAATAGCAGATGTGCACAGTATGATCGGACTTTCTGCTGGAGAGTGAACTGATATTACACAGTATCCCTGACAAAATAAATGACAGGACCCACCACTAACTCTGTTGGGGAGAGTCTTGATCTTCGAGTTCCACTGGGAGGAAAGAACATTCGCTGAAAGGAGAGAACTCCGCTGGTGGGACTACTCTCTCGGGGGAATCCACTGACTCCGCTGGGGAAGAGTGAATGACCCTGCGGGGAAAGATGAACCTGTCTGAATACAGCCTTACGATCTTGTAATCGTCGATCCTTTCTTTTTTTTTTTTTTTGCACAAGCTACGACTAGCTGGGGAGTTCGATCCTTCTCCAGGAAGAACCTGCATGACCTGCGTGAAGGCTGAGTCTTTCGTTATTGCAATCTTTCAATCATCTTCCTCGTATGGTTATGAAACCTGCAACAACACAAACAAGACAAGACAAGCCTATGCAACCAAATCAACTCAGGTTAGTGACGTTATTTTCAGTTAATTCAAAGCTTTAGCAACTGTTGGCAAGGGCCAGCGACGTTATACTCATGCTAGTTTCATCAAACGTAGGCGTTAATCATGCACAAAACAGTAAAGAGCAGTGTTAAGTACTGAATAACGTATGAATAACGTATTTTATTGATTGGGCCCCTGAATGGGCGGAGTTTTGTACACGGGATGTAACTCCTGAAATGAGGAAGCTACACAAAGCAAATATACACATACACGAGTATGCACAAGAAGCATAAATATTGACAACTTAAATTTGTACACATGTCGGCAACGGGACGCAGATGAACACCACAAACTGATCCTCCTACGACTCATCTGGCTCTAATACTTTCCCGGTATCCCTACTTCTGAAAAGATTGTATCCGATAACTGGCTCTTCAAATGTATTCTCCCGCATTGATGCTCATTACAATTATCAAATTCGGATCGCAGTCATTTACTTTTCAAATCCCTAACTTTTGCGTGAACCGCCCTTTACGGGTTTTCAGTTCACCGGGATACCCTTTTTTGCCGAAGCCGCCCAGTGTAGGTTTTCAACTTCGCGGGTGTACATTTTTTCAATTTTATCCCTAATTTTTGCCCGAACCTTTCATTCTGTTTTTGGTTCGCCAGGATGCCCCATTTTTGCCTGGACTCTCTTTTTTCTGTCCAGCGGGTCTATTTCAAGCAAAGTATTTTTTAACTGCGTCCGAATTCACCGGCGACGTGAAGTCTTCTCCGTCCATGGTGGACAACAACAACGCTCCTCCCGAAAAGACTTTACTGACGACGTATGGCCCTTCGTAGTTGGGGGTCCACTTGCCCCTGTGATCTGCTTGCGGCGGGAGAATCCTTTTCAGCACAAGGTCGCCCGTCTGGAAGCTTCGCAGATGTATCTTCTTGTCGTACGCTTTCTTCATTCGGCTCTGGTACAAACGACCATATGCTAGAGAAGCTAGCCTCTCCTCATCCATCAAACTCAATTGATTCAACCTGTCTTTCACCCATTCTGCCTCGTCCAGCTGAACGTCTCGCAATACCCTCAGAGAAGGGATCTCAACCTCTAATGGTAGCACCGCTTCCATTCCGTATACTAACGAGAACGGGGTTGCCCCGGTTGATGTGCGTACCGTCGTACGATAACCGTGCAAAGCAAAAGGTAGCATTTCATGCCAATCCTTATAGGTCACCACCATTTTCTGAACAATTTTCTTGATATTTTTATTGGCCGCCTCAACAGCACCATTCATCTTGGGTCGGTAAGGAGAGGAGTTGTGATGTTCGATCTTGAAATTCTGGCAGAGCTCCTTCATCATTTTGTTGTTCAGATTTGAACCATTATCCGTGATTATCCGCTCGGGAATCCCATATCGGCAAATGATATCTCTCTTGATGAATCTGGCCACCACTTGCTTCGTTACATTCGCGTAAGACGCCGCTTCCACCCACTTGGTGAAATAATCGATTGCTACTAGGATGAACCGATGCCCGTTAGAAGCTGTCGGCTCGATCTTTCCAATCATATCGATTCCCCACATCGAGAATGGCCATGGAGATGACATCACATTTAGAGGACTCGGAGGCACGTGTATCTTGTCAGCATAGATTTGGCACTTGTGGCACTTCCTCGCGAACTTGAAACAATCAGTTTCCATCGTCAGCCAAAAGTACCCTGCCCTCAGCAGCTTTCTCGTCATAGCATGCCCCCCAGCATGCGTACCAAATGTACCTTCGTGAATTTCCTCCATGAGAAGCTTTGCCTCTTTCTCGTCTACACAACGCAACAACACCAAATCGTGGTTTCTTCTGTATAAGACGCCATCCGGATTCAAGTAGAAATTACCCGCTAATCTCCTGAGAGTCTTCTGATCTTGACTGGATGCCCCAGCCGGATACTCTTTATTCTTCAGGAAATTAAGGATATCAAAATACCACGGTTTGTCGTCAGATGCTTCATCAATAGCAAATACATAAGCTGGCCTGTCAAGCCGAGAGATAATGATTCGGGGAGCTTCGTTCCAAAAATTGACCTTGTACATGGAAGACAAAGTGGCAAGGGCGTCAGCCATTTGATTTTCTGCCCGCGGTACGTGATGCAATTCAATTTTGTCGAAGAAAGGCAACAATCTCCTTGCATAATTCATGTAATGTATCAAATTAGGCTGCCGTGTCTCCCATTCCCCTTTTATCTGATTCACTACCAGAGCTGAGTCTCCGTATACGTCTAGATGTTTGATTCGCAAATCAATGGCTTCTTCAAGCCCCATTATACAAGCTTCGTATTCGGCCTCATTGTTGGTAACGGCAAAGGTCAATCGGGCAGTAAACGGGATGTGCGACCCGTGTGGAGTGGTGATGATTGCCCCTATTCCGCTGCCGTAAGCATTCACAGCCCCGTCAAATATCATCTTCCATTTGGACCCCAACTCTGGTCCCTCGTCTGGCAACGGCTCTTCACAATCTTTCATCTTTAGGTACATGATATCCTCGTCAGGAAAATCAAACCTCATCGATTGGTACTCTTCGATAGGCTGCTCCGCCAGATACTCAGACAGCACACTCCCCTTTATAGCCTTTTGCGAGACGTATTGAATATCATATTCAGTCAAGACCATCTGCCAACGGGTAATTCTACCTGACAACGCCTGCTTTTCAAATACATATTTGATAGGATCCATCTTCGAGATGAGCATGGTTGTATGATTCAGCATATACTGCCTCAAACGCTTGGCGGCCCAGGCTAGCGCGCAACAAGTTTTCTCCAGCATTGAATATCGAGATTCGCAGTCTGTAAATTTCTTACTCAGGTAATAGATCGCATGCTCCTTTCTCCCCGTCTCGTCGTGTTGACCGAGGACACAACCCATGCTTCCCTCAAGAACCGTCAAATACATTATCAAGGGTCTACCTGCCACTGGGGGTATTAGAATAGGAGGCTCCTGCAAATACTGCTTTATTTTATCGAACGCCTTTTGACAATTTTCGTTCCACGTCACAGCTTGATCTTTCTTCAACAGCTTGAATAACGGTTCACACGTGGCCGTTAGGTGAGATATGAACTGGGCGATGTAGTTCAATCTCCCTAAAAACCCGCGCACCTCTTTCTCTATTTTAGGCGTCGGCATTTCTTGAATTGCTTTTATCTTAGCAGGATCGACCTCTATTCCTCTTTCGCTTACGATAAACCCCAGGAGCTTACCCGATCTCACCCCGAAGGTGCATTTGTTAGGATTCAGCCTCAGCCTGAACTTCCTAAGCCTTTTAAATAGCTTTAGCAGATTCACCAGATGCTCTTCCTCCGTCTGGGATTTGGCAATCATATCGTCAACATATACTTCGATCTCTTTATGCATCATGTCATGGAAAAGAGTCGTCATCGCGCGCTGATATGTTGCCCCAGCATTTTTCAAACCGAAGGGCATCACTTTGTAACAAAATGTTCCCCAAGGTGTTATGAAAGTAGTCTTCTCCATATCCTCTGGCGCCATTTTAATCTGATTATAGCCTGAAAAACCATCCATGAAGGAGAACACGGAGTATTGAGCAGTATTATCAACTAACACGTCAATGTGAGGAAGTGGAAAATCGTCTTTTGGGCTTGCTTTATTCAAATCTCTATAATTTACGCACATTCGAACCTTGCCATCCTTCTTGGGCACTGGTACGATGTTAGCAACCCACGAGGGATACTTCGTCACAGCCAGGAAACCAGCGTCCCACTGTTTCTGAACTTCCTCTTTGATCTTCATTGCCATATCTGGTCGAGTTCTGCGAAGCTTTTGTTTGACCGGCGGGCAATCTTCTTTTAGTGGCAGGCGATGCACGACCATATCTGTATCGAGCCCTGGCATATCCTCATACGACCAAGCGAATACATCACTATACTCTTGGAGCATTTCAACCAGTCTTCGCTTGACATCACTCTGCAGTGCGGCTCCAATACGAATATTTTTCTCAACCCCTTCCGACCCCAAGTTGATAATTTTGATAACCTCATCGTGAGGCAGAATGGCTCTTTCCTCTTGCTTTACTAACCAAGACAGTTCTTCAGGAACGTCGCTATCCTCGACAACCTCTTCTTCGGCCTGGAATACCGGGTGATCGAAGTCGGGACGAGTCATAGGTGGTTCAAGGATGTCATCTGAAAATGTTATCCTGCAAAAGGAATGGTTAAGTGCTTCAAAATGCGTATAAAGCGAATAACCACGTTGCCATTTTATTGAAAAATATAAAACAAGAAAGACAGGGATTACAGTATTTGCACATGAAAAACGCCATTTATTTAATGATTGACACACAATGTTTATAACAACACAGCCCTAAGCAAATCTCGATGCCCCGGGCAAGACATCAGATTATTCAACAATTAATAAAGCAAAGCATTACGGTTTAAAAGTCACAGGAACAAGCTCCTGAATAGACCAGTTGCACAGTCCTTGTCCCGGCGTGCTTGGCTGAATCCAGGCATCCATATCACAGTCGCTGTCTCCTTCATCAGACTCTGAAGCAGCATTGACAGTTTCGTGACATACTCCACTGGCAGAGATGGTGATTGGCCTTCTGAAGCGGGGCGCCCCCACGGAAGGAGTTAATGACGACGGTTGGTACCCCAGCCCGAACCGGTCCATCTTCACAGGAATGTCCAGCACTTTGCCCCAGCCCTTGGCTTCTCCTGCTTCCACTAGAGCTTGAGCTTCCTTATATGATGAGACAGCTATCTCTGGCACTTTGGTCGGCCCGGGACCTTTGTCCTTGATGCGCAAACCTTCGAATGCCTGGCATGGTGTTTCGTGGATCTCTCCGTCGACTTCCACATATTTAAATGACGACAGATGGCTGACCAGGATGTCCTCCTCTCCGCACACGGTGACTACGCTGTCTCCGACCATGTATTTTAACTTCTGATGCAGGGTGGACGTGACTGCCCCTGCTCCATGAATCCATGGTCTTCCAAGCAAGCAGCTGTACGCAGGCTGTATATCCATGATATAAAACTCAGTTGCAAACACTTCCGGCCCCACTTGCAGAGGCAAAGTAATCGATCCAAAGACTGTTCTCCGCGTGCCGTCAAACGCTCTGACTACCAAATCACTGGGCGTACACAAAATTCCTCTAACATCCAGCTTCATCATCGCCTTCTTGGGTAACACATTCAAAGATGACCCGGTGTCAACCAAGACGTGCGACATTACTGATCCTCTACACTCAACAGATACGTGTAATGCCATATTATGATCTCTCCCTTTCGGAGTCAAGTCAAAATCGGTAAAGCCCCAAGCTGTGGCCTGCATTCACATGTGCCAATACTCCTTCTAGCTGATTTACGGAGACGTCTTGGGGTACAAAAGAAGTGTCCAGGACTTTCAGCAAAGCATTTCTGTGAGCTTCCGAACACAGCAGCAATGACAGGATAGATATTTTGGACGGTGTCTGCTGCAGATGCTCCACAATCTTATAATCACTTTTTCGAATCAAGCGCATGAACTCTTCTACATCCTTCGATGCTGCTTCTTTTTCACTCGCTTGCACTGGAACATTCTCAACCGCTTTCCCTTTTCCTTTCGCTAGTCTTTCAGCCTCCACTTCAGGAGATATAAAGATCCTGCCACTCCTCGTCATACCTCCCGAACCAACAACATTATCCACAGTCTCAGCTGGCTGCTTGTTAACATCAATTTTTATCCCGTCACAATATACTTCCAACCCATATGACCATGGGACTGCTTTCGTGTTCTCGTACGGGATTGGCCCGGCCTTAATTATGGTGATCGGTGGGCGCTGAGCTGGTGCTGCAATAGTGATCGTCTTCCGAGGAATCGTCACAGTGGCCACATCATTCTGATTATCTGTTACTGCCCCTGCGGGTTCTTCAGTTGCCGCTTGGTCAAACTGCAATATGCCCTCATCAATTAAAGCCTGAATGCCCTTCTTCAAATCCTCACACCCCCCAGCTAGGGTCCAACAGTCTAAGCAATACTCGTTACATCCTGGGTAAACATCTCCTTGTAACAGTCGGCTCTTTATCTCGCTCAGCGGCGTCTTCAAATCATCGACATTCATAATCAGATTCAACCCTTCCTCAGCCAGAACGGCGTTTGCCCCATGATTAGGCATGGGTTTCTGGACTATATTCGGACCTGCCGTTCCGAAGTTGATAGTCTTGTTGTCCAAAAGATCCTGCACAACGTGCTTAAAAGCATGGCAACCTTCTATATCGTGGCCCGGAGCCCCAGAATGAAACTCGCAGTGCCTGCTTGCATCGTAGCCAAACGGGGGATCTCCCGTTATTGGTGCCAGAGTTCTTTTCTCTACTAGATTCAATCCCAACAATGTCTGCAACAAATCGGCATAGGTTGAGGGAGGCTTCTCAAACACTCTTCTGGGTTTACTACCCTGGAATCTTCGCTGAGCCTGTTGCGCCCCCTGCTGAGGCTGCTGCTGCTGTTGCATTGGCTGCTGCTGAACCGGTTGTTGTTGCTGGACCGATGTTTGTTGGTATGGGATAGTAACACTCGCCACCTGCTGCGGCTGACGATATTGGTTTCGTCCCCTGCCTCGGCCTCGGCCTCGGCCTCCAAATACTGCGCTTGCCTCGCCCTGACGGCGCCCACCATAAGCTTTCCTATTACTGCCGGATGCAGTTGATTCCTCGACTTGGAACTTTCCTTGCTTGATGTTACGTTCAATCTTTTCCCCCATCAGAATTAGGTCTGAAAAACTGGCCAGAGACGTGTGAAACAGCATATCATGAAACAGACCTGTGAATGTGCCGACAAACATGTCATTCATTTCCTTGTCTTCTACCGGAGGACGGACCCTGGCAGCCATATCGCGCCACCTTTGCGCGTACTCTTTAAAACTCTCCCCCTTCTTTTGCGACAGCCCGGCCAACTGGACCCGATTGGGTGCCAAGTCGCTGTTATACTTGTAGTGAGCTACAAACGCCTCTGCTAATTGCTTCCATGTCTTGATATCAGTTGGCTCCAACCCCATGTACCACTCTAGGGAAGGGCCCGACAGACTATCCTGAAAGAAATGCATCAGCATTCTTTCATCGGTTGAGTATGCAGACATCTTTCTGTAATAAGCTCGTACATGCACTTTTGGACACGTATCTCCTTTATACTTGTCAAACGCCGGAGCTTTGAATTTAATCGGCACCCTTAAACCGGGTACCAAGCCCATTGTCGCCATGTCCAATCCCACGGCACTTTGGTTTAAGACTCCCCTCATCTGCTCTTCCAGCATTCTGATCTTCTGGGAATCATCCATCGGCCCTTCAAAACCTCCTCCGGAGAAGGCGTCTTCCTGCTGATCTTCTTGCCACATACCGTTTCCAGCCCCATACCCATCATATCCATTGTTACGTCCTGCTCTGATCTGATTCATTCCCGGACCTCGGCCTCTGTTTCCGTACCCTTGAACACCTCCAGCAGGACCAAAAGCCATAAATCCAGTGCCGTTTCTGTTTCCAAAGCCTCCGTAACCCTGATTGGTCGCGCCATAACCGTCTTGCCCAAAGCCTTGAGCATTAAAGCCATATTTCCCCGCGTTATCGAATCCCTGATCATTGAACCCGAATCCAGTATTGACAAAGCCGTTTCCTCCCATATTATCTCCCAAATTGACATCACCCAGCCTAACATTATGGACAGCAGTCTCATTTCCAACTCCGACATTACCATTTGCAGCAGCGGTAGCGTTGTTGACATTAGCAGCAGGTGTATTGATTACAGGCGGAGCCACTGGCGTGGGAGTACCGTCTCCATGAACAGTATCGACCCGTACCGACTGATGATCTTCATTACCATGACCAGCGCTTCGGGCCAATAGAGGCTGGACCATGGCCTGCAAATTCTCCTGCCCTTTTGCTATAGCTTCCATGGTCTGCATAAAGAGAGCGAGCTTCTCGCGCACATCCTGCATCTCGTTCTGCATTTGGTCCATGATTCTTCGACAGTTGGTGCGGGTAGAATAGCGGTGCGGATGTTGATCTGCAATCCTGGAAAGTACCTGTTACAGAGTAGGAAATAAGACACTATTCAAAGATTACCTGTGATGCAATATGAGTATGAATGCAATGCAATGCGTCTGCGCATTAGGGAAATTCATTCCCCCAGTTCTAGTGTGAAGGTGCCAGTGCATTGACAGTGTTGACAGTAGGAATATCGGAGCTGAATCATAGAAAGCCTCATATATTGCAGGGAAAATTAATAAGCCCGGAGTACAATATTACTGAGAGTACAATAAGAAGGCATGACCTCAACCAACAATCCTGGTGATGGTCAGCACTATGCAAATAAAGCATACAAGTTACTATATGAAATGATCAAATCCTCCCATAAGTCTGGTACTCTTCCAGCAACTTCTTGGTTTCCGGATGGCTTGGTCGATCAAGCAGCCCTTCAACAAGCTGGTTTCTCCTCTTAAGGACACGTCGCACGTCTTCAGCAGTTTCTTCCCATGTGGCTTCCCCGAAGCAATCTTCTAGCTTTCGTTTCTGAGACACCGCTTCATCTCTGGATTTGATTGCCTTGTTCAGTGCATGCTGGACACTATACCGGGTCATCACTTCCTCCTCACACTTCTTGATGCTAGACTTCAACTTCTCTTCGAGGTCGGAAATTTGCTGCTTCAGCTTATCTTCCCTCTTCTTATTGTTGGTGAGAGTAGCATTCCAAGTCTTGTTGCAAGAGGAGATTTCTCGATGTGCCGCGTCAAGCGCTTTCTTTTTGGCTTCCAGCATGTCATGGGAGCTTCTGAACTCTTTCCCCAGACGTTCGCGCTTTTTCTTTTCCTCGGTCAACTCAGCCCCTAACCTGTTCATTAGCTCAATCTGCTGTTGGAAAGCATACACGGCCTTGTTTTTCTCACTGCGTACCTGGGCTAACTCTTGCTCTAACCCTTCATTAATCTTCACCAGGGCTTCCTTTTCCTTCACAACTTGCTCGTAGACTTCCCTAGAAACAGTAGTTGGCTCCGCTACTGGAATGGGAACAAGAATTGGTGCGTCTGGAAACGGCATCCTCAACTGACTAGCCCTCTCCTGAATCCAAACTCTATAAGGTGCATAGGCCTGACAGTCATTCTTTCCTAACAACGGCTTCCCTCTGCGGTTAATACGCGTCCAGGCGTGTTGCAACTCAGCTAGCAATTCTCCCTTCAAATCACCTGTGAAGTACAGAGATTCCTGTACTTCTTCCTCCTGAGGTGGATTCTTCAGTGCATATCCGAACTGGCGAATGAATAGAGAAGGGTTGTAATTGATACACCCTTTTCTTCCTATCAACGGCACATTAGGGTACCCAGAACAACTGAAGATGAGCTCAGATCCCAACAGGTCTCGATCAAACCACTCCATATCTTCCGACGATAGCCTCATCAGGCGCTCTGGCCAACCAGCTGGGACTGTAGTCTCTGCAACAAATCTTCTTTTAGGAAGGTGACTCTCAAACCACCTACTCAACAAGGGTACACACAGATGAACATTCTTCCCTCTTCCCTTCTCATTCTTGTAATGCAGTGAGTGGTAGAGATCTCCGAGTAAGGTAGGTACAGGATTACCAGCGGCAAACAAGTAGAAAGCATCGAAGTCCACAAAATCCGGTATATTGGGGAACAGTACTATGCCATAAATGCACAAGGCCAACACAGCATTGAAAGCAACCCAGCACCCGCTCTTGGCATACTCTTGGGCTTTACCAACTAAGAATTGGAGTGAGAAGCCTGGAACTCCACGGGAAACAGTAGTCACAAGTTTAGAAGCATCAATATGCAAGGCTTTTGCCAAATCCCCCGGCTTGGGCTTGGCGTCATAATGAATGAATGGAACCTGGTTCTGCACGGGCAGCTCAACATACTCAGCGTATTCCTCCAGGGTTGGTCCCATAATAAAGTCAGAGAACGTAAAGCACCTCAAAGCAGGGTCGTAGAATTGCATCAAAGCATACAGCCCATCTAACTCTACCTCTGTAGGTTTGCACACCAATCTCAGTAGTCTACCATAGCTCATCCGGAAGCTCCTACGAACACCCTCATCAGCAAGAGAGATCAACCCAAGTAGAGGAACAATATCAGGCGTAGGCAATTTGTAAGCAACCGTTCTCCTTAAGCTAGTCATGATCAAACACTCAGAAGTCTGGACACCAGAACTAGGGAAATGCAAATGCACCTGCAGCACAGACACACGTTAGTAAAATGCAAATGGTAATGGATATGCAGTAATGCAATGCAAGCAACATGCAACAGGGACCGAAGCTGTAGCTGAATAGCCTGAACCCAATCAAGAAAGGTCTCAGATAGACCATCCAGAAGTCCTCAAGCCCTGGTCTCAGATATACCTCAAACAAAGCTCCAATATTGGTCTCTGATAGACCCCATAATCATAACCTGAATGGTCTCTGGCAGACCTCAAATCATTTTTCCCACTGGTCTCTGATAGACCTCAAAACACATCTCCAAATAGTCTCTGACAGACCTCGGAACACACCAACTGGTCTCTGACAGACCTTAGAACACATCTCCACCTGGTCTTTGACAGACCTTAGAACCCTCCATAAATATCCAGGATCCTGATCAAGAAACCGGTGGTCTGAAGGTCTAGTTACCTGCATAACCCTGAATCCCCTCACAGGTGGGTGGCCCTATAACTGGCACAAGGTACGGCATCCTATGCGGTCGTCGGCGTCACAGACTCTCAGGGTTGATGATACGATTCCCAGAAGGAGTGGCATCATCAATTCCTGAAGAGGCCTCACTTAGCCAACTTCCAAATGATCGGTCCCCAGAGTCGACAATCCAACTAACCAGCAACCCACGCCAACCAAAGGAAGGGGCAGGAGGCCAACCAGAGGAACCTCGTCTGAGTGTAGATTTCATGGGACACCAAAGCAAGCAAAGCAAGCGGGCGCCCACTAATTTCTACTCTAATTCTAGGTGCACTCAAGCCCAGGTCCGGCTTCTCACTCAATATCAGAACACCCGTCACACCCCAGATACAGCAATAATAATCAATATATAAAGCTGAAAAATAGAAGGTTAGAAATATAAAATAATTCCATACAAAATCCTCGACGGGAAAACAAGCGTTAGGATTGACTCTCTCAAGGGACGTTGGATCCCAAATGCATAAGAACCATCACAGTCCTTAGCAGCCAGGGGACGTTGGATCCCCAGCAGAGTCGCCAGCTGTCGCTACTGCGAAGATCGGCGCCGGCTGAACAGAAGAGTCGCCACCGTGCGTTATTTATCCCACGGGAGGGAAAGGAAACGCTCAGAGTAAACCTCGCACAACACGGGAAAGGTATGGTCATCGCAACCAAAACCTGGATTCGGGAGTCGGTTACGCAAGGGGAAGGTATTAGCACCCCTCACGTCCGTCGTACTCGACGGGATCCACGCTTGTTTTCGGGTATGGATTGTTATTCTATCTAAACTATAGATCAAGGGTTAAAAAGAAAATAAAATGAAAGTAAAAATGACTCGGCAAAGTATCGCACTTTATGCCTACGCATTCCCGTCTGGAACGAGAAATCAGAGTCAACGTAGTTCGCCTACCTACGGGAAAGGAGGGGAAGGTTGCTCGCTAGGATATCGCATCCTATGCCTACGTACTTCCACACAGCATGGAAGATCAGAGCAAACGTAGTTCGGGCCACGTACGACACAAGCTCGTCTTGATTGATTTTACTCCTTCTGAAAAGGGTTTTTCTGATTAATAGTCCAAGCGGACAAAAATGACGTTTTGATGAGTTCACATTCTTTTACGAAAGAAGTGTCTTTTATTGTGTTTGAAATCTTTATGTGTTTTTCTGTTTGTTTTGAGAAAGAAAGAGACAGAACTCTAACCTACGGTTGCGAAGGGAAACAAACTAACCTAATGTTATCATGCATGGGTTAAGACCTAGTGTCTATCATGCTCCTCTCTTGCACAGAGAGAAACAGAGATCCTAAGGGATAGGCAGAAACAGAAACAATAACAGATATATACAGTAATACAGTAAAATGCATGGATGCAACAGTACAGGCGAGGCAAGGGAGTCCCACTCAACCTCGAACCTGGAAAACAATAGGCAAAAGTGAACAGGCTTCACTTTCAACCCAGCAGGGTAAACAGCAAACAATACAGCCAGGAAAACCAATCAATACATCAGCAATGAAATACAGCAAAAATATCAACAGCATCAGCAGCTCTGAATCAACATCTAGCTCCAAGTAATCTCCAATCAGCTACAGGCTTCAACAAGCATCAGTCTCCATCTTCATGGCTTTTCTTCAAGTCCAAACCTCCAGGATGAGGGATCAATCACAAGAGTGAATTGGGTGTTAAGCAATCAGTTGACTACCAAGGGTGGTGAACAGACTGCTTCCAACACAAAAGACATTTTCTCTCAAGAGTTCTATCTCTTAGACACTATCACCAAGCCTTCCAAAGGAAGGGGGTGAGTGTCTTAGAGAGACTCTGAATCACAGAGAAGAATGGATGCAGACAAGGCAATCCATGTTTGAGAAACAAGCTTTCTAATCTAGAGCTCTGCCTAGCTCCTAAACCCTAATCTCCTCAGCATCTGCTAGCAAGAATCTCTTCTTCAACTCTGGAAGTTGATCTACAATCTCTGGATCTTCAATGGCTTTCATCTCCTCAAGTCTTCAGCTCTCCCAATCCCCAGACAATCCCAATACCCACACAAGCAAGCAATAATCCCCAGAGGGCACACCACACCAGTCAATCAAATATACAGCATATTAATAGCAGTAGGGGAATCCTGACTTTTTCTAAGAGGATCTAATAACTACCCATAGCCCCTATAGTCCCATAGCTAAACTATTCAAACCCTAAGTCCTAAGGGAAAGAATCAAACTTCCTAAGTCATCACCTAAAAACCCTAATTTGTTCATGTTGTTCAAACCTACACTAAGCACCTAAATTTAATTTCTAAAAATGGGAACTAAATTGAATCTATAAGTTCAATATCTAATCTAAACCACCTAAAAAGAATGGATGAAAAATATGAAAATATCTAATAGAACAAAAATTAATAAAATCATGTATGAAATGAAACCATTTAAAATGTCATTTATTTAGAAAATATGGGAAAAATATCAAATAAAAAATAAAATGCAATTTTTATTTTTTATAATTTTCTAGACATCCTAAAGAAAATAATGCAAAAAGAATGAATTAAAAAGGATTATTTTGCTATTTATTATGAATTTTAGAAAATGCATGAAGAAATTAAAGAAAATAAAAGAAAATATAATGAAATAAAGTGGAGGGGGTGTGAATAGCAGGGATAACACGTTCAAGGCATTGGGCTTATTAAAATGGGGGGTGTGGATAGCGCTCTGAGCCCAACCCCCCAATTAATGAAACGCAGCGTTTGGTCTCTTTTGAAATTTCCCACCAAAACTCAGATTGAATGAGGGCCGTTCGATCCCTGGTCAAGTCAATATTCCCTCCAGATCCAAGGGCGCGTGGTTCATCTTCTTCCTCCCTTCGCCTAGGGTTTCAGTCCCCACTTCCATGCATGAGAATTCCACTCAATCTTTCTCCATGATTTCTTGATGAAAACACAAAATTCCAAGCCCTAAAATATTCTATGAAACTCCAGTAATCCATGCCTAGTCTTAGTTTTCCCTAACTCTCATTACACACTCCAAACAGAGAGCTCGAACCTCAGAACACACCATGCTTGCCTGAGATCAAAGTTGCCAGAACTCAAACCTAATGATCAACAGATGTTCTACATGCTTGCCTCATTATTCTATGCCTCAACATATTGATTATAACTCAACATAAAGCTTGTTATAGAAGCCAACAGAAATGGTAACCTGTTATTGATCTCCATGAATCTATCCCTAAACCTCAAGAAATGATCCTCTAGGGTTTCTAAACAACATTATCTTAGCCACATGATCTCTAACAGCCAGAACAGTGAGATTCGAAGAAATATACATACCTTGCACTTGATAATGGTGATGGTAGCTAGACCTCAATCCAACCCTTGATACTTGCTAAAAACAATCTCCAATGGATGAATATGCTTCTGTTTGCAGTGATTTATGCTGAAACCTTGTGAATTATGCTATTCCATCCTTCATGCAAGTTGGAATGATGAAGTGGATATGTATGATCCTTGATCAATTCAGCCACTTCTTGGTGTGAATCCTAGGGTTTGAATGATGATGATGATGATTCAATTCAAAGATGTGAGAATTTTGAAAGGTTTGTGAGAGTTTGAGTATCTTGTGGAAGAATAAGAAAAATGGATGAAAATGGAGATTCTTGCCAAATGGGAGCACCAACCCTTGCATGATTCAGCTTGCATGAATATATAGGTTGCATTAGAACCTCCTAGAACATTGGAGAAATTTCCCTTTACACTTTCCCTTTCAATTTGGATTATGTTACTTTCAAATCAAGCAACCATGGATAACTCCCAAATTATGACCTAAACTCAAAATTCCACTTTAGCCAATGTTTTTAGAATGCCTTTTCCATTCAAAATGACCTATAATTTTGCATCATTTGGCCAAGATATGAAAAATACCATTTTTTAAGCCATTTTCCTTCATTAAATTCACCAATTTTGAAATCTTGTGCTATGGACATTTCCAATCTCTCATGGTCACTTTTCTAGACTCAAAATGTCATTTGGAGCAAGTTTGATGTTGTAAGTTTTTCCATTTGAAGCTTCCTTGTATGAGTTTTGGGCATAGGTTAAAATGACCTGTAATTCACAAATGACCAAAATACCCTTTGCTTGCCATGACCATAAGTTGAGCTCCACACATCATATAAGGGCATACTATACCATTCTAGAAAGCTAAGACAATGAGGAACAATTCTTATGTTTACCAGAAATTCATTTGAAATCTCCTTGAGGGTTAAAAATAGCTTGGAAGTCAAGTCACTTTCACAGACAAAATTTCAGATACCTCAGATGACCTGTAACTTGCAAGGACCATAACTTGAGTTCTATAAATCTCCTTGATGTCTTCCACCACTCAAATTAAAGTTCTTGAGATCCTCTACAAGTTACATGTTGGCCAAGGATCCATTTGAACCTTGCATTTTGACTTATCTTGCTTGGAAATTTGACCTAAACTAGGGGATTTTACACAGAAACCCTAATTTAGAAACTCCTCTTCTCCTTGATTTCTCTTGAATTCTTCTTGGCATATCTCCATATCCTTCTTTATATGTCAAATGATGAACCCCACATCTCTCCAATAGACTTGAATGCCCTTTAAATCAGTCAATTGACCTAGGGTTGACCTAGGGTTGACCCAGATGAAACCCTAGTTGACTGCCTTCAGCTGTAGTTCTTGTGCTCTCATCAATGACTTGTCTCCTTCTTTAAATGACTTTCTAAGTCTCTCATAATGTCTAGATACTCTCCATGCCTTCAACTCACAGCTCACAACCCTCTTGTTGACCCTCAGATACCCTCAGCTAGGAGATGGACTCAAGGCTTGATCTGCTGAACTCTCTGCTTTCAAATTCTTTCTTGATGACTTGAATGAGATGGAATTAAGATAATAACCTCTTGATAGGCCTCTAGAGATGAGAATAATGGTTGGTCCCCTGTTGAATGACTTGCTATGCTTATGCTATGCAGATGATTAGACCATGTACATGACTCTATATGCAAATGCTAATGATAATGAAACATAAACCAAGTGAATAAGGTTGGGCAAATTTTAGGGTACAACACTATGTCGTTAAGGATTCCCGATGCAGTTCACGATTGGCTTTGATGGTGCTCGTCCTCCAGCGATGATGGATCCTGAGCCGGCGATCGTAGGTCTTCGGTAAACTTCTTCAAATCTTCTTTCTTTGTGGATGATGATGAAAACCGGAAGGGTTTTCTGAATCTGACCTCTTTTGGGAGATGATGACGACGAAGATCCTTCTTGGATCTTTTGGATCTGAGCCGCGGCCGCTTTATCGGTGATCACCAGCCTTTTTTTTCAACTGATCCTTAATGATGATTTTATATCATAGACTTATGGGCTGGATTTTCCTTTGGGATTACTATGTTTCCTGCGATTTTGTTGGCTGGTTTCTCGCCTGAACTTATTGAATTCGTTGATGGCTTGTTGAGTACTTGAATGGGTTTGTTGTTTGAGCTTTACTCGCGATTTGTTTGCAGTTTTCTGAAGCGTGATGGGCCTGTTGCCGAAAAACTTGGTTGAACTTTGTGGGTTAATGCTGCTGAGTTCTGTTGTCTTTCTTCCGAAAATGTTGCATTTTCGCTTGGCCTCTTTTCCAGGGTAAATGCTTGATCCGTTGAATTGTGTTTTTTCTGGAAAATTGTCGTTAAAGCCTGTTTGGCAAACCAATTTTCTGGAGAAATCACTTTTCAAATAAGCTGCTTTTTCCAAAATCACTTCTTTACCTCTCTCTCTCGGGTTGCCTTCGATAAGAACATGCCGCTGCCGGGTAGGCCATTGGCCGAGAATCGAACACCCGATGATGATACCACTCTGAGGGTGTCGAAACTAACCGATTAAATTTTATTTTTTTTGTCCGTTTTTCAGGTTCGGAAAAGTCGGATAATTGGAAATAGTCGGAAGATAAATCGGAAGAGCTTAGGAAATTTTTTTTAGAATTTTATTACTTCATGTGACATGTAAATAAATATATTTTGTAATTTTATTTATTTATTATTTTTGCAAAGAGTTAAGATTATTAATAAAATTCTTGATTTATGTAAAGAATTACTATTAATAAAAAATCCTTAATTCACTCATTCACCTTTTATTTTTGATATGCAAATAAAAATGAAGACTATTGTAAAACATATGCTCTTGTTAAAAATAAAAGTGAGAATAATGGAATAAAATGAATTTAGAATGACGATGAGAATAATGGAATAAAAAACTATCTACAAATGTATTGAAATAAAACTTAAAATGAATCAAAGTTATTTTTCAAGATGAAATGGAGTTATTATTATTGTTTTTTTTTTTTAGGGAAATTATGAAATGATGAACATAAAATGCAATAGAAATGTTTAATACTAAAAGTAAAAACGCAATACAATTAATTTAAATGAAATGAAATTACATATTTTTATGAATTCCTAATTCCTCCGATTTATCAGACTAATCTCGTTTCCGCCACCACATCCGATCAATTCTTATCAACTAGATCAAACAGCCCAACTTTTCTGATCACAACTCAAAATTCGTAGTTTGACGGCCGACTGCGAACAAATGACCATTCTGCCCTTTAGAAACTAAAAAACGCGTCACACGATATTTTCCTGCAAAAATTAACCAACTACACAAACCTGTTAGTGACTGGTTAAATGCAATGTAAAATGCAATGGAATGCGAGATGAAACGACAAATCTTAGGGAAAATTTTGGGGTATTACAATTTCCAATTTGACTTTGAATATGAGATATACCATTTGGGTTTCACTTCTGACCTTGATGGTTATGGACTTGTTTTTGATGTCTTGGTGATGTTTGTGTCACTTTGAGAATGCTATGAACATTTGAGCCTCTCTTGTTTTGTTTGGTTGCTTTATTTTACTTGATCATCTGTAAGTGTTTGGTTGAGTTGATTATGATGTGGTTGCTGCCCCACTCTCTTTCCTCCCTCACTTCCTTAATTGTGCTTCTTTGTATAGCACATTTCTTCTTTTGATGATTAATGGCATTTGATTGTAAGAGCTTGCTTCTCTCATTTCCTCTCATCTTTCTTGACTTATTTAAGTCTCCTCTCTTTGTGACTTGTGTTGGTCTTGTTGCGTTGTTCCATGTTTGTATTTGTGTTTGCATTTCATATCTCTTTCCATCCTGCATAGACTTGTTTAAGTCTTTCATTTCATCTTTCATCTGTGATTGATTATGCATTGTGTTTACTTGTGTTTGTTCACATTATCCCTTAGGATTCCTAGTCCCTCTGTTTAAGATGGAAGTAGGAGAGACATTAGGATTTCAATCCTTTGCATGATAACATTAGGTAGTTCCCTTTCATCCCAACTTTAGGATCACTTTGCATGATAACATTAGGGTTTATAGTTTCCTTTAGAGTCTTGTGTTTTCTTTTCTCCTCTCAGAATCTCTTAAGACACTTAATAAAGAAAGACGAGTGTTGTACGCTACGAGCCTTAAGTACATAAGGAATGATGAGTGGGTAGTCTCTTCTCACATTGTCTAGAGTGTTTAGCATATGCCCTTTGGGCGATATGCGACGCATTCGCTCTTATGTCATAGTCTTTAGTGCAACATGAGTTTCCAACTAACTCAATTCACTTCTTCTAAAAACACAAACAAAATTCAAACCTTTTCATCCTTCGGGATTGCTTCAAACCTAATTTTCAAAAAGAGTATATTACATTTCCGTTCTATCGCAAACAGGCATCGTCCCTGACTGCTGGAATTGAAACGTAACATTACTCATAAAAAACACTTGAACCAACTTGTGGTTTCGTAGTTTCCCGAACTATGTTTGCTCTGATTTCTCATACCAAATGAGGATACGTAGGCACAAGACAACGATGTCTTAGCAAGCAACCTTCCCCCCATCACCCGTAGTTTTCCGAACTACGTTGACTCTGACTTTCCCATTGCATAAGGGAATACATGGGCATAGGGCGGCGATATCCTATCGAGTCTGTTCTTTCTCTTCACCCCCGTTTAGCAGTAGCTTTAGATAGTTTTCACCCATAGATTAGACAACAAGCATGGATCCCGTTGAGTACAACGGACGTGAGGGGCGCTCATACCTTCCCCTTGCGTAACCGACTTCTAAACTCAAGATTTGGTTGCGATGACCTTGTCTTTCCCTTTCTCTTAGGTTTTCTTCGATCGTTTCCTTTCCCTCTCTCTAGGATAAATAACATTCGGTGGCGACTCTTCTGTCTGTTTGCCGGTCCCTTTTTTGCAGCATGCGACAACTACTGCAGGTTTAACCTGACTTATCACATTCTTTGTTATGTGATACTTATAAAGTAATGCATAAGAAGAAGGAAATACCTTTGCAACCGCATCCATCAATGTGGTATCATAGTCGGTAACAATAGTTTTAGGCATCTCACCTTAATCCTTCAAAAGTGACCGACACACATCTAATGCCCAACTAAAACCGTCTTCTTTTTCACACTCTAAAAATACAAAACCAACGGAATATCTCTTCTCAGTTGAGGTAACACCAACCATCTCAAATAAAGGAATTTTATACTTGTTAGTCTTGTGGGTAGAATCAAGTATGAGCACTGTCGGAAACATGTTGAACAACTTTATCGAATCCGAATGAGTCCAAAAAATATCTCTAACCGTAACTTCATCGTCGCAAGTTCGGTACCAGGACACATAACTATTATTGTCCAACAGTTTCTACAATTGTTGCATCTCAGTCATATCCCCTCTAATCGTCTTGTTGGTGAGGTACCGAATGTTATACACTTGCTTGATATTTGATATATTGTCGGTTTGCTTCCTTTTCAATGTTGCAAGTATATTTTTCGGTTGGACAAGATTCAAGGTCATGTCACTAATATATTCCTTCTCTTCCAGCTTGAGCCAACATACATTAGGATAACCAGCTAATTTTAAGCATAATTCATAGTTATGCAAACTACAAATGACATTAAATCTCCATTTTTTGTTAGCCAACATGCAACCACGAAGTAAAAACAGACACTCACATTTTCTACTACCGTCTTTCTTTAATTTTCGAACAAGAGTTTGATAGCTCCCGCTTCTTTCACATAATAGTCCCAAAAGCGCTTCTTCTATCCAAGTCATTATTCGACATTCTGATAACTACACCAAATCCAAGTTGAGATGACTCCATATGAATCCATTCAAGCATGTTATCACGATTTTCAAACTCTTTCTTGTTATTAAAGTTATTTATTGTATTCACAACAACCTCTTCAACATCGTTCAGAGAAACTACTTATTTTGAGAAATTATCAGGGTGCACTATATGTATTAGAAACAATACAAACAATAACAAAACATTAACTAATCTACTACTGCGGAAGAGGATGGAATTTGAACGCAGAAACATTCTGGAGATATATCTTCAAAAAAGTTCATGTTCAGCACGTTTCGAAAATACATTTCTGAACACTGCGTAAGTTTTTTCAACAAAGCTTCATGATTAAATGAGTGCAATGTAGATGGGAATGAACAACCTTTACCTGAAATTTGATCGGAGTGAAAAATATAAGGTTTTAAGGTGAGGGTCTAAGTTAACAATTAAAATAAAGAATGACAACAATAAGGGGACTGATCAAACAGCTTAAAACTATATCAAATATTTTCGAAGATACATCTCCGAAATAATCTAACATGCAAAAGTGATGGAAAAATTCAAATTGTCCCCATATATTCCAGAGATATATCTCCGAAATATTCACTGAACTAGTTAATTTTCATGTTTTCTCCAAATCGTTCTGAAAATATATCTCAAACATAAAGTTTACCATATGCAATAGGTGCCACTCAAAATACTCTACCTTAATTTTCATGTTTTCTCCAAATCGTTCTGAAAATATATCTCGAAAATAAAAGTTTACCATATGCAAGAGGTGTCACTCAGAATAGTCTACCTTAAACTTGTTGGTGCAAAGGTGAATAAATGATGAACAAAGGAAATATTCTATTAAGAATGACGGCTAAAAAAAACATGATAATAGTTGCAATGATTGTCACCCTATTTATAAGCTAAAACTAGGGTTACTAGAATAAGATAAAATACTAAAATACCCTCTAACAAACTTAGGGGTTAAGGAAAAATAGTACAACTAAATAAATATGAATTACTATTAATATTCTAATACCATCCCTTAATTCATATTCCATCAAAACTTGTAACACCAATTCCATCCCTTAGTCTGAGAAATTGATCAGTCTTGACAGCTTTCGTCAGAACATCTGCCAACTGCTTCTGAGTGCTGCAGTGTACAACTTCTAACACTCCACTCTGAACTTGATGTCTTAGAAAATGATACTTGGTCTCAATATGCTTGCTTCTCCCATGCAACACTGGGTTTCTTGCAAGATTGATTGCAGACTTGTTGTCAATCATCAACTTCAGAGGTTTGTCTACTTTAATCTTCAGATCCTGCAACAGATTCAAAATCCACACAGCTTGGCATGCAGTAACAGCACCTGCAATGTATTTAGCTTCACAGGTTGACAACGCCACAACAGGTTGCTTCTTGGAACACCAAGAAATGGAACCTCCCAGAAATTTGAACAAGTACCTAGATGTACTTCTTCTGTCAACTCTGTCTCCACACCAATCAGAGTCTGAATAACTCAGAAGTTCTGACTCATTATTTCCTCCAGAGGGAAATAATACTCCATACTTCAGAGTTCCTTTGATATACCTCAGAATCCTGACAGCAGCTTGGTAATGGGACCACTTAGGTTTACTCATGAACCTACTAACCATCCCAACTGAGTAGCAAATATCAGGTCTGGTATTGCACAGATACCTCAGAGAACCAACCAACTGTTTGAAGTTTGTAGCATCCACATCCTTTCCTTCAGAGTCTGAATCCAGTTTCTGATTTGTATCAGAAGGTGTGACAGCCATCTTACAATTCTTCAGATCAAATCTCTTCAGAAGTTCTAATTCATACTTGAGCTAATGCAAAATGATACCTTTCTCAGAATATCTGAACTCCATCCCTAGAAAGTATGTCATTTTGCCTAGATCAGTCATTTCAAATTCATTCATTAGAGCCTTCTTGAACTTGGCTACCTCCTGTTCAGAACTTCCAGTCAGCAGTATATCATCAACATATAAACATACCAGAGTCATATTGCCTTCAGAAGTATGCTGAACATAGACACCGTACTCCATCTCACATTTTTGAAAGCCTTGCTTCTTGAAAAATGAATCAATCTTCTGATTCCAAGCTCTGGGCGCTTGTTTCAATCCATATAGAGCTTTGTATAATCTGTACACCATCCCTTCCTGATTCTTTTTCACAAATCCAGGAGGTTGTGACACGTAAACTTCTTCTTCTAATGGACCGTTCAGAAATGCAGATTTTACATCTAAATGCATCAGAGGCCAATTCATGTTAGCAGCTATTGCAATCACCATTCTGATTGTTTCATGTCTTGCTACAGGTGCAAACACTTCAGAGTAATCCAGCCCATGTTTTTGTAGAAATCCTCTGGCTACCAACCTTGCTTTATGTTTGCCAATTGAGCCATCTGGCTTTAACTTCTGCTTGAAAACTCATCTGACGTTGATGGCTTTCTTATCTTTTGGAAGTTCTGTCAGCTTCCAAGTCTTGTTTCTCTCTATAGCATCAAGTTCTTCTTTCATGGCCTTCAGCCAGAGCTTCTGCTTAAGAGCCTCCTTTGTACTTATAGGTTCAGAGTCTACTAACATGGAACACTGAATAACTTCTCCTTCAGAGTCTACTTCAGTGTCTTGCAGCATGTCAAATTCTGCAAATCTTCTGGGAACGCTTCTGATTCTTTGTGGTCTCTGAACTTGTTCAGAGTCTTGAGCTTCAGAGTTTCCAGCTTCAGATGGTTGACTTCCTCTAGAGCTTTGACCATCTTCAAGATCTGGCACATTTTCAGAGTCTTGGCCATCTTCAGAGTCTGAATTTCCACCAGAATCTGGATTACCATCAGAGTCTGGATCATCAGAGTCACCTTCATCTTCTGAGTCTTCTCCAGAGTCAGAATCACTATCAGAGTCAGAATCAACGTCAGAGTTTACTTCAACTTCAGAAATTCTTAACTCTGACCTTTCTTCAGAAGTTCTAACATCAGAATCAGATTGAGACTTATCCCAATTCCAAACTTCTGATTCCTTCACAATCACATCTCTGCTGAATTCAATTTTATTGGTTTCTGGACAATAGAGCTTGTATGCACCTGTACTGTGGTACCCTATCAGAATCATCACTTTGCTTCTATCATCCAGCTTCTGTCTTCTGGCTTCTGGAACATGTTTATAGCAAACAGAACCAAACACCTTCAGATGACTAACACTTTGCTTGTCTCCAGTCCACTTCTGCATAGGAACTATTTCCTTCAACTTCTTCGTAGGACATCTGTTGAGTACATACGTTGCAGTGGCAACAGCTTCTCCCCAGAGCTTCTGAGGAAGCTTCTTCTCCTTTAGCATGCTTCTCACCATATCAAGCAAAGTGCGGTTTCTTCTTTCAGCAAGACCATTGTGTTAAGGGGTATAAGGAGCAGTAACCTCATGCTCAATTCCATTCTCCTCACAGAACTTCTGGAACTCTTTGGAGTTATACTCACCTCCACCGTCAGTTCTAAGAATCTTCAACTTCTGACCACTCTGATTCTCAGCCTTCATTCTGAATTTCTTGAATTCATCAAACACCTCGTGTTTGAACTTAATAAGGGATACCCATGTCATTCTTGTGAATTCATCAACAAATAACACAAAGTATTTATTCCCTCCAATTGATGCTACTGGAAATGGACCGCACACATCAGAATGTACAACTCCCAAGGCATGTTTTGCTCTTGGAGCAACTTCTGACGCAAATGGCAAACGTGGTTGTTTTCCTTCCATGCAAACTTTGCATGACTTTTCAGGCTTCTTAATTGTAGGAATTCCATGTACCAGCTTCTTTGAATTCAGATGTTTTAGGCTTCTGAAATTCAAATGACCAAATCTTCTGTGCCACAACTCACTCTCCTTCTCAGCACATGTTGCACTAAGACATTCTGAGTCTGTAGTTCTGACATTCACCTTGAATGTTCTATTCCTTCCCTGTTCTGACTCCATAATCAACTTCTGATTGTAGTCATACAGCTTCAGAAGATTGTCATTCATGGTAACTGAAAAACCTTTCTCAATTAATTGTCCCACACTCATCAGAGTAACTGAAAAATCAATGTTGTTTCCCATTGTTCAGAGTCACACTGACATTTCTCATACCTTCTGCATTAAGATATTTGTCATCAGCACACCTGATCTTTGTCCTCTTTTCAGAGTCAAAGTCAACCAGCCATTTCTTGTTTCCAGTAAGATGATTTGAACAGCCAGTGTCCATATACCACCAGTCTGTCAGATCCATATCATCAGATTCAGAGGCCATCAATAGCACAGATTCGTCATCAGAACTTCTGGCTATATTTGCTTCTTCTGATTTCTTCTCCTTGTTTGACCAACAATCTCTAGCAAAGTGACCAAACTTCTTACAACAGTAACATTGGATCTTCTTCTTGTCATACTTCTCTTTTCCCTTCTGAGCATTCTTTTGCCTATCAGAGATTGAGCTTTCTGACTTCTTACCACCATCAGATCTTCTCTTGGCTTCTGACTGCTTCTGATACCTCCTATCAGAAGTTGCTTTCAGAGTCTGCTGCTCTACTTCCCTTTCAGAAGTTCTCTCAGTCAAACGCAACTCTTGCGCTTCTAAACTGCTCTGCAGCTCTTCAATTCTCATGGTACTCAGATCTTTGGAATGTTCTATTGCTACCACAATGTAATCAAATTGAGAGGTAAGGGATCTCAATACCTTCTCCATGATCGTTTCTTCAGAAAGAGTTTCTCCACACGCCTTCATCTCATTAGTGATCAGAATCACTCTGGAGATGTATTCAGAAACTTTCTCATTATTCTTCATGTTGAGATTCTCATATTGCTTTCTCAAGGACTGAAGCTTCACCTTCTTCACTGATGCGTCACCACCATAACATCTAACCAGTGTGTCCCACGCAGCCTTTGCTGTCGTTGAATCTGCGATCTTCTCAAACACATTTACATCAACACATTGATGAATAAAAAATAATGCTTTCTGATCCTTCTTCCTTACTTCCTTTTGTGCGTTTTTCTGTTCATCTGTTGCATCTGCTGCTACCGGAACATAACCATCAGTGACAAGATCTAAAACATCTTGAGCACCAAACAGTACACGCATTTGGATCATCCAACGATTCCAGTTTTTACCGTCAAATACTGGAAGCTTGGTGTTCATGTTGCCGTTTCCGTTCATCTTCACCTTGCACAATACACTCAGATTTCTCACACAGTGTTTCCCAACCCACAGAATAAAATTCTGATCAGATTTTGTTCAAGATTCAACACGAATCTAAGAATCAAAATCAAACACACAAGACCTCACGTTCACTCGTGTTTCCCGTGTTTCCCAATGAATCCGAACCGGAGCTCTAGATACCAATTGTTGGTGCAAAGGTGAATAAATGATGAACAAAGGAAATATTCTATTAAGAATGACGGTTAAAAAAAACATGATAATAGTTACAATGATTGTCACCCTATTTATAAGCTAAAACTAGGGTTACTAGAATAAGATAAAATACTAAAATACCCTCTAACAAACTTAGGGGCTAAGGAAAAATAGTACAACTAAATAAATATGAATTACTATTAATATTCTAATAAAACTAAACACTAGAAGAAACTCATGGGTGCGATAAGAAACTCTCTTTTTGTAAACTCCCATTACAAATGAGCCCAATTGCCTCAAATTTAATACATAGTCAAAGTCATCAAACTAAGAAATACGAAAACGTCATCAACTAAATACAGGAAGAATTTGCAATTTAGAAGCAAACTTTTTTTTTTTGCAGGATTTTATGAATAATCTAGAAGCAAACTTTTTTTTTGCAGGATTTTATGAATAATCTGATGATAGCTTCATCTGTAAGACCACTTCAAGTGTCCGAGTCATCATCGTCATCATTGTCTACACCTTGACTGTCATAATCATCAAAATCCTCATCATACAATGGATCAGAAATACCATCTTTAGCAAAACCATAGTGTCCATCATCCGCATCCTCGTCATCATCTGACAATTCATTACTAGATTTGCTATGCTCACTTTCTTCTGATTCACTATCAGAACCTTCATCGTCTTCCGAAATCTCCTCTGGATAGTCATTCATTGGATGGTCTTCAGCTAAAATTGACAAGTGTAAACGAGTTTTCAATCAATAGTGATCTTCAATAAGGGTGAGGAAGAGAAAAGACATAGGGAAATACCATTTGAGTCATCAGTTTCATAATCCAAATCGTCAGGCCCGTCACAATAATCTTCATCATCAACTTGAACACTAAGCGGCAATACACAGCAATGTCAAGTAGAAAGAATAAGAAACCAGATTAAACATATATAGACAAAATACTTACAGTGGATAAGAATGTGAAGAATTTTCTTCATTAATCGTCTCATCCGTTACAGTGTAGAGGTCATAAACATAGTCCTCTGTATATGTCACATAAGACAATGCACCATAACCATATGTAAATGAACAATTTAGATAATCTCAAAAATAAAAGTTTAGATATATGAGAATTGGTCAGCAACAACAATAATTTCAAATCATTTAATACAACTCTTGATAAAAAAAAAATATAACATTATAAAATGCCCAAAGATAACTCCAAAATTTATTTATCTTTATTGACCCAGAAAATGTTAATTATTTAAGTAAATGCAACTCGAGAAAAAAAAAAGTAGCAAAATCAGTAGTAATTTAATAGTAGTTTGCAATTAGACAATAACCTTGTTGGGAATGAGCACTTATATCAACTTCAATCTCTGCAGCAGCATTAGGAATAACCTCTCTTAGCAAAGGGAGGAAACTAGACAAAAGTTTTTGATCCTCCAAGGAGATATCTCTGCATTAATCACAGGTTAAATGTATTCTCTGAGACAATAAATAACAACCCTCCTGTTTATAAAGCAACAGGAGTAAGTATTTACACAGTAAATAAATAACAACCCTCCTGTTTATAAAGCAACGGGAGTAAGTATTTACACAGTAAATAAATAACAACGGCAGAATTCACAATATATATTTCCTTGCTTATTGAAGATATTTGTATTAATTCAAATCTTAAATAAATAACCATCTTTTCATCAATTGTTCAAGCCCACACACGCCCATATAGATCTAAAAAAATTAGATTAAAATAATTTCTTCTACTGTCCTTTGTATATAAAAAACATTCTTCAGTGTCAAGCCCACAAAGTTGTGAAGAAGAACAACACTAAAATGGCTAAAGCTTATGGAGTTCACATTGATCATCATCAACAACATCTTCGGTGACACTTCAGTAGTCAAGACAATGTTGCTGAGGTATGGTGCATTATCATTAAATGGTACTAGTATTGTTTCTTGTTTTGGTCATTGGGTAATGCTAACATGTGCCCTAACATGTTAAGAAGCCTAAAAATGGAAAATTTGTGTTGAAAAAATCAATAAAAAAATTAATTATCGAAACTTAAATAAAACAATGCACAATTTCCACACAAAAAATCTACATTTAACTCTTAACATATGCCTTAAGGGCACATGTTAGCATTACCCTTGTCATTTCATTGGAAACAAAAGTGGGCTTGGTGGTTTTGGAGCTTGTTCTAATGTTGCTCTTGGTTGGTTTGTGCCTAATAATCACTAAGGATCTGGACCTCTACTTTCTCTTGTTAGAAACCAACTTGAGACCTCTCTTCAACTCCAAATTTTCATTCTCAATCTTTTGATCTTTGCTGCCTCATGGTATTTCAATGTGTTTCACTTCATTTCATAGCATTATAATGTGTGTATAAATTTAAAGAATATAGATATAGATTTATGATGGATTATTACTTTCAAATATCTTTAATGTACAACAAACTTATGATGAAGCCACTCATTAATGCTTGTAATTTGAAAATGTTTTTAAGTTGCCCAACTTTGTTATTTATACTTTTTTATACTTTTTTATACTTTTTTGTTATTTATGTTCCCTTACCCTTTTTTATGATTTTAATGTTAATGTGAATTTATTTATAAAAACACTTATGAATGAAAAGAATGTAATAAGAGGATCATAAACAATTGAAGAGAACATAAATAACAAAGCTATAGTGATTTCGAGTCGTTATTTATTTACAAATAAATACTTACTCCTAGTGTTGTGCATTTACAAAGATAACGAACAAACTTAGATGGAAATACTTACTTGTGCTGCACCTCCTTAATTTGTTCTTGAGAGTCAACACGAACAATGTCATAGAACTGGCATATTTCTTGTAATGTATTTTCAACAGATGTCCCCTTATTTACTTTCCTGCTCTTCCATATTTGCTCAAAACGAGCCTCTTTAGCTGAAGACTGCGAGAAAGAATGAGACATAAAACTTTGCTGGAAAGAAACCTCTAGCAGAAACTACTTCAATGTTTAAATATCACTCTCTCATTCTCATTATCTATAATGAGTGGAGCGGAACAGAACAAAGTGAAATGGGGGCAGAAGAAAGAGTTCATTCCGTTTGAATATTTTATGATGGAATAAAAATGAAGATAAGTGATGGAATAGGATGGAATGTATTTCATCATGTTCCGCTTCATTTCCTCTTTTTATCAATCCAAACAATGCAACATAAACTTATTTCACTTCATTCCATCAATCTAAACATAAGAGTACCATACTGAGCTTATTTCACAAAAATTAATGAGAAGTTTGAAAGTTTGGCTTCTCCAATCTTATCATCTCAGACACTAGGGGCTTGTTTGATAGTGTTTTGTTTTTTAGTTTTTTGGAAACTTTTATAAATCAATTTCGAAAACTGCATTTAAGAAGATAATTGTGTATTTAGAAAAGGAAAATTTATGTACTTTAATTTGATATCAAGGTAAACTTAATTATTAACAACTAGGAAAATCAAATAAAACACAATTCGGCAGAATTACAAAAACAATAGAAAAATTCAAACAACTCCAAAACCAATCATTGCATCAGACCGGATTTCCTTAAGAGGACTGTAAGTTGATAGTTAGAGGAATTAAATTATATAAATAAAAAAAAGGATGCAAAGGTATATGTCTGAAACTATACAGAAGAAACTTCAACACAATTTCGAATAGTATATTATATTGTCATCCCTTAAGAAAGAGTATTAATAAGTGTCCAAACATATGTGCATACAAAAACAGAAGAAATATATAAGGGCATGTAACAGACCTCTTTTTCTTGTTTAGCTTTAAACAAGAGCTGATCTGGCTTCTGTAGACATCAAAAATAGGAAATGATGAGAGACAACATGATTAGAAATGTGAAACATGTTTGTGATAAAACAATTGGGAAAGAGGACAGGTTCATGACTTTGAGCATGCATTAGCAAATGTGTATGTACACACGGTGTCTGTGCACATGCAGAAGAATGAGAGAGGGAGAAGTCAAGAAAAAATGGCTTACACTGACTTTTTTGAAGATGTTCTTCCTTTCGACAACTTTTGACTTAGATTCAGAAGCACTTTTAGAACCAGGTTCCTTATAAAACAGTCAATTGACTAGGTGTTAATGTATGCATTTTGTAAAACATAGCGCAATGATGATTAAAATTTGCCACCCATTGCAACAATGACCGAAACAAAATGTTATAAATGGAGAGCAAATTGGCATGAGATGGGAAACAAACACATGACAACACATGTATATCATACGTAGAAAGAATTGTACATCATCTAGATGGGTTACTAACCACAAATGACTGCACAATATCTAAAGTGACCTCAGAGCTGCTTATTGTCTCCACATGCTGTACCAAAACCTTCTTGTTATGAATTTCCCCTAATAAAGAAGGGAGCAATTATAACGTGAGTCAGGCATAAATATTAAACACATTCAAAAACAAAGCATTCCAGCAGCTGGCGTGTCTCGGTGTCCAACACCCGTACGACACGGGTCGGAAAAGTCAAACAAGTGTCGGAAAAATCAAACAAGTGACACCCGTATGACACTCATAACACGTGTCAAACAATTCACACAAGTGTTTCAAAATAAATTCGTTTTTTTCTTTGGTCCAACGTTCATTATACATTTTCTTGGTCAAATCTGAGACACGTTTAAAAAAGTTAAACATGTATTGAAATAATATCATTAATGAAGAAGTTAAGACATTAATTTTTACTAAAATACTTTTAATTTTTTTAATAATAAATGGATAAATGAAATTCAAATTTTATCATAATGAAATTCAAATTTTATCATATATGTAGGATGTCTGTGTCCTATGTTTTTGACATTATAGGTGTCGGAGTGCCCGTGTCGGGTCGTGGTACTCCTAAACCCAGTAAACTTTTTTTATTTAACAGAGTTTTAACCAATGCTTCTTTAACTTTATGAGTCTACAATAGCATACCTAAATAATATGGAACAGGCAAAGAAGTATTGGTTGGAAGAAAAGAGTAGAAAGCATACCGTGTTGAGAAGAATCGGAGAGTGATAGATTTTGAAAATCCAAGAGAGGGCGCTTCAATGGCCTGTCGTTGATTTCCAACCCTAGATTGAGATGCAAAAAGCATAAAACGGTTGTTAAAGGAGAGAACGAGAAAAATAAAATAAAAGGAGAGTGATGAAAGGGATGGTTACAGAAAGCGTGGAGTGGAGAATGGAAGGGTTTTCGTTTCACCCTAACCACGACAGGCTTGGGTGGAGCCGAGGAGCTTTCCGCCATATTTGTTTTTGAGTAATTGGCGACTGATTTGGAATCAGGCATGCACGGCGGTGACGGTGATTACTAAACTCCGTGTCCAGTTGCCCTTACCGAAATTTGGTGGAAGTCTTTTTCTTTTTATACTAGGAATGTTCGCGGGTACGGGTTAACCTCCAACCCACTCAGTCAATCCAATTCAATTTTTATTTTGTATTCAACCTAATTATGCACCTGAGTTCAATCTGAATCAACCTAACGGATTTCAAATTTTAAATTTATGAACCCGCAAATCCAATTCATTTATATTTTATATTATTTTTATTTTATTTATAAATTATCTAATATAATTTTACCATTAATATATTTTTTTAAATATAATTATAATTTTTATTAATTATAAAAGCTTAAGTATGAATTAAATTTGAGATATCAACTTTATTTATTTAAAGAAAGAGATATTTTATCTTTTAAATCACATTTTATATTATTTATATTTTTTTTTAACGTAATTTGAATCTTAAAAGAGTTTTTAGATATTAACTGATAAATTTTATTTAAATTAAATACTAATATTTTATGATTTTTTTAATGTTTTTATAAAATAGATGTGCTAATTAAATTAAAATTTTATTTAAAATTTAAAATTATATTTAATTGATGACCAACGAATCCATCCAATCCAACTCAACCTATTAATGAGCGGATTGATTTGGTTCGGATTTAGTATTATAAGTAAGGATTAAACACTCAACTTAATCCAAAGACTATTGATTGGGTCGGATATTAGATTTAATCAAATTATACTCAATCCAACCCGCAAATACTCCTGTATAGTACTTAGGTTAAGTTGGACAAAATTGAGTGACCAAAATGAAAACAAACGGGTAATTAGGTTTTAATGGTTCGGATTGTCTATCGAGAGTCTCAATATAACTTTGGAATTTTTTATCAATTTAATAAATCAAATGTGTCACCTCACTTTTTTTATTTATAACTAACATTTAAACAAATATAATTTTTTATCCGTTTTTTAATTGTGTACATGCGTTAAAAAGTAAACATATGTTTTAATTTAATTTTGGTCATAGTATGATAAATGTGATACAATTAATCTAAAACTATAGTGAAACAACTAAAATGTAAAACATGTAATATTTTATAAACCAAAATTTATAAAATATAAATATTTTAATTTATTTTTTGACTTTTGTAACCAAAATATAATTCAACTATAATCTCAAAATCTTAGATTCTCTCTCTCTCTCATGTTAATCCATTGACGGAATTAAAGTAGAATGAAACATTTATAATCTTCTTATAAATTTGAGCAGTTGCAAACGTTAATCTTCAACTATAATCTTATTTGAAAACATCAAATGGATTGATCATAATTAAAGTAAAATGAAATCATAAATTACTAAAAACTTCAACATAAAAATATTAATTAAGAAAAATTTAAATTTATAAATTTTCACTTAATGTTTTCAAATGCAAATGCTCAAAATATATAAACTGATTGATTTGAAATGAAAAAAATACAAAGTTGTGTTAGCATTAAGGGTATATTTGGCTTAGGAGAAAAGTTGTGAAGAGAGAAATAGGTAAGAGAGAGTGTGTGAAGAGAAAAAAAGAAGAGAAATACGATGGATTTGAGATTTTAATTAGTATGAGAGAAAGAATGAAAAAATAGAGGAAAAAAGTGTTTCTCTTCCTTTTCTCTTGTTTGATTGAATAGAAATTAAAAAGAGAGAAATATAATTCATTTTAAAATAACAAAAAAAACCTCTTGATTAAAAAAATTAAACATACAATCATTTTAGTTGAAATAATAAAATAAATAAATTTAAATTATTAAGCTTAATAATTTTAATTAAATTTATTAGTAAGATGATTTACTTAAACAATTAATTAATTTTATGCAACAATACAACAATGTCCAAACGAAATTACAAAGAAGTCACAACAGACAGCATGGTATAACACTTTAACATAAACCAGCAAAACACATAACTTGTTGTGAATCTTATTGTGAGTTAATGGTCTTCAACAATAATAATCCGTAACAGATAATATAACAGAATAAGGCAAGAAAAAACTGAAGGTTTGATTACCCCGTTCGATCAAACTATCTACTCTGGAGGAGAAAGCAGCTCTCCAATTCACTATACTCAAAAAGTTGTTACAATTGATTACAGATGAGTTACAAGAAAATAACCTTCGATTCAGTTTCTCAAGAACAACCCTGAAGGCGCCCAAGAACAACCCTATTTTTTACCTAAGTGTTTTCCTACCTCTCCAACTCTCAATATACTCATAAAGTTGTTACAAGAGATTACATATGAGTTATATGAAAATAGCCTTCACCTTCAAGCTTCCAAGAACAACCCTGAAGGCGCCCAAGAACAACCCTGAAGGCGCCCAAGAACAACCCTATTTTCTATCCAAGTCTTTTCCTACCTCTCCAACTCTCAATATATGAATCACTCAAACCCAAGGTGTAATCCAAGGTTTTTTTTGTGCATAGCTGAAACCCTATTGTCGCACCTTGAAAATTCATTCGAACATACGACCCTCGCGCTAAAGGCGCGGAAATGCGGTTCGACATAGTCGTCGCCGAACTTTATTTATCCCATAAAGGGAAAGGAAAATATTGAGAAAACCTCTTAAAACAAAAGGACAGAAACAGGGTCGTCGCAACCAATGTTTCGGGTTCGGGAGTCGGTTACGCAATGGGAAGGTATTAGCACCCCTCACGTCCGTTGTGCTCAACGGAAACCTCTTAGGGTATTTTGCGATGGGCGTTAGCTAAATTTGCTTATTTTCTTCTCAACAATAAATGTGAATTAGTAAGTTAATGGGATAAAGATACTCGGGGAAATGGGTGGTTTATAGGATAGGGTGCTCGCCAAGGATTGGGGCCCTTGTGTTTACGTCTGCTCATTCGGACGAGAATGAGAAATTAGAGCATCGTAGTTCGACTACGGGAAAGGATGTGGGGGAAACGGAAAATAGAGGGGATTATGGACGGAATAACGGAGAAAGATAGAAGTGTACTCGCTAAGATCATCGCAATCTTGTGCCTACGTATCTTACATTCAAAAGTGAATGAAGAATCAGAGTGTTTGTAGTTCGTGGTAACGACCACGAAAAGATGAAGGGTTGAATTGAATTGGAATTTTGGTTTGGGAACGAAAGATTGAGTGATTAACAACCCAAGGGGCGTGCCTCAAGAGCTGTCACTCTAGAATCCAAGGAATGCGAGATTTCAAGAACTCAGTTCTTTCGAAAGTTGATTGAATAGGTTGAAGATAAATGTTGAACGTCTTGAATTCGAAAGATTAAACTAATAACAACTCCAGCGCGTGCCTCGAGAGTTACTCATTCGAAGATTCAAGGAATGCTAGACTCCAAGAATATCCTTCTTTCGTAAGTTTGATTACAAAATATGTTTGAATAGAAATTAGGTGCTTTAAGACGAAAGAGTGAACGAACGACAACCCAAAGTGTGCGCCTCAAAAGCCATTCATTAGAAGATTCAAGGAATGCTATATTCCACGAATATCCTTCTTTCGTTAATTATTTAAGAAATGTGTTCTGTAATAGATTGAATCGAAAACGTTACGACAAGAGGTGGCCTACGAGGAAAAAGGCACTCAGCTTACAACTTGGTTTAAAATACCACTTGACTTTGGATCAAGGGTTTGACCTTTATTTGCATGCAAAAGCGTGTTGAAATGGAAGTGGGTTTGAAAATGAAACCGACTTGACGATGAGTCAAGGGTCAAGTTATGAGAAACGATACTAGTCCCTGAGGGTGTCCCTAATATCGAAACCACGATGAAATGTGAAAGTGTGTGTAATAGGTTGATGGTGAATGCGGACAACACTCGACTTACGGAGGGTGTTTGAAAATGGCTTGATGACGAATCGAGAATCAGTTTGAAAACAGTTTAATCTACGCTAGTCCCTATGGATGCTCCTAGAAGATAAACCAGGATCAAAGCAATACGACAGCGTACATTGAAATGGGAGAGGGATACATGTGAGTTACACGGGATTGCACGAAATTAAATGGTCTCGTTGTAAGGTAGCCCAAGAGAAAGACGTGTGTGTGTGTGAAGTGTCCTAAGCTAAGCCTTGAGCAAAAGTCGGACAAAACTCCAACCTAAGGTTTCTGACAAAATCCAATTGTCCATTGCTCAGACAAATAACCAACAATCCACCAATTTAGGCTTTTATTATTTCGATAATTGTTTAGTGTTTTTGAATATGTATGAATAAGAGATGATCAATATGAATATGTACGATATGAATAATATGACAAGATATGAATAATATAACAAGATATATAACAATATAATCAAGATAATATCCACAATAATATAATCTAGATAAATATTAATAAGTATATGAACAAGATAATATAAGTCAAGATATAATTGACTGAAATTAAAACAAGGGTATATTTGACTGAAAGTAAAATAATTGTATATTGACGGAAAGTAAAGTTAGTGGTTATTTGATTTGTGAATTGAATCGGGACGAAGTATAATGCTAAATCGTCGTAGCTCGACTTATGACAAAAGTCAAACTATAGGATGTCGAGTAAATTGATATTCGTGCTAAAAACAAGATAGAGAAATGATATTGAGGATCACTCTCTAATTTAATCGGGTTGCACGGACCAAAAGAAAGGGATCTCGTCTTAATTATAAACTCGTATCGATTAATCTAAGGTGGCCTATCACGACCCCAAAGTATAGAAAATTACCCACATGGTCATTTTGCACAGATTTGACATAGTGAAGGTTGTCGACTTCGATAAATCGACGTTTACAAATTCAAAGACTTCATTGATCGATAAAAATAAAATAAAATTGAGATGAGAATGAAAATGAAAATAGAAAAAGAAAGTGGTCTCGGTTTCATCGCCACTTATCAATAATTTGACTAGTGGCGACTTTTTAGGTTTTGTCATCGATCGAAAAGAATTGAAAATGAGAAATTAAACTCGGAGTGAGATAAATTATTGATAAAACCAATGGGAAATTAAAAAAGGTCATGAAACTTAAAACTAAATGAAAAAAAAGTTTGTTAAAAAAAACAAATAGATAAAAGATTCAAAAGAAGAAAAAAAATGAAATATAAAATAAAAGAGGGGGTGTGTTTCCAGAATAACTAGGTGTAAACCAGAAGGAATCACGTGGGCTCAATGAGGCCCATCATTCTTTACCCGAGAGAAACAAACGAATAACAAAAGGCAACAATGGTAATGCAAACCGAAATGGGCTATGAGAACCCATTTCCTCGAAAATGGATCGGACCCCCCCCCCCCAAAAAAAAGGAACAAGCTCACTCAGCCTTCAATAGAAAAACAACAAAACCCAAATGTCATTGAGATAAACGCTTGGCAGCAGTGATGTACCCATCAACGAACTCGAATCACACACAATTTCTCCTCTTGGAGAAAATTAAGACGAAATCATGGTAACGAAAATAACGCAAATCATCCAACCTTCTCTTTCGCGAATCAATCATCTTTTGCATTTTCTTGCGTGACTTTGCCTTCAAGTTCAGATTTGAAAGGGTCAATCTTTTCATTTAATTTCCAGGTTTGGCTTTGTTCCTCTTCATATCAATTTCTCCTCCTCCATTTTCGTTTGATTTGGAAATAAGCTTCGGCTTTATTGGGTTATGCGATGAGTTTACGCTTGGTTCTATTTATGGGTTCGGATTGAAGGTGAATGAAGATTAGGTTACAGAGGTGAATGATAAGTTTGATAGAGAAGGGTGGAAGGCCTTATTGTAGAATGAAGGAAAGTTGAAGAATTGTGAGGGTTGTTGAGGGTTGGCCGAACTTTTGCATAATAAGATTGGCTCTTTTTTCAAGCCCCCCTCCTTTAGAGTGTGAAAGGAGCTCTAATTTATAGATTTCATGGAGGGCATTTCAGGAAGAATGAGAGGAAATTTTTGTATGGTAAAAGTGTGTTGTTGTTGCATTTTACAATTGTGTTGCGTCGCGATTTCTACTGAAAAGTTTTGTGCAGGCACATGTTGTAAAACGACTTGCTGCGTCGCGTATTGTTGCGTTATATAGAAACGTGGTTCTTGTGATGTGTATCTTCTGTTTATAGGTGCGTGTTTTGGTTAGTATTGTTGGATATCATGTGCGACCCCTTTTTATCGTGATCTAAAATAACCTCTTATACAGGTTTTTGGTGGAATATCACATGGACATGAGTTTTATGGTTGGTGCAATTTTCAAATTGATGGAACTGCTATATGCTGATTTATGCGTGAAATTAGGAGAGGTATTGGCTGGGTTTGGTGTCAAGAAAATAAACATGGTGTAGGGACCTTATGTACAGGCTGCAAAGCCATGCTTCATTTTGTGTTATTATGAATTTATTTGGAGAGCACATTTTTGTAATATTATTTTGGGGCAGAGGGACTCAATATCCTTTGTATGGGCCTTTTGTAGTTTGGATATGAATCTTTTCGTAGAAATTTCCTTGTAATTAAACTCTTTTATTTGGGCTTCTTATTTTGCAATCCATGAATCATTGTCCTTATACTATTTTTTGCAATTTGGTTTGTAAAATGGACTTTACAACAAATGGCCTTTGTAATAGGTTCTATATTCCCTTTTGGACCTCCTTCTTTGATCTATGTCTAGAACACTTTAACAAAAAAACTTGCAAATAATTCTTGATTAAAAGCTCTGGTGTTCAGACTCGAGTTGAAAATCAAGCTTGAAACCATTAGTCATAAGACAAAATGGATCTTCAAATTCAATAAAGCCTAAGGGCAAACCAAATCACTAATGCTTTAACTTCTGAGTTCAACCCCTTGAGTGTGACTTGAAACATGAATTGTGTCACCACTCATTCCAAAAAAAAAATAATTGAAAAAGAACTAATCTCTGATGAACCTTAACCACAAAATTTTGATTCATTCCTAACTGAGCTGACCTGCCCCATAAAACCCTAATTGAAATCTCAGGCCCACATACCTGTCCTGATATCCCCAAAGGAAGCTTGATTCAATTCACACCAACCTCGCGATAAAAGTAACATATATATTCTTTGGATTTTCTAAATAAGAGTTAGTGGGCAGACACAAAGATGAAATTATACAAGTAGGACAAGTTTGGGGTATGACAGATGCCCCTATCTAATTAGCTTGGACCTAGTAAGATGAACTGCTACGTCGTTATTTCTTTCAGGGTAGAAGTTAATTAGATATGAAAAAGACCCTGAATTTGTCCAAAAAGAAAGGAAAATATTTGGGAAATGGAAAACAAATCAATGGGGAACATTCACGCAATTTGACACCAAAAGGATGACAGAACCATCACCAAAAGGATGATGAAGAGAAACACACACAACCCTGACACCAAAAGGATGTAGGGAAACACTCGCGCAATCTGGAACCAAAAGGATGACAGACCCATCACCAAAAGGATGATGGAGAAAACTCACACAGCCCTAACACCAAAAGGATGTAGGGAAACCCTCGCACAATCTGACACCAAAAGAATGACAGACCCATCACAAAAGTATGATGGAGCGAAACACACATAGCCCTGACACCAAAAGGATGTAGGGAAACACTCGCACAATTTGGCACCAAAAGGATGACAGACCCATCACCAAAAGGATGATGGAGCGAACTCACATAGACAGCTCTGACACCAAAAGGATGTAGGGGACACTCGCACAATCTGGCACCAAAAGGATGACAAACCCATCACCAAAAGAATAATAGAGCGAACTCACACACATAGCCCTGACACCAAAAGGATGTAGGGTCGCGCAATCTGGCACCAAAAGGATGGCAGACCCATCACTAAAAGGATGATAGAGCAAACTCACACACATAACCCTGACACCAAAAGGATGTAGGGAACCCTCGCGCAATCTGGCACCAAAAGAATGGTAGGCCCATCGCCAACAGGATGACAGAGCGAACTCACACAGGTTGCTATCACCAAAAGGATGATAGAACGACATTCACACAATCTGGCACCAAAAGGATGACAGTCCCATCACTAAAAGGATAATGGAGCAAAACTCTCACCGACTACCACCACCAAAAGGACGATAGAGTAACACTCGCACAATCTGGCACCAAACGGATGACAGACCCATCACCAAAAGGATGATGGAGCAAACTCACACCAGCTACTACCACCAAAAGGATGATAGGAAACACTCGCGTAATCTGGCATCAAAAGGATGACAAACCCATCACCAAAAGGATGATGGAGCAGACTCACACTGGCTACTACCACCAAAAGGATGATAGAGCAAACACTCGCACAATCTAACACCAAAAGGATGACAGACCTATCATCAAAAGGATGATAGAGCAAACTCATACCGGCTACTACCACCAAAAGGATGGTATAGCAAACACTCTCACAATTTGGCACCAAAAAGATGACAGACCCATCACCAAAAGGATGATGGAGCGGACTCACACCGGCCACTACCACCAAAAGGATGATAGAGCAAACACTTGCACAATATGGCACCAAAAGGATGATAGACCTATCACCAAATGGATGATATAATGGACTCACACCGGCTACTACCACCAAAAGGATGGTAGAGCAAACACTCACACAATCTGGCACCAAAAGAATGACAGACCCATCACCAAAAGAATGATAGAGCGAAACACACACACAAGTTACTACCATCAAAAGGATGATAGAAACTTCTCAAATTGAAGATGACCAACATCAAAAGGATGCGGGCAAGGTTGAACCAACGAGGTTTGGCTATCACCAAAAGGATGATAGTAAGGCAATTGACAAAAGGTCAAGTTTGCTGTGTACAACTCATTAGAAAACACCCAAGAGGAAGATTGGATTGAAATGAATCAACGGGGACGCCCACTGACTTGCTTAGAGGTTATAATTTTGACAACAAAGGATTGAAATGACTTCATGAGGAACACGCATAAACTTTGTAGAGGATGCCCATGTCTAGGCTGAGTTTGTCTTGGATGGTTTGAATTATGATTATTGGAAACCTAGGATGATTGCATATCTAGAATCCTTAAACAGCAAGGCTTGGAGAGCTGCACACTCTGGCTGGAAACATCCTGTGAAGACAGACAAGGATGGAGTAGATGTGTTAATTCCTGAAGAGCAATGGAACAAAGAGCAAGAGGCCTTAGCTCTTGGGAATTCTAAAGCTTTGAATGCACTCTTCAATGGCATAGACAAAAACATCTTCAGACTGGTACACCACTGTGAACAAGCAAAGGATGTTTGGGACACTCTCAGAACTACTCATGAGGGAACTTCCAAGGTCAAAATGTCAAGACTTCAAATGCTAACCACCAAATTTGAAGGCCTGAGAATGAAGGAAGATGAGACCATTCATGAGTTTTACATGAATGTTCTTGAACTTGCAAACACCTCAGGAGCCTTGGGAGAAAAGATGGCTGAAGAGAAGATTGCAAGGAAGATTCTTAGATCCTTACCTAAGAGGTTTGCCATGAAGGCCACAACCATTGAAGAAGCTCAAGACATATGCAACATGAAAGTGGATGAACTCATAGGTTCTCTCCAAACATTTGAGATGGGCATGTGTGAACAACCTGTAGAGAAAAAGAGCAAAAGCATAGCTCTTGTCTCAAACACTACTGAAGATTCAGAAGAAGAGGGTGGTGAAAAAGAGGAGAATTTGTTAGAAGCAATAGCCTTGCTTGGAAGACAGTTCAATAAACTGATCAAAAGGATAGATCATAAGTCAAAGTCCTATGGCAAGAACACCTCTTCTGGCAGTAGCAGAAGGGATAAGTCTGAGGAAAATTCCAATCAAAACAAAGGAGTTTAATGCCATGAGTGTGAGGGATATGGCCACATAAGAAAGGAATGTCCCACTTATCTCAAAAAGAAAGAAAAAGGCCTAACTATCACTTGGTCTGATGGAGATTCTGAGAGTGGGTCAGAAGATGAGTCTGCAAAACATGTCACAGCTCTGACAAGTGTATGTGTATCTGATGGTGACTCAAGTGAAGAGGAGCTAACTTATGATGAACTAGCAGAATCATATAAGAAGCTGTCCATCAGAAGCATTGAATTGTATCAGCAAGGAGAGCACCAAAAGAAGTGCATATTGGAATTAGAGGCTGGGAAGATAGAGCAGCTAGCAACAATAGACTCACTCAAAAGTGAGGTCAACTTGTTGGAATCCAAAATGGAGCAGATGGCAAAATCCATAAGGATGCTAAATCCTAGGACTAACACTCTGAAAGAGATTCTGCATAGTGGTCAAAACTCAGGAAATAGGTCTGGAATGGGATTTATTGATAGACAGAATCCTGTTCTGAAACTCAAGAGATTACAGCCTAAGATTCAGAAGGTGAAGAGAATGCCACGACCAATGTCACAACATCCACCACACAGAAACTGGAACCAAGTCAAAAGACCATTCCAAGGTTATAGATGTTACCATTGTGGAAAACTTGGACACATAAAATCTGTGTGTTTCTGGCTGCATGGATTTCCTAATCGTTCTCATCAAAGGAAATCTAAACAGAGTGCTCATGCCAAAAGGCAGCATCAAGCAAAACCCAAGAAAGATGTTCCTAATAAGCAAAGA
Organism: Lathyrus sativus; assembly: GCA_963859935.3. NCBI lineage: Eukaryota > Viridiplantae > Streptophyta > Magnoliopsida > Fabales > Fabaceae > Lathyrus > Lathyrus sativus. The sequence continues at coordinate 77,576,040 of OZ012737.1, forward strand.
CAATGGGTTGTCAAGAATATGGCTTTAGTAGCTCAAGTTTCTCTAAAGATGCCAACCAAGAAAGATCGGTACTTTGATAGTGGTTGTTCTAGACACGTGACTGGAATAGAGAATATTTTGGTAAACATAAAACCTCATTCCTTAAGTCATGTAACATTTGGTGATGGAGCTAGAGGAGAAATTAAAGGGGCTGGAAAACTAGATTGCCCTAGGGGTCTAAGACTGGATGATGTCTTGTTGGTTAAAGGACTGACTGTTAATCTCATCAGTATCAGTCAGCTTTGTGACCAAAAGGCCTCAATGTAAAATTCACTAAAGATAAATTTGCTGTCATCAATAAAGAAGGTAAGGAAGTTATGAGGGGATCTAGAGCCAAGAACAACTGCTATCTATGGGAGCCTAGGAGTAACCTCAATGTCCTGGTCAAAAATGAAGAAAAGGATCAAGTATGGCTGGAGAAAGGGAAACAAGTTCTAAAAATAGAAAGGACCATGTCCAAAACAATAGTAAGAGGAACTTTAAAGTCTACTTCAAATAGTAGGACAGGTTATGGTAAATGTCGTGTGGATAGGCAAGCCAGGAAGGGATACCCAAAGAATGGTCATCAGGGAAATCTAGATGGGTTATATTGGAACCTGATGGAGTCCATGGAACCTACTCAGCATACAGAGAGCAATGTCACTCAGAATGTCATAACATCGTTTTGTGACAATCTCAGTAACATGAACTGCTATCCTAGCCAGCCAGAGAAAACTGTGAAAAAATCTGACTGGCATCACCTTGGGAAAGAATGTGAGGAACCAAGAGACTCAGGAGCATACAGTGATCACAAGGGTACAAGAGGCCTCAATGGTACTCAATTTGAAAAATCTCTAAGGAAGTTGAGGTCCTTTATTAATGAGGGATTATAGCAATTAAAAGTGATAGGGAATTACCTTTTGAAATTTGATTATTTACTGTTCAATCAAAAAGGTAAGTTCCCTTCTATTGAGCAATCGTACCTCACTACTACATATACGATACACCTCTTCTATCCTTGGTACCCTCACAAACTGTTCATCTTCCATTCATCCTTCAACAAGCACAGAGAACCCTCTCTCTTACGATCAAAGTCACCAAAAATGTCTCAACATCCAACAGATATTCCTTCCAAGAAGATGCCAACCAACTCTGACACAGATTCCGCTGCTAACCCTAAAGAGGCTCTTGAGATAGCTCATCTGAGAATGTTAACTCCAGAAGGATCGATGGTGAAAAAATCACGAACCTCACATGCAAGAAGACCTAAAGAACTTGTACCAGGTCAGGCGTCTCACTCCTCAACTCATGATGAGGCAATCAATGAGGAAGAGGCTAGGCAAATCCACTCCGTCATTGCCAACTTGGTAACAAGGGTTCTGATTGAGCCAAATGAGGTGCTAAGGATAGCCATTCCACCTAACTCTGATAGTCCTACGTATAATTTGGATAATCAAGACAATGTCACGCACGATGTTGAAACATTGGAAGCCACTTCACAAGAGGGCAATAACAAGGGTCAAGGTTCTGAGAATCTGGATGTTCACATGCAAGGTGACCAGAATAATGATATGACTGACACTGTAGATCGTAAGGAGTACTCTGATAATGAATTGATAATCAAGAGCAATCCTGGTATAGCCAAAAGGCTCATGACGAGGAAAGGGAAGAAGCAAGTTGTGCAAAGCAACCCCAAAAAGAAGACTGTAGCCAAGAATACCCCTGTTGGGCCTGCTAAAGCATGGAGCAAGGTGGTTCTAAAGAAGAGGAAGGCCCAATCCAGTACAGAAACTGATTCTACTTCAGATGATGATGATGTATCTGAACTTCTATCAAAGAAGAAACCAACCACTAGCAAGCTTTCTAGTGTCCCTGAGGTTCCAATTGACAACATTTCATTTCATTATCCCTCATGTGTAAATAGATGGAAGTATGTTGTTCAGAAGAGGCTGGCATTGGAAAGGGAACTGAGACAGAATGTTCTTGAGAGTAAAGAAATCATGAATCTCATTCATGATGCAGGATTGATGACAACAGTTAGTCAATTCTCACCATGCTATAAGTTACTTGTCAAAGAATTCATCGTTAATCTTTAAGAGGAATGTGCTGACATGAAATCTAAAGAGTTTGGTAAGGTGTATGTAAGAGGGAAGCGTGTTACTTTTTCTTCAACAACAATCAACAAGTATCTGGGTAGGTCAGATAAAGCACATCCTGATGTAACTGTCTCTGAAAACAAAATATGTCAAGTGATAACAAGCAACCAGGTAAAAAGCTGGCCATCAAAAGGAAAGCTAGCTGCCAGCAAATTAAGTGTCAAGTATGCCATGTTGCATAAGATTGGTACTACAAATTGGGTGCCCACAAACCATAAGTCTACTGTGGCAACTGTTCTTGGAAAGATCATCTATGTCATTGGGACCAAGACCAAATTTGACTTTGGGACATATATATTTGATCAGACTATGAGGCATGCAGTCAGTTATAGCATCAAAGGCCCCATTGCATTCCCTTCACTCATTTGTGGCATCATTTTGAAACAGTATCTAAATATCCTCAAGACCAGTGATGTATCTAGCAAAAGAGAAACTCCCTTAGCCTTCCATAACAAGTTATTTCAAGGTACCCATGTTCCAGACATTGCCATGACATTCACTGAGACATCCCAAAGGGGTCCCAAAGCCAAAAAAAGCTGAAGTAATGGCAATAATCAAAGAAACATGCAAGGAACTGGATGCAAGAAAGCAAACCCTTGAAAAACTGCTAAGGTCTCTAGAGCAAGATGAGGATGCTGATTATAACAGCCCAAATTTCATTAATTAATTAATTATGTTAATTAATTGATTTATTGGAATTAATCTTAATGATTTGGATTAATTGGATTTATTTGGTAGATAATTGAGAGAAATGGGAAGGAAAGAAATAATAGAAGTATATAAGGGATAAGTGGAAAGAATTGGATAGAAAGAAAATAGAAGAGAAAGAATAGAGAAAGAGGAGAAAAGAGAAGAGAAGAGGGAAACTTGGAGAAATCATCAAGAATCAACTTCAAGCTCCAATCCAATCAAGGTAAGGGTGAGAAACATTATTATCTAGTCAATGTATGTGGTTATGTATGTGTGGGTTGGGTTTCGTTATGAGTTTTCACCATTTTTCAAGCTATGGCAAAATGGATTTAATCGGTAGAATCATAGTTTAATCGGTTAGAAACTGAAAATAATATCGTAGAATAGTCGGGTGATGTGGGATTAAGATTACTGGAACTGGTTCGGTGAGAATCGGTCGATTTTTGGAGGGTAGAAGTTTTGGGACAGAATGAGGGTTCTGATATCGCAGGTTCGCTGGCTCTCGCCAGGCGAGTGAAGGCGAAGCTTCGCCGGGCGAAGCCCAGCGAATAGCTGGCGAACAATTCAAGAAAACTTCCAGTGGTCTTCATTGGCAAGTTCGCCAGGTGAAGGTGAGTGACGAAGGTTCGCCAGGCGAGTACATCAGCGAAGGGTAGCGAATCAAGTCAGTAGCTACTGACTTTTGTTTGCTGGTGAGTTCGCCAGGCGAAGGTCCCAGCGAGTATTCGCCAATGGCTTCGCCAGGCGAAGGGTGGCGAGCAGGACAACATCGTTTCTTTTCTGTTTTATCCATCCAATGATTAATTGTTTGGTTCAATTATGTTAACCCTATGTGATATGAATAACTTATGTACTATTGTGGTGAGTTGTGGGTAGCCTTTGGGCGTGAATCCTAGATTGTGATATGTGTATTGTTTGAATTGATTATGGATACATGAGAACATATTAGTGAATATGTGTGTATTGTCTAATAAGTATGTGAATGCATATTGTTGTATGCTAATGTATGTAATGCATGGGAACATATCGTGGATGTGTGTGCATTGTTTTGATGAATGTGATGGGGGTAGTGAATGTGAATGCCTTGAATTGTTATGAATGTGTTGTGTGTGCAATCATGTTGTAATTCTTGAAGGGATGAATTATTTGAATGCATGGGATTAAGATGCGGGAACGGTCTTAAGTGCATTTTTGTTGGTTGATTGCATATGCATCATTTAGTCAAGAGGCAATGTTTGCTAGTTTCGTGGAGACTAGTGGCTTGTCCCAAACCTAGAAGGGTGGGTTTGAAGCCTAGGGGACGAGCTTTGTTGTTACCGGTCTAGAAGGGTGGACCCGGTTTAAGTGTAAAAACCAAAAAATGATAACAAGTGTTGGTACCACATAGCATTGAGTTACATTGAGCCGTGATTGAGTCACATAACATGGATGTCCTGGTTATATGAATATGCTTGATTGTGAATTATGGAGTTGAGGATATGGATGTATGGTGAAATATACTTGTTGAATATCCATGAATGGTTTGTGTATATGTATGATGATGCATATGATAATGAAAATGAATTGTGGTGAGAAATGTGGATTATATGTAATTGTTACTTGTATATATATAATCGTATGCATTGATTATTATGGTAATATTTCTCACCCTTCTGCTGTTTTATAATGCTCTATGAGGCATTGCAAATTAGGTTGCTAGAGGTTTCTTTTGTGAAGTATAGCTTCATTCTTTTGAGTCGTACTACTCTGATTATGTAACACCGGGTAGTTAGGCTTGTATAGCATTCTTTTGTGATACATTTGTGATGTATCAGTTGATGATGTTTTGTAACATGAATGACTGATGAACAACTGGATAACATGTATTTATGTGATCAAATGTTTTGAATTAATTCAAATGTTTTATTCTTCCGCTTTAATTTTAAAAATTGAGACGTGGGTTTAAGGACTAAGTTCCTCTACTTTGAAAACTATCCCACTGTTGCATATTTTTATAGAGCAGATGTTGAGTGTTTTATTGGTAATAATGTGACATACTTCTTCTATACCATATTTTAAATCATACTCTGGTAAAATTTATATGTGCCTATATATATATTATTGTTTTATTTGGGGGTATAGAAGGGGGTGTTACACTGATCTCACTGATGATGATGGTACAAGAGAAAATGATGGTCAAGAAGCTGGATCAGAGGAAGCTGTTGACAGCTCAGAGGAAGATACTGATGATGCAGAAGGAAGCTCTGAAGAATCTGAGGAGGACAGGTCCAGCTCAGCTGAAGAACCAGATTAATGACTAAGCCTGTTATGACCACTGAGTTAGTGCAGGAAGAGGTGTTGCTGCTGTTGTTTTGTGTTGCTTAGTTAACCTTCTATAGGAATTGATTGACAATTTGTATTTGTGATGCTCTCTATGAGTAGTTTGTTTAATGTGCCCCTAACAATTGTAATGTTACACTTTTTGTTCTATGCTAAGTCCTTAGTTGGATCTTAATTTGTGGCTAAAAAGGGGGAGAGAAAGATAGAGTGGTATCAGAAGAAATATAGAGTGGTAAGAATGGTAATAACAGCAGGTGGAAGAACAGGTGGGCTAGCATATGTACTATTGTGTGCACATGGTATAATCATGCTTGCAGGTGCTGCTGAGGATTTGTGTGTTAATAGCTGTCTAGTGTTGTGTGTTAACAGCTGTCTAGTGTTGTTAGTAAACTCTGATTTGTGTGAATTTCTATGGTGTATAGGAATGTTTGTTAGAACTGATTGGTTGATTGTGCATGTTGCTAACCATGTGTGATCCTAGAAGGTGTTTAGGAGTTGTGTGTGTCTGCAGGATAGTAGCAAAGAGTGTTGTGCAACTCTTCAGGGGGAGTAGCACAGATGTGTGTACTTAAGGATGTTATCCTGAAGGTCATAACATCCAGAGCAGAATGGAGTATATGTGACTGCAGAGTGTGCAGGTTAAGTGCTCAGCTGGTAAGGTACATCATTTGAGGGGGAGTAACCCAGTGCGTTACTCAGCAGAGTGTGACATCTGTAGTGGTAACTAACAGATGGTTAACAAGGTGAGAGCTAATTGTGAGGACTCTGAGAGTGGTTTGAGCTAGTAACTTTCCTGCATGACATGGCACATGATAAGTCTTCTGTTGTGTGTAAACTCTGATATGTTAAATAGTGTGTTTTAGCTAAAAATTTCCCAAAGGGGGAGTTTATAAGTGCTCTTGATTGACTGCATTTTGTGGCAAAACTTTAGAGTTTGCATGTATGTCATACTGAATGTTAGGACATACTTAATGATGTGTGTGCAGGGTAAGTTAACTATAAGTTAAGATGAATGTCATACAGAATGTCATGACACTGACCGTATGACATCTAGCGGGCAAGCTAGTTTTTCTGGTATCTAGAAATCAGGAATCAAATCAGGAGCTCAAGCTGAAAGACGGGAGACATTTGAGAAGCACTAAAGCGAAACAAATGTTCCTAAATTAAAAGGCAAGCGTGCAGAGAATTGAAGAGTAGGATTTGTTATGATTAAACCTAACTATGTGCACCAAGGCCCAAAGGACTAACCACTCTATAAATATCAGAAGGAGCAATCCTAGAAATCATGCTCTTGACAGAAGATCAGAGAGTGTAAATTACAGAGTCCTTGTGAGTGAAGAAGGTTGTTCTTCACGTGAGTATTGTGAGTGAAGAAAGTGTGTTCTTCACGTGTGAATTGAGTCTTAGGAATACTTGTTTACCAAGCAACTGTCAGCTGCATTGGTTAGGTAGGTCCTAAGTTGTGTCTCACTCAAAGCTTTTAAGCAAGAGTGTGTGTGTCCCTTGTTCAAAGCTTTGAAGCAAGATCAAGGGGTGTATGAAGTGTTTCTTCATCTTTATTCTGAAATTGTAGTTGGATATCACTGTGGTATGATTGAGGGGGAGTGAGTGGAAATACTCAGGTCTAGAGTGTCTCTAGGTTGAAGTGTCATTGGGTAGAGATTAAGTGAGAAGTGCAAACTAGTTGTTTGACTTTGAATTGATTCTGCTAATAGTGAATTTCCTCCCTGGCTTGGTAGCCCCCAGATGTAGGTGTTGTTGACACTGAACTGGGTGAACAATTGCTGTGTTATTTACTGCTTTTACCTATAGTTTAATTAGTTAGTACAATAGTCAATGTCACAGTGGATGTTATAACTTTGGCAATAACATCCATTGTGTGCTTGCCAGAATTTCAGAAGGTATTAGCACCCCTCACATCTGTTGTACTCAACGAGAACCTCTTAGGGTATTTTGTGATGGGTGTTATCTAAATTTTCTTGTTTTCTTCTCAACGATAAATATGAATTAGTAGGTTAATGGGATAATGATGCTCAGGGAAATGGGTGGTTTATAAGATAGGGTGCTCACCAAGGATTGGGGCCCTTGTGCCTTCGTCTGCTTATTCAGATGATAATGAGAAATCAGAGCATCGTAGTTCGAATACGGGAAAGGATATGGGGGAAACGGAAAATGGAGGGGATTATGGACAGAATAATGGAGAAAGATAGAAGTGTGCTCGCCAAGATCATCACAATCTTGCGCCTACGTATCTTACATTAAAAAATGAATGAAGAATCAGAGTGTCAGTAGTTCGTGGTAACGACCACGAAAAGATGAAGGGTTGAATTGAATTGGAATTTTGGTTTGAGAATGAAAGATTGAGTGATTAACAACCCAAGGGGCGTGCCTCAAGAGCTGTCACTCTAGAATCCAAGGAATGTGAGATTCCAAGAACTTAGTTCTTTTAAAAGTTGATTGAATAGGTTGAAGATAAATGTTGAACGTCTTGAATTCGAAAGATTAAACTAATAACAACTCCAGGGCGTGCCTCGAGAGTTACTCATTCGAAGATTCAAGGAATGCTAGACTCCAAGAATACCCTTCTTTCGTAAGTTTGATTATGAAATATGTTTGAATAGAAATTAGGTGCTTTAAGATGAAAGAGTGAACGAACGACAACCCAAAGCGTGCACCTCAAGAGCCATTCATTTGAAGATTCAAGGAATGCTAGATTCCATGAATCTCCTTCTTTCGTTAATTGTTTAAGAAGTGCGTTTTGTAATAGATTGAATAAAAAACGCTGTGACAAGAGGCGACCTGCGAGGAAAAAGGCACACGACTTACAACTTAGTTTAAAAAACCACTTGACGTTGGATCAAGGGTTTGACCTGTATTTGCATGCAAAAGCATGTTGAAATGGAAGTGGGTTTGAAAATGAAACCGACTTGACGACGAATCAAGGGTTAAGTTATGAGAAAGGATACTAGTCCCTAAGGGTACCCATAATATTGAAACCACGATGAAATGTGAAAGTGTGTGTAATAGGTTGATGGTGAATGAGGACGAGCACTCGACTTACGAAGGGTGTTTGAAAATGGCTCAATGACGAATCGCGAATCAGTTTGAAAACAGTTTAGTCTACGCTAGTCCCTATGGGTGCTCCTAGAAGATAAACGACGATCAAAGCAATACGACAGTGTACATCGAAATAGGAGAGGGATACATGTGAGTTACACGGGATAGCCCAAGAGAAAGTCGTGTGTGTGCAAAGTGTCATAAGCTAAGCCTTGAGCAAAAATCGGAAAAAACTCCAAGCTAAGGTTTCTGACAAAATCCAATAGTCCATTGCTCAGACAAATAACCAACAGTCCACCAATTTAGGCTTTTATTGTTTCGATAATTATTTAGTGTTTTCGAATATGTATGAATAAGAGATGATCAATATGAATATGTACGATATGAATAATATGACAAGATATGAATAATATAACAAGATATATAACAATATAATTAAGATAATATCCACAATAATATAATCGAGATAAATATTAATAAGTATATGAACAAGATAATATAAATCAAGATATAATTGACTGAAATTAAAACAAGGGTATATTTGACTGAAAGTAAAACAATTGTATATTGACAGAAAGTAAAGTTAGTGGTCATTTGATTTGTGAATTGAATCGGGACGAAGTATAATGCTAAATCGTCGCAGCTCGACTTATGACAAAATTCGAACTATAGGATGTCGCGTAAATTGATATTCGTGCTAAAAACAAGATAGAGAAATGATATTGAGGATTATTATCTAATTTAATCGGGTTGCACAAACCAAAAGAGGGGGATCTCGTCTTAATCATAAACTCGTGCCAATTAATCGAAGGTAGCCTATCACGACCCCAAAGTATAGAAAATGACCCACATGGTCATTTTCCACAGATTTGACATAGTGAAGGTTATCAACTTCGATAAACCGACGTTTACAAATTCAAAGACTTTATCGATCGATAAAAATAAAATAAAATCGAGATGAGAATGAAAATGAAAATAGAAAAATAAAATGGTCTCAGTTTCATCGCCACTTATCAATAATTTTACTAGTGGCGACTTTTGTAGTTTCGTCGTCGACCGAAATGAATTGAAAATGAGAAATTAAACTTGGAGTGAGATAAATTATTAATAAAACCAATGGGAAATTTAAAAAGTCCATGAAACTTAAAACTAAACTAAAAAAAGTTTGTTAAAAAAAATAGATAAAAGATTCAAAAGAAGGAAAAAATAAAATAAAATAAAAAATAAAAGAGGGGGTGTGCTGCCAAAATAACTGGGTGTAAACCAGAAGGAATCATGTAGGCTCAATAAGGCCCATCATCCTTTATTCGAGAGAAACAAACGGATAACAAAAATCAACAATGGAAAGGCAAACCGAAATTGGCTATGAGAACCCGTTTCCTCAAAAATGGATCACCCCCCCCCCCCCAAAGGAACAAGCTCACTCAGCCTTCAATAAGACCAACAACCAATCAATAAAAAAACAACAAAACCCAAACGTCATTGAGATAAACGCTTGGCAGCAGTGATGTGCCCATCAACAAACTCGAATCACACTCAATTTCTCCTCTTTTTTCTTTGGATAAAATCAAGACAAAATCATGGTAACAAAAATAGAGCGAACCATCCAACCTTCCCTTTCGTGAATCATTCGTCTTTCGCATTTTCTCGCGTGACTTTGCCTTCAAGTTCAGATTTGAAAGGGTCACTCTTTTCGCTTAATTTACATGTTTGGCTCTGTTCCGCTTCATATCAATTTCTCCTCCTCCATTTCTATTCGATTTAGAAATAAGCTTCGGCTTTATTGGGTTCTACGATGAGTTTACACTTGGTTCTATTTCTGGGTTCGAATTGAAGGTGAATGAAGATTAGGTTAGAGAGGTGAATGATAAGTTTGAAGAAGAATGGCGGAAGGCCTTGTTGTCAAATGAAGGAAAGTTGAAGAATTTTGAGGGTTGCCGAGCTTTTACAGAATAAGATTGGCTCTTTTTTCAAGCCCCTCTCATTTAGAGTGTGAAAGGAGCTACGATTTATAGATTTCATGGAGGGAATTTCAGGAAAAATGAGAGGAAACTTTTGTATGGTAAAAGTGTGTTGCTGTTGCTTTTTACAATTGTGTTCCGTAGCAATTTCTACCGAAATGTTTTGTGCAGGCACATGTTGTAAAATGACTTGCTGCGTCGCGTATTATTGCGTTATATAGAAACATGGTTCTTGTGATGTGTATCTTCTGTTTACAGGTGCGTGTTTTGGTTAGTATTGTTGGATATCATGTGTGACCCCTTTTTATCATGATCTGAAATAACCTCTTATACAGGTTTTTGGTGGAGTATCACATGGACATGAGTTTTATGGCTGGTGCAATTTTCAAATTGATGGAACTGCTATGTGTTGATTTATGCGTGAAATTAGGAGAGGTATTTGTTGGGTTTGGTGTCAAGAAAATAAACATGGTGTGGGGACCTTATGTACGGGCTGCAAAGCCATGCTTCATTTTGTGTTATTGTGAATTTATTTGGAGAGCACATTTTTGTAATATTATTTTGGGGCAAAGGGACTTATTATCCTTTGTATGGGCCTTTTTTAGTTTGGATATGAATCTTTTTGTAGAAATTTCCTTGTAATTAAACTCTTTTATTTGGGCTTCTTATTTTGCAATCCATGAATCATTGTCCTTATACTATTTTCGCAATTTGGTTTGTAAAATGGACTTTACAACAAATGGCCTTTGTAATAGGTTCTATATTTCCTTTTGCACCTCCTTCTTTGATCCATGTCTAGAACACTTTAACAAAAAAAACTTGCAAATAATTCTTGATTAAAAGCTCTGGTGTTTAGACTCGAGTTGAAAATCAAGCTTGAAACCATTAGTCACGAGATAAAAATGGATCTTCAAATTCAATAGAGTCTAAGGGTAAACCAAATCACTAATGCATCAACTTCTGAGGTCAACCCCTTGAGCATGACTTGAAACATGAATTGTGTCACCACTCATTCCAAAAAAAAACTAATTGAAAAAGAACTAATCCCTGAGGAACCTTAACCACAAAATTTTGATTCATTCCCAACTGAGCTGACCTGCCCCATAAAACCCTAATTGAAACCTCAGGCCCACATACTTGTCCTGATATCCCCAAAGGAAGCCTGATTCAATTCACATCAACCTCGCGATAAAAGTAACACATATATTTTTTTAGATTTTCTGAATAAGAGTTAGTGGGTAAACGCACAGATGAAATTATACAAGTAGGACAAATTTGGGATATGACACCTATGTTATACCTTTAAACTCTTGTTCTTCCTTATTGGTGAAAACTCTAAGATTGTCACACACCGACCATATAAGAGATACATATTTATATTAGCAAATACTCAACAAACAAAGCTCAAAATCACATGGATCCATGGACCGAGTCTAAAAAAGGTCGAAAACTCAAAAACACTATTCACCGTACAGACAACACTATTCGTCGTATGGACTATACTATTCATCTATGCAGATGACACTATTCAACAACCGATTTTTTTCTCGACTTTTCGTCCGATTTTCATGGTAAATGCAATCTCCAAAATATTTTTTCTATCTCTTCATCAACAAAGATTTTAATGCATATTTACAATAATTTCCACCTTGACTTTAAACCATATTGATATCAATTTAAAAATAAACAACATTGTTGCTCTCTACCAAGTTGAAACTTTAATCAATAACTTTGATCAAATTCAAGCAACCCTTGAATCTTGATATCGCAACTTGAATCCACTTGTTCCCAACTATCCTTTTCTGCCTAGGTAATTTAACAAGCCTACAAGTATGATTTTTTAACCACCCTTAACTCCACCTGTTTTCAAATGCCTCCCTGAAGTTTTTTCTTCTTTTATTTTGCAATCCTTCAGCCACATTAAAAACATAATATCTGAGACTAGCATAACCGTCCCTTTGAGATGCTACAATAACTCTCCTTACCTTATCATTAGTCAAATGATAATCAGAGATCTCTTTAACCGTTCCCTTACTACTGCTAGTATCCATAGTAGGAAACTTAATCTCAAACTGAGTTTTGTCCATTATAGTTTCTCCCAGGTTTCACCCTTGGTTTTTCACTATTCTTCTTCTTAATAAATTCTCTACCAACCAAGTAAGCTTTTTTAACCTCAGCTCTTCCCCAAAAACTCAATAACAACTCAGCGGTAACATGCATTTTTATCCCTTGATTTCTGCAAAATTCATTGTACTCCTCTGAAACTTTCTCAAGGCATTCATAACACCTCAAACTCAAATCCCATAGCTCTTTCTTGTCATGAAAGCCTCCACTAGTTAGTGATGAATGAATAATAACATTTGAACCTTCTAAAATATATAGACCACATATTTTAGACCCTTTAGCAATAATCAATTCATCACGCGTAGTCTTCAACACTCCATGTACAACTCTAGTACAATAGCCTAGATCGTCAAACATACTTATAGATAACAAATTTCGCTTGAGTTCTGGAACATACCTCACACTGTGAATAAGAAGTTCACGATCATTAAACATTTTAAATCTGACCGTACCAATACCATGAACCTTGCATGCCTTATTATTACCAAGGCAAACTACTCCATCTTGCATCATCTACAAAGTTTTAAAGTATTCTATTCTTGGACATATGTGATAAGAGCAACCTGAGTCAATGACCTAACTATCTTCAGTTTCTAAACTCGATACTACTAGTGCTTCGACATCCTCATAACTTTTCTCACCCAATGGAACTACAGCTTGAACAGAATCTTCATTGACTTTTCTTTCAGGACAATCCCTTTTAAAGTGACTGATTTTCTAACAATTAAAACATTTTACCTTTGACTTGTCAGACCTCTTTAATTTGGACATCCCTTTATTCCCACCTTCTCCTCTTGACACATTTAAGCCTTTACCACTATCTTCAATCTTAAAATCTTTTCCATTGCACGAGGGAATACATAGGCATAAGACGGAGAGTCATATTGAGTCTCTTTTTTTTTTCTTCCTTTTTTCCCTTCCCGTTTCCGCTTAGCAGTAGGCTTTAAATAACTCACCCTTTGATTAGACAACAAACATGGATCCCTTTGACTACAACGGATGCGAGGGGGTGCTAATACCTTCCTCTCGCATAACCGACTTTCGAACCCAAGATTTGGTTGCAATGACCTTGTCTTCTCCCTTTCTTCATGTTTTCTTTGATCGTTTCCTTTCCCTGCGTTGGGATAAATAACGTTCGATAACGACTCTTCTGTTTTTTCCGCCAGGTGTTTTTTGTAGTTGCGACAGTAGTCAAACAACAAGAACTAGAAAGGTAGATGAAGACTTAGGAAAACTCTAAGAGAAACTATTAAGAAATAGGCTTAAATGCAATTTTGGTCCTCCTATTTTGAAGTTTTTTAAAATTTAGTCCCTCCTATTTAAAAACGAGTATTTTGGTGCCTAAAATTTACTTTCCTTCGAATTTCCATGGTCCCCTCCAGTTGGCAATCTTATTAATGATATGGCACATGTGTTGTACATCCACGCCATAATTAATAAATATTTTATTTCATAATATTTAACTTTAATATTAAATGATTTATTTTAATTTAAATAATTATTAGAATAATTTTTTCATTAATATATTTATTGTGAAAAACGATACCTTAGAACAAAGTGTAAACAATTTCTTTATGATCAAGAAACACACAAGGGTTAGGGTTAACAGAAAAATAAGAAGAAGAACAACAGAGATTGATTATAACTGATATTCTTTACTTTGTCTTTAAATTAGATTACAAGTGCTCAAGAATAACAAATAACTCTCTCTCACCCTAATTAGGATTTGCCACACTTAAGATGAGAGACTAGTATGTTATTTATAATAAACCTAACACACTAAACTAATGGGATTTTTAATAATTATCCATTACAAGCTAACTTAGGGTACAAGATAACTTAAATAATTGGATCCTTAACACAAGGCCCAATTCGAAAACTACATACTAGAACACATTTTGACTACAGCATGTAGGTCTTCGACAACAGCATGTGAGTAGACTTTGACGGCGTGCTAAACTAGAGTTTGATCTAATATCTCACAAATCTCCACCTTGGATCTAACTCTATAATATTAAGAAACAAAATAGCTTTCTTCATGCAGCTTTATCAACTGCATACAGTGGAAAAACTTGCAACTGGGCAATGTCTTGGTGATCATATCAGCAACATTATGACCTGTCAAAACCTTCAACACTTGGACTTCTCCATGCTCGATCACCCATATGACGAAATGCAGTCTCACATCAATGTGCTTGGTTCGTTCATGATATGCTGAATTCTTCGACATGTGTATTGCACTTTGACTATCACATTTAACAGTTATAACTCGACCTTGAAGTTTCAGCTCCTTTGCAAAACCTTCAAGCCACAATGCTTCCTTCACATCTTCAGTTAGAGCGATATATTCCGCTTCAATGGTTGATAAGGCAACAACCATCTGAAGTGTTGCTTTCTAACTTATTGTTGTTCCAAACATAGTGAACACATATCCCGAAATAGATTTTCTAGAATTCATACAATCTACATAATCAGAATCGACATATCCTTCGATTGCTGCTTTACTATCTTCACCCAAGGCTCCACCATAAATTATGAATTTATTTAGAGACCCATTTATGTACCTTCCACTTCAATGCTTTCCAGTGAGCCTTTCCAAGATTTGTCATGTACCTACTTACAAGGCTTACTCATATGCTATGTCGGGTCTAATACATACCATATCATACATCAAAGAACCCACTATATTAGCATATAGAATGCTATTCATATAAGCTCTTTCGACATCAGTATTTGGGACACTGATCTATACTCAGCTTGAACTAAGGGTTTGTTGGAGTCACAACAGACTTTGAATTCTAAATACCAAACTTTTCGAGAATCTTCCATAGGTATGCCTCTTGAGATAAGCATAATTTCGAATGCTTTCTATCTTTTCAGATGTCAATCCCAAGAATCCTGGACGCAGCTCCCAGATCCTTTATTTTGAACTTCTTATTGAGTTCAGCCTTCACCCTCATTACATCTTCGATATTGTTGCTTGCTATTAGAATATCATCCACATAAAGTAACAAAATAACAGATGAATTACAAGGCCAAAATCTGTAGTAAACACAGTGGTCGAACTGACTTCTAATGAAACTTATGCATGATATGAACTTGTCGAATCTCCTATTCCACTGTCAAGGATATTGTTCCAGTCCATATAACAATCCCTTTAGCTTGCACACACAATCTTCCTTCCACCCTTTTGACATACCCTTAAGGTTTTCTCATCAAGATTGTTTCATCTAGATCACCATATAAGAGTGCAGTCTTCACATCCATCTATTCTAATTCAAGGTCGAACTTTGCCACCGTGGCAAGAAACATTCGAATAGACATGTGCTTCACAACAAAAGAGAACACATCATTAAATTTTACACCTTCTTGCTAAGTGAAACCCCTAGCGACCAATCTTGTCTTGTATCTCTTTGATGTCACTCCTTCGATTCCTTCCTTAACTTTGAAAATCCACTTACATATGACTAACCTGGCTCCAACAGGTTTCTTGATCAGTTCCCAGGTGTTATTATTATAAAGAGATTTCATCTCATCATCCATGGCCTTCAGTCATTCACTCTTATTTCGAATCCTTATAACTTCCTTATAGTCTCTAGGTTCTTTGTCTAGAACCTCACTTGTAGAGATTAAGGCATAAGTTATAAGATCTGCATACCCAAGTGTATGAGATAACTTGATGACTCTCCTCGACCTGTCTCTTGCTAGCAGATAGTCATTATCAGTCTCCTCATCTTCGACAACAATTTCTGCTTTTTCTTCGACTTCATCTGGGATACGGAATTCAGCATCAACATGCTGCACCTCAACAGAAATCTTTCCCTGTTCCAGCTCTTTGTCAGCATTACCAGTTTTCTTGAAGGCCATCTCAGCTTCATTAAAAACTACATCTCGACTGGTAATACACCTCCTGTGACCTGGCTCTAGGCAACATAACCTATAAGCTTTGACTCCTTCATGATATCCCATGAACATGCATTTCAGAGCTCTAGGTTCGATCTTGTCTTGCCTAATGCGAGCATAGGCCATGCAACCAAATACTCTCAGTTTGTCGAGATCTAGTGGATGTTCCAACCAAACGTTTTCAGGTGTTTTCATATTTAATGCAGTTGAAGGACATCTATTTATCAGATATGTTACTGTCGAAACAACCTCAGCCCAAAACACCTTCTTTAACCCAACACTAGTCAACATGCATCTAACTCTTTCCAAAATAGTTCCATTAAACCTTTTGACCAAACCATTTTTTATGGAGTACCTGCAGTAGTTTTATGCTTTGCAATACCCGAGGCAGCACAAAAAATGTCGAGCGCCTCATTGAAAAATTCAAGGCCATTGTCGGTTCTCAATGTTACGGTGAGAATCGTGATACCAAGCTATTGATTAACTTGAATCTTTAATTCTTACAATTTACAACCAGAATTTAATTTATCCAAAAGGAAAGTTTTAAAGAAAGAAAAAACTTTTGCGCTACGTAACAACGAAGCTAAGAGATCTAAAGGTTCGGGGGTTGGTTATGCCTAGGGTAGGTATTTCACATCCTAAATATCTGTAGTACTCTACAGAAACCTCTTGTTAGTATTTGTGTTGTGCTAAAGTTGCTTGCTAAAGGGAAAGTTATAGGATAAAGATATAAAGGTATAAAGTATGCTCACCAAGAAATCGCATCTCGTGCCTACGTATCCTAACGGGAATGGAATCAGAGCAACCGTAGTTCCCCTAACTAGGGGTGAGGAATTCTTGACTATGGTCAAGGTTCCAAAGGGATGTAAGCATTCATAGGTAAATACTTACATGGAGTGTGGCGACTCCTAAGTCTATGTTGAGATTGTTGTGGTAAAGAATGTCCACGGCGGGACGCTAAACATGAGTACAACGACTCAGATCCTAAGGTTAGGATAAAGGGTAAAGGATGTCTAGGGCGGGATGACTAAATAGAGCACGACGACTCCAATCCTAAGGTTAGGATAAAGGGTAAAGGATGTCCACGGCGGGACGACTAAATAGAGCACGGTGACTCCAATCCTAAGGTTAAGGGTAAAGGATGTCCACAGCGGGACGACTAAATAGAGCACGACGACTCCAATCCTAAGGTTAGGATAAAGGGTAAAGGATGTCCACGGAGGGACGACTAAATAGAGCACGGAGACTCCAATCCTAAGGTTAGGATAAAAGGTAAAGGATGTCCAGGGCGAGATGACTAAATAGAGCACGGTGACTCCAATCCTAAGGTTAGGATAAAGGGTAAAGGATGTCCACGGCGGGACGCTAAAATTGAGTACGTCGACTCAGGTCCTAAGGTTAGGATAAAAGATAAAGGATGTCCACGGCAGGATGACTAAATAGAGCACGAAGACTCCAATCCTAAGGTTAGAATAAAGGGTAAAGGTGAAAGATATCACACATAAACCAACAAGGTCACAACAATGTAAATGAAAATGTTCAAAAACCTCACAGGGATAATCAACAGTTTTTAAAGGTGAACCAATTAAATGCATACAAACAAAGTTGAAAATCAAACTTTAAATGCATAAGGAAGCCAACAAGCCATGTTCATAATTTCAAATTAAAAACTCGAAGAGAAATAAGGTCACAGTCTTGGAATGAAGAAATGAGAGATAAGAGGAGGGTGAAAACCCTAAAAATGGTTTACAATTTTCTCACAATATAAAGTATTTCTAAAATAGGAATTTTATAATTCTTTAATCATCATGTGAAAATATACATTAATACAAGAATTTGGAAAAAAGAATCACTTAAAAATGATTAAAAATGAAGGAGCTATGGTAAATTGAAAATTAAATAAACTAAATGCTAAAAAAAATAAGAAAATGCCTCACCCAAGGCTTGAACCCAAGACCTTGGGGTCATGAGCACAAAACATGATCAAACCAGCCACTAAACACAAGTTAAAATTAATGGGAAAAGAAGAAAAAATATCAAAACCTTAAAAAATACAAAACTGAATAAAAAGTGCCCTCGTTGAGGGTCGAACACAGGTTTTCAAGGCATGACAAGTTCTTAAAGGCAAGGAAATAACCACTAGGGTGGCGATACATCCATTGTATTAAGCCACCCCAATTGCAAATATACCAAAAATAGGCGCAAATCTGGGCAATTTTCAAGGCAAGAACCAAGTGAAACATGAAAAACGATATGATCCTAACATCTTCAAATCTTAACCAAATCCAATGAAATTTAAGTCAAACCTGCTTGATTTTTCATGAGGATTACAATGGTCTAAACCAAATTTCAAAAAGATGCTCCCAGCTTAAAACACGATTGGTCATGCAATGAAGGACATTTGAGATGCATTTTGATATTCAAAGATCAGAGCAAATGCTTTTAAAATCATGTAATGGTTTGAACAAACTCCAAATATGCTATGGAAGGAATTCTAATAAGGAAATTAGTCAAAAGATCCCAGAATAAGAAATTATCATGTAAGTTGCCAAGTTGGTAAAATTGGTGTTTGAGTTAACAGCCTAGTCCTAACCAAAGTGTTCAAACATGATGATCAAGACATCAAGCCTAGGCCAAATTAAACATGTCAAAAGTTTCACACACGCATCTGGATCCAAATCCTAACAACCTCCTAACCAACTGTCAGTTTGAAGGTTTGAATTTTAGAGATTGTTTGAGGTTAGTTTGGAGGATTGTCAAGTCAATACTAAGATCTAAGACATGATCACCAAGATTGTAAGCTAAAGACAAGCTGTAGGAGTGGATAGTATATCCAAACAATGTTGAAGCAATGAGCTAAACCAAATTAACACATCAGTTAGAATGAGTTAAAAATCCACACACACAAAAGCTGGACAGGTTCTTTAAAAAAAATAAGATTTCAACATAAAGATGTAACCTTCACAAGTAATGGTGACAGCCTTGGTTGTCACAAATCCAAACATCCAAAACTAAATCCTTATGATAGTTGCAACTTCAAAATGACAAAACTCAAACCAAAATAGCGTGAGAGACAGGTTTGACAACTAACACTCATGAACAAGATAGAGTTGATCAAAAGTACATGCTCCAACAACATTGAACCATTTCAACAGAAGCAATCCAAAACAAGCATGTTGATAGTTATATTATCAATCCATTCACTATTGGCTTTACAACCACTTAAAGTAAAGATAAAAGTCATCTAACAGCCTTAACCACAACAAAGGAGCCAAATCTAAAATGAACTCTTAGAGGTATAAAGCAAATTGATGAGAAACCAAGTTTAATGCTCCTCCCAACAATACTGTAGACAATAGGCTCAACATCAAAGCATAAGTCTACCAACTGAAATTAGCCTGTTCTGAATCCAAACAAATCTATGGTAACAACTCTCTCCACATTACATCCAAGCACATCAGCAGGGGAAACTTCCTGAACCCAACTAGCCTATCTAAAACAAAAGCTTACTAATGCCAAACATAATAAACCTAAACATATGCAGAGGACTGCCTGTACTAAAATTGGTTATCCAACTTCGTTCCAAACCAAAGCCCTCATGTAGAAAACAACAGCATAACCTAAACACCTAATCAACCATGATGGCAACCACACCTGAGTTGATAAACTCAGACCTCAAGCAAACATATTGACAGTAAAACCTAATACTGCACAATATCAAAATCCTACTCAAAACAACCAACCAAAATCCAAGGATGTTGGACTGTCAAAACCTTGACCTTACAACGCCCATCCTAAATGAACACATAAACACTAAGAGTCCCCCAACCCTAAGTGTTCCACAGGAGTCAACAGATCCAAACCTAACACAAAATCTAGAAAAGCCTTATGCATAAACTCAAAATGCTAGGCAACTCCAAATATTCACTAATTTGAGGTCACCACAGAAATTAACATGGTTAATATTAGAGCACTAAACCTAGGCCTGAAGTCAACTTCAAGAAAACAAACTAATCACCAGGTAAAACCAAAACAGGCTTATGGCACCTCAAACAGAATTCAATGATAAGATAACATGGATACTTAGATTCACTCACACACACACACACCTAGCAGCATCCTTAAACAAGACTCTAAAGGCAGCACCAATCAAACCCTAATGACAGTCACTGAACAAGGAGAACAGGTTCTTGGCAGTAATGAACATCAACTCAATACAACCATATCAAGTCTAGCCTCATCATACATTTTGACACTATAACTAACAAACTATTTCAACATGGTAATATACAAGCTAAACTCACAAACAATCAACACATGATGATGTATATTAGTGAATGAGTCTAAAATAATATACCTATTATAGTCTAGCTGCAAAAAATCAAGAATTCCTTCCTTATATGCGCTTTGAGATTGTTACTTCTTCTTGAAGAAAAATAGGCAACTCTGTGAACAGTTGGACCAAATGGAATTACAGCCATGGTTTGAGGTTTTGGACAGTTAAAATATCATAAACATGAAGTTCTCCAAGTGTTAAATTGATGGAAAGAGGCTTGTGTAGTGTTTTGGCTTGAAACTTGCATAAAAGTCAAACAATGGTGTGTGGACAGTTGACTTTTAGATTTATGGTGTTTTTGATGAAACTAATTATTGGAATAGCTTCAAATGATGATTTTAAGGGTGTGTGGATGGTTTTTATGAAGGTTTCATGGCTAGAAAGGATGCTGGTGTGAAAAATGCAAAGAGGCAATTTTTGGTGATTTTGTGAAGTTTCTTCACTTTCAAGTAAAGAGGGAAAGAAGGAGAGCTATGTGTTTATGATTTTTTTGGATAGCACTGGTGTGTTGTAAAGAGTGGGATGAACCATCTATTTATAGGCCATGAGAGGTATTGGGGCAGATTTGGATTTGTGGTCTTGGAGGGAGATTTTGAAAGGAAAATCTGTCCAAGATTTGGTACAAGTGCACACTCAAGTTCTTGGCTCAAAGTGATGCATACATCAAGTGATATGAAGGACATGGAGGTGACTGAAGTGAGGCTAGAGGATAGGGAGACTGCAGTTGTACCTTCTCATGAAAAGTTTCTCTTTCTTCTTGTTTTTTGATTAAAATATTGTCACATGTCTTGCAACTTGCATTGTCTACCAAATCCATCTTTCTTCTGCATTTCTAACCACCAAACCCTTTAAATATCAGATCAAGACTTGATCAAATGGTTGAGAATGATTCAAGTGGCTGAAAAGTGAATTTGTGAAAAAGTTGAAATGGTGCACTCAAGTGTTGAGACCCCAACTTGATGGATTCATAACTCTCAGCTCACAAAGGCTATGGAGGAGTTCTAGTACTTTTTAGAAAGCCCTCATAGATCTCTAAAACTTTCATGTTTTCATGGTCTTCAGATTCCAAGTGGAACTAGGTCAAAAAACTCCTCAAAGTTGGCTGAAAACATGATTTGAAAGGCTAGAAACTTAGAAATTTCCCAAGTGTTTTCTCCCTCTTGTGATGATTTTGGCTTTAACTCCAAATCTATGCATTTTTTGCCCATTGGTCAGTTTTACACTTTTGTAGGGCTTGCCAAGACCATTCTAACAAGCTTTGAACCATCTCATTTAGATGTGTGGTTAGGAAGTTATGGTCTTGCCCTTTTTAAAACCCTAATTCCCGACTTTTTTGATTACTCCCCAATCCTTGATCCAATGGTCATGAAACTTCATAGATAGGTGTAATATGTTATTAGGAACATTTGTTATTCACACTTTGAGGTCAAATTCCTTATGATTGAAGAGTTGACTTTTCGGTCAACGAAACGATCGATCGATGATTACCGAGTCGACTATTGATGTTCTGGGTCTTCTGAGGTCTTAAAATTTCTTGAGCTGACTTCACTAAGATATATGAACTTCATGGACCATAATTCCATCATTTAAACACCTTTTAAATTAAAATTCAAACTACAGTTGACTTTTCCTCATCAGAAACCCTAATCGGGGATCTTGAACTGCATTGTCTTTAATCTTTTGGTGACAACCCCAAATTGGATTCATACTTGACCCAATGGAGTGCCTTTGATGATGTGGAGACTTTTTTCATGGAGAATCAATCTAAGGCATTGACTGATTAAACCGTTGAAACCTCGATTCTCGACTGTGCGGAACCCTGATTCACATGTATCTTGACAAATACAAACTTGAAATAGGTTATAGTTAGATAAAAAAATGAAGATGATCCTAGAATGATGATGAAGATCTAAGGGGTCAAAATTTGGGGTGCAACACTAGACCTCTTGACCTTTTTTCCAGTCTAATTTTTGACCAGAGTCTTTGAACCTTTGAAATTCTCAAAATTTTCATCCTTAGTCTTATAGATTAATACTCATAACTTTCTGGAATAATCATCAACTATGGATATAAAATACCTTGCTCTTAAATATGATGGACACCTTGCGGGCCCCTAAATATCAACATGGATGTAATCAATGAATCCATGTGTTCTTTGTTTCCATTTGTTGAACTTCACTCTGCAAGATTTTCTAAGAACACGGGGTTCACAAAATTTCAGCTTTTCGACTTTGTCTCCACCAAGAAAATTTTGTTTCCCTAATTCGACCAAACCTCTTCCACTGACATGACCCAATCTCATGTGCCAAATTTCTGTCTTCGACAAAAGTTTCCTGGATGCAACATTTTTTGAACCACTTACAACTTTAGCCTCAAGGGTATACAAGTCTTGTTTCTTCACGCCTCTCAAGACTTCCTTCGACCCCTTCATGACTCTTAGGATATTTTTCTCTCATTGAAAAACATATCCCTTCCTGTCGAATTCACCAAGAGAAATCAAATTTCTCTTCAAATCAGGTATATACCTAACTTCAGTCAATAACCTTATTGAATCATCATGGAGCTTGAATCTCACAGATCCAATTCCTACAATTTTACAAGCTTTATTGTTTGTCAGCAACACTAATCCACCATCTTGATCACATAACTCATCAAACAATTCTCTATTTGGAGTGATGTGCCAAGTGCCACCTGAATCCATAATCCACTCTTTTCTTGAGTCGCTGCTTGAAACAAGGACATCAGATGAGTCAAAGTCATATTGAATAATGGTTGCGTTGCCATTACTCTTACCTCCATGATCTTTCAGGCGTTTAGGGCACACACTTCTTGTATGACCCTTCTTCTTACAGTGATAACATCGAATACCAGATGCCTCGCCACTATAAGACTTCTGCTGACTTTTACCTTTCTTCTGTCAAACTTACCATCCTTTCGCAAAAATTTTCCCCTAACGGCCAAACCTTCACCAAACTTTGAAGGTTTATGCTCCTTCCATTCGTTTAACTCCTTAAAATAAAAGGCTGATTGAACTTATTCAAAGCTTAGGGACTCCCTTCCACACATGAGAGTTTCTTTAAAGTGAGCATGTATTCCGGGCAAAGCGCACAACAACAGCAGTGCCCGATCTTCATCATTGATCTTCACATCAATATTTTCAAGATCAAGAATCAGCTTGTTAAACATATCCAACTGCTCAGCTAACACTTTGTCTTCACTCATCTTGAATGAATACAAAGCTTGCTTCAAGTAAAGTCGATTCACCAGAGATTTGGTCATGTACAAACTTTCAAGTTTCAAACATAACCCCGATGTCGTAGTCTCCTTTGATACTTGTCGGAGAACCTTATAACTAAGGCTCAACAATATTGCGCTGTGGGTTTTCTCTATCATGGTCGTCTTTTATTTTTCCACTAATGCAGCGTCCATAGCTTCCTCTCCCTTCAACGCTTCCAAACAACCTTGCTGAACCAGTAGAGCTTTCATCTTCAAGCACCACTGACCGAAATCATTCACTCCGGTGAAATTTTCAATCTCATACTTTGTTGAAGGCATCTTTCATTTTCTGTGTTTTCCACCGTTGGAGGCCTTCCGCACCTCCGATTTCAATTCTGTAAAAAGCCCCGGTTTCAGAATTCAAAATCCTACCATAATATGAAAATTATAACAGCCAACAACACATTTTTAAAGATCATATCATCATATGTCATATAACCATACTTTTCAAAACCATGGAATTTAGGGGTTTCTATCCTAAATGTGATCCTACCCATCACACACTATCACGCAATCCCCATGATCATACGAAAACCCACCCTTACTGTCCAGAACTGTTATCTTGCTCAAATTCAAGCCTGTTTCTCCACTTCTATCTCTTGTCCTCTCGATACTACAACCAATACACATTATCCTATAAATTCCTACCAGTTTTAACTTCATAACCCACACCGATGTTCATCATCAAAACTATCAGAGTTACTCAGAACCCCACCCAAATTTACAACAATAATGGATGCACCAAATTCTACAATATCAGACACCAAATTTACCCATATCAACAGCAACAATAATTATAAACACCAATTCACCAATTCATCAACATACAGGTCATATTCATCAAAATCCCTACGGGGTTAAGGAATCCCCTCTACCCAATTCATGTAATTACCAATCCCAATCAGATTCTCCTCCCTTACCTCGATTAGTGCTCTGATTGTTGAAGAATATTCAAGAATCGTTAGCCCTAGCCCTCTCTCCTTCCTCCTTGTTCTTCCTCTTTTCTCTTTTCTCTTGGAACTGATGTATCGTGTTCTAACTTTCTTTTCCCAAAACTTCTCTAATATTACTTATTCACTTATCACTTATTCCAACCACTCATATTCCCAATAATAATGATAATAATAATAATAATAATAATAATAATAATAATAATAATAATAATAATAATAATAATAATAATAATAATAATAATAATAATAATAATAATAATAATAATAATAATAATAACAACAACTAATAATCACCATAATAATAATAATAACCATAATATTACTATTATTTATTAGATTACCACCAATATCATATTATATTATATTAATATCAATCTCCATACTTAAGGGTGCCCACTACGCATTCAGACACATTCCTCCACAAGGACACACCAGTAATAAAACATCACCAAGAGGCTAAATAATTAAAATGGGTGTTACAACTCTCCCCCACTTTAATTATTTTCGTCCTTGAAAATTACCTGATAGAAACAATTCTGGATACGCTTCCCGCATCCTGCTTTCCAATTCCCAGGTCACACTGCCTCCTACAGCACCTCCCCAAACCACTTTCACCAAAGATATCTCCTTCTTTCAGAGTTGTTTCATTTTACGATCTTCGATCCTCAACGGTATCGACTCCACCGTAAGATTCTCTCGGACTTGAACTTGATCTCTCTGAATCACATGAGATGGATCCGAGACATACTTTCGAAGCTACGACACATGAAACACATCATGCAAATTCGAAAGCTCGGGCGGTAACGCCACTCTATAAGCTACAACACCAACTCTCTGCAAAATCTAATACGGTCTAATAAACATAGGATCCAGCTTCTTGGACTTCAACGCACGACCCACACCGGTCACTGGGTTAACTCTCAGGAACACGTGATCACCTTTACTGAATTACAGTTCTTTCCTTCGATTATCATGATAACTCTTCTGCCTACTCTGAGACGCTTTCATTTTCTCACGAATCATCTGAACTGTCTCAGTAGTCTGCTGCACAATTTCTGGTCCTAAGACGATATTCTCACCTGTTTCATACCAACAAAGAGGAGTTCTACACCTCCTACCATATAAAGCCTCAAACGGTGCCATTCCAATACTAGAATGGTAACTGTTGTTGTACGTGAACTCGATCAACGGTAAATGAGTATCCCACGCACCACCTTTTTCCAACACACAAGCTCTCAGCAAATCCTCTAGCGATTGAATAGTCCTCTCTGACTGACCATCAGTTTGCGGATGGTAAGCTTAACTCAACCTCAACTTAGTACCCAAAGCTTCCTGTAAGCTCTTCCAAAATTCTGAAGTAAACCTCAGATCTCTATCCGACACAATACTCGACGGAACACCATGTAGCTTCACAATCACCCGAATATAAATCTCTGCCAGCTTCACCAACGGAAAATTGATATTAATTGGCACAAAATGTGCAGACTTCGTAAGTCGATCCACAATTACCCAAATAGCATCAAATCCTCTCGCCGTATTCGGCAAACCCGTAACAAAATCCATAGTTATACAATCCCATTTGCAAACCGGAACTTCCAACCGTTGCATCAATCCAGAAGGTCTCTAATGCTCCACCTTCGACTTCTGACATATCAAACAAGCATAAACAAACTGAGCTATATCTCTTTTCATACCGGACCACCAAAATAACTTCCTTAAATCGTCGTACATCTTCGTAGCTCCCGGATGGATACTCACACTACTACGATGTCCCTCGCTCAGAATCGACTTCTTCAGCTTGTCATTATCCGGCACACAAATCCTGCACCATCCAATTTAAAATCACTATCGGAGTCACTCCCTGCTCCCGACATCAAATATACCAACTTCACATATAACTTTTGGTTTTCCTTAATCAAATTCAAGAAATCATTGTTCACTTGAAACTTGCCCAACATCATCCCATCGGCCTTAGTCTCACAAACCATACTCAAATTTCTGAAATGCTCAATTAGTTCCATCTCTTTCATCATTAACGCCGACATATGAATTGTCTTTCTGCTTAAAGCATCTGCTACTACATTCGCCTTTCCTGGATGGTAACTTAAGTTGAAATCATAGTCTTTCAAGAATTTCAACCATCTTCTTTGTCTCATATTTAGCTCTTTCTGATCGAACAGGTATTTCAGACTCTTATGGTCAACGAACACCTCAAACCTCGAACCATACAAATAGTGCCTCCATAATTTTAACACGAAAACTATCGCAGCCAACTCAAGGTCATGAGTAGGATAATTCCTTTCATGCACCCTCAGTTTCCGCGAAGCATACGCCACCACTTTACCATCTTGCATAAGAACTCCATCTAATCCCATCTTAGACGCATCACAGTACACCATAAAAGGTTCACTCAGATTCGGCAACGCTAACACCGGTGCCGTAGTCAATTTCCTTTTCAGTTCCTCAAAGCTTTCTTCACAAGCAGCATCCCACACAAAAACTTGGTTCTTTCTCGTCAACTGAGTCAATGGCAACGCCAAATTAGAGAACCCTTCAATAAACCTTCGGTAATATCCTGCCAAACCCAAAAAGCTTCTAATTTCCGTTGCTGACTTTGGCGCTTCCCACTGCAACACTGCACTCACTTTCGATGGGTCCACCAATATACCATCACCAGATATTACATGCCCCAAGAAGCTCACGGTCTTCAACCAGAACTCACACTTCGACAGTTTAGCAAACAACTTGTTATCTTTCAGCACCTGCAACGCAATTCTCAAATGTCCTGCTTGCTCTTCTTCTGACTTAGAATAAATCAGTATGTCGTCAATAAACACAACAATAAACTGATCCAAATAAGAATGGAAAATTCGGTTCATATACTTCATAAACACTCCCGGCGCATTAGACACTCCAAAAGGCATCACATCATATTTGTAATGTCCATATCGAGTTCTAAATGCCGTCTTCTGAATATCACCTTCTTTCAGTCTGATCTGATGGTAACCCGACCTCAAGTCAATCTTACTGAACACACGAGCTCCCACCAAGTGATCCATTAAATCGTCAATCCTTGGAAGAGGATATTTATTCTTAATGGTCACTTTATTCAACCGACGGTAATTGATGCACAGGCGCATACTACCATCCTTCTTCTTAACCAACAACACTGGAGCTCCCCACGACGACACACTCGGTCTGATAAACTTTTTATCCAACAAGTCCCCAACCTGAGATTTCAATTCAGCCAACTCCGCTGCTGACATCCTGTACGGCGCCATAGATATAGGTCTTGTACCAGGAACAAGATCAATACTAAATTCAATTTCTCTTGTCGGAGGTAATTCCGTAATATCATCAGGGAACACTTCAGGAAATTCATTCACCACCGCCAACTCTTTCATTAACGCTTTGCTGTCCACAGATAATGATGCAAATAAAGAAAGCATTTTCGCCTCATCCCCCAACAAGATCCTCAATTCCTTATTAGACAAGGAACCCGCCAATGCTTCTTCTTCTGGAGTAAGGAACAATAACACCTTTCGAAAGGAATTGATGTAGACTCGGTTGAACTCCAACCAGTTCATACCCAGAATAACATCCAAATTACCAAGCGGTAGACAAATCAGATCCACTCCAAAATCTCAACCGAAAATAGTCAGTGGACACTTCAAACACACCAAAGAAGTAGTCACTGAACCAATAGAGGGAGTCTCAATAGTCATCCGTCTCTCAAGAGTAGACGACACCAATCCTAATCTCTTCACACAATCAACCGAAATGAACGAGTGGGTTGCACCTGTATCAATAATAGCATTCAAAGGAATATCATTGATAAAACAAGTACCTTTGATAGCACGTTCTTCACTGGCAGCTTGAGTCCCTACCACAGGAAACACTTTACCACTGGCCTGAGACTTCTTTGGTTTCTCGCAATGCATACTGATATGCCCTATATCCCCACAGTTATAATAGGTAGGCATAATGGCTCTGCAATCAGCTATCACACGGCCTAGCTTCCCACACTTAAAACACTTCTTTACTTCCTTAGGACATTGATTAGCACGATGACCCGCGCCACCGCACCGGAAACATTTCAAATCACCGGTTGCTTTCCCCTCTCTGGGCTTCTTATCACTAGCAGCCTTATGCTTCCCCTTATCGGCAGGAACACTGTAAGGAGTATCACCAAATCCCTACTTACCTTTACGGTCACTCACAGCCTTGTAATGTCTAATTCGGGCCTTGTTATCATTATCATAGATCCTGCTCCTGCTTACCAGCTCAGGATAGTTCCTGATCTTCTGACAAGCAATCCCCAGCTTCACTTCCGGACGCAGCCCATTCTCAAATTTCAAACACTTGAAGGTCATCGCCTCTTCAGTATTGTAGTGAGGGCAATATTGCACCAGCTCCTCAAACTTAGCAGCATACTCCGCTACCGTCATAGTACCTTGCTTCAACTCCAGAAACTCTACCTCCTTAGCACTTCGTATATCTTGCGGAAAGTACTTCTCCAGAAAGCCTTTACGAACCATATCCCAAGTAATTACCATTCCTGCAGTCTCCCATCTCAGGCGACTGTTACCCCACCAAGCCTCAGCTTCACCTTCTAGCATGTGAGTTCCAAACCTCACCTTCTGCTCATCGCTACAACCCATAATTCTGAATATTTTCTCAATTGCCTTCAGCCACTTATGTGCAGCTTCAGGATCCAGAATCCCTCTTCAAACGTCGGTGGCTTGTTACTCCGAAACTGTTCCAGATCTCGGAATTGCGCACCCGCAGCTTGGTTCTGATCAGCAACCACCTGCACCATCGCTTGCATAGCAGCAGCCAAAGCAACATTATTCCTCCCTGCCATACTGCTCAACAATAACAACAACAGGTTAAAAGATACACAATCTCTATCCTACGGACAGACTCAACGACTACACTGGCCGGACGGACCGACCTGCTCTGATACCAATTGTAACACCCCACTTTCCCAAACTCAAGTAAAATACATTTAATTCAAATAAACATCAGAGTTCTCCACCGAAGTGGGATATCACATTAACTTCATCATACTCTTCATAAAAAGGTTTTCATAACAAACAACGGAAAATGTTCATTTTGATTCATCATCCACGACCATCCGCCAAATTGCATAAAAATGTTCATTTATAAAATTAACCGACATGATACGTCACAGGAAAAAAATAAAACAGTTCAGCAAGAAAACAAATAAACGCCCAAATCCCGTGCTACGTATCAGAGCATCCTAAGACTCGACTCGCACACCACTATCTAAGCCAGCTAATTACCTGGATTATCTGTACTTCTAAGGAAGCACAGACCACAACAACAACAAAGGGGTGAGAAAACATGATCAAAATTATCGGTAATAAGATACATGAAATAAAGGTAGTAATTACATAATTCATCACCCAACGTTCATCAAACACGACCTACTGTCCACCATCAACCGTAACATACAATAATACAAATATGCAATTCAACACCATGCATGCGGTACCGACTCATTGGTTCATTCGATCGAACCCCAGATAGATCACATACACCCCTCCTTGGCAATGATCTATCCCCACCATTCTCCACAAAGGAGTACGGATGAATCACATACACTCCTCCTGAGCAATGATTCAGCCCACCAAACACCATGACATGCACAACACCAAATGCACAACAAACAACTCAAGCACACTAAGTACACACGATCCTCCTGATCACATCACCACACATCATATATATTACACAACAAGTAAACTCAGTAAACAATCAATAAATCCTCTCAATTAAACCATGTTTTAGTTAAGGTTCAATTAAACAATGACTCCCCAAACATATTGGATATAAAAATATTTTGAAAATAATTATATTATCTATACTATGTTATAGATCTATTCATTAGCTTTCCAACGCTTCGAACGGGGACTAAAACCGACTTACGGATCAAAAGTTATGTCCAAAACTGTCGAAACAGAAAATTCACTAATATACAGCTTTGAGTCGACCGCTGGTTGGCGCATAGCAAACAAAAGCGAAATCCAGAAAGACGCAAACAGTATGCATCGACCGCTGCAGCGTTTGAGTCGACGCAAACAACGCAGAATGCAGAATTTTCTGCATTTTCCACCGTTGGAGGCCTTCCGAACCTCCGATTTCAATTCCGTAAAAAGCCCCGGTTTCAGAATTCGAAATCCTACCATAATATGACAATTTTAACAGCCAACAACACATTTTTAAAGATCATATCATCATATGTCATATAACCATACTTTTCAAAACCATGGAATTTAGGGGTTTCTATCCTAAATGTGATCCTACCCATCACACACTATCACACAATCCCCATGATCATACGAAAAGCCACCCTTACTGTCCAGAACTGTTATCTTGCTCAAATTCAAGCCTATTTCTCCACTTCTATCTCTTGTCTCTTGATACTACAACCAATACACATTATCCTATCAATTCCTACCAGTTTTAACTTCAAAACCCACACCGATGTTCATCATCAGAACTATCAGAGTTACTCAGAACCCCACCCAAATTTACAACAACAATGGGTGCACCAAATTCTACAATATCATACATAAAGTTTACCCATATCAACAGCAACAACAATTATAAACACCAATTCACCAATTCATCAACATACAGGTCATATTCATCAAAATCCTTACGGTGTTAAGGAATCCCCTCTACCTAATTCATGTAATTACCAATCCCAATCAGTTTTTCCTCCCTTACCTCGATTAGTGCTCTGACTGTTGAAGAATCTTCAAGAATCGTTAGCCCTAGCCCTCTTTCCTTCCTCCTTGTTCTTCCTCTTTTCTCTTTTCTCTTGGAACTGATGTATCGTGTTCTAACTTTCTTTTCCCAAAACTTCTCTAATATTACTTATTCACTTATCACTTATTCCAACCACTCATATTCCCAATAATAATAATAATAATAATAATAATAATAATAATAATAATAATAATAATAACTAATAATCACCATAATAATAATAATAATAATAACCATAATATTACTATTATTTATTAGATTACCACCAATATTATATTATATTATATTAATATCAATCTCCATATTTAAGGGTACCCACTACGCATCCAGACACATTCCTCCACAAGGACACACCAATAATAAAATATCACCAAGAGGCTAAATAATTAAAATGGGTGTTACAACTCTCCCCCACTTTAATTATTTTCGTCCTTGAAAATTACCTGATGGAAACAATTTTGGATACGCTTCCCGCATCCTGCTTTCTAATTCCCAGGTCACACTGCCTCCTGCAGCACCTCCCCAAACCACTTTCACCAAAGATATCTCCTTCCCTTAGAGTTGTTTCATTTTACGATCTTCGATCCTCAACGGTATCGACTCCACCGTAAGATTCTCCTGGACTTGAACTTGATCTCTCTGAATCACATGAGATGGATCCGAGACATACTTTCGAAGCTGCGAGACATGAAACACATCATGCAAATTCGAAAGCTCGGGCGGTAACGCCACTCTATAAGCTACAACACCAACTCTCTGCAAAATCTGATACGGTCTAATGAACATAGGATCCAACTTCTTGGACTTCAACGCATGACCTACACCGGTCACTGGGTTAACTCTCAGGAACACGTGATCACCTTTACTGAATTCCAGTTCTTTCCTCCGATTATCATGATAACTCTTCTGCCTACTCTGAGACGCTTTCATTTTCTCACGAATCATCTGAATTGTCTCAGTAGTCTGCTGCACAATTTCTGGTCCTAAGACGATATTCTCACGTGTTTCATACCAACAAAGAGGATTTCTACACCTCCTACCATATAAAGCCTCAAACGGTGCCATTCCAATACTAGAATGGTAATTGTTGTTGTACGTGAACTCGATCAACGGTAAATGAGTATCCCACGCACCACCCTTTTCCAACACACAAGCTCTCAACAAATCCTCTAGCGACTGAATAGTCCTCTCTGACTGACCATCAGTTTGCGGATGGTAAGCTGAACTCAACCTCAACTTAGTACCCAAAGCTTCCTGTAAGCTCTTCCAAAATTCTGAAGTAAACCTCGGATCTCTATCCGAGACAATACTCGGCGGAACACCATGTAGCTTCACAATCACCCGAATATAAATCTCTGCCAGCTTCACAAATGGAAAACTGATATTAATTGGCACAAAATGTGCAGACTTCGTAAGTCGATCCACAATTACCCAAATAGCATCAAATCCTCTCGCCGTATTCGGCAAACCCGTAACAAAATCCATAGTTATACAATCCCATTTCCAAACCGGAACTTCCAACGGTTGCATCAATCCAGAAGGTCTCTAATGCTCCACCTTCAACTTCTGACATATAAAACAGGCATAATCAAACCGAGCTATATATCTTTTCATACCGGACCACCAAAATAACTTCCTTAAATCGTGGTACATCTTTGTAGCTCCCGGATGGATACTCAGACTACTACGATGTCCCTCGCTCAGAATCGACTTCTTCAGCTTGTCATTATCCGGCATACAAATCCTGCACCATCCAATTTAAAATCACTATCGGAGTCACTCCCTGCTCCCGTCATCAAATATACCAACTTCACATCTAACTTTTGGTTTTCCTTAATCAAATCCAAGAAATCATTGTTCACTTGAAACTTGCCCAACATCATCCCATCGGTCGTAGTCTCACAAACCATACTCAAATCTCTGAACTGCTCAATTAGTTCCATCTCTTTCATTATTAACACCGACATATGAAATGTCTTTCTACTCAAAGCATCTGCTACTACATTCGCCTTTCCTGGATGGTAACTTAAGTTGAAATCATAGTCTTTCAAGAATTTCAACCATCTTCTTTGTCTCATATTTAGCTCTTTCTGATCGAACAGGTATTTCAGACTCTTATGGTCACCGAACACCTCAAACCTCGAACCATACAAATAGTGCCTCCATAATTTTAACACGAAAACTATCGCAGCCAACTCAAGGTCATGAGTAGGATAATTCCTTTCATGCACCCTCAGTTTCCACGAAGCATACGCCACCACTTTACCATCTTGCATAAGAACTCCGTCTAATCCCATCTTAGACGCATCACAGTACACCATAAAAGTGAAGGTGAGAAAATTACTTAGAAGGGGGGGGGGGGGGGTTGAATAAGTAAGACTAAAAAACAAAGATTAGAACACAGATATTTTTATCCTGGTTCGTTGAAAACAACTAGTCCAGTCCACCCTCTCAAGAGTGATTTGCCTTTCTCTGTCAAGGACTTAATCCACTATTTTAATCAAACAGATTACAAATAGCAACACCTAAGAACAACCGTTCTTAGTCTTCTCAAGAGCAGCTGATCCCAACTGGATCCTCTTAAGGAAAACCTTTTACAAACAAAGTAACTTTTACAAGAGTAAGAATGCTTCTAATAAGCTGTTATCACAACAGTGATATTTCTCTTAAGTTAAGAATAAAGATAAAGCAAAGTAATATGATTAAGAGCTTTTTGAGATTTGCTTTGAGGAGTGATTTTGCTAGAGATTCGATGCTGAAGAAAATGGAGTGGACTTCTTTATATAGGCACTAAGATCCAAGAAGTCTTGTTACGTTGAAGGCTGTGCAGAAAAGCCTAGAGCCTTTTGTCTTCACATTGGAGGCTGTGCTGAAACAAGCCTGATGCTTTTTGTCTTTACTTGCAGAAAACTTTCCTCAGAATGGAATGCACAGATAAAACCTTTTTGTCTGTGTCCTTGTGTCTAGCACAAAATAGGAAAGAGCTGTTGAGAAACACCAACGTACATATTTAAATCTTCTTCAAAGTAAGTTCAGCTTTCAACATTAGAATCTGAATCTTCAGAGTCTTCAGATCACGGATCATCTGGATCATCAGAGTCTTGAAAGT
Organism: Lathyrus sativus; assembly: GCA_963859935.3. NCBI lineage: Eukaryota > Viridiplantae > Streptophyta > Magnoliopsida > Fabales > Fabaceae > Lathyrus > Lathyrus sativus. Next base: position 77,610,740 of record OZ012737.1, read on the forward strand.
TCTTCAGATTGAGCTGAATCAGAGTATGTGCAGCTTGTGTGCTTGAGCGTGTAAATCCTTCAGAGCAGAGTCTTCTATGCTTTAGAGGCTCCTTCTTCAGAATCTTCAAGAGACAGTAGTCAGATTGTTCTGGGAGCAGTGTTTAGATCTTCACTTAAGATGTTCTTGAACTTATGAAGTCTTTCATACGAACAATGTTCAGATGCAATTTTGCTTTCTTAAGATAATCTTCTTTAGTGCCTGTAGCAAACAATCTAGAACACGTTTAGAGTATATAATTCTTGAATACAAAATTTATAAGTGTTATCATCAAAACATAGAGATATAACTAAGACACAATCTGTGCTCTTACAATCTCCCCCTTTTTGATGATGACAAAACATGAGAAAATTTTGTTCAATAAAGAGTAAGAATTAGAAACTCCCCCTGAGATAAACAATCTCCCCCTGAAATAAATACTACAATAGAATAGAATACTTCCCTTTCTGATTGAGTATATTTCAGATTCAGAGCCTGATGAATGAGTTCAGAGTCAAATCTTGATGCCAGTTGATTGAATAAATGTATTAGAGTAAGATAACAGAGTTGATTGAATACTCAGATTTTCTTTAGAGAATCAGGTTCTGGTTGACACAGTCTCAGGGTAACTTCAATGAATTATGTCAGATATAGCAGTGTAATCTGAAAGACTTAAATTCAAATAAGTTAGTAAAATGTCTGAATTTTAGTTTTGGTAAATGCTTATAGTTGAACACTCAGTTTCTCTTTTTCTCCCCCTTTTTGTCATAATCAAAAAGATTTTCAAAGACGGAAGGAAATAAAAAAGAAGCAAATAGGAGCAAAACATGTTAGCATGCAATTAAAACAAAACAAACCAAAGTTCACAGACAAACAGGCAGAGGCCAAAAAACACAAAACACAATAACGATAACCAAACATCAAAAACTCAGTTCAAGTGCAAAACAACAAGTAAAACTAGGTCTGGCGAGAGGCAATGAGGGTCAGAAGCTCTGTCATCTTGGCAGCTGACTCTTCTTGCTTAGACATCCAGGTCTTGATTTCATCGGTTGTTTTCTCTTGCTTGATCATCCAGTCCTTGATATCCTTCACATCATTCACAAGTTCTGAAACCACAGATGAAGACGGAGCAGATGCAGCAGCAGCAGGATTCCCTTCAGAGTGGTTTTCAACAGAAGCTTGTTCAACCATTTCAAAATCAGGAACAACTGGAGGAGCAGCTTCCAATAGTAACACAGGAGGAGGAGGAGGCATGTTCATCAGTGTCACCTTTATTAACTCAGCAAATTTAGTCTTAGCAAGCTTAGAGCATTTTGCTCTAACTTTTAGGGCAGCTTTGTTAAACATCCAGATGAAGCGCTTCCACGCAGTATTCAAAACATTTGGGTCCAAACTAGACATACATACAGCCTTAACACGATCATATTCAGAATCTAACTCCTTTTTGAAAATATCAAACATAGCATTAACACAAGATCCTAAATCTGACTGTTCATTCTGACCAGAGGAAAAAGGATTAGGGGTGTTAGCAGGAGTAGGTTCAGATGGTTGAGGTTGAGGTGTGGGTGGTTGAGATGTGTGGATGACAGATTGAGGTAGTTCAGCTGAATGAGGAGAAGTTTGATTCTCAGATGGATTAGTTTCAGGTGGTTGTGGAATGGTTTGGTTTTCAGCTGTTTGAGTGTCAGAGGGTTGAGCTTCAGATGGTTGTTGAGATGGAGAGTTTGGTGGGGTATGAAACAAAGCAATGTTAAGATGTTTCTTCATAACACTCTCAGAGCGAGCTTGTTTGAGTGATTCTGAATCATAGTCAGATGAATCAGATGAATCAGAGGATTCATCTGAGTGAACAGATGTAGAAGAAATTTCAATTGTTTGGTTGAGGGGTGGAATATCAAGAATATTGTCAGAAAGATTTGGATCTTCTGAGGGAATTGCTTGTTCAGAGTGTTCAGTTTGAACAGTCTCTGGATGATTTTGTTCTGAAATAATTGTTTGTGGTTGGGGAGTCTCTAAGTGGGGATTCTCTTGTTGCGACAAAGTTGGTTGTGGATTAGATGGGATTGGTGCTGGAGATGATTGTAAATTTATTGGTTCAGAGGATAGTTGTTCGGATGAGATATTGACAGACTTTCTAGATTTTGAAGTTCTTGGTATGAGGCTTGGAGAGAGTTGTGGTGAAGATAGTGGTGAATGAACAGTAGGAGTAGGATCAGAGGCTAATACCTGTTGAATGGTGTCTCTGATTTCTTCCAGAGTAGCTTCTCTTGGACTGCTTCTGGCCTTCTTTCCTTCTTTCCTCTTCTTTCTTGATGCTTCAGGAGCTTTTTTCTTCTTCTGAACGGATTCTTCGTCAGCCTTCCTCTTACTGCGCCTTTCCTTCATCTGATTAGGCAATTCTTCTCCAGGCTTTTGAACGAGATTGGCAGGTAAAGGGATTCCTTCCTTTAGGCATTCAGTAATGTACAGCCAGACAAATTCCTTAGGTTCATCTGCACTGAACAGTGGAAAATCTTCCACAGGAACTCTTCTACCTTGAATCTCGTCAGAGTTGATCTTCCTGAGTTGTCCTTTCAATTCTGAGATGATTTTCATCCTCTTCAGATTGAGTCCATTAATTTCAGAGCCAATGATGTGAGTCAGATCTTCTGTAATCTTCGCATCAGTCAGATGTTGAACCAGCTTGTTCTCAACAAGTATATCAGAAATCAACCTTCCCAGGGGTATCCATGTCCTTACTTTACCAGCTTTCGCCCTTACTTCCTCTCTAGTTTCTTTGACATGAGTTAGTAAATGGCTGAAGATGAGATACGGTAGATCCACTTTGACATTTTTGCTAATGCAGTACATAAAATACAAATGTTCAGAACTCACATAATCTGGAGAGTTTGAAGGTTTTCTGTGGAAAAACGTACTCATAAAGATTTTCGCCCAGATCCTATAAATGGGTTTTAAATCTTTAACCTTACTTGACGGCAAACCAGCAATAGTAACTTCTTCATAAACCCTAGCCATATCGATGCGAGAAGAAGCAAGATTTGAAACACCATCAGACTCAGTATAGCTTAACAGTTGTCTGATCAGGTTTTCAGTGATGACTATCTCCACCCCAAGAACCGAAGAATGTATAAACTTGGGACCAGCGCTTGCATGTATCCAAAATTCCTTAACCAGTGTTGGAAAAACAGGACCCATCAGCCTTTCAAAATATTTTTCCCACCCTTGAGCTTTAATGACAGAAATGAGATCAAACCCATTTTCCTTTAAAGAGTCAAGGTCAATGAAGCTTTCACAGAGCACTTCTAGATCAGCCACTGGAGTGAATAAGGTTCGTTCAGGTTCTTTGTACATGATAGTCTTGTTAGGTTTTGCAGCAGTGTTTGAAGTTGACGCCATTGAAGAAGAAGAAAACCTTGGTTTCGGTTTAGGGTTTTGGAAAGGATTGAAAAGGAAGCAGAAACGCATGAATGAAGTGAATGTGGAAAGTGTGATAGAAGTGTGATAGGTGATATATATAGGAAACCAAAAATCAAGCATAGGGCACACAAAAGACACTTACGCACGTTTGGACAGCATTAAATGAAAAGTAATCATTTCACATTAAATTATGACAGCTGGGGGAAAAACAAGAAAAGTGAGATTTTCAAAGCATTACCTCAAACGTCAAATCAGTTAAGCGCTCAATCTTTTCAGAAATTGAATGCCACGTGTTTGCTTTGTTGGCTCATTTGATTTCTCTCACGAAATGAAACGTTTCCAACCTTCAGATCTTCTGAGCTTGTTAGTTCAGAGTTTTACCCAAAACGAAATCATCAAATGAATATAAATGAATAAATAGACAGATGAAATACTTCGGATTATTAAACATTTTGCATCTGAGAGGTTGCCTCTGAGAAATATTACTCTGGACATAAATCCATACAAATATTTTTCAGAATGAACTTAAATCTATCTTCAGCAAGGGGTTTTGTGAAAATGTCAGCCCATTGATGATCTGTATCAACAAAGGCTAGATTAATTACACCCTTCTGAACATAGTCTCTGATGAAGTGATGTTTAATTTCTATATGTTTTGCCTTAGAATGCAAGATTGTATTTTTTTGACAAACATATAGCAGAAGTATTATCACAGAAGATAGAAAGATTACTCTCATAGATTTGATAATCTTCTAATTGACTCTTCATCCAGAGCATCTGAGTACAACATCCAGCAGCAGCAATGTATTCTGCCTCTGTAGTTGATAGTGCAATGGTAGGTTGCTTCTTGCTGTACCATGAGATCAGATAACTTCCAAGAAACTGACAGCTTCCAGAAGTGCTTTTACGTTCAACTCTGTCTCCAGCATAGTCAGCATCACAGAATCCAACTAATGAAAATTCATCAGATCTTCTGTAACACAAACCCATGTTAGCAGTACCTTTCAGATACCTCAGAATCCTCTTAACAGCTGTTAAGTGTGATTCTCTAGGATCTGATTGGAATCTAGCACATAAGCAGACACTAAACAGAATATCTGGTCTAGAAGCAGTCAAATATAGAAGAGATCCTATCATACCTCTGTAGAGTTTTTGATCTACCTTCTTACTTACCTCTTCCTTACCTAGAGTGCTTGTAGGATGCATTGGAGTCTTTGCCATTTTGCTATCAACCATGTTGAACTTCTTAAGAAGCTCTTTAACATATTTGGTTTGATGTATGTAGGTGCATTCTGGAGTCTGATTGACTTGGATTCCCAAGAAGAATCTCAATTCTCCCATCATGCTCATTTCAAATTCTTCCTGCATACATTTAGCAAACTCCTTTCCAAGCGTAATATTTGTTGATCCAAAAATAATGTCATCTACATAAATCTGACAAATCAACAGATCTTTCTTAACAGATTTACAGAATAAAGTTGTATCCACTTTTCCTCTGATAAAATTTTTCTTCAGAAGGAAGTTGCTCAACCTCTCATACCAAGCTCTGGGAGCTTGTTTTAATCCATAAAGGGATTTCTTTAATTTGAAAACATGATCTGGAAAGTTTTCACTTTCAAAACCAGGAGGTTGGTGGACATATACTTCTTCTTCTATAATACCATTAAGAAAAGCACTTTTAACATCCATCTGATACAGAGTGATGTTATTCTGTGCAGCAAATGAAATAAGAAGACGAATAGATTCTAACCTTGCCACTGGAGCATATGTCTCAGTGTAATCAATACCTTCTTGTTGACTATATCCTTGAGCAACCAGCCTTGCTTTATTTCTTTCTACTTCTCCCTTTTCATTCAGCTTATTCCTGAAGACCCATTTTGTTCCAATGACATTGAATCCTTTAGGTCTAGGAACCAGATCCCAAACTTCATTTCTGGCGAATTGATTCAGCTCTTCTTGCATAGCTATAATCCATTCATTATCTTCCAGAGCCTCATCTACAGATGTTGGTTCTATCATTGACACTAAGCCAAATAAGGAAGATTCAGAAGTTCTGAGATATGATCTTGTCCTTATGGGATCATCTTTCTTTCCAATTATCACATCTTCTGGATGAGAAGCTTTGATTCTGGAAGAAGATCCTCTGACGATTGGTCTTTCATAAATATGCAAGTTGTTTAGTTGGGAAGTCAAAGGAGTAGCATCTGGGGTTGCGTCAGATTCTTTGTTCTTTGCCTTTTCTGCCTCTGAGCCTTCAGAGTCTGTGAGAATCACTTCTCTATCTGCAGAACTTTCAAACTGCTTTGGCTTTTCAGAGCCAAGCTTATCATCAAATCTGACATGAATAGATTCTTCCACAATCTGTGTTTCAGTATTGAATACTCTGTAGCCTTTAGAGCGTTCAGAATAACCAAGCATGAAACACTTCTGTGCTTTGGAATCAAACTTGTTCAGATTATCTTTAGTATTAAGCATATAACAAATACATCTAAAAGGATGAAAATAAGCAATGTTGGGCTTTCTGTTTCTCCACAATTCATAGGGAGTCTTTTTCAGAAGAGGTCTTACAGACACTCTGTTCTGAATATAACAAGTTGTGTTAATTGCTTCTGCCCAGAAATATTTTGCCAGATTTGTCTCGTTGATCATGGTTCTGGCCATTTCTTGCAATGTTCTATTTTTCCTTTCTACAACTCCATTTTGTTGTGGAGTTCTAGGGCAGGAGAAATCATGTGCAATGCCTTTTTCAGAAAAGTATTTTTCAAAATATTTATTTTCAAATTCTCCACCATGATCACTTCTGACTTTAATAATTTTACAATCTTTTTCAGTCTGGACTTGATTGCAGAAGTCAAAGAACACAGAATGAGACTCGTCCTTGTGTTTTAGAAACTTTACCCATGTCCATCTGCTGTAGTCATCTACAATGACTAACCCATACTTCTTGCCTCTGATGGATGCAGTTTTCACTGGTCCAAACAGATCAATGTGAAGTAATTCCAATGGTCTGGAGGTAGAAACAACATTTTTTGATTTAAAATGAGATTTTGAAAATTTACCTCTTTGACATGCTTCACACAGAGCATCTGAGTTGAACTTCAACTTAGGAAGTCCTCTGACCAGATTGAGTTTATTAATCTGAGATATACGTCTCATATTAATATGCCCCAATCTTCTATGCCAGACCCATTGCTCATCATTCATAGATAAGAGGCATTTTACATTTTGAACTTTAAGTTCTGAAAGGTTAATTTTATAAATGTTGTGTTTCCTCTTTCCATTGAATAGGATAGAACCATCCTTTTGACATACAGCTTTGCAACATTTTTGATTAAAGATGATATCATAACCATTGTCACTTAATTGACTTATGGACAATAGATTATGTTTCAATCCTTCAACTAACAGAACATTAGAAATAGAGGGTAGGTTGCCATTACCTATAGTTCCAGAGCCAATGATCTTGCCCTTCTGGTTCCCTCCAAATTTCACGTCCCCTCCAGATCTAAGTTCCAGACTTTGGAACATAGACCTTTCTCCCGTCATGTGTCGTGAGCATCCAGAGTCCAGGTACCATGATTGGTGTCCTGACTTTGCTGCTAAGGACATCTGCAACAGGGATTATTTTGTCTTTAGGTACCCAGATCTTCTTGGGTCCTTTAGGGTTAGTTGCCTTGTAGGTTTGTCTAAACTTTTGTTTTTCAACATAGTTTTTGTTTAGACTTGCCTTAGATCTAAACACATGAGTATTCTTTTCAGAGCTCGTGTGTTTAATATCATTTAAATGACCAAATTTAAAATTAGAGTATAAAGGAGTTATCTTAATAATCAGATCATCTACAGGTATTGGTCTTACATCTTTTTCAAGAGAAGAAGATTGAAATCCAATTCCCTTTCTTTTATTCCTACTAACTCCATAGATCATAGAAGCCATCTTGCTTCTGTCTATGCTTTTAGTGAGGAACCTCTGAAAACTGGAGTCATATTTTTCCAAAATATTTTCAGATGACTTAGCTTCAGAGTCAGATTCTTGTTGAACAATTTCCAAATCATTTTTTATTTTTAAATTTATTTCTCTCTGCTCAACAAGTTCTGTTTTCAGATTATCAATCTCAGATTCAAGATTGCTTTTCAGCTTCTTGTTCTTGAGTTTGATATTATTGTAGCTTTTCAAGACTTCAGATAACACCTTTATAAGTTCATCTTTGGTAAGTTTGGACATTACCTCTTCAGCATCAGAGTCGGAGTCTGACTCAGATTCAGATGATAATTCTTCATTCTGATCTTCTATTCCAGCCATTAATGCCATGTTGGCACACTCTTCTTCTGCTTCAGATTCAGATTCAGATTCATCTGAATCATCCCAAGTTGCCATAAGAACCTTTTTCTTTTTATCAAACTTTCTCTTGGGTTTCTCCTTGAGAAGTTTGGGGCAGTCATTTTTGTAGTGCCCAGGTTCCTTGCATTCATAGCATGTGACCTCTTTCTTTCCAGATCTTCTGTGTCCAGAAGATTCCTTCCTGTGGTCAGCTTTCCTGAAGTTGTTAAACTTCCTTCCCTTGTGCTTCCAGAGCTTGTTGATTCTTCTGGAAAGCATGGACAGTTCATCTTCTTCTTCAGAAGACGATTCTTCAGAACTTTCTTCTTTTACCTGCAAAGCTTTAACAGGTTTGTTAGATTTTAAAGCTATGGATTTACCTTTATCTTTCTTCTGGGGCTCATCTTCCTCCAGCTCTATTTCATGACTTCTCAAAGAACTGATAAGTTCTTCTAAGGAGATCTTATTCAGATCTTTTGCCATCTTCAGTGCAGTCACCATTGGTCTCCATCTGGTGGGAAGACTTCTGATGATCTTCTTGACATGATCTGACGTTGAGTAGCCCTTATCCAGAACTTTCAGACCAGCAGTAAGAATCTGAAATCTAGAAAACATAGTTTCTACATTTTCAGACTCTTCCATTTTAAATGCCTCATACTTCTGTATGAGCGCCAGCGCCTTGGTCTCTTTAACCTGAGAATTTCCCTCATGAGTCATTTTGAGTGACTCAAACATGTCATGAGCAGTATCTCTGTTTGTAATCTTCTCATACTCAGTATGAGAGATTGCATTAAGCAATATAGTTCTGGCTTTGTGGTGATTCTTGAAATCTCTTTTCTGTACTTCAGTCATTGACTTTCTATCAATCTTTTTTCCATCCTCATCAGTAGGATGTTTATATCCATCAATGACCATATCCCAAAGATCAGCATCATACCCGAGGAAAAAACTTTCTATTCTATCTTTCCAATAGTCAAATTTTCCCCCATCAAACATGGGTGGCTTGGTACTGATCCTATCTCCTTCATATTTGTTGTTGCAAGTTGATGTAGCTGTTTCCATAATGACAACAACACAAATATCAAAGTATCTTTCTCACTGGATCTTTAACTGTCACGGTTAAGTGGAGCACACGCAGAACCGGAGCTCTGATGCCAACTGAAGGTGAGAAAATTACTTAGAAGGGGGGGGGGGTTGAATAAGTAAGACTAAAAAACAAAGATTAGAACACAGATATTTTTATCCTGGTTCGTTGAAAACAACTAGTCCAGTCCACCCTCTCAAGAGTGATTTGCCTTTCTCTGTCAAGGACTTAATCCACTATTTTAATCAAACAGATTACAAATAGCAACACCTAAGAACAACCGTTCTTAGTCTTCTCAAGAGCAGCTGATCCCAACTGGATCCTCTTAAGGAAAACCTTTTACAAACAAAGTAACTTTTACAAGAGTAAGAATGCTTCTAATAAGCTGTTATCACAACAGTGATATTTCTCTTAAGTTAAGAATAAAGATAAAGCAAAGTAATATGATTAAGAGCTTTTTGAGATTTGCTTTGAGGAGTGATTTTGCTAGAGATTCGATGCTGAAGAAAATGGAGTGGACTTCTTTATATAGGCACTAAGATCCAAGAAGTCTTGTTACGTTGAAGGCTGTGCAGAAACAAGCCTGATGCTTTTTGTCTTTACTTGCAGAAAACTTTCCTCAGAATGGAATGCACAGATAAAACCTTTTTGTCTGTGTCCTTGTGTCTAGCACAAAATAGGAAAGAGCTGTTGAGAAACACCAACGTACATATTTAAATCTTCTTCAAAGTAAGTTCAGCTTTCAACATTAGAATCTGAATCTTCAGAGTCTTCAGATCACGGATCATCTGGATCATCAGAGTCTTGAAAGTTCTTCAGATTGAGCTGAATCAGAGTATGTGCAGCTTGTGTGCTTGAGCGTGTAAATCCTTCAGAGCAGAGTCTTCTATGCTTTAGAGGCTCCTTCTTCAGAATCTTCAAGAGACAGTAGTCAGATTGTTCTGGGAGCAGTGTTTAGATCTTCACTTAAGATGTTCTTGAACTTATGAAGTCTTTCATACGAACAATGTTCAGATGCAATTTTGCTTTCTTAAGATAATCTTCTTTAGTGCCTGTAGCAAACAATCTAGAACACGTTTAGAGTATATAATTCTTGAATACAAAATTTATAAGTGTTATCATCAAAACATAGAGATATAACTAAGACACAATCTGTGCTCTTACAAAAAGGTTCACTCAGAGTCGGCAACGCTAACACCGGTGCCGTAGTCAATTTCCTTTTCAGTTCCTCAAAGCTTTCTTCACAAGCAGCATCCCACACAAAAACTTGGTTCTTTCTCGTCAACTGAGTCAATGGCAATGCCAAATTAGAGAACCCTTCAATAAACCTTCGGTAATATCCTGCCAAACCCAAAAAGCTTCTAATTTCCGTTGCTGACTTTGGCGCTTCCCACTGCAACACTGCACTCACTTTCGATGGGTCCACCGATATACCATCACCAAATATTACATGCCCTAAGAAGCTCACGGTCTTCAACCAGAACTCACACTTTGACAGTTTAGCAAACAACTTGTTATCTTTCAGCACCTGCAACGCAATTCTCAAATGTCCTGCATGCTCTTCTTCTGACTTAGAATAAATCAGTATGTCGTCAATAAACACAACAATAAACTGATCCAAATAAGAATGGAAAATTCGGTTCATATACTCCATAAACACTCCCGGCGCATTAGACACTCCAAAAGGCATCACATCATATTTGTAATGTCCATATCGAGTTCTAAATGCCGTCTTCTGAATATCACCTTCTTTCACTCTGATCTGATGGTAACCCGACCTCAAGTCAATCTTACTAAACACACGAGCTCCCACCAACTGATCCATTAAATCGTCAATCCTTGGAAGAGGATATTTATTCTTAATGGTCACTTTATTCAACCGACGGTAATTGATGCACAGGCGCGTACTACCATCCTTCTTCTTAACCAACAACACTGGAGCTCCCCACGGCGATACACTCGGTCTGATACACTTTTTATCCAACAAGTCCCCAACCTGAGATTTCAATTCAGCCAACTCCGCTGCTGACATCCTGTACGGCGCCATAGATATAGGTCTTGTACCAGGAACAAGATCAATACTAAATTCAATTTCTCTCATCGGAGGTAATTCCGTAATATCATCAAGGAACACTTCAGGAAATTCATTCACCACCACCAACTCTTTCATTAACGCTTTGCTGTCCACAGATAATGATGCAAATAAAGCAAACATTTTCGCCTCATCCCCCAACAAGATCCTCATTTCCTTATTAGACAAGGAATCCGCCAATGCTTCTTCTTCTGGAGTAAGGAACAATAACACCTTCCGAAAAGAATCGATGTAGACTCGGTTGAACTCCAACCAGTTCATACCCAGAATAACATCCAAATTACCAAGCGGTAGACAAATCAGATCCACTCCAAAATCTCAACCGAAAATAGTCAGTGGACACTTCAAACACACCAAAGAAGTAGTCACTGAACCAATAGAGGGAGTCACAATAGTCATCCGTCTCTCAAGAGTAGACGACACCAATCCTAATCTCTTCACACAATCAACCGAAATGAACGAGTGGGTTGCACCCGTATCAATAATAGCAGTCAAAGGAATATCTTTGATAAAACAAGTACCTTTGATAGCACGTTCTTCATTGGCAGCTTGAGTCCCTACCACAGCAAACACTTTACCACTGGCCTGAGACTTCTTTGGTTTCTCGCAATGCATACTGATATGCCCTATATCCCCACAATTATAACAGGTAGGCATAATGGCTCTGCAATCAGCTATCACACGGCCTAGCTTCCCACACTTAAAACACTTCTTGACTTCCTTAGGAGATTGATTAGCACGATGACCCGCGCCACCGCACTAGAAACATTTCAAATCACCGGTTGCTTTCCCCTCTCTGGGCTTCTTATCACTAGCAGCCTTATGCTTCCCCTTATCGGCAGGAACACTGTAAGGAGTACCACCAAATCCCTACTTACCTTTACGGTTACTCACAGCCTTGTAATGTGTAATTCGGGCCTTGTTATCATTATCATAGATCCTGCTCCTGCTTACCAGCCTAGGATAGTTCCTGATCTTCTGACAAGCAATCCCCAGCTTCACTTTCGGACGTAGCCCATTCTCAATTTTCAAACACTTGGAGGTCATCACCTCTTCAGTATTGTAGTGAGGGCAATACTGCACCAGCTCCTCAAACTTAGCAGCATACTCCGCTACCGTCATAGTACCCTGCTTCAACTCCAGAAACTCTACCTCCTTAGCACTTCATATATCTTGCGGAAAGTACTTCTCCAGAAAGCCTTTACGAACCACATCCCAAGTAATTATCGTTCCTGCAGTCTCCCATCTCTGGCGACTGTTACCCCACCAAGCCTTAGCTTCACCTTCTAGCATGTGAGTTCCAAACCTCACCTTCTGCTCATCGCTACAACCCATAGTTCTGAATATTTTCTCAATCGCCTTCAGCCACTTATGTGCAGCTTCAGGATCCAGAATCCCTCTTCAAACATCGGTGGCTTGCTACTCCGAAACTGTGCCAGATCTCCAATTGCGCACCCGCAGCTTGGTTCTGATCAGCAACCACTTCCGCCATCGCTTGCATAGCAGCAACCAAAGCAACATTATTCCTCCCTGCCATACTGCTCAACAATAGCAGCAACAGGTTAAAAGATACACAATCCCTATCCTACGGACAGACTCAACGACTACACTGGCCGGACGGACCGACCTGCTCTGATACCAATTGTAACACCCCACTTTCCCAAACTCAAGTAAAATACACTTAATTCAAATAAACATCAGAGTTCTCCACCGAAGTGGGATATCACATTAACTTCATCATACTCTTCATAAAAAGGTTTTCACAACAAACAGCGGAAAATGTTCATTTTGATTCATCATCCATGGCCATCCGCCAAATTACATAAAAATGTTCATTTATAAAATTCACCGACATGATACGTCACAGGAAAAAAATAAAACAGTTCTGCAAGAAAACAAATAAATGCCCAAATCCCGTGCTACGTATCAGAGCATCCTAAGACTCGACTTGCACACCACTATCCAAGCCAGCTAATTACCTGGATTATCTGTACTTCTAAGGAAGCACAGACCACAACAACAACAAAGGGGTGAGAAAACATGATCAAAATTATCGGTAATAAGATACATGAAATAAAGGTAGTAATCACATAATTCATCACCCAACGTTCATCAAACACGACCTACTGTCCACCATCAACCGTAACATACAATAATACAAATATGTAATTCAACACCATGCATGCGGTACCGACTCATTGGTTCATTCAATCGAACCCCGGATAGATCACATACACCCCTCCTTGGCAATGATCTATCCCCACCATTCTCCACAAAGGAGTACAGATGAATCATATACACTCCTCCTGAGCAATGATTCAGCCCACCAAACACCATGACATGCACAACACCAAATGCACAACAAACAACTCAAGCACACTAAGTACACACGATCCTCCTGATCACATCACCACACATCATATATATTACACAACAAGTAAACTTAGTAAACAATCAATAAATCCTCTCAATTAAACCATGTTTTAGTTAAGGTTCAATTAAACAATGACTCCCCAAACATATTGGATATAAAAATATTTTGCAAATAATTATATCATCTATACTATGTTATAGATCTATTCATTATCTTTCCAACACTTCGAACAGGGACTAAAACCGACTTACGGATCAAAAGTTATGGCCAAAACCGTCGAAATAGAAAATTCACTAATATACAGCTTTGAGTCGACCGCTGGTTGGCGCATAGCAAACAGAAGCGAAATCCAGAAAGACACAAACAGTATGCGTCGACCGCTGCAGCGTTTGAGTCGACGCAAACAACACAGAATTCAAAATTTTCTGCGTTTTCCACCGTTGGAGGCCTTCCGGACCTCCGATTTCAATTCCATAAAAAGCCTCGGTTTCAGAATTCGAAATCCTACCATAATATGACAATTATAACAGCCAACAACACATTTTTAAAGATCATATCATCATATGTCATATAACCATAATTTTCAAAACCATGGAATTTAGGGGTTTCTATCCTAAATGTGATCCTACCCATCACACACTATCACACAATCCCCATGATCATACGAAAACCCACCCTTACTGTTCAGAACTGTTATCTTGCTCAAATTCAAGCCTATTTCTCCACTTCTATCTCTTGTCCTCTCAATACTACAACCAATACACATTATCCTATCAATTCCTACCAATTTTAACTGAAGGTGAGAAAATACTTAGAAGGGGGGGGGGGGGGGGGGTTGAATAAGGATTTAGAAAAAATTATGGCAATAAAAAACACAAAGATTTTTATCCTGGTTCGTTGAACTCAACTACTCCAATCCACCACTATCAAGAGTGATTTTCCTTTCTCCACAAGGACTTAACCCACTATAACCAAACTGATTACAATATCAACTACTAAGAACAATTGTCTTAGTCTTCTCAAGAACTACTGACCACAACTTGGTCTTCTCAAGGAAGTTTTACAAATAAATGTAAAACTAAACAAGTGTTTGTATGCTTCTAAGTAAGATATATCACAACTGTGATTTACACTTAAGTTTAAGAACGTATGAAATAAATTCAGCAAAGAGAATAATTTGTATGAGAGCTTTTCAATGAATTTTTATCAAAGTCCGTCAACTGATGAAAGTTGTTGAAGGCTTGCTTTTATAGACTTAGAGGTCCAAGACGTTGCAAGCTTGAAGATTGTGTACTGTAAAGTAGCTGTAGCCTTTTGTCTTCATGTGACTTGACCTTTCCCAGAATTAGAATGTTCAGAAAAATCCTTTTTGCCTGAGTTCTTGTGTCTAGCATAAAAGAGGAAAGAGTCGTTTGGCATAACCAACGGATATAACTTCAAATAATCTTCTTCAAGAAGATTCTAATTCTCAAAAATCAACATCAGAGCCTTGAGTGATCAAAGTCTTGATGTCTTCAGAGTTTGTTGTATCAGAGTGTTGTAGCAAGTGTGCTTCAGCGTGTAATTAATCAGAGCAGAGTTTGGAGATCAGATCCTCAGTACATGCAGCGAACAGTATTATCAGAGTCTTTTGAAAAACAGTGCTTGAAACTCTTCATACAAACTCTTCAGTCTATGCTTTAGATGCTTCTGTAGCTTGTGCTTCAGATCCTTCTGTAGGCAGCACTCAAAGTCTTTTGTAGGCAACACTCAGAGTCTTCTAAGAGATGCTTCTGACGCTTCAGAGCCTTGCGTAGTTCAACGTTCAGATTCATTTTTGCTTTCAGAAGAATATTAAATTTAATATCTGCAGCAAAAATACTTGAACAAATTTAGAGTATATAATTTCTTAATACAAAATTTTGTAAGTGTTATCATCAAAACATAGAGATATAACTAAGAACCAATCTGTGTTCTAACAATCTCCCCCTTTTTGATGATGACAAAAACATAGGAAATTTTATTCAATAAAAGGTAAATATAAATCCCCCTGAGATTATGAATCTCCCCCTGAATTGAATACTAAGAAAGAATAGAAACTTCCCTTTTTGTATGAGTATTCTTTTTAGAATCAGAGCCTGAATGTTCAAAGATAGAGCTTGATATGGATGAACATTTCAGAATCAGAGCCTGATTGGTTAACCTTGATCTGGAGATCTCAGAGTTACTTAAATGAATTTTGTCAGATTTATCATTATAGTTCTGAAAGACTAAAAATTCACATTAGTTATAATTTGATATGTTTGAATTCCATTCAGGTAAAGTTTATTTGAACAATCAGAATTTCATTTTCTCCCCCTTTTTGTCATGATAAAAAAGAAAAACTTTTAAAGACAAATAAAAGGAAACAGAGAGAAAAGATACAATCAAGTAGAGAAAACATTCAGATTCATTCATTCATTCAAATAGTCAGATGAAACAGACAAAACATCAGATGAGAAATTCAAAACAAGTGCTCAAACATCAGATAAAGAAAACATAAATCTAAGACTGTTTGGAAAGAAGCATCTTCAGAAGGTGGGTGATCTCAGATGAAGATTCTTCTTGCTTTGACATCCACTTCTCAATGTTCTCAGTCTTCTGATCTTGCCTTGCCATCTAGGACTTGATCTCAGATTGACCAGCTTCTAGCACAACAATCTTATCTTCTAAGTCTGGGTTTTCTTTCTTGATCTCAGAAGAAGTAGACGGAGCAGATTCTGATGCAGGAGTAGGAACAAAGTCAATTTCCCTTGGAGTTGTAGAGTCTGGAGGCGCAGATGTAGATGATTTGTCCATAATCATTAGAGCCAAAGGATTCTCTTCCTGAATGACTTCAGAAGCAGATCCTTCAATAGTCTCAGAAGTAGCAGACATTCCAGAAGATGAAAGTGTATTCTCAAGAAGCAAAGTAGGAGATCTGGTTACATTCCAAAGCATTGTTCTGGTAAGCTCAGTGAATCTGATCTTTGCATCATCAGAGCAAACACTCTTCAGATTAGAAGCAACAATGTTGAATCTGGAAATGAACTTATCCCAGCATTCTTCAGAAGCTTCTGGATTGATGCTTGAGATACATTTCTCTTCCATAGAGTTTAGACTAATTCTGATTTCCTTTTTGAAACTAGCAAATAGAGTATTAACATCTAATCTTGATTTTGGTTTAAGGTAGGTTTCAAGAGGTGTTGGTTTGGGTTGTTCTGGTGGAGGTGGTATGGTGAAAGTTGGGATGATGAACAGAGGACGGGGATAAGGTGGTGTCTTCTGAGCAGGCATAATGCGAAAGAATGGTTTTATTTTGCGAATGGATGGAATAACAGCTCTTGGATTTTCAAAGTAAGGAACAAAAGCTGATGGGTTTGGTTTAGGTGTTGGTATTGGTTCAGGAATGATAGCATCAGATGAAATAGATATATCTGGTTGTTTAGGTTCATATCCTCTGAGAGAGGGGGTGAGCTAACATCTGGGTGAACATCAGATTCAGATGAATCAGATGAGGTAGATGAGGGACAAGATGTAGAAGATACATCAAACATGGTTTTGAGGGGTTGGACATCTAGAATCTCAGAATCAGATATGTATGATTCAGTAGGTTTGGGTTGCTCAGGTTGAGGATTTAGTTGTGGATTGGAATGTATAGATTTTGGTGGTTTAGATACAATAGGTTCAGATGGTATTGGTTCAGGTACAGAAGTTTGTTGTTGTTCAGGTTGTTGTAGAGAAGGTTCTTGAGGTGTTGGTGTTGGTTCTGCTGGTTTTGTTGTTGGTGGTTCTGGTGGGGGAATGTCAGATGATTTTGGTGCAGGAGTTTGTTTATCAGATGGGGGATTATCAGATGGTTTAGATTGTGTTGGTTCAGATGGATACTTTTCAGATGGTGTTGCAATAGGTTGGGTTACAGATGGTCCAGCAGAAGGTTTCTTAGGTTTAGAAACACGAGGAGGTGAAGGTGAAGGTGAAGGTATAATAGGTTCATGAAGAGTTTGATCAGATGTTAGTACCTCTTGTGCAGTTTCCAGAATTTCTTTTAGACTTGCCTCTGGAGGATTGATTTCTGATTTCTTGACTCTCTTAGGCTTGACAGCATCAGCTTCACCAGCAGCTTTCCTCTTAGGTTTAGAAGGTTCTTCTGAAGCAACCTTTCTCTTCTTTTTATGTCTGACCTCAAACAGATCTGGAACAGGTTCACCTTCCTTTTGAACCAGATTTGCTGGCAGAGGGATTCCTTCATTCAGACAATCTGTGATGTACTGCAGAACAATTTCCCTTGGTTCATTTGCAAAGAACATAGGGAAATTTGCAACTGGGACTCTTCGTTGAGTGACCTCTTCAGAGTTGAATTTCTTTGGAGCAGAAGTAACTTCTTCTACCACTTTCATCCTCTGAAGACTCTTCCCGTTCAGAGGTTTTCCAACTGCAGAAGCCAATTCTTCCTTCATTCCAGCTTCAAACAGATGACTAACAAGACCATTCTCAGTCAGAATGTCTGAGATAAGTCTTCCCATTGGTATCCTGTTTCTAAGTTTTTGGTGCTTGTTTCTGAACTCTTCCCTTGACTGTTTAACATGCGTCCACAGATGATTAAACAGAAGATATGGCAGATCCACCTTGGTACTCTGACTCAGACAATACATGAAGTAAAGTTGATTAGTGTTGACATAATCTGGAGAATTTAAAGATTTTCTATGGTGAATGCATCTCATGAAAATCTTAGCCCAGATTCTATAAACTGGTTTCAAATCCTTGACCTTGTTAGAAGCTACTCCAGATGAGCAAACTTCTTTATAGACATCAGTCATGTCCACACGCCCAGATGGTAGATTAGTGACTCCATCTGTCTCCTCATATCCTATGAGTTTTCTTATCAAAGCTTCAGTAATGATGATTTCTTTCCCCAGAACAAAAGAAACTATGAACTTAGGGCAACAAGATGCATGTATCCAAAATTCTTTTACCAGACGAGGGTAAACTGGTCCCATTAAGCTGTCAAAGAACTTGGTCCAACACTGTGTATCAATGATGGGACGAAGATCATACCCATTTTCTGCAAAAGATTCAAAGTTGACTATGGACTCACACAGAACTTCCAACTTATCAACAGGCGTGAGTAATGTTCTGATAGGTTCCTTAAATGAGACATCACCCATGTTTGATGAAGCAACTGCAACCATTGTGGATTGAAACTGAGCTGAGGTTGAAGATGATGTAGCCTTGGTGAAGATGATGAAGGTTTAGGGTTTAGATGAAGGCTAAAGAGCAAGCAGAAATGCATAAAATTTTTTGTGAGAGTGAAAAATGTGAAGTGTTGTGATTTGTGGAATTTATAGAAGAAATTTAGGGCAAATAGAAAGTCACATGCTCAACACGTACACAATTAGCAATTAATGGCATTTAATAAAGAGAAAATAATCATTTCAAAGCAATTAATGATTCTGACATTGGGGGGAAAATCAAGAATTTCAACTATTCAAACGTTACCTCAAATGTCTCTTCAGTATTGTGCACGTCATCTTTTCAGATTTAGAGTGAAACATGTTTGCTTGCATGTGCTTCTGAAACTTCTTTGATAAATGAAACGTTAGCCAATGTTCAGATCCTCTGAGGCTTGTTAGTTCAGATACACATGGAAATACTAATTCAAGAAATTAAATAATTGACAGATGAAATACTTCAGAGTTCTAAACATTTTGCATCTGAGAAATTTTCTTCTGATAAATATTATTCTGGACAAAATTCCATACCAATATTTTTCAAAGTAAACTTAAACCTATCTTCAGCAAGGGGTTTTGTGAAAATATCAGCCCATTGATGATCTGTATCAACAAAGTCTAAATTTATAATACTCTTCTGAACATAATGTTTAATTTCTATATGCTTAGCTTTAGAGTGTAAAATTGGATTTTTTAGACAAGCATATAGCAGAAGTATTATCACAGAATATAGAAATATTACTCTCAAATATCTGATAGTCTTCTAGCTGACTTTTCATCCAGAGCATCTGCGTGCTACATCCAGCAGCAACAATATATTCTGCTTCTGTAGTTGATAGAGCAATTGTAGGTTGTTTCTTGCTGTACCAGGAGATTAAATTTCTT